>JAUIMM010000275.1:12807500-13430000 GCA_031769625.1 Taudactylus pleione | reverse complement strand
ATCTCATATCTATCTATCTAATATCTATCTATCTATCTATCTATCTCATATCTATCTATCTATCTCATATATATCTATCTTTCTATCTCATATCTATCTATCTATCTATCTATCTCATATCTATCTATCTATCTATCTCATATCTATCTATCCATCTATCTCATATCTATCTATCTATCTATCTCATATCTATCTATCTCATATCTATTTATCTATCGATCTCATATCTATCTATCTATCTAGCTATCATGTACAGCATAACTTAAAGAGTTAGTCAGGAGTTTAGCAGGAGGAAGACAGGAGGACAACATTTTAAAAGAACTCTCTATAACTTGGAAAAAGCAAAGGATCTTCTGAGCTTCTGGAAACCCTGCTACTCAGCTGCCAGCTTCCATTATAACCTGGACACACCTTTTGCCAACACCCTGCTTCATCACTGTAAGCAACTACCTGCTTACTGAACATTTAATACTTGTATGTTTGCGTTTCTTCTCTACATTGTTTAAATCATTCCAATACCACTGTCAATTTATCTTTATACCACTGTAGTACCTACCATTGTTTCACACGTATACCTTTTTCTTTATATATATATATATATATATATATATAAAATCTATATTCATACTTTAGACTAATTCTCAAGTCTTGCTACTTTAACAGCTCTAAACTCTTTTTTTGGTTATAATTTACTATTGTAGTTGTGCCTTTACATCTTCCTGCACTGTTCTTCCTTTAATCTGATTTTGACCTTTGACCTGTACTGCTCCCTCATCTCACACTCATTACTACTACTGAATTCACCCCCCCCCCCTCCGACTGCCTCATCTACACAATGTCTCTTTTCTTCTACTCCTCCCTCACTCAGCTGCTACATTATTTTCTCCTCTACCACCAGTTTTCACCTCTTTTCTCCATCCATAGACCCCTCTACATTCTCCCCCTCCTCTGTCTCTCTTCATCACATATTAGTCTCTCAACTGCATCTCCCACAACTCCAGTATTATTCACTACTCTTCCACCATGGTCCTGCTGCACCACCACTAAACCCTGCACCCTTTCTTTTCTCCAAGATACTTATCCTTCTCCCCCCCACACCACACTAAACCTCCACCTTACCCATCACCTGCTGTCACCCTTCCTCATTCAGAAGCCAGCCACATAACCCCACACTCCTTATCCCCCTTCTCTAGATCAATATCACCTCCACACTACATCAACCCTAATAATCTCATTCTCCTCTCGCCTCTTAACTCTATCCCTCTCTCCTGTTCCTTCTGGAAAGCCAGTTTTGTCTATAATAAACTGGTCCCTGTTCATGAGCACTTCATCTGTAATGCCTTGATTCTCCTTGCCATCACCAAACCTTGGGTTTACCCCTCTGACACCACTGCTCCTGCAAAATTCCTCCATCACTTGGCTTCCTGGCTTTTAATCTTCAACTGGGCCCTCAAGACCCATTTCTTCCTCAATGCTTTCCAGCGCTCATCCTAACCCACTACTCTATGCTCCTTCCTCACTATCTAGCCCATCTGTGTCACCCTTGTTTGTCTGACCCTCCCCTCAGAATGTAAGCTCTCACGAGCAGGGCCCTCTTTCCTCACGTGCTTCTTCTTGCCTTACTTTTACTTTCATTTACAATGGTGCCTAAAACTGCTTACTGACACCCTGCTGCTTATTTAGGTGTTATGCAGCATTGTTTATAAATCATGTGCTTGTCCTGCATTGTCTGTACTGTTAATAACTGTTGTCTTGTGTGCTCATTTGTTTTTGTACTTTGTAAGGCGCTGCGGAACCCTTGTGGCGCCATATAAATAAAGGATAATAATAATAATAATAATAATCTATCTATCTGTCTATCTCATATCTATCTATCTAATATCTATCTATCTATCTCATATCTATCTATCTATCTATCTATCTATCCCATATCTATCTATCTATCTATCTCATATCTATCTGTCTATCTATCTATCCATCTATCTCATATCTATCTATCTCATATCTATCTATCTATCTATCTATCTATCTCATATCTATCTATCTCATCTCATATCTATCTATCTATCTCTATATCTATCTATCTCATATCTATCTGTCTATCTCATATCTATCTATCTATCTATCTATCTATATCATATCTATCTATCTACCTATGTATCTATCTATCTATCTATCTATCTATCTATCTATCTATCCCATATCTATCTATATATCTATCTATCTATCTCATATCTATCTATCTATCTATCTATCTATCTATCTATCTATCTATCTATCTCATATATATCTATCTATCTATACTCTATCTATCTATCTATCTCATATCTATCTATCTATCTATCTAATCTATCTATCTATCTATCTCATATATATCTATCTTTCTAGCTCATATCTATCTATCCATCTATCTATCTCATATCTATCTATCTGTATATCTTATATCTATCTATCTATCTCATATCTATCTATCTCATATCTATCTATCCATCTATCTATCTATCTATCTATCTCATATCTATCTATCTGTCTATCTCATATCTATCTATCTATCTATCTATCTCATATATATCTATCTTTCTATCTCATATCTATCTATCTATCTATCTATCTATCTCATATCTATCTATCTATCTATCTATCTATCTATCTCATATCTATCTATCCATCTATCTCATATCTATCTATCTATCTATCTCATATCTATCTATCTCATATATATTTATCTATCGATCTCATATCTATCTATCTATCTATCTATCTATCTATCTATCTATCTATCTCATATCTATCTATCTGTCTATCTCATATCTATCTATCTAATATCTATCTATCTATCTCATATCTATCTATCTCATATCTATCTATCTATCTATCTATCTATCTATCTATCTCATATCTATCTATCTAATATCTATCTATCTATCTATCTATCTCATATCTATCTATCTATCTATCTCATATATATATATCTATCTTTCTATCTCATATCTATCTATCTATCTATCTATCTATCTCATATCTATCTATCTATCCATCTATCTCATATCTTTCTATCTATCTATCTATCTATCTATCTATCTATCTATCCATCTATCTCATATCTATCTATCTATCTATCTCATATCTATCTATCTAATATCTATCTATCTCATATCTGTCTATCTATCTATCTATCTCATATATATCTATCTTTCTATCTCATATCTATCTATCTATCTCATATCTATCTATCTGTCTATCTCATATCTATCTATCTATCTATCTATCTATCTATCTATACTCTATCTATCTCATATCTATCTATCTATCTCATATCTATCTATCTATCTATCTATCTATCTCATATCTATCTGTCTATCTCATATCTATCTATCTATCTCATATCTATCTATCTCATATCTATCTATCTATCTCATATCTATCTATCTATCCATCTATCTCATAGGTATCTATATATCTATCTATCTATCTATCTCATATCTATCTAACTAACTATCTATCTCATCTCATATCTATCTATCTATCTATCTATCTATCTATCTATCTATATATCTATCTATCTCATATCTATCTGTCTATCTCATATCTATCTATCTATCTATCTATATCATATCTATCTATCTATCTATGTATCTATCTATCTATCCCATATCTATCTATCTCATATCTATCTGTCTATCTATCTATCTATCTATCTCATATCTATCTATCTATCTATACTCTATCTATCTATCTCATATCTATCTATCTAATCTATCTATCTATCTATCTCATATATATCTATCTTTCTATCTCATATCTATCTATCCATCTATCTTTCTCATATCTATCTATACATCTTATATCTATCTATCTATCTATCTATCTCATATCTATCTATCTATCTATCTATCTCATATCTATCTATCTATCCATCTATCTATCTATCTATCTATCTATCTAATCTATCTATCTATCTATCTCATATCTATCTATCTATCTAATCTATCTATCTATCTCATATCTATCTATCTGTCTATCTCATATCTATCTATCTATCTATCTCATATATATCTATCTTTCTATCTCATATCTATCTATCTATCTATCTCATATCTATCTATCTATCTATCTATCTATCTCATATCTATCTATCTATCCATCTATCTCATATCTATCTATCTATCTATCTATCTATCTCATATCTATCTATCTCATATCTATTTATCTATCGATCTCATATCTATCTATCTATCTATCTCATATCTATCTATCTGATATCTATCTATCTATCTCATATCTATCTATCTATCTATCCCATATCTATCTATCTATCTATCTCATATCTATCTGTCTATCTATCTATCCATCTATCTCATATCTATCTATCTATCTATCTATCTATCTAATATCTATCTATCTCATATCTATCTATCTATCTATCTCATATATATCTATCTTTCTATCTCATATCTATCTATCTATCTATCTATCTCATATCTATCTATCTATCTATCTATCTCATATCTATCTATCCATCTATCTCATATCTATCTATCTATCTCATATCTATCTATCTCATATCTATTTATCTATCGATCTCATATCTATCTATCTATCTAGCTATCATGTACAGCATAACTTAAAGAGTTAGTCAGGAGTTTAGCAGGAGGAAGACAGGAGGACAACATTTTAAAAGAACTCTCTATAACTTGGAAAAAGCAAAGGATCTTCTGAGCTTCTGGAAACCCTGCTACTCAGCTGCCAGCTTCCATTATAACCTGGACACACCTTTTGCCAACACCCTGCTTCATCACTGTAAGCAACTACCTGCTTACTGAACATTTAATACTTGTATGTTTGCGTTTCTTCTCTACATTGTTTAAATCATTCCAATACCACTGTCAATTTATCTTTATACCACTGTAGTACCTACCATTGTTTCACACGTATACCTTTTTTCTCTCCGACTGCCTCATCTACACAATGTCTCTTTTCTTCTACTCCTCCCTCACTCAGCTGCTACATTATTTTCTCCTCTACCACCAGTTTTCACCTCTTTTCTCCATCCATAGACCCCTCTACATTCTCCCCCTCCTCTGTCTCTCTTCATCACATATTAGTCTCTCAACTGCATCTCCCACAACTCCAGTATTATTCACTACTCTTCCACCATGGTCCTGCTGCACCACCACTAAACCCTGCACCCTTTCTTTTCTCCAAGATACTTATCCTTCTCCCCCCCCACACCACACTAAACCTCCACCTTACCCATCACCTGCTGTCACCCTTCCTCATTCAGAAGCCAGCCACATAACCCCACACTCCTTATCCCCCTTCTCTAGATCAATATCACCTCCACACTACATCAACCCTAATAATCTCATTCTCCTCTCGCCTCTTAACTCTATCCCTCTCTCCTGTTCCTTCTGGAAAGCCAGTTTTGTCTATAATAAACTGGTCCCTGTTCATGAGCACTTCATCTGTAATGCCTTGATTCTCCTTGCCATCACCAAACCTTGGGTTTACCCCTCTGACACCACTGCTCCTGCAAAATTCCTCCATCACTTGGCTTCCTGGCTTTTAATCTTCAACTGGGCCCTCAAGACCCATTTCTTCCTCAATGCTTTCCAGCGCTCATCCTAACCCACTACTCTATGCTCCTTCCTCACTATCTAGCCCATCTGTGTCACCCTTGTTTGTCTGACCCTCCCCTCAGAATGTAAGCTCTCACGAGCAGGGCCCTCTTTCCTCACGTGCTTCTTCTTGCCTTACTTTTACTTTCATTTACAATGGTGCCTAAAACTGCTTACTGACACCCTGCTGCTTATTTAGGTGTTATGCAGCATTGTTTATAAATCATGTGCTTGTCCTGCATTGTCTGTACTGTTAATAACTGTTGTCTTGTGTGCTCATTTGTTTTTGTACTTTGTAAGGCGCTGCGGAACCCTTGTGGCGCCATATAAATAAAGGATAATAATAATAATAATAATAATCTATCTATCTGTCTATCTCATATCTATCTATCTAATATCTATCTATCTATCTCATATCTATCTATCTATCTATCTATCTATCCCATATCTATCTATCTATCTATCTCATATCTATCTGTCTATCTATCTATCCATCTATCTCATATCTATCTATCTCATATCTATCTATCTATCTATCTATCTCATATCTATCTATCTCATCTCATATCTATCTATCTATCTCTATATCTATCTATCTCATATCTATCTGTCTATCTCATATCTATCTATCTATCTATCTATATCATATCTATCTATCTACCTATGTATCTATCTATCTATCTATCTATCTATCTATCTATCTATCTATCTATCCCATATCTATCTATATATCTATCTATCTATCTCATATCTATCTATCTATCTATCTATCTCATATATATCTATCTATCTATACTCTATCTATCTATCTATCTATCTCATATCTATCTATCTATCTAATCTATCTATCTATCTATCTATCTCATATATATATATCTTTCTAGCTCATATCTATCTATCCATCTATCTATCTCATATCTATCTATCTGTATATCTTATATCTATCTATCTATCTCATATCTATCTATCTCATATCTATCTATCCATCTATCTATCTATCTATCTATCTCATATCTATCTATCTGTCTATCTCATATCTATCTATCTATCTATCTATCTATCTATCTATCTCATATATATCTATCTTTCTATCTCATATCTATCTATCTATCTATCTATCTATCTCATATCTATCTATCTATCTATCTCATATCTATCTATCCATCTATCTCATATCTATCTATCTATCTATCTCATATCTATCTATCTCATATATATTTATCTATCGATCTCATATCTATCTATCTATCTATCTATCTATCTCATATCTATCTATCTGTCTATCTCATATCTATCTATCTAATATCTATCTATCTATCTCATATCTATCTATCTCATATCTATCTATCTATCTATCTATCTATCTATCTATCTATCTATCTATCTCATATCTATCTATCTAATATCTATCTATCTATCTATCTATCTCATATCTATCTATCTATCTATCTCATATATATATATCTATCTTTCTATCTCATATCTATCTATCTATCTATCTATCTCATATCTATCTATCTATCCATCTATCTCATATCTTTCTATCTATCTATCTATCTATCTATCCATCTATCTCATATCTATCTATCTATCTATCTATCTCATATCTATCTATCTAATATCTATCTATCTCATATCTGTCTATCTATCTATCTATCTCATATATATCTATCTTTCTATCTCATATCTATCTATCTATCTCATATCTATCTATCTGTCTATCTCATATCTATCTATCTATCTATCTATCTATACTCTATCTATCTCATATCTATCTATCTATCTCATATCTATCTATCTATCTATCTATCTATCTATCTCATATCTATCTGTCTATCTCATATCTATCTATCTATCTCATATCTATCTATCTCATATCTATCTATCTATCTCATATCTATCTATCTATCCATCTATCTCATAGGTATCTATATATCTATCTATCTATCTATCTCATATCTATCTAACTAACTATCTATCTCATCTCATATCTATCTATCTATCTATCTATCTATATATCTATCTATCTCATATCTATCTGTCTATCTCATATCTATCTATCTATCTATCTATATCATATCTATCTATCTATCTATGTATCTATCTATCTATCCCATATCTATCTATCTCATATCTATCTGTCTATCTATCTATCTATCTATCTCATATCTATCTATCTATCTATACTCTATCTATCTATCTATCTCATATCTATCTATCTAATCTATCTATCTATCTATCTCATATATATCTATCTTTCTATCTCATATCTATCTATCCATCTATCTTTCTCATATCTATCTATACATCTTATATCTATCTATCTATCTATCTATCTCATATCTATCTATCTATCTATCTATCTATCTATCTCATATCTATCTATCTATCCATCTATCTATCTATCTATCTATCTAATCTATCTATCTATCTATCTCATATCTATCTATCTATCTAATCTATCTATCTATCTCATATCTATCTATCTGTCTATCTCATATCTATCTATCTATCTATCTCATATATATCTATCTTTCTATCTCATATCTATCTATCTATCTATCTCATATCTATCTATCTATCTATCTCATATCTATCTATCTATCCATCTATCTCATATCTATCTATCTATCTATCTATCTATCTATCTATCTCATATCTATCTATCTCATATCTATTTATCTATCGATCTCATATCTATCTATCTATCTATCTCATATCTATCTATCTGATATCTATCTATCTCATATCTATCTATCTATCTATCTATCTATCCCATATCTATCTATCTATCTATCTCATATCTATCTGTCTATCTATCTATCCATCTATCTCATATCTATCTATCTATCTATCTATCTAATATCTATCTATCTATCTCATATCTATCTATCTATCTATCTCATATATATCTATCTTTCTATCTCATATCTATCTATCTATCTATCTATCTCATATCTATCTATCTATCTATCTATCTCATATCTATCTATCCATCTATCTCATATCTATCTATCTATCTCATATCTATCTATCTCATATCTATTTATCTATCGATCTCATATCTATCTATCTATCTAGCTATCATGTACAGCATAACTTAAAGAGTTAGTCAGGAGTTTAGCAGGAGGAAGACAGGAGGACAACATTTTAAAAGAACTCTCTATAACTTGGAAAAAGCAAAGGATCTTCTGAGCTTCTGGAAACCCTGCTACTCAGCTGCCAGCTTCCATTATAACCTGGACACACCTTTTGCCAACACCCTGCTTCATCACTGTAAGCAACTACCTGCTTACTGAACATTTAATACTTGTATGTTTGCGTTTCTTCTCTACATTGTTTAAATCATTCCAATACCACTGTCAATTTATCTTTATACCACTGTAGTACCTACCATTGTTTCACACGTATACCTTTTTTCTCTCCGACTGCCTCATCTACACAATGTCTCTTTTCTTCTACTCCTCCCTCACTCAGCTGCTACATTATTTTCTCCTCTACCACCAGTTTTCACCTCTTTTCTCCATCCATAGACCCCTCTACATTCTCCCCCTCCTCTGTCTCTCTTCATCACATATTAGTCTCTCAACTGCATCTCCCACAACTCCAGTATTATTCACTACTCTTCCACCATGGTCCTGCTGCACCACCACTAAACCCTGCACCCTTTCTTTTCTCCAAGATACTTATCCTTCTCCCCCCCCACACCACACTAAACCTCCACCTTACCCATCACCTGCTGTCACCCTTCCTCATTCAGAAGCCAGCCACATAACCCCACACTCCTTATCCCCCTTCTCTAGATCAATATCACCTCCACACTACATCAACCCTAATAATCTCATTCTCCTCTCGCCTCTTAACTCTATCCCTCTCTCCTGTTCCTTCTGGAAAGCCAGTTTTGTCTATAATAAACTGGTCCCTGTTCATGAGCACTTCATCTGTAATGCCTTGATTCTCCTTGCCATCACCAAACCTTGGGTTTACCCCTCTGACACCACTGCTCCTGCAAAATTCCTCCATCACTTGGCTTCCTGGCTTTTAATCTTCAACTGGGCCCTCAAGACCCATTTCTTCCTCAATGCTTTCCAGCGCTCATCCTAACCCACTACTCTATGCTCCTTCCTCACTATCTAGCCCATCTGTGTCACCCTTGTTTGTCTGACCCTCCCCTCAGAATGTAAGCTCTCACGAGCAGGGCCCTCTTTCCTCACGTGCTTCTTCTTGCCTTACTTTTACTTTCATTTACAATGGTGCCTAAAACTGCTTACTGACACCCTGCTGCTTATTTAGGTGTTATGCAGCATTGTTTATAAATCATGTGCTTGTCCTGCATTGTCTGTACTGTTAATAACTGTTGTCTTGTGTGCTCATTTGTTTTTGTACTTTGTAAGGCGCTGCGGAACCCATGTGGCGCCATATAAATAAAGGATAATAATAATAATAATAATCTATCTATCTGTCTATCTCATATCTATCTATCTAATATCTATCTATCTATCTATCTCATATCTATCTATCTATCTATCTATCTATCTATCTATCTATCTATCCCATATCTATCTATCTATCTATCTCATATCTATCTGTCTATCTATCTATCCATCTATCTCATATCTATCTATCTCATATCTATCTATCTCATATCTATCTATCTCATCTCATATCTATCTATCTATCTCTATATCTATCTATCTCATATCTATCTGTCTATCTCATATCTATCTATCTATCTATCTATCTATCTATATCATATCTATCTATCTACCTATGTATCTATCTATCTATCTATCTATCTATCCCATATCTATCTATATATCTATCTATCTATCTCATATCTATCTATCTATCTATCTATCTATCTCATATATATCTATCTATCTATACTCTATCTATCTATCTATCTATCTCATATCTATCTATCTATCTAATCTATCTATCTATCTATCTCATATATATCTATCTTTCTAGCTCATATCTATCTATCCATCTATCTATCTCATATCTATCTATCTGTATATCTTATATCTATCTATCTATCTCATATCTATCTATCTCATATCTATCTATCCATCTATCTATCTATCTATCTATCTATCTCATATCTATCTATCTGTCTATCTATCTATCTATCTATCTCATATCTATCTATCCATCTATCTCATATCTTTCTATCTATCTATCTATCTATCTATCTATCTCATATCTATCTATCTCATATCTATTTATCTATCGATCTCATATCTATCTATCTATCTATCTATCTATCTATCTATCTATCTATCTCATATCTATCTATCTGTCTATCTCATATCTATCTATTTAATATCTATCTATCTATCTATCTATCTCATATCTATATATCTATCTATCTATCTATCCCATATCTATCTATCTATCTATCTATCTATCTATCTCATATCTATCTGTCTATCTATCTATCCATCTATCTCATATCTATCTATCTATCTCATATCTATCTATCTCATATCTATCTATCTATCTATCTATCTATCTATCTATCTATCTATCTATCTATCTCATATCTATCTATCTGTCTATCTCATATCTATCTATCTATCTATCTATCTATCTCATATCTATCTATCCATCTATACCATATCTATCTATCTCATATCTATCTATCCCATATCTATCTATCTATCTATCTATCTATCTATCTATCTATCTATCTATCTTGTATCTATCTCATATCTATCTATCTATCTATCTATCTGTCCCATATCTATCTATCTATCTATCTATATATCTTAGTGGTTCTAAGCTTTTTTAAAAAAAAAATACCTCACTCTGCCCAACCACCACTCACCCCCCCCCCTCTACCCCATCTTCACACATGTATTATCCCCAGCAGCACACTCACACAGCTACTGAGACATATTAAATCTGTGCAGGTATTGCATGGGCCCATGGAGGAGAAAGTAATGAGATTGACAGCGAATAAAAATAAGAGGTGAAGGGAAAGAAGACTGAGGGGCCGGTGGGACACAGAGGGACAGGAGTGAGAGGAGGGTGACAGGAGGGTTTAGCATGACAGAGAAATAGACATATAAATGAGAAACAAAAGAAAAGTTGAGAAATGTCACATAGGAGTGTACAAGCTCTGAGATGCCACTGTCGCTGCCTGTGCACGTGTAACCGCGCCGGTGGCAGGTGCAGTCTCTCCATCTGAACATGGGCCTCTGTGGAAGCGATAGGCATGAGAATGCAGCCACATTGACCGATATGTAACACTCCTGTAACACATATCACTTCAGGCCAGCTCCCAGGAAAGGCCACCATTTTGTTTCTCTATCTCTGATAGCCTCGTACACAACTGCTCCTTTGTGCGTACAGGGTAACACATGTGCTGTAGAGGGTTTTCAGAACTTTTAGCGCATGCGCAGTAGCAATCAATCGCTAATATGTGAGCATGGGCACTGCTGTGGTTTGCATGCGCCTCGGAATCAGGCCAATTGCATTCTGTCACATTAATCTGCCCCTCCAGTAGCACTAAAAATACAGTCAGCCAACTGCATTAAACTTGCCAAAGTTACATAACACAACTTCCGCTCCGGCAGAGCACCAACAGCAACACTATTGCAATGTGAGTATATTACAGGGGCGTATCTATAATGGGTGCAAGGTGTGAGGGGAACACGGGCCCCTAGGTCCAGGGGGGCCCCGCACCACACACCCTGCACCCATAATACTACTTACCTCTCCGGAGTCCCACGTCGGCGCGGGGGTCCAACGCTGTAAACGAGTGGAAAATGGCTGTGGCGGCCATTTTCCCATCGTTTGCGCATGCGCAGTACAGGGAAAATGGCCACCGTGGCCATTTTCCCGGTGACCTGTGCATTCATTATGGACTCTGGGCACACTCTAGTGCCCAGAGTATATAACTCAGGCGCTGGCCGCGCACAGCTCAGTGCCGGGCGGAGAAGAGGGGGCCCGTGTCGGAGACTGCACACGGAACCCCTCCTCTCTAGAAACGCCCCTGGTATATTATCAGCTTTATTCTATTCAATCAGTGAGTTTCATATTACAAACATTTCAGTCACCTGTATACAGTATGTCATGCTATGTATTTGCTGTTCCCTGCTTTGTACCATGTACTTCCGCCCCACTGTATGCTATGCCGGTGTGCTATACCTCGCTGAAGTGCATCCTCCATGGGCAGTATGCACTTCACATGGATCTATTCATACTGGGTATATCATACTGCCACACTGATGTCAGTTTTCCCATATATGCCTTGGGTCCTTGTATGGCTTATCTCCCACAGTGCAACCTTCCTAGTGCGCCCATCATGGCTGCTTCACCTGGTACATGCATGGATGGGATGAAAAATACATGGACCTGACGATTATGTTGGGACCCTACTCCTAGCGTTAGGACGCTGCAACCACCCATTTTGTGTTATCTCTTCTAGGCGTAACCTATTCCATCCAGGGTAATCCTACGTAGTGTGCCCAAGATGGCTGCCTCATCTGGTACCTTTGTGGGTGGAATATATAACCCATGGAGGGTATTTTCCAACCCCTGCACCAACCCCGCAAAATACTTTTTGTGCTCTCTAAGTTTCGGTTGTTTTTAATTATCTCCTTGTGGTTTTCTACTTTCTGCAATACCAAATCCTTGTACAATGTACCATGTTTTGTCTGTAAAGCGACTTTGAGTCCAATGGGAGAAAAGTGCTATATAAATAAAATGTATTATTATTATTAATAATAATAATAATAAAATAATAGTTTCCCCATATTTCTGTAATGTAGTGTAATGATCTCAACCACTCCCCATCCTCTAGAACCCCTGCACAATTTTACTTACCTAAAGGGCTTCTCTTGCTGGGCTTCTGATGCTTGCTGCTTGTCCCTTCCTAATTTCTCTGACTGCTTCTCCCTACAGGTGCTATACAGTGCCTCTCTTCTGTCTCACTCATGCTTACCACGCATGCACCAGGAGGGACTGACATGTTCTGACACTAAGCCAGAACATGTTGGGCAGTACTGCCAATCTCCCCCCCATCGCCCTGATCACTGCCTGCAAATCCCCGCCCCCTCGCTGAAAGGGGTGGGGCCTTGAAGAAATGATGCCCAATGGGGAATTACCTCCCCCGCAGGGCCAGTCTGACCATGCATGACAGAGACCTTAAGGGTATTAACAACCATCCTAAGGTGCTATAAAATTCAATAATAAAGTTTAGAGTATCTGGTCCAATGAGAGTAGCAACTGTACAGTAGAGGGGGGAGGGGGGTAAAATGGAGTAAATAAAAAACAAACTACCAATAAAGTGCATGCACAGTGTTTATTTTGTCTTTACATTTTAAATCAAATAGTTGTCTGAGGCGTATGTAAAAAAAAGAAAAAAAAACAGAACCAAGAAATAATAGTTTATTTGCTCCACAATTTTTGTAACCTGACAGATTTGACATTTACATTCAATGCGCTGCTTTATTTATGAGCATTTTTTATTTATTTCATCTCATGAAAGATTTTGCAGCCATATCTGCTTTTCTGCACCTTCAAAGGAGAATGACAGATTTCTTATGCATTTCGGACTTGCAACAAATTGAAAATGTGACAATTCAGATGTTGTCTAATTTGTTCCCTTTTCATCGTTGTTTGTTCTAGCACATTGAAGAAGGCTACCAAACATTACTCTGCAGCCTTTAGGGGCATACATAGGAAGTTGTGCACAAATATAAGACATTGGGGTCTATTTACTAAGCAGTGTTAGGAGACAGAATGAAAAGTGATAAGGTGCCAGCCAATCAGCTCCCAACTGTCATTTTTCAAACACAGCCTGTGAGATGACAGGTGGGAGCTGATTGGCTGGCACCTTATCACTTTCTTATCACTTTTCACTCTGTCTCCTAACACTGCTTAGTAAATAGACCCCATATCTATAGAGTGCATTCATTGTACAATGTACCATATTTTCTGATGTCTATAAAGCGACCTAAGGGAGAAAAGAACTGTATAAAAAAAATGATTATTATATGCGCTTTCCTCCCGGTCTACTCCATCTGTGTCTCACGTGTTTGTCTGTCCCTCCCCTTTAGAATGTAAGCTCTTATGAGCAGGGCCCTCTACCCTCTTGTGCTTCTCCTTACTTTACTTTCATCTACTTCTTACTCCCCACTAGGGCACCTAACACTTGGTTACTTGTGCTCTGCTGCTTATGTGGGTGTTGTGGTCGCAAATATAGCAATGTATATTACCCATGTCCTTGTCCTGTATTGTATTGTACTGTAAGTCTTTGGTTACCTATTTGTTTTACATACTTTGTAAGGCGCTGCAGAACACTTGTGTCGCTATATAAATAAATGATAATAATAATAATTGTATTGCAAATCTAAGCTTAGTTATTTGGCTCTCGAAAAAAAATCCTAGATTATTATAAGCAGCAAATGGCACAAATAACGATATAGATTTATAATTCAATTGGAGCACTTGGTTTTAGAGCAGTAACTAAGGCTCTGAGCGCCCTTCGCTGTCTCTGCACGCCCTTTGCGCATGACGCCACGCATAGGGGGTGGGGCAGCCGGCACCCAGAACTGCGGCAGGATGTCTGCCTGTAGCGACCGAAGGTCGCTTCAGGCAGCGCTGTCATAGCAGTACTGGCTGCTGCTAGCCAAAAGCAAGGTCTGGTGGTGCCGCTCACAGAACCCTGCGTTATGTGGGGACGCACCGGTCGCACTCTCCTAGTTACGGCCCTTCTTTGTTTACGTGTCACGTTGTTTTCATAATATGCAGAATAATAGAAACAGGAACATAAATAGCAGACTTTCCCAGGACACTTCTTTATATATATTACATGATTGTTTTTTAGTGTTCAACTGAATGTGAGAAAACTTCGTACTGTATCCTTGGAGAGTCAATAAATACAAAACGGTCGGCACGTTCAGAGACAACTTAAATGTAGTGTGCGTATCGCTCCCCCCATGAGTATAAACGCCGAACTGCGATTCATGGGTGATTACTCATACTGTACTGTATGTAATATGCAGAATAATGATCAAATGCACTTTCTCGTGGGAAATTACGATGCAGACCTCTGTTGGGAGCTTTCAATTATGAATAAAAAAAAAACACACAAACAATAATCAGCTGTAGTATTTCTTTTTTATTTTTCCTACAAAGCCATGCCAGCATTTCACATTTTAAACATATATAAGGTATAAAAAAGAAATGCTGATCCTTTGTGAATTAACACCTCACGAAAAGTTGAAAAGTCTGTTGATTCCGGCGCCTCTGAAGGATCCCAGCAGAATATGGGGGAGATGTACTAAGCTCTGAAAAGTGATAAACTGGAGAGTGATAAACCATCAGCCAATCAGCTCCCAACTGTCATGTTACAGGCTGCCTTTGAAAAACTGACAGTTAGGACCTGACTGGCTGATGGTTTATCACTCTCCAGTTTATCACTTTTAGGGGGCTGGAGCAGTACCAGGAAATCAGTTCTGCGGAATAGGTTTCCACTTAAATCGATGGGGGATGGAGGAGGACTGGGCGGTTTGATCACCTCCCCCCTTGGATCCGCCCCTGTACAAAACCAGTTTAACATTCCTCTTAATCACTTTGCATTAATTACGTCATACAAACACAAACTGTCAATATAGTCTGGGCGCCTAAAAGTGGCACACAAGAAAAAGACATATATACATAAAGTGCAAATGCTATCTGTGCATGTAATCAACATAAGATGGATGACCTATTGCAAATAAGAACTGTTCACTAATCAAGTATATGCTAAGTGAACAGTTCTTATTTGCATTAGGTCATCCATCTTATGTTGATTAGTTGCACAGATAGCATTTGCACTTTATGTATATATGTCTTTTTCTTGAGTGCCACTTTTAGGCGCTCTGACCCAATTCTATTGTTTCCATATCACTTTTATTTTTAAGGGGCTAACCACCTCTTACCATCTATTGGACTGAGCTGACACCCCGTTATTGCTGGGGGGTGCCCTTTATGTTTCATGAAATATTTTTTGTTTTCATGCTTTCCTAAATATTGACTAGGACCGAACACTGATTATTTATATTTTCACTTATATATTTACACTTATAATCTTGGTAAACTACACCTACTGGTGCTTCCAAAATCTACTAGCTATACATATCAATATAGTCTATTAATGAAAAAAGCTGTGTAAGTCAGATGTCGGCAGGGCCGCCATCAGGGCAGGACTGCTGAGACTTGTCCCGGGCCCGGACGCTGGCAGAACGGGGGGGGGGGGCCGCCGGCTCCTACAACTCGGGCACAGCCCGCCGCTGATACTGGCTGCCGCCGCAGACCTGGTCCACTTTAAGCAAATGGTGGAGCGCCCGCTCGGGCCGCTCCTTCAACCTACAGCCGGGCACACAGAGACCTGCCGGCCCCTATGTACACAATAAAGACTGTAGTCAGCGCTCGTGACGTCATGACGTCACGCTGCGCCGCTGAGGTGAGAGGTGGGAGGAGCCGCATTGATTGAGGAGCAGCGTCTGCCGGGGAATGCGAATAGAGGAAGTCAGAAGAAAGAACTAGGAACCTTCTTCAAGGAAAAAGGTAAGTAAGTCAGAAAATGCCGGGCAGGGCAGAAGGCAGAGCACTTGTGGTCCAGTCGTATTTATTAAACCCAGGGAGAAAGAGAATTTAGAAAAAGCTGGGCAGGGCACTGGTCTGGTCACAGTACTATTTAATAAATGTGTGTATATATATATATATATATAATATATATATATATATATATACAGTATATATCTATATCTATATATATATATATCTATATCTATTGTGATAGGATCACTGGTAAAGTGGTCTGTGGCAGGTACATTGTCCCAGATTCCTGTCTTTTGTGTTTTAAACCCCCAGGAGAAAGTCTGCAGTGTAGCAGGCTTGAGTTTCGGCTTTTTGAAAAGCCGGTTTGGGACCTGGGGGTTGTGGGTGAGTGGAGAGGGAGGGCTCCACCCACGGCCACTCCAGGTTTTGGTTCTCGCAGCCTGGTACAGGCTTGTTAGTTTTTCACCTGAGAGTGGCCAATATAAGCCTAGTGTGTTTAGGGCTGATTGTCTCACCTGGGAGAGCAGACAGGGAGTTTGCTCAGAGACACTTGGATACCTAACTGTGAGTGTTGTGCTGTGCTTTTGTTGCTGGCGAGGGCATTAGGCCCTGCCAGGTTCTGGTAGTGAGGGAACTACCTGTGAAGTTAGTGCCCCGACAGGGCTAGGATTTATATTTATGTTTTCTTTATGATTCTGACATTGTACAATAAAGACTGGCGCCGACCAGCTTGTACTTGCATCCAGACTGGTGTGCTGCTTCCCTGCTGCTGTGTGTGTGTGTAAGGAAGGAGTCCTCTACCCAGGAGAGGGACCCCCTAACCTAACTGTGTCACAATATGGTGGAGAATGCGGGCACCCACACACACTGAAGTTGCAGCAAGAGGAAAACTTTCCGTTTAAAAATTAAAGGGACAGACACGCAATTTGTGAGTGTGGAAATAACGCTGTGTCCTTGGAGTCCCATAGAGGAGGCGTCAGCCCATGCTCAGAGAGGCAAGGTTCAGCTTCCAACCTACACCCCAGGACAAAATGGAGGACATTATTAAAGCCCTGCTCCAAGCTACAGCAGCTCAGCAGGAATCTACCAGAGCTCAGCAGGAATCTACCAGGGCTCTGCAGGAATCCACCAGGGTGCAACTGTTGGCCTTGGAGACAGCCCAGGGGCAACAACAGGTTGCCATCGAGGAAACCCGCCGGGCCTTAGCGGAAAACAGCCAGGCCATAAAAGAGGTGGTACAGCACCTGATCGCCCGGCCCAGAGATGTTGGTACTGGTCCTCCCACCACCACTCACTCTGTACAAGCCAGTCACTTCCTCCAGAAGATGACTTCGGGCGATGATTTGGAGGCCTATCTCGCCGCATTTGAAAGAATGGCCGAAAGGGAGAGTTGGCCCAAGGAGCAGTGGGCAAGTCTGGTGGCACCTTTTTTGTCTGGGGAGCCACAAAAGGCCTATTTTGACTTATGCCTGGCTGATGCCAAGGACTATAAAAAACTAAAACAGGAGATCCTAACTCGCTTGGGAGTCACCACCTTTGTTCGTGCCCAACGGGTCCACCGCTGGGAGTTCCATATGGACAAGCCTCCACGTTCACAGATGCATGACCTCGTCCATCTGTCCTCAAAATGGCTACAGCCCGAGACGCTGTCGGGACCACAGATCGTGGAAAGGGTCGTGATGGACCGGTACCTGCGATCATTACCTGCGACTCTGCGCAAGTGGGTGAGCCATGCAGACCCTAAGTCCGCGGACCAGTTGGTCGAGCTGGTGGAGAGGTACGTGGAGGCTGAGGAGCTGATGAGTATGCCCCACCGAGCCCCGATGGTGCACCAGCGAACTCCCACAGACACTGGTAAGACTGTTCCAGGGGAGAAGGGTGCTGGGTGGTGGAATGTACCTAAGACTGAGGGTGTAGAACCTGGAGACAGGCCTGCCAGGCCGGGAAGGTTCTTGCCCCGTAAATGACTAGACATTAATATGACTCAGTGTTTCCGATGTGGTGGCTTCGGCCATATTGCCGCTAATTGTGCACTTACAACTGAACCTATGCAATGTGATACTGCTCATGTCTACCGCAGGTGGTCTTTCTTTGCACAGATAGCCTGTACGGCTGACCGGCAGGCTGTGACTGATAAGCACATGTGTGTACTCACTGTAGATGGCAACCGAGTAGAGGCACTGTTAGACTCTGGTAGCTTGGTGACACTTATAAAAGCTGAGCTGGTGAACCCCTTGCGGTGTGAGGGGAAAACTGTTGGTGTGACCTGCATACATGGGGATACTCGATATTATGTTACTGCCGAGGTGAACATCGAGACACCATGTGGTTCTGCTATAGTTTCTGTAGGTTTGGTACATGGTCTGATGTACGATGCAATATTGGGGAGAGACTTTGCTCACTTCTGGAAGTTGTGGGAAAGCCGTTTTGTTCCAGAGGTGAACAACCCCGATCCATTTGAGAAGGTTGTCGATGTAGTGGAGGAGGGAGTTTCTTCTGAGTCAGAGTTATTCCCTTTTTCTACTATGATTGGCGAACTAGAGAATGCGGAGCGTGACGGTGGCCCGCCAACTGATGTGCCTCCCATTGAGGTGGGAAGTGTTGTTGGGCCAGGTTATCGTCTGCCTGATTTAGAGGTCAGAAGAGAGGTCTTTGCCGTGGAGCAGTTGAATGACCCTACTTTGGTAAAAGCCAGGGAGAATGTAAAAGTAGTTGATGGTAAACCCGTAGACCCTGATAGTTCTTTGTCCTATCCCCACATGGCAATGTGGCAGGATTTGTTATATCAGGTGACTAAGAAGCAGGAAGATGTTGTGGAACAACTAATAGTTCCCAAAGCCTACAGAAGAACAGTGTTGGATCTGGCCCATGGTCATATAACGGCAGGCCATCTAGGGTAGAGAAAACCACTGAGCGAATAATGCAGAGGTTTTTCTGGCCCTGGCTTCATAAAGAGGTATCTGACTTTTGCGCATCCTGCCCTGAGTGTCAGTATCATGCTCCCAGGCCACATTTTAAGGGTCCACTAGTTCCATTGCCTATCATAGAGGTGCCGTTTGAAAGAATAGCGATGGATTTGGTTGGACCCTTAATTTAGTCTGCCAGGGGACACCAGTATATTCTGGTCATAATGGATTACGCTACCAGGTACCCGGAAGCGATCCCGTTGCGCAATACGTCAACCAAGACCATTGCCAGAGAGCTAGTTCATGTCTTTAGCAGGCTGGGTATACCTAAGGAGATACTAACTGACCAGGGTACACCGTTTATGTCCAAAGTCATGAAAGAGTTATGCTGCCTGTTCAAAATCGAACATTTAAGAACTTCGGTTTATCACCCCCAAACCGATGGGCTGGTCGAGAGGTTTAACAAGACGTTAAAACACATGCTTAGGAAAGTGGTCGACAAGGATGGTAGGGATTGGGACTACTTATTGCCGTATTTATTGTTGGCCATAAGAGAAGTTCCCCAGTCCTCCACCGGGTTTTCACCCTTCGACTTGTTGTATGGGAGACACCCAAGGGGGTTACTAGACATTGCCAAAGAGACATGGGAGGGGCAGTCTAGTCCTTATAAAACAGTGATTGAGTATGTTTCTCAAATGCAGGAGAGAATTGCTGCGGTAGTGCCGATAGTGAGAGAGCACCTGGAACAGGCTCAACAGGCACAGCAGAGGGTATACAACCGCAATGCTCAGTTACGCAGCTTTGCTCCTAGGGACAGAGTGTTAGTATTGGTTCCCACTGTGGAAAATAAACTTTTGGCTAAATGGCAAGGGCCCTTTGAAATCTTAGAAAGAGTGGGGCAGGTCAATTACAAAGTTTACCAGCCGGGGAAAAGAAAGCCGGAACAGATATACCATATAAATCTGTTAAAGCCCTGGAAAGATAGAACGGTACTGTCGGCCGTCCGAGACCCTCCAGTAAGTCCAGGGCCCTTAGTTCCTGAAGTGACAGTGGCAAAAACCCTGTCGGCAATTCAACAACAAGAGGTCAAGGAGTTTCTGATTAGAAATAGGGTGCTGTTCTCTGACGTACCTGGGAAAACCTCGGTCATTAAACATGACATCATCACTGACCCAGGGGTTAAATTTAATCTAAAGCCCTATAGGTCACCAGAAGCACAAAGAGAATCGGTGTCGAAAGAAATTAAAAATATGCTAGAGTTAGGGGTTATTGAAGAATCACATAGTGAATGGTCAAGTCCCATTGTGTTGATTCCAAAGCCCGACGGGAGTGTGCGTTTCTGCAATGACTTCCGAAAGTTGAACAGTGTTTCAAAATTCGATGCCTACCCGATGCCAAGAGTGGATGAACTGATTGAGAGACTAGGGACGGCAAGGTATTTAACCACTCTTGACCTAACCAAAGGGTATTGGCAAGTACTGTTAACCGAGAGCGCCAAACAAAAGACGGCTTTTTCAGCGCCAGAGGGCTTGTTTCAGTACAAGATGTTGCCCTTCGGGCTACATGGAGCACCTGCTACCTTCCAAAGAATGATGGACAGGATTCTAAGGCCCCATAGACGGTATGCGGCTGCTTATCTGGATGACGTGGTCGTTCATAGTCCTGATTGGCAGTCTCACTTACCCAGGGTACAAGCAGTGTTGGACTCCATCTATAAGGCAGGTTTGACAGCCAACCCAAAAAAGTGTTGTCTAGGCATGGAGGAAGTAAAATATCTGGGATACACCATTGGCAGAGGCCTGATAAAGCCTCAGCTCAATAAAGTTGATGCCATACAAAACTGGCCACGGCCTCTGAATAAGAAGCAGGTGAGAGCCTTCTTGGGAATTACGGGGTACTACAGGAGGTTTATACCCAACTTTGCCACCATGGCAGTCCCACTGACTGACCTGGCCAAAGGCAAACAAAAAGTCATGGTAGAATGGAGTCCTGAGGCAGAGAAAGCTTTTCAGGAGTTGAAAGTAGCGTTGTGTTCCCAACCAGTCCTGATGACTCCTAATTTTGAAAGGGAATTCATAGTACAAACTGATGCATCAGAAGTAGGTATAGGAGCGGTCCTGTCCCAGAACAAGGAGGGTGAGGAACACCCTATTTTCTATCTTAGCAGAAAGTTGAATGTACATGAGAGGAACTATGCCACAGTGGAGTAGGAGGCGTTGGCTATAAAGTGGGCGTTAGAGGCTCTCAGGTACTACTTGGTCGGAAGAAAGTTCAAATTGATCACTGACCATGCCCCTCTGAAGTGGATGTCTGAAAATAAGGACAGTAATGCGAGAATTACAAGATGGTTCTTGGCGTTACAAACTTTTAAATTTTCAGTGGAACACAGGCCAGGAAGCCAGCTGGCCAATGCTGACGCGTTGTCACGCGTTCATTGTTTGGGGGCTTCAGTTGTTCCGCCCCACAGGTCGAAACAAAGGGGGGGGATATGTGATAGGATCACTGGTAAAGTGGTCTGTGGCAGGTACATTTGTCCCAGATTCCTGTCTTTTGTGTTTTAAACCCCCAGGAGAAAGTCTGCAGTGTAGCAGGCTTGAGTTTCGGCTTTTTGAAAAGCCGGTTTGGGACCTGGGGGTTGTGGGTGAGAGGAGAGGGAGGGCTCCACCCACGGCCACTCCAGGTTTTGGTTCTCGCAGCCTGGTACAGGCTTGTTAGTTTTTCACCTGAGAGTGGCCAATATAAGCCTAGTGTGTTTAGGGCTGATTGTCTCACCTGGGAGAGCAGACAGGGAGTTTGCTCAGAGACACTTGGATACCTAACTGTGAGTGTTGTGCTGTGCTTTTGTTGCTGGCGAGGGCATTAGGCCCTGCCAGGTTCTGGTAGTGAGGGAACTACCTGTGAAGTTAGTGCCCCGACAGGGCTAGGATTTATATTTATGTTTTCTTTATGTTTCTGACATTGTACAATAAAGACTGGCGCCGACCAGCTTGTACTTGCATCCAGACTGGTGTGCTGCTCCCCCGCTGCTGTGTGTGTGTGTAAGGAAGGAGTCCTCTACCCAGGAGAGGGACCCCCTAACCTAACTGTGTCACACTATATATATATATATATATATATATATATATATATATTAGGGGTGTGCAGGCTCGGTTCTACTCGGTTCCGTTCGGTTCTTTTTACCGGATCTTATTGGGTTTCAGCTGTCACGAGTTTTGGATAGCCAATAAGATTCGGTAAAAAGAACCGAACGGAACCGAGTAGAACCAAGCCTGCACATCCCTAATATATATATATATATTGTGGCAGTATCACCAGAAGTGGCACTGGTGAGCAGCAGATTTTGTGTGGGGCAGGAGAGATCCGTCCACACAGAGAAGAAAAGGAGTCTGGGAAGTTGGGTAAGGGCTGCCTGGTGGAGAGAGCTCAGGTGTGGGCTGGTGAGGCATACCAGTCAGAGAGCCCAGTGAAGCTGAGCGAGCCATTGGGAGGCCAGGAGTTCGGTATCCGAATCCTGCTGGAGGCAAGGGGGGACCACAAACTCACAGACTGTAACGAGAAGGCAGTGAAGCTGCAGGCTTAGAGGAAGGCATAGAGACAGACTATGTGTGTGTAGTTTTGTCAGCCAACTAAAGACCAGGCCGGAGCCTGTGTTAACCTGCAGGAAGCAGGGCTAAGCTGACTTGAGACTTTTGTTTGCAGACTAGCTGCTCCCTTATAGAGAAGGTTGAAGAAGTGAGTTAGTCGCCCCAAGCAGGGGATAGATTTGTTTGTTATTTTCTGTGTCCTGTTTTCAAATGCTGGCAGTAAAGCATCACCTTGTTTATTTCACCTGAAAGCTGTGTGTGGACCCTCATTAAGCACGTAAACACTGCACCCATTCAGCCTCTGCCGAGCTAATTAACCCCAACACATCACAATATATATAATAAA
The DNA here is from genome assembly GCA_031769625.1 of Taudactylus pleione. Lineage (NCBI taxonomy): Eukaryota > Metazoa > Chordata > Amphibia > Anura > Myobatrachidae > Taudactylus > Taudactylus pleione. The sequence continues at coordinate 13,405,990 of JAUIMM010000275.1, read as the reverse complement.
TGTGTGTGTATGCATGTGTGTATATATATATATATATATATATATATATAAAATGTGTGTGTGTGTGTGTAAAAATATATATATATATTAGGGGTGAGCGGGTTCGGATTTCTGAAATCCGAACCCCCCCGAGCCCCCCCGATCCGAGTCCGATCCGAGTCAGGCTCGACTTTTCCCGCCTGACGGATCTGAAATCGAGGCAAAACGTCATCATCCCGCCTTCCGAGTCTCGCGGGTTTTGGATCCTATATAAGGTACCCGCGTCGGCGCCATTTTCACACTCGGCTGTGGACAGTGAAGAGGGAGGGTGGGAGTTAGGGCTGGCTGGGCTGTGTAGTGTAGTGTAGTGTAGTGCTGCTGTTGTCCACTACTTCAAAGTCCATAGGGGCTGGCTGTGTTGTGCTGTGATGCTGTTGTTAATAGGGGCTGTGTCCACTACTTCAAAGTAGGGGTGTGCACCGGCCACTTTTCGTGTTTTGTGTTTTGGTTTTGGATCTGGATCTTTCTTCGTGTTTTGGATCTGGATTGGTTTTGCCAAAACCACCCTTCCGTGTTTTGGGTTCTGGGTTTTGTGTTTTGGATCTGTATTTTTTTGAAAAAAAGCATAAAAACAGCTGAAATCACAGAATTTGTAGGTTTTTCTGCCCCTATGCTATTATTAACCTCAATAACCTTAATTTCCACTCATTTCCAGTCTATTCTGAACACCTCACACCTCACAATAGTGTTTTTATGTCCAAAAGGTTGCACCGAGGTAGCTGGATGACTATGCTAAGCGACACGAGTGGGCGGCACAAACACGTGACCCATCTAGGCATGATACTGCAGTGGCAGACAGGATGGCAGTTTGAAAAACTAGGCCCCAAACTGTACATAGTGCAAAGAAAAAAAAGAGGTGCAAGATGGAATTGTCCTTGGGCCCTCCCACCCACCCTTATGTTGTATAAACAGGACATGCACACTTTAACAAACCAATCATTTCAGCGCCAGGGTCTGCCACACAACTGTGGCTGAAATGATTGGTTCGTTTGGGCCCCCACAAAACAAGCTGGCAATTAATGTGTCCCTGCACAAACTGGCTCTACGGAGGCAAGATGTCATCCCCATCCTCCTCATCCACCGATTCCTCACCCTCTTCAGTGTGTACATCCTCATCCTCACAAAGTATTAACTTGTCCCCACTTGAATCCACCACCACAGGTCCCTCTGTACGTTCTGGAGGCAGGTCTCCCTGGAAGAGCTGATAATTCATTTTGATGAACATCATCTTCTCCACATTCTGTGGAAGCAACCTCCTACGCCTTTCGCTGACAAGGTTCCCGGCTGCACTAAACACTCTTTCGGAGTACACACTGGAGGGGGGGCAACTCAGGTAAAATAGAGCCAGTTTGTACAGGGGCCTCCAAATTGCCTCTTTTTCCTGCCAGTACAGGTATGGACTATCTGACATGCCTACTTGGATGCTGTCACCGATGTAATCCTCCACCATTCTGTCAATGGTGACAGTATCATATGCAGTGACAGTAGACATGTCAGAAATTGTTTTTTCCTGGCAGCCCCAGTTGCGGGAGAAAATGAAGAAGGAGCTGTTGACGTGTCACGTTCCGCTTCTGCTGACAGTGTGTTCACCAGCAGGTCTTTGCACCTCTGCAGGCTTGTGTCGGCCGGAAAGAGAGACACCACATAGGCTTTAAACCTAGGATCGAGCACGGTGGCCAAAATGTAGTGGTCTGATTTCAACAGATTGACCACCCTGGAATCCTGGCAAAGCAAATGAAGGGCTTCATCCACATGTCCCACATGCCGAGCAGAATCGCTCCGTCTTAGCTCCTCCTTCACTTTCTCCAGCTGCTTCTGCAAAAGCCTGATGAGGGGAATGACCTGACTCAAGCTGGCAGTGTCTGAACTGACTTCACGTGTGGCAAGTTCGAAGGGCTGGAGAACCTTGCACAACACGGAAATCATTCTCCACTGCGCTTGAGTCAGGTGCATACCCCCTCCTTTGCCTATGTCATAGGTGGATGTATAGGCTTGAATGGCCTTTTGCTGCTCCTCCATCCTCTGAAGCATATAGAGGGTTGAGTTCAACCGCGTCACAACCTCTTGCTTCAGGTGATGGCGGGGCAGGTTCAAGAGTGTTTGCTGGCGCTCCAGTCTTCGGCACGCAGTCGCTGAATGGCGAAAGTGGCCTGAAATTTTTCGGGCCACCCAAAGCGTCTCCTGCACACCCCTGTCGCTTTTCAGAAAATTCTGCACCACCAAGTTTATTGTGTGAGCAAAACATGGGACGTGCTGGAATTTGCCCAGATGTAATGCCCGCACAATATTGGTGGTGTTGTCAGATATCACAAATCCACAGGAGAGTCTAAGTGGGGTAAGCCACTGGGCGATGATTTCCCTCAGTTTCTCTAAGAGGTTGTCGGCGGTGTGCCTCTTACTGAAACCGGTGATACACAGCGTAGCCTGCCTTGGAACGAGCTGGCGTTTCTGAGATGCTGCGACTGGTGACGCTGCTGCTGTTGCTGCGTAAGGTGATACATCTACCCAGTGGGCTGTCACAGTCATATAGTCCTTAGTCTGCCCTGTTCCACTTGTCCACATGTCCGTGGTTAAGTGGACATTGGGTACAACGGCATTTTTCAGGACACTGAGGACACTTTTTCTGACGTTTCTGTACAGTCTCGGTATCGCCTGCCTAGTGAAGTGGAATCTAGACGGGATTTTAACCGGGGACACACTACCTCCAGCAATTGTCTAAATCCCACTGCACTAATGGCGGATACCGGACGCACGTCTAACACCAACATAGCAGTCAAGGCCTCAGTTATACGTTTTGCTTCAGGATGACTGCTGTCGTACTTCATCCTCCTCGCTAAGGACTGTTGGAGGGTCAATTGTTTAGTAAAAGTAGTGGTGTTCCTACTTCCTCTCTGGGATGATGAACGACTCCCAGCAGCAGCAACAGCAGTAGCGGCAGCAGGAGGCGTAGCAATGCAGGATCCTCCGGAGGAATCCCGGATAGGAGAGTCAGTCATGCCAGTGACATGGCCTGCAGGACTACTTCCGATCCTGACTAAGGAGGAAATTGACGAGGAGGGAGTTGACGGTGTGGTTTGCAGGCGCTTGGATACAACAGGACAACGGGATTTAGGTGTCCCTGGACTGCTTACGGTCTTAGCCAAAGTTTCTGAACTTGACAGTAACTTATTATGAACGCGCTGCAGGTGCCGTATAAGGGAGGATGTTCCTAGGTGGTTAACGTTCCTACCCCTACTTATTCCACCTTTACATAAGGTACATATGGCAAGACAGTTGTTGTCCGGATTTGGATAGAAATATTGCCAGACCAAAGAGGTGGAATGTTTGGTCTTCTGCCCAGGCATGACCGTGATGGGCTTTTTCATCCCACGGACAACAACTGTCTCCCCCGGAGCCTGATTTAAACAAACCACATCACCATCAGAATCCTCCTCGCCAATTTCCTCCTCAGCGCCAGCTACACCAGTATCCTCATCCTGTTGTACTTCAACAGTGACATCTTGAATTTGCATGCGGACTGTGGGTGCTCCTTTCAGCACTTGCAGGGGGCGTGCAAATGGTGGAAAGAGCCACCTCGTCCCGTCCAGTGCTGGGAAGGTCAGGCATCGCAACCACCACCACACTTGGACTCTCCTTGGGGATTTGTGATATCTTCTTAGAAAGCACAGTTCTTCGCTGTGCTTTTGCCAGCTTAACTCTTTTGATTTTTTTAGTGGGAGGAGGGCTTCCATCGTCATGTGAAGCTGAACCACTAGTCATGAACATACTAGGGATTGACCTTAGCCGTTCCTTGCCACTCCGTGTCGTAAATGGCATATTGGCAAGTTTACATTTCTCTTCAGCTGATTTAAATGTTTTTTTCAAGGTCATTTTCCTGAACCTTGTCATTTGGGATTGTATGTGCCCTCTATTATGACATTGGGCATCGGCCTTGGCAGACGACGTTGATGGCATGTTATCGTCTATGTCATGACTAGTGTCAGCAGCTTCAGCACTAGGAGGAAGTGGTTCTTCATCTTTCTCTATTTTATTTTTATCAGAGAAAGTTTGGTCCTCCATTTATGTTATATCGATTTGATATATACGTGCGGCTAAACACAGAAAATATTTTTTTATTTTTGCTGGAGAGTAGTGCACTTTGTGGGTTTCACCAGCCTTTAAGAAATGAGCCAGCCGGCTCTTTACTTATGGGACACAGGCGCACGCTTGGCGCTGCTCCTTTGTTGATGCACGTGCGGCTACTGCGCACACAATTCACAAACACAGAAAATATATATATTTTTGGTTTGGACTGGAGTGTACTTTGGGGGTTACAGCACCCTTTAACGGTCAAGCCAGCCGGACCTTTACTTATGACACAGGTGCACGCTTGGCACTACTTTGTTGATGCACGTGCGGCTACTGCGCACACAGTTCACAAACACAGAAAATATTTTTTTTTTTGATTTGGACTGGAGTGTACTTTGGGGGTTACAGCACCCTTTAACGGTCAAGCCAGCCGGCCCTTTACTTATGACACAGGCGCACGCTTGGCACTACTTTGTTGATGCACGTGCGGCTACAGCGCACACAATTCACAAACACAGAAAATATTTTTTTTTTTGGTTTGGACTGGAGTGTACTTTGGGGGTTACAGCACCCTTTAACGGTCAAGCCAGCCGGACCTTTACTTATGACACAGGCGCACGCTTGGCACTATTTTGTTGATGCACGTGCGGCTACTGCGCACACAATTCACAAACACAGAAAATATATATTTTTTTGGTTTGGACTGGAGTGTACTTTGGGAGTTACAGCACCCTTTAACAGTCAAGCCAGCCGGACCTTTACTTATGACACAGGCGCACGCTTGGCACTACTTTGTTGATGCACGTGCGGCTACTGCGCACACAATTCACAAACACAGAAAATATTTTTTTTTTTGGTTTGGACTGGAGTGTACTTTGGGGGTTACAGCACCCTTTAACGGTCAAGCCAGCCGGCCCTTTACTTATGACACAGGCGCACGCTTGGCACTACTTTGTTGATGCACGTGCGGCTACTGCGCACACAATTCACAAACACAGAAAATATATATTTTTTTGGTTTGGACTGGAGTGTACTTTGGGGGTTACAGCACCCTTTAACGGTCAAGCCAGCCGGCCCTTTACTTATGATGACACAGGCGCACGCTTGGCACTATTTTGTTGATGCACGTGCGGCTACTGCGCACACAATTCACAAACACAGAAAATATATTTTTTTTTGGTTTGGACTGGAGTGTACTTTGGGGGTTACAGCACCCTTTAACGGTCAAGCCAGCCAGACCTTTACTTATGACACAGGCGCACGCTTGGCACTACTTTGTTGATGCACGTGCGGCTACTGCGCACACAATTCACAAACACAGAAAATATTTTTTTTTTTGGTTTGGACTGGAGTGTACTTTGGGGGTTACAGCACCCTTTAACGGTCAAGCCAGCCGGCCCTTTACTTATGATGACACAGGCGCACGCTTGGCACTACTTTGTTGATGCACGTGCGGCTACTGCGCACACAATTCACAAACACAGAAAATTATTTTTTTTTTGGTTTGGACTGGAGTGTACTTTGGGGGTTACAGCACCCTTTAACGGTCAAGCCAGCCGGCCCTTTACTTATGACACAGGCGCACGCTTGGCACTACTTTGTTGATGCACGTGCGGCTACTGCGCACACAATTCACAAACACAGAAAATAATTTTTTTTTTGGTTTGGACTGGAGTGTACTTTGGGGGTTACAGCACCCTTTAACGGTCAAGCCAGCCGGCCCTTTACTTTTGACACAGGTGCACGCTTGGCACTACTTTGTTGATGCACGTGTGGCTACTGCGCACACAATTCACAAACACAGAAAATATATAATTTTTTTAGCACTTGGGGGGAGCACCCCTGATGGACAGAGCACCCCCTGGACATCACTACAGCACCCCTTTAGGACTGGGACACTGCACAGGACTTTGGAGTGGACACAGCCCCTATGGAGAACTGACTGCACAACATAGTCCAGCCAGCCCCTATGGACTTTGAAGTAGTGGACACAGCCCCTATTAACAACAACAGCACAGCACAACACAGCCAGCCCCTATGGACTTTGAAGTAGTGGACAACAGCAGCACTACACTACACTACACAGCCCAGCCAGCCCTAACTCCCACCCTCCCTCTTCACTGTCCACAGCCGAGTGAGAAAATGGCGCCGACGCGGGTACCTTATATAGGATCCAAAACCCGCGAGACTCGGAAGGCGGGATGATGATGTTTTGCCTCGATTTCAGATCCGAGTCAGGCGGGAAAAGTCGAGCCTGACTCGGATCGGACTCGGATCGGGGGGGCTCGGTGGGGTTCGGATTTCAGAAATCCGAACCCGCTCACCCCTACTTCAAAGTCCATAGGGCCTGGCTGGACTGTGTTGTGCAGGCAGTTCTCCATAGGGGCTGTGTCCACTCCAAAGTCCTGTGCTGTGTCCCAGTCCTAAAGGGGTGCTGTAGTGTTGTCCAGGGGGTGCTCTGTCCATCAGGGGTGCTCCCCCCAAGTGCTAAAAAATTATATATTTTCTGTGTTTGTGAATTGTGTGCGCAGTAGCCGCACGTGCATCAACAAAGTAGTGCCAAGCGTGCGCCTGTGTCATAAGTAAAGGGCCGGCTGGCTTGACCGTTAAAGGGTGCTGTAACCCCAAAAGTACACTCCAGTCCAAACCAAAAAAATAAATATTTTCTGTGTTTGTGAATTGTGTGCGCAGTAGCCGCACGTGCATCAACAAAGTAGTGCCAAGCGTGCGCCTGTGTCATAAGTAAAGGGCCGGCTGGCTTGACCGTTAAAGGGTGCTGTAACCCCCAAAGTACACTCCAGGCCAAACCAAAAAAAAAAATATTTTCTGTGTTTGTGAATTGTGTGCGCAGTAGCCGCACGTGCATCAACAAAGTAGTGCCAAGCGTGCGCCTGTGTCATAAGTAAAGGGCCGGCTGGCTTGACCGTTAAAGGGTGCTGTAACCCCCAAAGTACACTCCAGTCCAAACCAAAAAAATATATATTTTCTGTGTTTGTGAATTGTGTGCGCAGTAGCCGCACGTGCATCAACAAAGTAGTGCCAAGCGTGCGCCTGTGTCATAAGTAAAGGGCCGGCTGGCTTGACCGTTAAAGGGTGCTGTAACCCCCAAAGTACACTCCAGTTCAAACCAAAAAAATAATATTTTTTGTGTGTTTGTCAATTGTGTGCGCAGTAGCCGCACGTGCATCAACAAAGTAGTGCCAAGCGTGCGCCTGTGTCATCATAAGTAAAGGGCCGGCTGGCTTGACCGTTAAAGGGTGCTGTAACCCCCAAAGTACACTCCAGTCCAAACCAAAAAAAAAAATATTTTCTGTGTTTGTGAATTGTGTGCGCAGTAGCCGCACGTGCATCAACAAAGTAGTGCCAAGCGTGCGCCTGTGTCATCATAAGTAAAGGGCCGGCTGGCTTGACCGTTAAAGGGTGCTGTAACCCCCAAAGTACACTCCAGTCCAAACCGAAAAAAAAATAATTTTCTGTGTTTGTGAATTGTGTGCGCAGTAGCCGCACGTGCATCAACAAAGGAGCAGCGCCAAGCGTGCGCCTGTGTCCCATAAGTAAATGGCCGGCTGGCTCATTTCTTAAAGGCTGGTGTAACCCACAAAGTGCACTACTCTCCAGCAAAAATAAATAAATATTTTCTGTGTTTAGCCGCACGTATATATCAAATCGATATAACATAAATGGAGGACCAAACTTTCTCCGATAAAAATAAAATAGAGAAAGATCAAGAACCACTTCCTCCTAGTGCTGAAGCTGCTGCCACTAGTCATGACATAGACGATAACATGCCATCAACGTCGTCTGCCAAGGCCGATGCCCAATGTCATAATAGAGGGCACATACAATCCCAAATGACAAAGTTCAGGAAAATGACCTTGAAAAAAACATTTAAATCAGCTGAAGAGAAACGTAACTTGCCAATATGCCATTTACGACACGGAGTGGCAAGGAACGGCTAAGGTCGATCCCTAGTATGTTCATGACCAGTGGTTCAGCTTCACATGACGATGGAAGCCCTCCTCCCACTAAAAAAATCAAAAGAGTTAAGCTGGCAAAAGCACAGCGAAGAACTGTGCTTTCTAAGAAGATATCACAAATCCCCAAGGAGAGTCCAAGTGTGGTGGTGGTTGCGATGCCTGACCTTCCCAGCACTGGACGGGAAGAGGTGGCTCTTTCCACCATTTGCACGCCCCCTGCAAGTGCTGAAAGGAGCACCCACAGTCCACTTGCTGATATGCAAATTGAAGATGTCACTGTTGAAGTACAACAGGATGAGGATACTGGTGTAGCAGGCGCTGAGGAGGAAGTTGGCGAGGAGGATTCTGATGGTGATGTGGTTTGTTTAAATCAGGCTCCGGGGGAGACAGTTGTTGTCCGTGGGATGAAAAAGCCCATCACGGTCATGCCTGGTCAGAAGACCAAACATTCCACCTCTTTGGTCTGGCAATATTTCTATCCAAATCCGGACAAGAACTGTCTTGCCATATGTACCTTATGTAAAGGTGGAATAAGTAGGGGTAGGGACGTTAACCACCTAGGAACATCCTCCCTTATACGGCACCTGCAGAGCGTTCATAATAAGTTACTGTCAAGTTCAGAAACTTTGGCTAAGACCGTAAGCAGTCCAGGGACACCTAAATCCCGTTGTCCTGTTGTATCCAAGCGCCTGCAAACCACACCGTCAACTCTCTCCTCGTCAATTTCCTCCTTAGTCAGGATCGGAAGTAGTCCTGCAGGCCATGTCACTGGCATGACTGACTCTCCTATCCCGGATTCCTCCGGAGGATCCTGCATTGCTACGCCTCCTGCTGCCGCTGCTGCTGTTGCTGCTGCTGGGAGTCGTTCATCATCCCAGAGAGGAAGTAGGAACACCACTACTTTTACTAAACAATTGACCCTCCAACAGTCCTTAGCGAGGAGGATGAAGTACGACAGCAGTCATCCTGAAGCAAAACGTATAACTGAGGCCTTGACTGCTATGTTGGTGTTAGACGTGCATCCGGTATCCGCCATTAGTGCAGTGGGATTTAGACAATTGATGGAGGTAGTGTGTCCCCGGTTCCAAATCCCGTCTAGATTCCACTTCACTAGGCAGGCGATACCGAGACTGTACTGAAACGTCAGAAAAAGTGTCCTCAGTGTCCTAAAAAATGCCATTGTACCCAATGTCCACTTAACCACGGACATGTGGACAAGTGGAACAGGGCAGACTAAGGACTATATGACTGTGACAGCCCACTGGGTAGATGTATCACCTTACGCAGCAACAGCAGCAGCATCACCAGTCGCAGCATCTCAGAAACGCCAGCTCGTTCCAAGGCAGGCTACGCTGTGTATCACCGGTTTCAGTAAGAGGCACACCGCCGACAACCTCTTAGAGAAACTGAGGGAAATCATCGCCCAGTGGCTTACCCCACTTAGACTCTCCTGGGGATTTGTGATTTCTGACAACGCCACCAATATTGTGCGGGCATTACATCTGGGCAAATTCCAGCACGTCCCATGTTTTGCTCACACAATAAACTTGATGGTGCAGAATTTTCTGAAAAGCGACAGGGGCGTGCAGGAGACGCTTTGGGTGGCCGAAAAATTTCAGGCCACTTTCGCCATTCAGCGACTGCATGCCGAAGACTGGAGCGCCAGCAGACACTCTTGAACCTGCCCCGCCATCACCTGAAGCAAGAGGTTGTGACGCGGTGGAACTCAACCCTCTATATGCTTCAGAGGATGGAGGAGCAGCAAAAGACCATTCAAGCCTATACATCCACCTATGACATAGGCAAAGGAGGGGGTATGTACCTGACTCAAGCGCAGTGGAGAATGATTTCCGTGTTGTGCAAGGTTCTCCAGCCCTTCGAACTTGCCACACGTGAAGTCAGTTCAGACACTGCCAGCTTGAGTCAGGTCATTCCCCTCATCAGGCTTTTGCAGAAGCAGCTGGAGAAAGTGAAGGAGGAGCTAAGACGGAGCGATTCCGCTCGGCATGTGGGACTTGTGGATGAAGCCCTTCATTCGCTTTGCCAGGATTCCAGGGTGGTCAATCTGTTGAAATCAGACCACTACATTTTGGCCACCGTGCTCGATCCTAGGTTTAAAGCCTATGTGGTGTCTCTCTTTCCGGCCGACACAAGCCTGCAGAGGTGCAAAGACCTGCTGGTGAACACACTGTCAGCTGAAGCGGAACGTGACACGTCAACAGCTCCTTCTTCATTTTCTCCCGCAACTGGGGCTGCCAGGAAAAAACTTAGGTATCCTAAGCAACCCGCTGGCAGTGATGCAGGGCAGGCAGGACCACGTTTGGACATCTGGTCCGGACTGAAGGACCTGGCAACAATTCCTGACATGTCTACTGTCACTGCATATGATACTGTCACCATTGACAGAATGGTGGAGGATTACATCGGTGACAGCATCCAAGTAGGCATGTCAGATAGTCCATACCTGTACTGGCAGGAAAAAGAGGCAATTTGGAGGCCCCTGTACAAACTGGCTCTATTTTACCTGAGTTGCCCCCCCTCCAGTGTGTACTCCGAAAGAGTGTTTAGTGCAGCCGGGAACCTTGTCAGCGAAAGGCGTAGGAGGTTGCTTCCACAGAATGTGGAGAAGATGATGTTCATCAAAATGAATTATCAGCTCTTCCAGGGAGACCAGCCTCCAGAACGTACAGAGGGACCTGTGGTGGTGGATTCAAGTGGGGACGAGTTAATACTTTGTGAGGATGAGGATGTACACACTGAAGAGGGTGAGGAATCGGTGGATGAGGAGGATGGGGATGACATCTTGCCTCCGTAGAGCCAGTTTGTGCAGGGACACATTAATTGCCAGCTTGTTTTGTGGGGGCCCAAACGAACCAATCATTTCAGCCACAGTTGTGTGGCAGACCCTGGCGCTGAAATGATTGGTTTGTTAAAGTGTGCATGTCCTGTTTATACAACATAAGGGTGGGTGGGAGGGCCCAAGGACAATTCCATCTTGCACCTCTTTTTTTTCTTTGCATTATGTACAGTTTGGGGCCTAGTTTTTCAAACTGCCATCCTGTCTGCCACTGCAGTATCACGCCTAGATGGGTCACGTGTTTGTGCCGCCCACTCGTGTCGCTTAGCATAGTCATCCAGCTACCTCGGTGCAACCTTTTGGACATAAAAACACTATTGTGAGGTGTGAGGTGTTCAGAATAGACTGGAAATGAGTGGAAATTAAGGTTATTGAGGTTAATAATAGCATAAGAGCAGAAAAACCTACAAATTCTGTGATTTTAGCTGTTTTTATGCTTTTTTAAAAAAAAATACAGATCCAAAACACAAAACCCAGAACCCAAAACACGGAAGGGTGGTTTTGGCAAAACCAATCCAGATCCAAAACACGAAGAAAGATCCAGATCCAAAACCAACACACAAAACACGAAAAGTGGCCGGTGCACACCCCTAATATATATATATATATTAGTATGTAAGCCCTCCTCTGGCTCACAGTTTCTGTACTATATGGGAAGGGGGGGCCCTGCCTATTTTCTAAGTCCCGGGCCCCACAATTTCTGATGGCTGCCCTGGATGTTGGTGTCTGGTAGGGATACTTGAAATTTTCAAACTGGTTCGATAATTGATCAAATGTGATTGCTATGTTGCCCATGGAGATGTTTGCGACACAGTTGTCAATTTCGGTTTGCAGCTTATTGTTGACAGTTCGTGTTTGCTGTTCTCATTCAAGGTTCAGGGACCGCGTTTTCCATTTATGTTTGAGGTCCGCCATTTGCGTTGTAAGTTAATGTTTTAAAATGTTTTTATGTCTAAAAATGAAATAAGAACACTGCTGTCTGTTTGTTTGTTGTTCACCCTCGAGGTTCCAATTTACACAAACGTGGTCAAACTTCTTTGATTTTCTCAAATATAGTGTGATTTCTCAATACGGCCCTACCTGTGTGGAGTTTGTATATTCTCCCTGTGTTTGCGTGGGTTTCCTCCGGGTACTCCAGTTTCCTCCCACATTCCAAAAAAATACACAAGTAGGTGAATTGGCTCCCAACTAAAATTAACCCTAATGTGTAATGCTGGCCACACACATAGTGATATTTTACCCAATCTGGAACGACAGATCGTGTAAAATATGCCAAATCCTGAGTAAATCGTGAGTCCCCACTCACGATCACGATGCAATGCGCGTCCCCGCTGGTCGCACATCGCATCATCAGATCTGCCGTGCTGCAGGGCAGATCTGATAATCTAGGAGGCGATGCACTGTGGAAGTCTGACTGCAGGAGAGATCGTCTGAAGATTGGACACCAAATCGTGTGCAGATCGTGTGCAGAGCTGCCGGGGAGAGTTTCAAGGGAAAACGTACACATCGGCTGATTGTGAGCACATCGCTATGTCTGTAGCCAGCTTAGGTGTGTGTACATGTGATAGGGAATATAGGCCCTCATTCAGAGCCGTACGCTCTGAGCAGAGCGCACGCTCTGAATGAGGGCCGGGCTCCATTTTCATGGAGCGTCCTCCTGGACGCTCGTATAGCTGTGGGTCACCACCCACAGGCTATACGAGCGTGCATTGTGATGGTCGCGATGGTCGAGACCATCGCGACCATCGAATTTGCGAGCCGGAGCCTGCGGTTGAGGTTTTCAACCGCAAGCTCCGGAGTGATTTTGGCTCTATCAGAGCCAAAATCACTCCCACTGACATCACTAGTGATGTCAGTGGGCCGCCTTTTGACGGGAGGCGTTCCCGTGGGAACGCCCCCGTCAGGGAGGCACGCCCCTGGCACGCCCACCAAAGGGGGCGTGCTGTCAATCAACATTGACAGCATGCCCCCTTTGATCGGACACAACGAGCGAAGGACTTTCCTTCGCTCGTCGCGTCTGGCGCATGCGCACGACGGAGCTCCCTCCGTCGTGCGCATGCTCAGTCCATAACATCGACCCACTTGCGAGCGGACAGCCGCTCGCGAGTGGGTCTGAATCAGGCCCATAGATTGTAAGCTCCACTAGGGCAGGCCCTGATGTGAAAGGCTAAATATCCTCTGTAAAGCACTGCGGAATATGTGTGCGCTAAATAAATAACTGGTAATAAATAATAAATAAATTTCTGTGAATTTTTGTGTTGAAATTTTGTTAAACCGATTCCAGAAATTAAACGTTACCTGTTCATGACGCTCTAACCTCAGTGTTGCGGGGCCATATTTAGGGATGGGCGGGCAGTGGCACCACCCAGAATGCAAAACCTATTACGGGGCACCATCCTTGCCTGTTGCACCTGTATTAGGCGAGCACAGTGCCTGGAACGGCGGGTAGCAGCGAATTATCACCCTGTATGGTCCTGACTGAAATCATTGAAACTATTTTGTAGCAGCAGAAAATATTTTGGATGCCGATTTAGTAAATTGGACCTGAATCAGAGATGTAATGCTAATACAGTCGCTGCTGAGATCCGTACGCAGCTGCCAATGCGAAAATAGGTGGCTTGTAATGTATTGAGACTCCCATTGGCGACTTCTCTGGTGCGGACGGAAACCGTAGGCAAACAGAAGAGAATCAGGACCTCATTCAGAGCCAGTCGCACAAAGCGTGCGGTCGGTCTGAATGAGGGGAGGACGTCTTGAATTTTCAAGACGTCCTCCTTTGCGGTGGTAAGGCTGTGGGTTAACACCCACAGCCTTACGACCGCCTAAGGTGATGGTCGTGATGGTCAAGACCATCGCGACCATCGGGGCTTACGATGAGACCCTAGGGTAGGGTCTCCCTTGTCGTAAGCCCCGGAGAGCTTTCGGCTCTGTCTGAGCCGGAAGCTCTCCACTGACATCACTAGTGATGTCAGTGGGGCCGCCCCTCAAATGCTAGGCGTTCCCATGGGAACACCCCCGTTTGGGCTGCCACCCCCCCGGCCCGCCTTCCAAACGGGCGAGCTGTCAATCAACATCGACAGCTCGCCCCCTTTGGATCGAGACCCGCTACGACCGGCGCTGTCGGTCGTAGCGGGTCTCACGCATGCGCACAACGGCGCCGTCATGCGCATGCTCTGTGGAGTGCCATCGACCCGGTCCGAGCGCTTCGGCGCTAACCACCAGATCTGAATGACCCCCTCAATGTGTCGCATTGAGAGTTCTAGGTGCTCAAATTTTTGCCCTCACCAACTGATGGGTGAGAAGTTTCTGCTGTTATTTTAAATTCCTGGATGTAGGACAAAAAGAGATGAAATGAATGTAGTGCACGCTGTGTGATGGATGACATGAAGTAAAGGTGTATGTACTCACCTAATAAACCTGTCAGTGCTACCGTATATCCGTCACTTTCTCTGTGCGCTGTGATACATTCACTCACAACGTGATGGATATATTCTTATACCGGAAGACATGTAAATAATGAATATTACAATAGTACACACTGTGCAGTGGAGATGTTGTGACTAGACAATGGGTCTATGCGCTTTCCCATACTTACCAACACAATCATTTGTTCTAACAATAACTATGGAAGTTTAAGCTTGAAAAAATACAGTTATTTATCTATATAACAAAGGGATATATAAATATATGGTGCTCTACAGGGGCGTTCTGAAGAGCTTGGGGGTCCATGTGCAGGTCCCTGACACCCACAAACACATGCAGTGGGCCCCCCCATACCTGGTCCTGGCGGCACTATCTTTTCAGCTATATATTTGGAAATATGGCGCATGTGCAGAGGAGGTCACAGTGCTTTTGCTGGATCCTGTACGGAGCCATCTCTACCACAGGAAAGATGGCGCCGCCAGCGAGTATAGGAAGGGGGTTGCGCCACATGGGCAGACCTATGTGCATCTCACACCCTGCACCCATGAGAGATAGGGCTGACGAGACATCAGGTCTGGCTCCAGGTCTACTAGCACCCTGTGCAAGAATATTTTTGAGTGCTCCCCCCCATCCAACTATATCCATTACTTTTAATAATAATAATAATAATAATAATAATATTAATAATAATAGTAATAATAATAATAACAATAATAATAATAATAATACACACACATTGTCCCCCACAGTAAAAAAGCACACACATTGGCCCCCACAGGAAAACAAGATACTTTGGCCCCCAAAGAAATTAACACATACACATTGGCCCCGGCTGGAAAAACAATCAAACACATTGGCCCCGACAGGAAAATATTAAATACACTGGCTCCCTCAGGAAAAAAAATAAAACACGTTGGCCCCCACATGAAAAGAAAACACACACACACATTGGCCAACACAGGAAAAAAAACAAACACACTGGCCCCAAAGGGAAAAAATAAAACATATTGGCTCCCACTAGAAAACAAAACAAACAAACATATTGGCCCCAACAGGAAAAAATAAAACACATTGGCCCCCACAGGAATAAAGCGAAAGACATTGACCCCCCACAGGACAAAAATAAATGAAAATAAGAACACACACTAATTGACCCAGCCCACAACAGAAGTCTTAAGCAGAGGTCTTCCAGTTCTCCACTGCACTCAGTCGCGGATGGCACCAGCAGCAACTGCAGCCTTAGCGCTGACCACTGTGCAGGCGGGATGGTGGGCGACTATGTGACCTATGATATCATGGCCCAAGCTGTGTCTAAGCCTCCCGAAGACCACACCGCTGCCGGGCTCTGGCTGCTTCTGAGCTGAGGTGCTGTGGTTGAAGCCAGACCCACCAGCCTTGATCAGTTTGGGACCCCGGCATGGGTCCCGCTCTTCCAATGGGAGATTACATGTGAGTCAGAGTCACGTGATCAGGACATATATAATGTGACCGGACTCGGAACTATACTACATAAAGGTATTTTAGCCTGTCTTAAACAAACCAATACGTGCTTTTTATACTAAAATAATTTTATGGTTTAATTATATGATTTCCTCAGTTCTCTATGATTTTATATTTAAGGATTTTAAATGCAGCTTGGTTAATTGGGTAAAACACATCTGTAGCTGATTATTTAATTTATGAGTGCTATTTAGCTTCTCTGAGACCTACACACTTGCTCCTGAAGCAGGTGTGGGGTGCTACCACTTGGAAACGTGTTGGGCTTATCTGAATTCATCTTACTGTTGAGACTCCCCAGCCTACTTACAGCAGAGGCCTCCATTAGGTTTAAATGCTCTGCTCCTGAACTTCCCACCTAATGTATGATTGCAGCCACCTGTGGTGAAACACCTGTCTCATCAATTACCTAGTTCAACACAGGTGACTGCAATCACACATTAGGTGGGAAGTCCAGGAGCAGAGAATTTTGTACCTAATGGAATGGGTCATGTTGGAGGGTAGGGAATTGCTGTTAGTATGACATAGAAACACCGGTGATGGCAATTCATCCCCCTCGCAGTCCAATCTCACCCCAGACTTGCACATTTTTGCTTGCAGTCTTATGAGACTGGGAACAGAAATGTATGAGCCTGGAGGTACCATAGGTGCGGCATACAGTGGCACTTACTAGCGGGTGAGAGGAACTCACATCTATTTGGATGGCGCCCTCTGTATTTGTCACTTGATTGTCCCAGTTGCTGCTTAATGTACAGGGGAGGGGAGAGGTAAAGCACACTGATGGACAGTAATGCAGCTGTGACGCATTTTTGCACGCAGCACGACTGTATCTTTATGCTAATATCACAGCTGTTAGGATTTGTACAGAGACACCAACCGCCTGCGGCTCGTATCTGATGCTTTGCGTAATAAGTGGCACCATTGGACGCACATCAGTTGCACCATCGGACATTAGTGCAGCCCTATGGTTGCCCAGAATGTCCATCGGACTATGGTAAAAGACGCAGTTGCTGGCCTAGACACGTCTGAATCTAGCTAGCCTCTCCCCTGTTACCACCAAGGAACACTCACTGACATTGTTTCCCTCTACATTCACATTCTTTCTGTGCCCCCTGCCGGTAACCATAAGGGGAACATGCACAGTGAAGCTTGAACACATGCGCAGACTGAAAACACTGCCCACTTGTGACCAATATCGACACTGCGTCCACCAGTGTGTACAAATAGAAGGAAGCACCAATCACGCTGCACTGTGGATGACACGTCACTTCCTCCGGCGTGCCGATCACCTAGTAACAGGAGAAACTGGAGTAACCCTGTCCTGACTGGGTAAACTGCTCGAAGGAGACAAGTCACGACCGCGACTTGTAACAGCTCCTGTGCTTCAGAACTTTGCTTTGTACCATAAGGGTGCAGTGTCCAACCGTCCATAAATGATTGATGTGCCAGTGACCAAGAAAACTGACACTGTTCTGTGCCGCCAAAGAAATGAATGGAGCAGGAGTCTGACTTCAGTGACTGACAGGGGCCGGAATGACCCTGAGAGGGACTGCTGTCACAGTAATCAGATGGAGTAGGGTGGGGGCAGTCAGAAGGAGAAGCTGAATGAAGAAGTACCTGAGGCAAGTGGCTGTGTAACCCTAAGGAGTAAAACACCTCTATCAAGGTTAGTCCTAATTACCTACCCTCCAACATGACCCGTTCCACCAAGCACAAAATGCTCTGCTCCTGGACTTCCCACCTAATTTATGATTGCAGTCATCTGTGTTGAACTAGTTAATTGATGAGACAGGTGTATCAACACAAGTGACTGCAATCATATATTAGGTGGGAAGTCCAGGAGCAGAGCATTGTGTACCTGGTGCAAGGGGTCATGTTGGAGGGTCTGACACTACTGCACAAGGCACCTCCAAATATAGCCACTCTGCAGGGAGCAATACATGTAACATATAAAGCTAATCTGTAGAAACAGCCCCGATATAGTAGCACGTCGCAGGATGCATAGAATAGTTTTCCCAATGCTCATCCAGAAGGGGACCTAAATCTTCTCACCTGGAATGAAGCTAGAGATTCCATCAGTCATAGTCATGACATGGCAACAGCAAATGGAGGTGAGCTACCTGGACCCCAGGGCTGTAGCCTGTTGTATTAATGATGTGATTAAATAAAGTTGGTTGTCAGCCTGGGACCCTTTCTCAGCAACTTTCTCCTAATAAAATGTTGTACTTAGCATCTCTGTATGTATATATGAATAATACATCCCACAGATAGACCCTGCTGTGATTGGTGCACTTAGAATAGCCCCTCCCATCACACAGGCCCATGCCAGGGCTTTCCTGACTGGTTACTGCAGACACATGAACATGAACTAATCAATTTCAGCTGTTTAATGTGCTGCAGTGATTTCAGCCTTCCATCAAGCAGAGTCCCGGAGGTCCCAGATGCAGCCTCTGGTGACCTTATATAGGTCTGGTCACTTGCTGCCCTTATGGTTTTTGATAGCTATTATTATAATATTTTAGTATATATATTTTTTCCTAAACAAAGTTTTACTTGACAATTGGACAACACTTTCCATAGCAGCTCTGCAGATCCTAATGGGGAAGGGAGAGAATGTAGTGCTGAGTTTTATGGCCAATATGATGTATAATTGAAAGTATAACAATACGTCTAAGGGAGATCAGTGCATCTATCACCCCTTTTAGCACCAGAAATGAGTACTAAAGGGGTCATGACTCTTTCTTACATGGAGCTCTAAATACTAAGGGGGTGCTAGGGTTTTTTCAGACCATCCCCCTCTTCCCCTCTCTGTCTTGTCTCTGCCCCTCCCATGCCCACTTCCCCTGTCTGTCACTCTCTTTTCTATCTCTCCCCATGGACATGCGCTCGCCATTGACATGCAAATGCGTTTATCACCAGCCGGGTAATAGGTTAAAAAAGCAGATTGAGGTGACAGAAGGGATGACGGGTTATGCACGGTTAGTGGTGGGTGGGTGATTAGGGTAAACTCTGCATAGCCTCTTAATGCCTAGAGGGACAGGCAGTCCTTCAGCCATGGGTCCCCAGAGGTTTCCTCCACAGGGGGTTTTTCCTCTCCTGAGTGCTGAAGGATGAATCTTCGTGAGCCATGAGGTTTCCGCCATCTTGTTCCTCTTATAGGACAAGAGTGTAAGAATTCTGGATCAATCTTGGTCCGGAATTCTCTATTTTATAATGCAGAGTAAATAAAACAAAAGTTTATATATTACTTGAAATAAAAACTTAAATATTTTTTTAAAATATATATCTCTGCTTGAAGTTATCTTTATTTTTATGAATAAATGCTCTCAAAAGGTGAAGAGGCTAAAGTGAGGCCTGGCGAGGTAAATGAGAGCAGAGTGGGTAATGGAAAGTAATACGGTGGTGGGGAGGCTGAGCGGATGAAAGCTCAGCTTAGATAAAAGCATAGGTAAAGGTGTGAGATCTGCAGGCTTAAGCTGGCCACACATCTAAAAATGATCTGCCCAACCAGCCAACTAGTTCATTGGTTGGAATGAAAATCTGGTCACGTATGGGAGTAACTGATCAGCAATTTGCTCCTAAATGCCAGAAAACAGATGAAAATGGTCGGTCAGACAAGTTTGTTAAATGTTTGATCTAAACAATTTGTTCAAACAACAGTATTTGCCCATTTTCCGGCATTTGGGAGCAAATTGCTGATTGTCATTTGCTTTCATACCTTACCAGATTTTCATTCCAACCAATCAACTAGTTGGCTGGTTGGACAGATAATCTTTAGAAGTGTGGCCAGCTTAAGAGCCTAAACACTGAGTGACAATGCAAATGAGAGGGGTTTATGGGGACATGATGAGATTGGATCGATGCCTGAGTAATAAGTGATCAATAATTGTTTGTAAGAGATTCATGCAAGTCAAGAGATGACACATAATTATGGAAAATACTAGGAGAGATCCTTGCTAAATCATCAGTACCATGCATTGTTTATTCTACACAAGAGAACAGCAGGCGAGGCAGCCATCTTGGGTGCACTTCATACTTCATAGGTTACAATGTGCGATTTGCAATACATGAAAATAAGACATACAAGGGTAAAATGAAAAGCGACTAACAGGATACTCACGGCATAAATAGTTCTGCAGCTTACAGAATGAGGAATATGGTCTTACTGTATAAATGCTTTCATCCATTTTTTTCCTTTACAAAATGTTTTAAGTGAACTGAGGGGAAAGTATCAAGAGTCACATGCAATAATGTACAAAAAGTATCTGACTGAAAAAATAAGCAAAAAAACAAATACAAAAAAGTGATATTAATCATGTGATACTGTACTCAGAAGATGTTAGACTCATATTCATACTCATAGTGTTTTGGTGCAATATAAACAAATGCAAGCATATGAGACCATCTAAATATATATTTATAAAATTCTAATGTCATACAGGCTGTATCTAACTTTCATTTGAAAACCAATTTCAATAAAAACACAATAAAAGTGTGATGGCATATTAGCATAAGCAATGTTGCTCCAATGTATATAAGGGATGCTGTGAACAAATTAAATTATATTGGGATAAATAGAAGCTGTTACAATTACCAGGTGTAGGCAGCCATTGTGGATAAACCACACAATTGTACAGTCAGCGTAATATGCACTGGCTGAGAGTATTCGAATGGGAGAGGGCCAGTGTGAGAGTTCCAGTTACTGATGGTCCGGTGGCATAGTCCGCACTAATATCTGGATGGGAGAAGGCCAGTGTGAGAGTTCCAGCTACTGATGGTCTGGTGGAGTTGTCCGCACTAGCATCTGGATGGGAGCAGGCCAGTGTGAGAGTACTAGCTACTGATGGTCCGGTGACGTAGTCCGCACTAGTATCTGGATGGAAGAAGGCCAGTGTGAGAGTTCCAGCTACTAATGGTCCAGTGTTGTAGTCCGCACTAGTATCTGGATGGAAGCAGGCCAGTGTGAAAGTTACAGCTACTGATGGTCTGGTGGAGTAGTCCACACTAGTATCTGGATGGGAGTTGGCCAGTGTGAGAGTACCAGCTACTGATAGTCTGGTGGAGTAGTCCGCACCAGTATCTGGATGGGAGATACGTTGTCTTCTTTGGGGGCAGTTCACTCAGACACAGCACAGTATTTTTTGGTCAGCTGTGCCCCAGAAAAAGAGTCTCCTTTCCTCTCTCCACATCTATACAGTTATACATCTCTAGGAAGCATCACCAACCATATAACAATTTAGGACTCCTGTATAGGGAACACTAAACTTACAATATTTGTTGGTTTTCTTAACTATTTTGTTAATTGTTAGGGCATTTGCGGTACCTCTCCTCTTGTTTTGAATCACAGTACTGTCTCTGTCCCTAATGCACAAGATATATACCCTTCAAATGTGTACACAGTAAGTGCAGCGCAGACTCATACACAAACAGGAGCTTGTGCAGATTGCTAGCTATAGGGGCATATTCAATTAAGTGCGAGAATAGCAAAAATACTGCACCTGCAGGGTTTTTCCTGCAGGTGCAGGATTTTTGCTATTCAATTAGGTGCAGGGTTCTTAATTTTTTGAGTGCCAGGAGGTTTTATTTGCGCACTTCTAGAGCACAACCAATTTTTCTTAAAATCCATAATTTTAGGAAAAATGGTCGGGTATTGCTCTGGGACCCTGGTGGCAACCCCCCTGATAACTGATTAAGCAATTGTATGTTTCCAATTAGCTTAATTAGTCATTAACTAACTAACATTAACACTACTACACTATCTGCACTACCCTGCACTCCCTCCCGCACACTACACTGCCCCCACTACTCTGCACCCCTTCCCCACACACACTTCACTATCCCCGCTACCATGCACCCCCTCCCGCACACTACCCCCACTGCTCTGCACCCCTTCCCCGCACACACTTCACTATCCCCGCTACCATGCACCCCACTCCCCGCACACACAACACTACCCCGCTACCATGCACCCCCCCCTGCATACATAACACTACCCCCACTACCATGCACCCCCTCCCCGCACACACTTCACAATCCCCGCTAACCTGCGCTCCCCTCCCCGCACACACAACACTACCCCCACTACCATGCACCCCCTCCCGCACACTACACTGCCCCCACTACTCTGCACCCTCTCCCCCCACACACTTCACTATCCCCGCTACCATGCACCCCCTCCCGCACACTACACTACCCCCACTACCCTGCACCCCTTCCCCGCACACACTAAACTACCCCCACTACCCTGCACCCCCTCCCCGCACACACTTTACTATCCCCGCTACCCTGCACCCCCTCCCTGCACACACTTCACTATCCCCGCTATCATGCACCCCCTCCCCGCACACACTTCACTGTCCCCGCTACCCTGCACCCCCTCCCCGCACACACTTCACTATCCCCACTACCCTGCACCCCCTCCCTGCACACACTTCACTATCCCCGCTATCATGCACCCCCTCCCGCACACATAACACTACCCCCACTACCCTGCACTCCCCTCCCTGCACACACTACATGTATTGTACCTTTCCTGGCCGGCATCATTCTTCTGCAGAAGAGCACATGAGCCCGGCCAGCCTTC
Source organism: Taudactylus pleione (assembly GCA_031769625.1). NCBI lineage: Eukaryota > Metazoa > Chordata > Amphibia > Anura > Myobatrachidae > Taudactylus > Taudactylus pleione. The sequence goes on along the minus strand of JAUIMM010000275.1, from coordinate 13,383,546 downwards.
GGAGGATGCAGCAGCTGGGCTCAGATAGTAGCAGACGTCCGGAGTTCTTTTTTCTTTATATTTTTCTCGCACCGCTGGGTTTTTAAAACTGCATTTTTTTTTTATTGGCCACAGACGGTATCAGGAGCGCGCATACCCGCGGTAATCCAAAATTGGTTGCGAGGTTCGCGTGATTTTTTTGCAGTCAACACCTCGGCCAAATTAGATATGTCCCATAGTGTATATCCCTTATCTCCCCTTGACGTCTACAGTTTAAAAGATTGCAATGTCTGCGATCATACATTAGGTTGGAAGTCCAGGAGCAGAGCATTGTGTACGTAATGGAACGGGACATGTTGGAGGGTAGGCTTACAGTATTGTGCCTGTCTTATGCTCCCGACCAGCTCTTTTGGTGACATCTACCCTGGAAGTCTATTATCTACACCCAGCAGGAATTAATTAGCGAGGACACCTTGCTAGAATAAAAAGAAGATCCACTAAAAGGGTAATATACACCTCTCACCTATACTGGATATTATACTGGACACTGCCGTTTAAATCACATCACAGCATTGTACTGTTTATAAGAGCACTTATACGAGGGCAAGATTTGGGACTCCCCGGTTATAGAGTGAACTTTTGGATAGGTCTCTTCTCAATGTGATATATGGCCATTTGTATGTGTTTTTTTGAGTTTTTAATTGAATGTATTACTCATATGGTTATTACATATTTGTTACCACCAAGCCGCATTTGATACTAATTTATCTTGATTTTCCATTTTTATATTTTTAATTTTAGTTTTTTTAGTCCTCATAGTTTTCTATTCCAGTTATATATTTTCTATATGGAATTTCCACAGCTCCTACTTAACATCTGCTGATTGATTAGCGCCACTCATCTCTTTTGCTCTTGTTGGGACCCCGGCAGCGACTGCTATGGGGTGACGCCCCCATTCGCCGGCTCTAAAAAGCTAGCTAGCTACAGCACTGGCTCCTAATTGTCTTCTTTCAAACACAGCTTGTAAAGTGACAGTTAGGAGCTGATTGATTGGTACTTTATCTCTCTCCATAGCTTGGTATATAGACCCCCTATATGGTGGCCCAGCCTCTTAACGAATTACATCGAATTAAAACTTGAAGGTAACAACACTACGCTCCTAAATTTGATAACTACCAAAACACAAGATAACAATTGTTAGACATCTTCTTACATATTCATTGGTGGTTGTCCTGTAAAGTTATTGCACAATTTGCCGTTTTCTTGCTAGTTGTTTTTTTTATTCCATTTCCACACAGAACCTGTTCCGAAATAAGAGAAAAATGGCAAAAAGGGAATATAGCTGACTCTGTAGAAAAACATCCACTTTAACAATGTAAGACAGACAGAATATATCATTGATTTATTTCTTCAGAAGTCCAGAGACACTTACCCGTCAGTCAGGCCAGTTGATATGACAGACTATTCAGAACGCTGCTGAAAATGTCAAGGGCTCTCTGAGTGTCTGTTATACTGTTTTTTAGAGACTGAGAACCCATTTGGCATGCGGAACACGCACAGAGGCAACACTTCAGTTATTTATCTTCTGGTCTAATTATAAGCACAGTCTTTTCTTTTTTCTTTTGTCTCTTTGATGGGTGTAAAATAAATATAGTATTTCCAAAATATTTAAAATCTACAGTGAGATACAATTCAGAGCCAGGTGCGAGCTGGGCTGGGGGGCAGGGTGCCATATGCCCCTTGGGCCGGTGCAATTTTGCTTCAGTGAGGACAGCAAGTGCTACTGCACATATATGACTGACGGCCGGGTGACAGGTGGACAGTGCTCTGCGTCTGAGGTCTCTCCGATTTTGCTTATATCACCAATAGAGTGGCTGGGCAGCATTCCCTGCCTGTTACCCGGCTGTCACTCACATCCCTGCAGCTTGCACTCAGCACCCTTTCCGAGTCTGCTTCACTGGACTGGTTCCTTCCTGAGTCTGAACCAGCTGCCTGCACTGCGGGTTCCCTAGTGACCCCTCCCCACCCTGCCTGAGACTCTGAGTCTATGCCCCCTACTATACTCTACAATACCTGCCGATATTCAGCTCCCTTCTTCCGGGAGGGAGCTGAATGCCTGTATACAGCGGGGGGCGTGGCCAGGCAATGACTAAGTATTGGGGGCAGGGTCAGGGGCGTGACCGATTGCGTTATTATGATCCCACCCCTTCTTCACAATGCCAAAACTAAAGGCAGGGGCAGGGCCACGATGACGCAATTCAGCATCAGAGGGGCCGTTGGTGCTGATGATTCCAGCCCAAACTGCTTCTGACTCACAGGCAGAGACATGTGTCTGTGAGTGAGAAGCAGGCTGCAGCCACGATCATTAGCACCAGCGGGTTCCTCTGTCAGATCTGTGCAGTGCCCTGGCACTTCATGTACCTTCCTTTATGCCTCTCAGCTCCATCTGCTGCGCTGCCCGCCTCTCCAGTCGGCCTGGCCATGGAGTCTCAGCCCAGTCAGCTGACGGTCTTAGCTCCGCCCATCTCACCTGTCAGCCCGGCCCCTCAGCCCCGCAGACTGAGTCTCTCACTTTAGGCTGCCTGTCAGAATGGAAATAAATGTAAAAAATGTATTTAAAATAAAAAAGCCTGCCGGCTGTGAGGCGGCCCCACAAGCACATTGGCCCACCTGGAATCTTCCCGCTGACTTCAACGGCCAGTCCGCCCCTGGAGGTAGACTTGTATCTATCCTCAGAGTATTGAAAGTTAAAAAGTGTTATTATTGCATTTACTTGCTAACGTTTGTTGGTAACCGGTGCCCACCGTGGCACTTACACCATCATTTATGTGCAGAGGTGTATCTAGGGGTCCAAGCGCCCCTGGCAAACTAAGGGACTGGTGCCCCCCTCCAATGACTGCTTCTACTAAAATAAAAAAAACACACACTGGAGGTAGTTTAATTCACACACGTGAAGAAATAGGGAGAGTATAATTTTTATTTATCTTTTTAATATATATATATCTTTTATAGAACATACTCTATTGCAAACCACTATATATAAAAAATTTTATGCAAAAAAAACACAGGAAAAGCTTAAAAACAGTGAATCAAAAACAAACAAAATGCATTAAGGGTAGGGGTGTGCACCGGCCACTTTTCGTGTTTTGTGTTTTGGTTTTGGATCTGGATCTTTCTTCGTGTTTTGGATCTGGATTGGTTTTGCCAAAACCACCCTTCCGTGTTTTGGGTTCTGGGTTTTGGATCTGTATTTTTTTTTAAAAAAGCATAAAAACAGCTAAAATCACAGAATTTGTAGGTTTTTCTGCTCCTATGCTATTATTAACCTCAATAACCTTAATTTCCCCTCATTTCCAGTCTATTCTGAACACCTCACAATAGTGTTTTTATGTCCAAAAGGTTGCACCGAGGTAGCTGGATGACTATGCTAAGCGACACGAGTGGGCGGCACAAACACGTGGCCCATCTAGGCGTGATACTGCAGTGGCAGACAGGATGGCAGTTTGAAAAACTAGGCCCCAAACTGTACATAATGCAAAGAAAAAAAAGAGGTGCAAGATGGAATTGTCCTTGGGCCCTCCCACCCACCCTTATGTTGTATAAACAGGACATGCACACTTTAACAAACCAATCATTTCAGCGCCAGGGTCTGCCACACAACTGTGGCTGAAATGATTGGTTCGTATGGGCCCCCACAAAACAAGCTGGCAATTAATGTGTCCCTGCACAAACTGGCTCTACGGAGGCAAGATGTCATCCTCATCCTCCTCATCCACCGATTCCTCACCCTCTTCAGTGTGTACATCCTCATCCTCACAAAGTATTAACTCGTCCCCACTTGAATCCACCTCCACAGGTCCCTCTGTACGTTCTGGAGGCTGGTCTCCCTGGAAGAGCTGATAATTCATTTTGATGAACATCATCTTCTCCACATTCTGTGGAAGCAACCTCCTACGCCTTTCGCTGACAAGGTTCCCGGCTGCACTAAACACTCTTTCGGAGTACACACTGGAGGGGGGGCAACTCAGGTAAAATAAAGCCAGTTTGTACAGGGGCCTCCAAATTGCCTCTTTTTCCTGCCAGTACAGGTATGGACTGTCTGACATGCCTACTTGGATGCTGTCACCGATGTAATCCTCCACCATTCTGTCAATGGTGACAGTATCATATGCAGTGACAGTAGACATGTCAGAAATTGTTGCCAGGTCCTTCAGTCCGGACCAGATGTCCAAACTTGGTCCTGCCTGCCCTGCATCACTGCCAGCGGGTTGCTTAGAATACCTAAGTCTTTTCCTGGCAGCCCCAGTTGCAGGAGAAAATGAAGAAGGAGCTGTTGACGTGTCACGTCCGCTTCAGCTGACAGTGTATTCACCAGCAGGTCTTTGCACCTCTGCAGGCTTGTGTCGGCCGGAAAGAGAGACACCACATAGGCTTTAAACCTAGGATCGAGCACGGTGGACAAAATGTAGTGGTCTGATTTCAACAGATTGACCACCCTGGAATCCTGGCAAAGCGAATGAAGGGCTTCATCCACAAGTCCCACATGCCGAGCGGAATCGCTCCGTCTTAGCTCCTCCTTCACTTTCTCCAGCTGCTTCTGCAAAAGCCTGATGAGGGGAATGACCTGACTCAAGCTGGCAGTGTCTGAACTGACTTCACGTGTGGCAAGTTCGAAGGGCTGGAGAACACTGCACAACACGGAAATCATTCTCCACTGCGCTTGAGTCAGGTGCATACCCACTCCTTTGCCTATGTCATAGGTGGATGTATAGGCTTGAATGGCCTTTTGCTGCTCCTCCATCCTCTGAAACATATAGAGGGTTGAGTTCCACCGCGTCACAACCTCTTGCTTCAGGTGATGGCGGGGCAGGTTCAAGAGTGTTTGCTGGTGCTCCAGTCTTCGGCACGCAGTCGCTGAATGGCGAAAGTGGCCAGAAATTTTTCGGGCCACCCAAAGCATCTCCTGCACGCCCCTGTCGCTTTTCAGAAAATTCTGCACCACCAAGTTTATTGTGTGAGCAAAACATGGGACGTGCTGGAATTTGCCCAGATGTAATGCCCGCACAATATTGGTGGCGTTGTCAGATATCACAAATCCCCAGGAGAGTCTAAGTGGGGTAAGCCACTGGGCGATGATTTCCCTCAGTTTCTCTAAGAGGTTGTCGGCGGTGTGCCTCTTACTGAAACCGGTGATACACAGCGTAGCCTGCCTTGGAACGAGCTGGCGTTTCTGAGATGCTGCGACTGGTGACGCTGCTGCTGTTGCTGCGTAAGGTGATACATCTACCCAGTGGGCTGTCACAGTCATATAGTCCTTAGTCTGCCCTGTTCCACTTGTCCGTGGTTAAGTGGACATTGGGTACAACGGCATTTTTCAGGACACTGAGGACACTTTTTCTGATGTTTCTGTACAGTCTCGGTATCGCCTGCCTAGTGAAGTGGAATCTAGACGAGATTTGGAACCGGGGACACACTACCTCCAGCAATTGTCTAAATCCCACTGCACTAATGGCGGATACCGGACGCACGTCTAACACCAACATAGCAGTCAAGGCCTCAGTTATACGTTTTGCTTCAGGATGACTGCTGTCGTACTTCATCCTCCTCGCTAAGGACTGTTGGAGGGTCAATTGTTTAGTAAAAGTAGTGGTGTTCCTACTTCCTCTCTGGGATGATGAACGACTCCCAGCAGCAGCGGCAGCAGTAGGCGTAGCAATGCAGGATCCTCCGGAGGAATCCGGAATAGGAGAGTCAGTCATGCCAGTGACATGGCCTGCAGGACTACTTCCGATCCTGATTAAGGAGGAAATTGACGAGGAGGGAGTTTGACGGTGTGGTTTGCAGGCGCTTGGATACAACAGGACAACGGGATTTAGGTGTCCCTGGACTGCTTACGGTCTTAGCCAAAGTTTCTGAACTTGACAGTAACTTATTATGAACGTGCTGCAGGTGCCGTATAAGGGAGGATGTTCCTAGGTGGTTAACGTCACTACCCCTACTTATTTCACCTTTACATATGGTACATATGGCAAGACAGTTCTTGTCCGGATTTGGATAGAAATATTGCCAGACCAAAGAGGTGGAATGTTTGGTCTTCTGCCCAGGCATGACCGTGATGGGCTTTTTCATCCCACGGACAACAACTGTCTCCCCTCGGAGCCTGATTTAAACAAACCACATCACCATCAGAATCCTCCTCGCCAACTTCCTCCTCAGCGCCAGCTACACCAGTATCCTCATCCTGTTGTACTTCAACAGTGACATCTTCAATTTGCATATCAGCAAGTGGACTGTGGGTGCTCCTTTCAGCACTTGCAGGGAGCGTGCAAATGGTGGAAAGAGCCACCTCTTCCCGTCCAGTGCTGGGAAAGTCAGGCATCGCAACCACCACCACACTTGGACTCTCCTTGGGGATTTGTGATATCTTCTTAGAAAGCACAGTTCTTCGCTGTGCTTTTGCCAGCTTAACTCTTGATTTTTTTAGTGGGAGGAGGGCTTCCATCGTCATGTGAAGCTGAACCACTGGTCATGAACATACTAGGGATCGACCTTAGCCGTTCCTTGCCACTCCGTGTCGTAAATGGCATATTGGCAAGTTTACGTTTCTCTTCAGCTGATTTAAATGTTTTTTTCAAGGTCATTTTCCTGAACTTTGTCATTTGGGATTGTATGTGCCCTCTATTATGACATTGGGCATGGCCCTTGGCAGACGACGTTGATGGCATGTTATCGTCTATGTCATGACTAGTGGCAGCAGCTTCAGCACTAGGAGGAAGTGGTTCTTGATCTTTCTCTATTTTATTTTTATCGGAGAAAGTTTGGTCCTCCATTTATGTTATATCGATTTGATATATACGTGCGGCTAAACACAGAAAATATTTTTTTATTTTTGCTGGAGAGTAGTGCACTTTGTGGGTTACACCAGCCTTTAAGAAATGAGCCAGCCGGCTCGTTACTTATGGGACACAGGCGCACGCTTGGCACTGCTCCTTTGTTGATGCACATGCGGCTACTGCGCACACAATTCACAAACACAGAAAATATATATTTTTTTGGTTTGGAGTGTACTTTGGGGGTTACAGCACCCTTTAACGGTCAAGCCAGCCGGCCCTTTACTTATGACACAGGCGCACGCTTGGCACTACTTTGTTGATGCACGTGCGGCTATTGCGCACACAATTCACAAACACAGAAAATAATTTTTTTTTTGGTTTGGACTGGAGTGTACTTTGGGGGTTACAGCACCCTTTAACGGTCAAGCCAGCCGGCCCTTTACTTATGACACAGGCGCACGCTTGGCACTACTTTGTTGATGCACGTGCGGCTACTGCGCACACAATTCACAAACACAGAAAATAATTTTTTTTTTGGTTTGGACTGGAGTGTACTTTGGGGGTTACAGCACCCTTTAACGGTCAAGCCAGCCGGCCCTTTACTTATGACACAGGCACACGCTTGGCACTACTTTGTTGATGCACGTGCGGCTACTGCGCACACAATTCACAAACACAGAAAATAATTTTTTTTTTTGTTTGGACTGGAGTGTTCTTTGGGGGTTATAGCACCCTTTAACGGTCAAGCCAGCCGGCCCTTTACTTATGACACAGGTGCACGCTTGGCACTACTTTGTTGATGCACGTGCGGCTACTGCGCACACAATTCACAAACACAGAAAATAATTTTTTTTTTGGTTTGAACTGGAGTGTACTTTGGGGGTTACAGCACCCTTTAATGGTCAAGCCAGCCGGCCCTTTACTTATGACAAAGGCGCACGCTTGGCACTACTTTGTTGATGCACGTGCAGCTACTGCGCACACAATTCACAAACACAGAAAATAATTTTTTTTTTGGTTTGGACTGGAGTGTACTTTGGGGGTTACAGCACCCTTTAACGGTCAAGCCAGCCGGCCCTTTACTTATGACACAGGCGCACGCTTGGCACTACTTTGATGATGCACGTGCGGCTACTGCGCACACAATTCAAACACAGAAAATAATTTTTTTTTGGTTTGGACTGGAGTGTACTTTGGGGTTACAGCACCCTTTAACGGTCAAGCCAGCCGGCCCTTTACTTATGACACAGGCGCACGTTTGGCACTACTTTGTTGATGCATGTGCGACTACTGCGCACACAATTCACAAACACAGAAAATAAAAAATTTTTTGGTTTGGATTGGAGTGTACTTTGGGGGTTACAGCACCCTTTAACGGTCAAGCCAGCCGGCCCTTTACTTATGACACAGGCGCACGCTTGGCACTACTTTATTGATGCACGTGCGGCTACTGCGCACACAATTCACAAACACAGAAAATAATTATTTTTTTGGTTTGGACTGGAGTGTACTTTGGGGGTTACAGCACCCTTTAATGGTCAAGCCAGCCGGCCCTTTACTTATGACACAGGCGCACGCTTGGCACTACTTTGTTGATGCACGTGCGGCTACTGCGCACACAATTCACAAACACAGAAAATATATTATTTTTTTAGCACTTGTGGGGAGCACCCCTGATGGACAGAGCACCCCCTGGACAACACTACAGCACCCCTTTAGGACTGGGACACTGCACAGGACTTTGGAGTGGACACAGCCCCTATGGAGAACTGACTGCACAACACAGTCCAGCCAGCCCCTATGGACTTTGAAGTAGTGGACAAAGCCCCTATTAACAACAGCAGCATAGCACAACACAGCCAGCCCCTATGGACTTTGAAGTAGTGGACAACAGCAGCACTACACTACACAGCCCAGCCAGCCCTAACTCCCACCCTCCCTCTTCACTGTCCACAGCCGAGTGAGAAAATGGCGCCGAATCGGGTACTTTATATAGGATCCAAAACCCGCGAGACTCGGAAGGCGGGATGATGACGTTTTGCCTCGATTTCAGATCCGAGTCAGGCGGGAAAAGTCGAGCCTGACTCGGATCGGACTCGGATCGGGGGGGCTCAGGGGGGTTCGGATTTCAGAAATCCAAACCCGCTCACCCCTAATTAAGGGTAACATAATTTACATATATTAAAATTTGGCTATCTATACAGCATTATGTTTTTCAACAACTGACACTTCACTCCACCATTAATTAACTGGGATGATCAGTCACATGACTCTTTTATATTATCCCACATAAGAATGAAGACAGTCCATACACATCAGGTCTTATTCCCAACACGGGGTTGACCACAACCTATAAAGATCATAACCAGTTCCCCCAAACCGAAAAATCACAAATTTGTCAAACTTACACTGGGGGTAGTTCAATTAACATGCCTGTAGAAATAGGGAGACAATATATATATATATATATATATATTATTATTATTTTTTCAGTTATAACACTTACTACATGAAAAGCACTGTTTATTAATTTCTATATGTCAACAACACAGGAAAAGAGGGCATCAATAACAAACAAGATGCATTGTGGGCATAATTTGCATATATGCAAATTACCTTGCAAATAGAGCTTTGTGATTGATGTGGTACTTGCGCTCGTTTCCTGCACAGTTGACATATTGGAATTAGTGAGTGGTGATTGATATGTGTTAGGTATTGTGGGGGAAGAGATATATTAGGAATAAAAATAAAAAAAATATACTCTCCCTAATTTTAAATATTTCTGATATAAAGGGACATATAAGAAGGCTAATACATGCTAGTTGTCAATGGGGAACACTGGCAAGAGCAGAGGAGACGAGACGAGACAGAAGGAGACCTTGCAGCAGCAGCTGACTGTGGGACCCTGCTAAGAGCCGAGGAGACAGGAGATCATGTGCTAGTGATGTCAAGGAGACAGGAGATCATGTGCTAGTGATGTCGCCGAGGAGACAGTGACAGTCGGGCTGAAACAGTGCCATGGTTCCCCTGGCAAGGGCCATCCAGGCCAATAGGAAGATACGCCCCTGTTTATGTGATATGAAATGCTTATTTTTGTTGTGACTGCAAGATGTACCTCTACTTCTCTGCTGCACTGTTTCTCGCCATTGACTATATTGCTTCAGCTTACCATATCAAAGACTGTCATTCAAGTGGCCTGCAGGTGCTCAGGTCAAAGTTGTCAGCTGCATAACCAAGTGTTGATAATGTCTTGGGGTTCATTGCTCTTTAAAGTGTCAGAGTCATGTGTACTGTGTAATGTAAGTTAATGTATTGCTATTAGAGATGAGCGGGTTCGGATCTCAGAGATCCGAACCCACCCGAATTTCGGGGATCCGGAGCGATCCGAGCTGCCCCAGATCCCTGACCCGAGGAAAAACCTCACGACCCCTCTGTCGAGTCGCGAGGTTTAGTTTTGAGCGGGCTTAACGCTGATTGGCTGACAGAGACATCTGTCACGGCTCTCAGCCAATCAGCGTTAAGCCCATTGAAAATAGCACAAAGGATAAAAAGATGGCACCCGCCATCCCCCGCGGTACAATGGCCCCACTCCCTGCTTCTCAATGCAGTTAATATCGGTATTGTGGAGAGGGGGCAGGGCCATGATGACGCCATCACGCCCTATGCTCCACCCCCAATGAAGTGTCATTGCCGTGCCACGCCCCCTTTTGCTGCGACATGCCTCCCCCCTCCTCCTTGCCTGGAAGGAAGGAGCTAAAAGTTGGCAAGTGTTACACAGCGGCAGATGGAGGGCAGATCTGCAAGCAGTGTGGAAGCTGCGGTGCTGACAGGTAACACTATAGAGCGGTTGATGAAGAGCTGGTAGTTGTAAACTTGCTGGCTGACCAGAGTGGAAGAAGCAGGTCTGTGTACAGCGCGGGAGCTGCGGCGCGGGCAGATGATGATACTCAGCGACAGATGGTAAATATTGAGAGTCCACGAAGTGGCAGATAGAGTCACAGAGGACATGATCACATGATACACGAGTTAGCTTGGAGCCTAGAACTGTCCTGGGAAGAAAAACGTTGTTCAGGCCATGGGTTGCTCAAGCCATTGGTCAGAATGACCAGATGAGCACACAGGTGCATTAGTTAATCACAGGGAGGTGTCCCTGTGATGTCTTGGAAACAGAAATAAATGAATGCTTGATTCTAAAAGGGGTGCTAAGACCCTGATTTGTGACCTTATGCGGCTTCCCTGCTTCATATTAGAGATGTGCACCGATCCCCGTGTTTTGGTTTTGGATCTGGTTCTGCCCTGGTTTTGGATCTGGATTGGTTTTGCCAAAACCTCACCTCCGTGTTTTGTTTTCGTGTTTTGTTTTCGGATCTGGATTTTTTCTTAAAATATCATAAAAACAGTTAAATCACATAAAATGGGCCTGTTTTTGTTCCTACAGTATAATTAACCTCAATAACATTTATTTCCAGTAATTTCCAATCAATTTTGTTAGTGCAGGTTTGCTGGCTGTGTCGGCAGTGTAGGGGTGCAGTGGTGTGTTAGTGCAGGTTTGCTGGCTGTGTTGGCAGTGCGGGGGTGCCAGCAGTGTCTTAGTGCCGGTTTGCTGGCTGTGTCGGCAGTGCGGGTGTGCCAGCGGTGTCTTTAGTGCATGTTTGTTGGCTGTGTCGGCAGTGCGGGGGTGCCAGCGGTGTCCTCAGTGCTGGTTTGCTGACTGTGTCGGCAGTGCAGGGGTATTCTCAATGCAGGGTGCTGGCGGTGTCGGCAGAGTGGGGGTGCCAGCGGTGTCCTCAGTGCAGGTTTGCTGACTGTGTAGGCAGTGCAGGGGTGCTGTTGGTGTCCTCACTGTGGGAGTGTCTACAGTGTGGGGGTCGCTGACGTGGTCCTCAGTACGTTGGGCAGCAGTGCAGGAGTGTCGGCAGCGGTGGTGTCGGCAGCGGGGGATGCTGCCAGTGGGGGTGCCGGCAGTGTCGGCAGCGGGGGGTGCCGGCGGTGTCAGGCAGCGGGGGATGGCAGGCGCCATCTTTTTTACCTCCTTTCTAGTGTTTTCAATGGGCTTAACGCTGATTGGCTGAGTGCCGTGACAGACGGCTCTCTCAGCCAATCAGCGTTAAGCCCGCTGAAAACACTAGAAAGGAGGTAAAAAAGATGGCGTCTGCCATCCCACGCCGCCTGACACCGCCGGCACCCCCCGCTGCCGACACTGCCGGCACCCCCACTGGCAAACCTCATGACTCGACAGAGGGGTCGCAAGGTTTTGCCTCAGGTCAGGGATCCGGGGCAGGCAAGATCTGAGCTGCGCAGATTGGGCTCCCAGCTGCTCACATTGACTTGCAGTGGACCCTGTCAGCAGCTGTTCTAGGAACCCGCTTCTTTCTTCATGCTCTTGGGTGCCCCTCCCAACCGGTCTTTGATTAGGACCTCTCCTGTTCCCCACTTTAAACTAGAGATGTGCGGTTCGGTTTTCCTGAAAAACAAACATACACAAACTTCCGAGTGGCATCGAGGGGTTCCGAGTGGCATCGAGGGGTTCCGAGTGGCATCGAGTCCCGGCTCAGATGACTCTTGGAGTCTGAGTCACAACTTGGGTCTGCTCTAAATTCGGAACTCAGATTTAAAACACGAATCTCGGTTTTGGATTGCATGTAAACAAGTCCAAATGACACGATTTTAGCTGTTTTTATTAATTTTATCTGAACCAAAACACTTGAGGGTGGTTTTGTCAAAATCAAAACCATAACATTTGAGAGTGCTTTTGCCAAAACCAAAACCTGGGGGTCTGCACACATCTCTACTATAAGCTCATAGTGGTCGATTCAATTGCTATCGATGCCTATGATTTAGTGTGCGAATATTGTGCATTATGGTAGCCCTTAGATCGCATATTTTTGCATACACCCCTATGGGGCTGCAAACAATAATATGCATTTTTAGGACAAAATCGTTGAAAATTGTGGATAATTCGATATGCCGTTGCTGGCATTTCAACTCCACTGCCATGGAATATTGCGGGCATCGCAATGAATTGACCTCATATTGAAACCGTTTCACGCCTCCCAGATGACCTGCTGCTGACCACTATTTGCAGTTTCACAGGCTAGCTCCACTGCATTTCTTCCAAACTTTCTCTACCCAGGGTCTGTGTTTGAACCACCTAAAGTCTCTCCTGCCTTATGCTAGAAAAAAGGGATGAAGTTTGATTACCGGCGGCCCATATGCTGACAATAGAAGCCAGACCCAGGACAGATAGGCGTTGAAAAAAATCCAGACGTCTATCTTTAGCCCCACGTCGAAATCCCAACTGCCGGCATCCCGAACGAAGGTAGACGGGGACAGGTTAGCGTTAGCCGAGGGGAAGTGTTAAGGTTAGGCTGCGTGGAGGGAAGGTAAGGGTTAGGCACCCTCAGGGGGAGGTAAGGGTTAGACACCCCCGGGGGGAGGTTAGGGTTAGGCACCCCCCACCGGGAGGGTTAGGCACCACCCCGGGAGTTTTAGGGTTAGGCACCACCAAGGGAGGGTTAGGGGGATGAGAGGGGAGGGTTACCAGCCCCAGTCGGGATTGTAGCTGATCAGGTTTTCGGCGTCTGTATTTCATACCGATTCCTAGAAAAAAAATATATGTTAGGTGAAATTAAAAAAGGATTCTTCAGGACAGGGTTGCCAGGGCATAACAATATCTAGGTATGGCTATGTGTATGACAGTGCAACTATAACAGGACAAAGGAAATAGCTCTGTTAAAGATCCAGACCCCATTCCAGGACCACTATTTTGCCAGGAAATGAGGAAGAACATGTATGTCACACTCTCATTGCTGCTGCCATTGTTAGATGTGCTGAAGCTGCTTATTAACCCTTGCTCGACTGTGGTCTATCATTTCTCATATGAGGCTTTTGATGAATTGATATTTGCAGTTGCATAGCCTAAGCATTTGAAAGTTATCAATCAATGGAAACACTACCTGTGCTGCAGCTTCATAGCCTATGAGTATAATGCAGACTAACTGGCAGGGACGGTGTAAGAGAGGAGAGGGCCCATGATGTACAGCCTCTGTGTGTGCCACCTCCTCTCGGGCAGCGCAGTAGACTCTGGCTTGGTTCCAGAGTCTAATGCGCATTCACAGGTCTCCTGAAAAATGGCATCCATGCCTTCTTCCCGAGGACATCTCTAGAGAGCATGTGCAAATCACTGGGAAAATGGCCACCGCGCACCCTGCACCCATTATAGATGTTCCATAGCGATCTGGGCTGTTTGCTTATTGTTCACTAACAAGTAGTACAAGTTTTATGCCACATTTGTCATTTTTTTTATTTGTTTTTTATATACAGAATGGAACTTTATTAAACACATTTTATTAACTATACATTTTATAAATTATCATAGTAACTAAAATGGTCCCTGCATTGCATACTGATCACAAGAACGGTCCCTGTATTGTATACTGATCACAAGAATGGTCCCTGTATTGTATACTGATTACAAGAATGGTCCCTGTATTGTATACTGATCACAAGAATGGTACCTGTATTGTATACTGATCACAAGAATGGTCCATGTATTGTATACTGATCACAAGAATGGTCCCTGTATTGTATATTGATCACAAGAATGGTCCCTGTATTGTATACTGATCGCAAGAATGGTAGCTGTATTGTATACCAGTCACTAGATTTAGTCCCTGTATTATATACCTTTTACTAGAATTGTGTCTGTATTATATATTGGTCACTACAATGGTCCATACATTATATATCAGTCACTAAAATGGTATCTGCATTCTATAATGGTCACTAGAATGGTATCTGCTTTCTATAATGGTCACTAGAATGTCCCCCATATTGCATATCAGTGATTAGAATATCCCCAATTTTGCATATCAGTGACTAGAATTGTCCCTGCATTGTCTACTGGTCACTAGAATGGTCCCTGCATTGTATATTGATCACTAGAATTATCCCTGCATCGTATATTGGTCACTAGAATGGTCCCTGTATTTTCTATCCATCACGAGAATGGTTCTTGTATTGTATATCGGTCATGTTGACTGTCGGGATTGCGGAGCCGGCATTGTCACCATCGGGATTCTGACCACCGGGATCGTGTACCCAACCCGTGATGACATAGTTGGGGCTCAAATTTCAAGAGGGGTCCAGCCAGAGAGATCATGAGATGGGGCGACTGATGAAGGGGCGAATACGTACTCCTAAAGAAACTTTCTCATTATTGTGTCCATGGTGACTGTTTCATGTATAGTATCTGATTACAAACCCAGCAGTGAGATAAGAGAATTCTGCAAACACTGATCAGAGAGACGAATAGAAAAACATATTTGTGTCATTAGAGGGTGAGGGTGTTATAATGAGCACCGAAGACATTGACTAATAGGTTGGAAAATTATTCCAAATGAGATGCAGTAAAAAAACACCAGTGATAAAGGTCAATTCATTTTTTTCACAAATGAGACCTTTAAGTTACAGTTTGTCTGATCTCCCCATTCTGAATGATACTGTAAGGGCATTAATCATTAACACTCAAATACAGGGCATGCTAATTTGTACCTCTCCTTATTAATTTACATTGTGTTGTTTCTTCTACTGGAGGAGAAAAGCTAGCTCCAACGCAAGTAATATTCTATACGCATTGGATAGAGAAGACATATTCAATGTTTAGGAGTTATTTTAGTTGCCTGGGAAGGAAATTAACCCCTATTAATAATAATTGACCTGAGACATAGACAGTTTCAAAGATTTATTTAAAAATAAAGCCAAATGAGCACCTTTTAGGGCTTATTAATAAAATCATGCTATGCCCGAAGCCATAACCAAGTAATCAATAGCAATTTGAAAAAAGTAAAATTCAGCAACCAGCTATTACTGTAGCTAGACTATTATAGCAAGCCACGCATCATATCAGTGTGATTCATAAGATTATACAGATGTGTCCGTTGCTTCCTAATAGACTCTCTTGGCGCACCGGGTCCCACGCAACTTAACCTCCCTGAGCTCCTACCCTCTTGCATGAGGGTGGCTACCACTGCTGCTGGTTCATTCGGCCGGGTCCCAGTGCCTGTGCAATGGAACTGGCAAGTGCCAGGACCGACACATGCGCACAAGCGGCTCTGGCGCTACTGACTGCATCGGCTGCAGCCCCTAGAGGCCGTGTAGGGCTGCCCGAAAGGCAGAGCAGCCGCTTTCACTGGAAGCCACTCTCTGCTAATGGCAGCTCAGGCTGGAAGCCCCAGACCCACCAGACTACTGTAGTGGGTGTGTAGTGCTGGAAAGTATCCTCCACCCCACCCTCTGCAGTCAGCACATCGACTTCACAGAGCAGATGGTGTGCACTGTGAAGTTCTGGAGCCTACCACCCTATAGATTCCACCACCCCCTACCTCCGGACTGCTGCAGTGGGTATGTGGTGCTATAAACTAACAACCAAAACAATCCTCCCCAGTTGGCATCTCCACTCCGGACTGTTGTAGATAGTGTGTAATGCTGGAAACTATGCCCACCCCTGCCGCGATCCACATCCCCCTCCACCAGACTGCTGTAGTAGGTATGTATGTAGTGCTGGAAACTATCCATACCTCCTTCCCTAACCCAGCAGATGTACACTTACACATACCCCCTTCCCTAACCCAGCAATGTACACTTACACATACCCCCTTCCCTCACCCAGCAATGTACACTTACACATACCCCCTTCCCTCAACCAGCAGATGTACACTTACACATACCCCCTTCCCTAACCCAGCAGATGTACACTTACACATACCCCCTTCCCTCACCCAGCAATGTACACTTACACATACCCCCTTCCCTCACCCAGCAGATGTACACTTACACATACCCCCTTCCCTCACCCAGCAGATGTATACTTACACATACCCCCTTCCCTAACCCAGCAGATGTACACTTACACATACCCCTTTCCCTCACCCAGCAGATGTACACTTACACATACCCCTTTCCCTCACCCAGCAGATGTACACTTACACATACCCCTTTCCCTCACCCAGCAGATGTACACTTACACATACCCCCTTCCCTTCTTCTCTCTTCTTAATACTCTCTTTCCTTCTTTCTCTCTATCATGTTGTTCATCATTTCTGCTCTTCCCCCTCTCTCCCTTCCACTCTTTAACCTTGATCTCTATTTTTTTTCTTTTCTCTTATTCTTCTTTCCTCCCTGTCTTCTTTTTGTCTCTATCTTTTTTTCTCCTTTCCTCACTCGCTCTCTTTCTCCCTTCCATCTCTTCTCCATTATCAACATTTCCTCATTCCCCATCTCCTTATTTCTCCATTGCCCCTTCATCCTCTCTCTTTCTTCCCCTCTTACTCTATGTTCTGTCTTCTTCCCTTCAGTCTGTCTTTCGTCCCTTTTACGCCCTTGTCCCATTGCCTATATGTCTCTCTCTCTCTTCCTCCCTCTCCCTTTCCTTTTATATTGTTCCTCCACATCCTTCTTTTTCTTCTTCCCTTCTAACTCTCTCTCTTTCTTCCTCCCTTCCCTTTTCTTTTTCTTTCTCTGTCCTCACTCCTCTCTCTTTTTTTTTTCTTTCTTCTACACTTCCCCTCTTTCTTGTTCCTCCCTTCTCCTCTCTTTCGCTTTCTACCTTCCTCCCTTTCTCTCTTCCTCTCTCTTTCATCCATTCTCGCTTCCCCCTAATAATCTCTCTTCCTCTCTCTTTCATCCATTCTCGTTTCCCTAATAATCTCTCCTCCTCTTGATTCCTGTCTTCCCTCATTATTCTCCTTTCCTCTATCCATCTCCCTGTTCCCCACAACCATCTCTTGTATATATATATACGCACTAACAGCCGTCTTGCAGAAATAACTAATTACTGGCATCTCCTGCTAATTTAGATGCTGTTTTAAAGGTCAGACCACAATAACTATTCAAGGTGCTTACAGCTGTGTGGTTCGATACAGCACACAGCAACCAGCCTGCTCTTAGTAATTATGCCAGAGTCAGCCTTCAATATAAACATAGAACATGTAGAGAAAGGCTTCTTATAATATACGTAACTTAATTGCCAAGATGCCGATCAAATCACTGTGTTCTGGTACTTTATTACATGATTTCAAAACAAAATGAAAACATACTTTAATATATATACGAGCATTATGAAATGGCTATTATGTTATGTAACTACTGTATCATAACTAAAGTAACAGATTACTACAGAGGTTCCCAAACTCGGTCCTCAAGGCACCCTAACAGTCCAGGTTTTAAGGATATCCATGCTTGTCCACAAGTGACTTAATTAGTACCTCAGTCAATTTGATTTAACCACCTGTGTTCAACCATGGTTATCTATAAAACCTGAACTGTTAAGGTGACCATACATCAGAGACCGGATTTTGCGATCTGGCGATGCGATGGGAAGTGCCGGCGTTTCCGGGTGGAAACACCGACTTCCCACCATCGATGTTCTGCGATCCGTCGCCGGATCGCAGACATTTTCCATGTTAAATGTCAGCAATTTGACGATCGCGATCATTTTTTGATTGCGATCGTCAAATCGGGAAAATCCAACATGTTGGATTTCTACGATCCCGCGATGCCGGGTTGCGCATCGCGGGATCATGGCAATCCATCGCTGACGGATGGGCCCCATTAGGTAGCCTCGAGGAACATGTTTGGGAACCTCTGCATTACACAAAAAATAGACATGTGCCGTTTGGTTTTCCAGCTGTCCGAATCCACTAGAACGAATCCGGACAAATCCGAGTCGCTGCTATACTCTTCCTGTGGATCAGAATTCGGATATTAGCTGTTTTTTTTAAAAAGAAAATGAAATTAAAAAAAATAAAAAATCCCAGGGCCTGATTCAGACCCGTTCGCTGGGATGCGTTCGCACGCAGCCGTCAGCCGCAAACCCTGCGATCTCTAGCAAGACATTAGAACGCCCACTATGTATTGCCGTGCGATCGCGGTATATATTTAGACGCCCACCAGCCAGACACAAGACGCCCACTTTCCCTTAGTAACACACGTCATCTCCAGGAAGTGTATTAAACAATCGGTAACATCGGACCCATATGCAGCACTTGTGGCTGACCATACCCTACCGCAATCACTGCAAGTGCTGAGGTGTTTAATTCAACCATGTGACGTGTATACTGAGGCTGCGTCTTAAGTATGCACGCCCCTAAAACGGTGTTCAGATGCACAGACACGCCTGCGTTCGCACCACCACACCCCCGTTACCATCGACCACCCTCTGTCACCACCCACAAATGGCACGTCCTGTCACTCATTCTTGCGGAGCATTTATGTACAGGGTGCTAATGCTTACCGATCGCATGGACTAGTTCGTGCACGCGCACTGCATCTTATACGCACGCGCAGATTGCAAACATCGGCAGGCTACGTGCGAACGCAGTCTAGCGAGCGGGTCTGAATCAGGCCCCCAGATCGAAAACCAAAACACAGGTGTCAGCGCACATCTTTAACACAAAGTAACATGATACTTATCATGTGAAATAATGTTATATAAAAAGATGCAATCTAGTAGTTTCCTTATACAGGTTGAGTCTCCCATATCCAAATATTCCGAAATACAGAATATTCCGAAATACAGAATTTTTTTTGGCATGGCTAAGATAATGAAACCTTTGATTTTTGATGGTTCAATGTACACAAACTTTGTCTAAGGCACAAATTATTAAAAATATTGTATAAAATTACCTTCAGGCTTTGTGTTTAAGGTGTATATGAAACATAAATGAATTTCATTTCTGTACACAAACTTTGATTGAGCCACAACATTATTGAATATATTGTATAAAATGACCTGCAGGCTGTGTGTATAAAGTGTATATAACACATAAATGCATTCTGTGTGTATATTTTGGTACTATTCCCAAAATATTTCATTATGGTATGCAATTATTCCAAAATACGGAATATTCTGTTATCCAAAATACCCTTGGCCCCAAGCATTTTGGATAGGGGAGACTCAACCTGTATACATACTGTATATCTCTACACCAAACAACATTGAGATCAAACATTGTAGGCACAATTCAGTCGCACACTGTCGATGTTGGACGTACAGTAGGTGTTCAATTTTCTTTTACTGCGCTTGTATCTAAGTTGCAGCGCGCTCGTGCCCCGAATGTTTTTGTGCAGAATCGCAGTTAGGATTTCAGACTCAAGTACAGAAAAGTACAGTACTGGACATTGAAAATGTATTGGGCATTCCTGGACAGTGGATAAACAGACGCATAGAGATGGTCCGGCTTATGGGCCTGTTATGGGAGTGTAGCTGGAGTTTTTTCACAGATACTTAATCGCTCACATAGGAGGCTATACTGAGATGGGGACTCTGCACCAGGCTTGCCGACAATCTGGCTGCCTCTTTCGGGAGAGGCAGTGAGCTCGGCACAGCTGGGGGGGCTTGACACCATTTTGAGGGTGGGGAAGGGGGCGTGACCGCGCAATGTCGTCATCGCGCCCCTGCTACACAATACTGAGATTACCGGCATTGTGTAGCCGGTGACTGGGCCACGACTACGCGATTCAGGGCAAATCGGATCATGAGCTGCACCCATTACCGGCCAAGTATGAAAGGTGCGAGCGGACACCAGCGGGGATTGCGGGCAGGTGGCACCGGGCAGGAGACTTGCCCAATTCTTCTGGGGGGGCGGGAGCGACACCCGATTTTCGGGAGAGAAGGCAAGTATGATCTGCACCTACTGTACCATCGGCTGGTGCAAGTTTTAATGCTGCGACTGATGGTGGCGATTAAAGACACACCAGGCAGTATTACAGCTTCTCAGTCCTTGCACATTCTGATGCACGGACGTACGCCAGGGAAGGGCTATGTAGATGTGTTTGAATTGGGCCACAGATGTGCGACCGGGAGACAATACAGACACAGGCACGAGACACAATCAGGCCCTTTTACTTTGTGGAAAAGGAGACTCAGAAGATTACAAACTGTATGATGATGATTACTGATATTATACCACTAGAAAAGAGACCTTCTGAGTACATTGGCCCTCATTCAGACCCACTCGCGAGCGGCTGTCTGCTCGCAAGTGGGTCGATGGTCCGCACTGTGCGTGCGCACGACGGAGGGAGCTCCGTCGTGCGCATGCGCGAGACCCGACGAGCGAAGGACTTTCCTTTGCTCGGAGTGTCTCATCAAAGGGGGCGTGCTGTCGATGTTGACTGACAGCACGCCCCCTTTGGTGGGCGTGCCGGGGGCGTGCCTGCCAGACGGAGGCGTTCCCAAGGGAATGCCTACCGTCTGAAGCCGTCCCCACTGACATCACTAGTGATGTCAGTGGGAGTGATTTTGGCTCTGATAGAGCCAAAATCACTCCTGGCCTTGCGGATGAAAAACTCAACCGCAGGCTTTTGCTCGCAGTTCCGATGGTCGCGATAGTCAAGACCATCGCGACCATCATCCTGCACGCTCGTATATGCTGTGCGTGGTGACCCACAGCTATACGAGCGTCCAGGAGGACGCTCCATATTAATGGAGGTGGGCCCTGATTCAGAGCGAGCGCTCTGGTCAGAGTATCCGGCTCTGAATCAGGGCCATTATCCCTCTTTCTATGCGAATAAAAAAAGCACAACGGAGTCCATGTTTTCAGTGCCCGACGCTTTTTTCGCTTTGTACAATGGGACTTCATTAGAAGGTGCAATTTAGCGCTGCAAGGCGGGCACATGCATCTTGTCTTTGCATCTGGCCAAAGTGTTTGGTCTGATTGATCATATTCCTCAGAGGATCTAAGCTTCACCCCCACCAGTATTCACCATCTAAACCAGGGGTAGGGAACCTTTTTTCTGCCGAGGACCATTTTGATATATATAACATTATTTGTGGGCCTTGTCTAGGCCATGCCCCCTCCGTGCCATGTCACATGGGGGTGGGGCCACAATCGCCAGTGATTACAGCAATGCCTGGAGCATCCTGAGGATGTTCCGGGGAGCTGTAAGGGCAGCAGTGTGACCGTCTGAAGCATCCTAAGGATGCTTCAGGTAGCACTGCTGCATAGATTCTGGCTGCATGGTGCCATTCCAGGCACCCTGCTAGACAAATGAGGCTAGCAGATAAAATCTCTGAGGGCCAGACTAAATGATACCGAGGGCCTTATACCTCCCCTGGGCAGGAGGTTCCCCATCCCTGATCTAAACGCTCTAAATGTGGGCATACACGGATACAATCATACATGATAATCTTGTTATCACTCGTTACTTATTAATCAGCTCCTAACTGTCATTTTTCAAACAGATGACAGCTAGGAGCTGATTGGCTGGAGCACCATTATCATACGCAACAAGTTTTAAAACTTGTTTAGTATGATAAAACTCATTGATAATCGGGCCCCTAAATCACAAATCTGGGTAGGAAGGGCTAAAGAAAGAGAACCGATACAAGCTGCCACGTCATGTCTCGCGCCACATATCGTTATGCTTATTCTCCGACTTTATACCAGTTTCTTTGTGATAAAAATACTAATCTAGTGTCCCTGGCACACTGTGAGCCACTTTGTATGTGGCCATGATGCGAATAAGACACAAAAATGTAGGAGACTGAATCGCTGCACCTGGCGGAGCACCAAGCGTCTCCCACCATATTACGCAAAAATGCTATGTCAATGACAACACATCTGTATATCCTAAAAAGTATGCACACCAGGTAACCAAAATGATCATTAGTTTCTCATCATTGTTAAAACCTATGGCCCTCATTCAGAGCCGCTCGTTAGCGGCAGTACGCTCGTTCCGAGCGATGTTTGCACATCTGCGCATGCGTACGGTTTTTAGTACGCATGCGCGAACCAGTCAGTGCGGCCGAAAATCGTTGGTACGCAATATAGCGAGGGCCTGCTATTTTGAGTGACAGAATGAGGCGTATGTGGGTGGTAACAGGGGAAGGTGCTTGAAAATGGGGAGTGGAGATCCGAACGCAGGCGTGCTTAAAGGTCAAAACGGGCGTTTTATGGGTGTGCATATTTAAAACAGCAGCGTCATTGACCACGTCACTGGGTTATTTTATAGCCAGAACTGCTCGCAAATTTGTGGTAGCAAACACCAACCACAAGAATAGCGAGCAGTTCATACGCTGGTCGATGTACTCGATTAATCTAATAAATAGCGGACATGACGTAGGATGCGAGCGGCCAGGGGGCGTTTTTAACAAATAAACGAGCGTATGTTTTGCTCGCTCGTTCAGACTTAGAGGTGTGAACAGACTGCAATGTGCGTACGGATCATTTGAATAGCCACCCCTTGTTTTTAAACGAGCGACCACAAATAGCGAACGGCTCTGAATCAGGCCCTATGTTATTGTGAAGGAGGATATATCCTGTACCTCTATCCCATATTTTATGTTTATTATATTTAACAGCAAAAAATATATATATATATATATTGTACTGCTAATGATCTCCTAATGACAACACGGTACCCTTTAAGCTTTGTCATTTGGGAAGTGCCCTATCATTTAAAGTTACAGTCATTAAGCCCTACAATGAAATGTCAGCCACATCACATAACAGCCTGGTGTAAAGCCTGATTTCTAAGGAAGTAACTACGGCTTGTGTTTGTGTCTCCTCCCTGATTTGCATCAAACATGATGTAAGAAAACAAAAGTATTTAAAGTTCTAACAGACAGAGGAACACCCATATGCCTCACATAGCAGTAACTAGGCTGGTTAGGAACGATTGCTCCTCTTTGTCACCTGCTACTCACTATTATATTACATAATGACCAGGTTTCTACAATAGCATGCACAGGTAAAATATAACACAGATACTACACGCCAAGTTTTATTATGCAAATATGAATCTATCACTGAGAGAAAAAAATCAGAGTATTATTACTCATACTTATCTACTTCAAAATGCCCTCTGGGTGATTCTGGAGAGGTTTCGGGAGTTGTGTTGTAGTGCATCACATCATACAGCCCTGTCTCCCCGCCCCGCTACGGGGATGTAGTCAAGAAGCCGGCGGTCGGCATTTCGACAGAAAAATCGGCAGGGGATTAATGATAGGCATCGAAATCCCGCGAGTGGACAGCCGCGGTTTTAGATTTAGGGGCTCCTGGGGAGACTTAGGATTAGGCACCCCCTGGAGGGTTAGTGTCAGGCTAGGGGAAGGGGGAGTTAGGGTAGGGCACCCCCACCGGGAGGTTTAAGTTTAGGGTGCGGGGAGGGGGGGTTAGGTTTAGGCACTAGGGGGGAGGTTAGGGTTAGGCACCCCTAAAGGAGGGTTAGGGCGGGAGAGGGGAGGGTTAGGTGTTTTTCTTACCACCGTCGGGATTTGCGCTGTTCCGGCTCCCGGATTTGAATTCATACCGATCCCCCGCTACGTAATGCTGCAAATCGCAGGGAGATGATGCAATTTTCCATGTATTCCCTCACCCTGTCTCCTTTATTGGTGAAGTGGTTGGAATCAGGGCTGCCATCAGAAATTGTGGGGCCAGGGACTGACAAAATAGGCAGCCCCCCTGGGTGAATCAAGGGCATACTTACCAGCTTTCAGCTGCTCCTCTCCAGGAGAAGCCCAGAGAGGAGATGTACAGCAGCTAACCATTTTAGGGATGGGGATGGGCTGTTAGCATCATTAGACCCCCACCTCCATCATGGTATAATACCATGTAATACACTGTACCACCTCTGACATAGTCGTTCCTCATTCCTCCCCTGTAGCCCAACCTCCCTCTGTGACACCTCTGTGACACCTTTCCCCCCAACCTGTCTCTCATAACATATTTCTCTCTGCCTGAAGTGATTATCTGTAGCCTAAATATAATCACTTGTACACCACATGCTGAAACAAATCATCTCATTCCCATAAATTACAAGTCTCAAGACACCCTCCTTGAAGAAAGCTCCTTCTGGGTGCATCTTCTCCTGGTCTGGTGGCTGGCGCTGCTCCTCACTCACCACCGCCGTGGCGCATCTCCCTTCCAGCGGCGGGCGTGACGCAGAGTTGCCTACCCTCCCGATTTTCGCGGGAGTCTCCCGAATAAAGGTGGGAGCTCCCGCTACCCCGTAAAATAGGTTGAATCCCCCGCATTCCCTCTGCCCTGTCTAAAAAGCCGGATTGCGCATGCGCGAGTCCGGAGGTAAAGGGGGCGGGGCCCGAGCTTAAGACGCAGGGGCGCACTCACCGGGTGCAGGGAGGCAGGAGTGTGGCTGCTGTGAGGTCTCCTGGGCACGCCTTCCCCTGCTCACAGACTGCTGCTCCCAGCATTCCCTGGCCAGCCTGTGATGACAGAGGGGGGAGGAGCCGACGCCGGAGGACACTGAAAACAGAGGAGCTGCCTGAGACTATGAGTGTAGAGCTCACTGCAGCTCCTGCCACATGTATAACTCATGTCAGTGCCATAGGGGAGGGAGGGAGGGAGGGAGATCTATTACTGTGTGTTTGTTGTATGTGTGTGTGTGTGTAGTAATGTGATGTACAGTATGTGTGGGTGTAGTAATGTGATGTATGTGTAGTAATGTGATGTATGTGTGGGTGTAGTAATGTGATGTATGTGTGTGTGTAGTAATGTGATGTATGTGTGTGTGTAGTAATGTGATGTATTTGTGTGTGTGTAGTAATGTGATGTATGTGTGTGTGTACTAATGTGATGTATGTGTGTGTGTAGTAATGTGATGTATGTGTGTGTGTACTAATGTGATATATGTGTGTGTGTAGTAATGTGATGTATGTGTGTGTGTACTAATGTGATGTATGTGTGTGTGTAGTAATGTGATGTATGTGTGTGTGTAGTAATGTGATGTATGTGTGTGTGTAGTAATGTGATGTATGTGTGTGTGTGTAGTAATGTGATGTATTTGTGTGTGTGTAGTAATGTGATGTATTTGTGTGTGTGTGTGTGTGTGTGGAGGTGAAATCTTCATATGATGTGTGTGACTGACTGGGTGTTTGTGTGTGAGAGACTGTGGGCCTCATTCAGAGGCGGTCGGAGGATGCAAGCGGTCGCTCAGAAACTGGGCGGCCACTTGCATCTTGACCACCCGCCTCTGTTGCGGTCGTTAGGCTGTGGGTTAACACCCACAGCTCTAACGACCGCTCGGGTGATGGTCGCGATGGTCAGAGACCATCGCGACCATCGGGGCTTACGACGAGACCCTAGGGTAGGGTCTACAGTGTCGTAAGCCCCGGAGAGCTTCTGGCTCTGTCTGAGCCGGAAGCTCTCCACTGACATCACTAGTGATGTCAGTGGGGCCACCCCCAAACGGCAGGTGTTCCCATAGGAAGACCGTACGGCCTCCTCTGAATAAGCTCCTGTGTGTGTGTGAATCTATTCATGTGATGTGTGTGAAACTGTCTGTGTGTGTGTGAATCTATTCATATAAATGAATGTGTGTGTCTGGGGGGGAATCTATTAATGTCAATATGGAAGGGTAGAGATGTATTAATGTCAGTGGGGGAGCTAGGGCGTCTGCTTATAGGAATATATACGCCCATAGGTGGAGTTAGACATGCCCTTTGGGTGGAGCAGACCACGCCCCCACAACGGCGCGTCGCATTCTGCAGCCATCTACAATCTCCCTCAAAGTAATTTTCAAAAGTAGGCAAGTATGGCGTGACATCATGCACGCCGACTTATAAAGAGAAAAAACAAAAAACTTTATTGAACAAGCGAGCAGCGGTGGGCATGGACGATGACTACCTGTCAATCAGAGAGGTAGTCAGCGCGGCATTGCAGGTTGGAGTGGGTCCCCTCTTCACTCAAGGAGGGGGTAGTGCGAACAGTAGGAGCGGGCCGCTGCTTCTCATAGAATCGCGTCATAAGAACCCGCCGCCTATGCACGGACCCACAGATCCATGGCAATAATCTCTAATTACCTCTATTATTCTAGGAAGTGGGCAGGATGCAGGAGAAGTGCCTACACTTCCGGGGGTGCGGGGGTGAGCCTCCCGCAGGTCCCGGGAGGGTAGGCAAATATGGGGTAGGAGCGGGCTTCCTCTTCACTCAGGCAGGCAGTAGTAGGAGTGGGTGGGCCCCTCCTTTCTGTAGAGCATCAGGGCCCGGGACTCCAGTTCTGGCAGTCCCCCTCAGATTGCGGCCCTAGTTGTAATCTACTAACAACCCTCCCCCACCCCACCCCCACACCTCAAATTCGGAAGTCTCAGAGATTTTTATTCTTTCTACAAAGCTATAAAACTGGACTGCTAAGGTGTATTTTACATGCAAATACTTGACAAAAATTGTGGTATATTGATTTTGTTCTTGGTACAGGAGATAACTATTTTATCTTTATTAGAATTTGCTGCTAAGGATTTTTTTATTACCTCTGCGCTAAATTTTCTCTTTTGGTTGGCTACTAGGGATCCTGGAATCATAAAAATAAATTAAAAATTCAATCAAATTAGGCTGAACTTATTCACGGTACACTTGCTTGGTTTGTTCTGGTTCAACTGCTACGGCTGCCCTGCTCTCGAACGATGAACCACAAACTTGCGCAGGCAGTATGAAGTTAGGGTTCCAAATGTCATATTCACGGTTGGAGCTCACAGGGTTAATACTTTACATAAAGACTAAAATATTGCATATTTCTGTTTAAATGGTTTTATTTTGTTGTATCTTGAACAATTTTTGAATTCAACCAGTGAGCATTTTAAAATTGCAAGCAAGTGAACTGTAAGCATTTTTAAAAACCAAAATCAAAATGATACCTACTGTACTTTAACTAATAGAAGCAGCACTTGGAAATTATAAAGCAAACTTTGATTTACAGTATTCTGCCAGTTTGTACTAACTTCCATAGAATGTATAAAACTTGAAGGAATTATATAGTGTTCCCGCTAAGCTGTTTTAGCCCTGCCCAATTTTATAACTCTAAAATGCACCCTGTCCTAATGGCAGCACACAAAAAACTGTGAATTTGCTAGGGTAATGCAATGGTAGTTTGCATATGAATTGCAAATGCAAATCACCGTGCACATTTGCCATTAACCACTTAACTGACTAATTTTTTTTCTATAAACCGCTCCGAAATTGTCAGGTTTTTTTTATGATTGAATTAGGTCAAGAACATCTTTTTAAAACTACTCCAACACTATTTGTTTTCTTTTAAACACTATGGGGCCTATTCATCATTACTAAACTTTCCATGGAGGTAATTAGGTTTAATTACCAGAGGAATTCATCATTCCTCCTCTCCATAACTATCTATTCCGAAAAGCTGTCATTTTTGCGATGACAGCTTTTCAGGAAATAGATACTTTTC
Organism: Taudactylus pleione; assembly: GCA_031769625.1. Lineage (NCBI taxonomy): Eukaryota > Metazoa > Chordata > Amphibia > Anura > Myobatrachidae > Taudactylus > Taudactylus pleione. The sequence continues at coordinate 13,355,530 of JAUIMM010000275.1, read as the reverse complement.
CCTCACTACAGTAAGTTACCGCAGCTAGAAACAGGCTGTGCATGCTCTGTTAAATTCATTAACCCAGCGCATGCGCAGCACTACCTACACATGCGGTAAGTTTGGGTTCCCCCCCCCCCCGCTCACCTGCCCCCCTCCCCCCCGCTCAAATCCCCCCCCTTCAGCACTTACCTGTCCGCGCAGCAGCCTCCGACTCCGTCTTGCTGGTCTGTCGCATGGTCTCCCAGCAGAACACAGTACAGATTGGAAAAAAAAATAAAGTTTTTTTTTTCTAATCTTTATTGTGTTCTGCTGGGAGAACACAGTGTCCGACCAGCCTCCAGAACCAGAGGACGCACCAGACCGCCGGAGGAAGACGCTGGGGGACCTGTCCAGCTGGAAGCAGGTAAGTTTCACCTACTATTCGCCACCTCACAGTTGCGAATAGTAACTCCATCAAATTCCGAAAATACATAATTTTCGAAATTTGATGAATACCATAATTTCCACATCCCCATACTAATGTATGGGGAGTGTGGAAATTAACGCAGGGGGACTTAGCAAGGAGATATAAGTGATATCTCCTGTGCTAAGTGGCTTCATCAATACTAAAATAACGTTATTTAAGGAAAATGTCCTTAAAAACGTTAATTTAGTGTTGATGAATAGGCCCCTATATACCATAAAAATAAACATTTTTATGGTATACTGTAGTTCTGGTCACTGACAGCTGTACCATCGATGGCCGATTGATTCAACCATCGATAGAAACAATTGTTTGTTTCTATTGATGGTTGAACCAATCGATTGTTTGACATCGGTTGGGGGGCTGCGCACACAATCTATATACATATATACGGTAGGAGTGAGCGGGTTCGGTTTTACTCGGATTTACTCGGATCTTTTTATTGGCTATCGCCTATCATGTGTTTTGGATAGCCAATAAAATAAATCCGAAATTGCGGTAAAGTGACGATAAGAACCGAGTAAAACCGAGCCTGCACATCCCTAATATACGGTATACTGTATATGCACGCATATATATATATATACACTCTGTATATACGCAGTATATGTATATATCCATGTGTATATATTACACGTGTGTATATATATATATATAATTATATATATTATATATATATATACATATACACATAAATACATATACATTTATATATACATACATATACATATATACACACACACACACACATATATATACAGCCGGCTCCATTGTGCGTATGTGCGAGACCTGGATAGCGACGGGCAACCTGTCGCTCCGGGTCTCGCACCAAAGGGGGCGTGCTGCCGATGTTGAGTGACAGCACGCCCCCTTTGGTGGGCAGGCCGGGGGTGTGGCTGCCCAAACGGAGGCGTACCCATGAGAAAGCCTACCGTTTGGAGCCGGACCCACTGACATCACAAGTGATGTCACTGGAGAGATTCCGGTTCTGTTAGAGCCGAAATCTCTCTGGGACTTGCGACAACGAGACCCTACCACAAGGATCTCGTCGCAAGCCTGATGGTCGCGATGGTCTTGACCGTTCTAAAATAAAAAAAGACCATCCCTGATTCAGAGCGAGCGCTCTGTCAGAGCGACCGGCTCTGAATCAGGGCCTGTGTGCAGAGGGACCAGGAGGTCCCTCTGTGATTGGCGGCTGCTAGAAGATGATATTCCAGCAGCCGCCCACAAAGCTTTCCTGACTGGTCGTGTCAGATACGACCATGTCAGGGAAAGCCCAGTCTGGTATGGTCGTAACTGATAAGACCATGCCAGGCAAGTGGTTAAAATGATTTGCAGGACCCAACTTGCTCCTAATTGAATTGACCCCATATTGTCTGTGATTACAATATCTTTGAATGTGCACATTTATTTCAAAGAAAGAATTGCCTTATTTTTAAATGAGAGCATCGCTGTGCTAGTAGGAGCCCAGATAGATAGATCTTTACTGTTCAACTGCTGTTGTTTTTTTGTGCTGTAGTGGGTATAGTGTCTCATTGGTTGTAAGTAATCAGACTCGATATACCTACTAAAAGGAAAAGAAGAGATTTTGCAGACTTTGACTAAGTGCCCAGTTATGCGTATGTGTATGCATGATGCCAGGGCGGCAATAGCTGTCTGTTACAAGTGTGGGAGAGCTGAAGCTCTCACACCCCACATTAGTCCTGATTCCCCAACATAAAAAGTTGGAAGGTACATTTAAGCCCGTTAACTTCTATGATAAAAAAAAAAAACATTTTATGCAAACTAAGTAAAAACAAACAATCAGGAGAAATAATTTTAGGCTCTGCTAGGGTTTTAAGTAAAATGTAGTGATCATACACAGAGGGGATTCCAGTACTTACTACATACTTGCCGACAATCAGCTCCAGCCTCCGGGAGGGAGCTGATTGTCGGCTAATAGCAGGGGGCGGGGCCGGCCATTGGGGGCGTAGCCGGGGGCGGGGTTGCCATTTGGTGGCACACTGATTCCGCCCCCTCTTCACAATGCTGTTATTTTCAGCATCGTGAAGCAGGGGGCCGGGCCACGATGACGCGATTCTGCGCGAATCGCGTCACCGGGCCCCCCGCTGCGGGGGTTTCTGTTTTTTTCAGGGGGGAGGTCGGGAGGTTCGCAAGCTTCCGGGAGGCTTGCCTGCCTTCCTGGGGGGCCAGGAGCGGCACCCGAAAATCGGGAGGCTCCCAGCCAAATCTGGAGGGTAGGCAAGCCTGACTTAGTATCAGGGCCGTAACTAGGGTGGTGCGACATGTGCCATGGCACAGGGAACCGCAGGGCAGGGGGCACCATTCGGGCCTGTCAATTTTCTGTTTATAATCATTCTCACTTGTTGCTTCCTCCATTTTTAACCCCAGCATCTCCTTGCCACCCCATCTCCCTAGCTGACCCCCATCTGGCCATCTTCCCAAGTACTTTCAGCCACATCATCTTTTATTTACACACACATTTCAATATACTGTCATACCCGAGGCTCAAACCAATCACCTCTTAGATGGCAGTCAGACACCTTACACACCCATTTTTCTTTTCTTTTTGGAAGCGCATCTTATGTCTCTGTTTGAAAAACAGGGGGAGAAGGCGCCAATGCTCTTCCTGGCCCTGGGCACCAAAAAATCTAGTTACGGCTCTGCTTCATACTTGCCTACACTCCCGGGACTGTCGGGAGCCTCCCGAAAATAGGGTGCCGCTCCCGACACCCCGCAAGACTAGGCAAGTCCCCCAGAAAGCCCCGCTAACCCCCGCGCCAGCTGCAAAATTCGGCAGTGCGGGGGTGTGATGACGCGATTTGCGCTGAATCGCGTCATCGTAGCCCCGCCCCCTATCTTATAATGCCAGTAATGTCATTATAAAGCGGGGGACGGGGCCACTATGACGCGATCGCGTCGGCACGCCCCCGCTCCAACTATTTGACCCGCCCCCATCCTCCCTGCTGGATGGATCTGCCAGCCCCCACCCGGATTCCACTGCCGAAATGTCATGCTCTGCTTACTATCCATGGGCCTATCTATAAAGGGAGCAGGGTGTGTGGTGCACATGGGTGAGAGGGGTGGCGGGGGAGGTCACGCACAGAGGCAACACGTGGGCCCTCCCCTCTCTTGACCCACCCCTGTTGATGATATTGGGCCTAATTCAGGATTCAGTCATCATCCGACAATGAACGCACATCTCCGATGTTTAGGGGTCCTGCAATCTCACTCGCAGACCCCCAAAGCCGCAGCATGATTGACATGCTCCCGCAGCCTGACCAAAGCAGCAACGGTTGCGATGGTGTTTCCAGACTGCGACGTAGGTTGCAGAGCTGGGATCGCAAATGCAGAAAGCAGGTGTCTGACACTTCCATTTGCCTCTGAGATGGACGGATTTGCAGTCGCTTGTGTGCTTCTACAAATCCGTCCATGTCTGAATCCGACTCATTGTTGAAACTTGCAAATCTGAGCTAAAACCACATCAACCTGTCAGCAGTTAGCAGGTACCTGTCACAGGCACAGCCTGGTACACACTATATGATTTCTCGGACGATATGTCTGATTCGTCAAAATCGTCTAGTGTCTACCCACTATGTCGGCTGTTGCGCTATGCCGTTTGGTTGTCAGTCGCATAGTCAGGTCACCCCTACAAGCAGCTCAACCTGACGATGCGACTGTCGAGCCCATGCCGTTAGATGCGACAGGGGTCGTCATATCGGATGGCCGGGCACTGGATCGTCTAATGCACAGGTTCTCAAACTCGGTCCTCAGGACCCCAAACAGTGCATGTTTTCTAGGTCTCCTCACAGAATCACAAGTGAAATAATTACCTCCACCTATGGAGATATTAAAATGTGTCAGTGAGTAATGAGTACACCTGTACACCTGCTGGGTAACCTGCAAAATGTGAACTGTGTGGGGTCCTGAGGACCGAGTTTGAGAACCACTGGTCTAATGTGTACAGCCCGCCCAATATGACGGCCCATCGGCGTGGGGGTCGCTCATCGTATCGCTGGGTACACATATTGTTTAGTGTGTACCCAGCTTTAGAGGCAGGGTCGGCTCAAGGCATGTTCGACCAGTGTGGTCGAACAGGCGCGCCACCCCATAGAGGGTGCACCCCTCCAAACCATCCCAATTTTCAGCGGGACAGTCCAGTTTTTTGGGCACTTCCCGGTTGTTCCACCCACGGGCCCCACAGGTGGTCGGGAGGTTCGGCACCCCCACCACTGCAGCTGTGTGGCGGTGCCAGCCCCAGAGAAGTAGAATGGATGCTGTGTGCATGTATGCGGCATCCATTCAGTGCAGGGAGAGGGCTGGGGACAGCCCAGCTACTGAAGGAGTGCTGGGCTCGTCCCCAGACTGACGTTAAAAGGGAGGTGCGCCATATGGACACGCCCCCAATTAGCATCATTTAGGGGGTGTGGTCTATGGCAATTAGGTCATGCCCCCTTTTCGGACGCGCGTGGCAGGGTAATGGGGCGTCGGAGACCCTGTCTGCACAGGGCGCGGCTCCTCCTCGAGCTGGCCCTGTTTAGAGGACACGGTAAAGACAATTAGCCAGTCACTGACATTTTCACCCCTAAACCATGTTACTAAAACTTACTGACTGTTTAGAAAATAATAATAGACCATGAATAATCCAAGCTTTTTTTGTTGTTGTTTGTATGATTGTTCATCGTCCACTATCTGTGAGCCCACAGTACAAAATTCATTTTGTCTTCGTTTGTGACACAAGCCCATTTTAGACGGGGTAGCCATCGCTGTTTGAACTGCATTTAAATTCATATGTTAGTGAGACCGCATGCTGCCAAAACGAAAATGTGTGTGCCCTGTGTTTGTTAACGGACATCTTTACTTAAGGAGATCACTAGGGATCAATACATTTGTAACAGTTCATTTGGAGTTTGCACTGATTGCATTGCATTGAGCAAGAGAAGTTTTAGAAAACCAGGCCGCAAACCTAACATAATGCACCCAAAGTCATTCCAATATGCAGGTGGGAAAGGTGACATTGGAGATTATTGGTTCCATTGCCAGGCACATTAATATGCATCATACGGTACTAGTGTTAAAAAAGACTGTACTGTCAATGCCAGTCTGCGGCAATAAGAGTAGTATGGTCAGATAGGGGATACTGTCAGTGTGGCTATTTTAGCCTCCTTCTGATGGAAGACTTTGGACACATTGGATCTCATTCAGAGCCGCTCGCAAAAAGCGAGCACTTGCTCTAAATGAGGGTGGACGCTTTTTTTTTTTAGCCGGCCTCCTGGCTGCTCGCTAAGGTGTGGGTGACCACCCACAGCTTTTGCGAGCGGCCAGGTGATGGTCTCGATGGTCGCGAACATCGGGCTTGTGACGAGACACTTGAGGTATGGTCTCGTCTGCCGCAAGCCCCAGTGAGCTTCCTGCTCTAATAGAGCAGGAAGCTCACTACTGACATCACGAGTGATGTCAGTAGGACCACCCACAAATGGCAGGAACGCCTCCGTTTGTCCAGCCACCCCCCTCCCCGCCTACAAAACGGGGCGAGCTGTCGATCAACATCGACAGCCACCCGTTTGTAGTGAGCCCCAGAGTGAGCGAATTTCTCACTCGCTCCGGGGCTTGTGCACGCGCGGCACGTGCGCAGTGCCACACCATCAACCCGCTTGCGAGCGCATAGCACTTGCGAGCAGGTCTGAATGAGGGCCATTGTGTATTCTCTGATGAAGGCAGGACAGCTTCAATAATGCAGATTTCGTTTTGTGGGACAAGACTTGGGGTAGAATTTACTGAGCAGCAGGTCAGCAAAAGTGACAGGATTTTGGGTGTTTTTCCAGCACGCCGATTTACTAAGGCCGCCTCTAAACAGTGGCGCCACTATGAGGGTGCGGGACGCACACGGGTGTCACCCTTGGAGGGGGTGACACCAAAATGCCAGCTCCTCCTCAGCGACATGAGCTGCGAGCTGCAGTGCGACATTATCTTGCAGCACTCAGCTCCTGGTGACAGTGTAGCAGGTACTATTCTCCTGGAGCAGCCTAGCATCTCTGGAATTAAGCAATCGGGATTTCACGATAGGCCACGCCCCCTAGTATTAGGCCATGCCCCTTTTATGCAGCGAGTAGGGTTGTGGATTGTGCACGGGGTGTCACCAGACCAGGTGAAGCCTCTACCTCTAAATTAGACTTTAGAACCAAAAATGCCATCCTGATTTGTTTCCCATTACACTTACCTATTTTTGAAAAAAGCATTTCAGAGAGATTGTGAAAGCGACACTTACGAGCACGGCGGTAAAGTGGGCGAGTACTGCTACATCTGAGAGCCGTGCCATAACACTGACTTACATCCAAAAATAAACGAGCCCCAAAGCTGTCAGTAAGATCTACTTGTTTATGAAAACACACTGATACTATTCAGGGTATGCTCGATAATGTGTTTTACAAGGGGTTCCATATAAGTGACCTAGAGAAAAATTATGTAGCCGTAGGGATCATTGTGCCTTATAACCAATGCCATACTTGCCTACTCTCCTGCAATTGCTGGGAGACTCCTGAAAATCGTGTGGCGCTCCCACCCCTCCACAAGAGAGGGCAAGTCTCCCAGTCTTAGAATTATTATTATTATTTACCGGCGCACTACAACTCCCAGCTGGTCCTGTCAGATCTAATTTAAATGGCTGGCAGGGTTTGCTGGCACTTGGGAAGCCACCAGCACCAGCATGCACTAGTATAGTGCGTCTGCTGGGACCTGCAGAGTACCGTTCGGTCGGTCCATGTAGACAGGTGGTGTTATAGGGCTCTATTTATTAACATTATTTTTACTAAAATAAAGTGAAAAAGGGTGTTTTCACATCCTTTTCACATTATTTTAGTTTCACCTAACGTTACTACAGGGCAATTGGAATAGAATTCATAAAATTCTACTAGAACCCCTAATTATCACTGATTTTTAGTAAGTAGATCGCATTTCCCATAATTGTAATGGGAAATGTGATCTGTCTGCAAGTTACTAAAAATAAATTGTGAAAAAATACCAGGGAAAGCCCTGTGATAAGACGCCACCTGGCGGTGGTGTTATCCAGGGTCTCCCCCGGTTACCGGACTCCTGGTAACCGGGGGAGACCCTGCTCTAACGGGCAGAGCAGAGCCCGGAGCCGGCCCCAGTGATCAGCTGTGTGGTCTAAACAGACCACACGCTGATACACTATAAAAATAAAAGTAAAAAAAAAAACTTATGGTGATGAGGGCTCCGGGTGATGTCCTCCCTCCGGTCAGCTGGTCTCCCATGCTGCACTGGGGCCCGGTCGTCACCTGACAGGGTCCCAGTGCAGTATGGGATGTAAGCTGACCACAGCCATGGAGGACATCACCGTAGCACAGAACACTGCAGGTAAGTGTAATTAAGGGAGGGGGGGTCGCGGGGGGTCTGTGATCGCGGGAGGTGGGGCTTAACGGCGGTCGGTTGGCGCATGCGTCGGCACTTGTCAGTATTTTTTGCGAAAATACCGTGTTTAGTGTGCGGAGGGGATTCGCAGGGACAGAGCTTTATCGAAATTTTGAGTAAATCCCTGATATTGCCTGAATTCGCAATGCGAATGCAGTCGGTAATATCACACTACAATCTGCATTACAAATTAGAGATGAGCGGTTCGGATTCTGTGGAATCCGAACCGCTCCGAACATTGGGGATCCGAGTCCACCCGAACCCTGTTCGGGTGTTCACCGCCTGACTCGGATCCCCGTTCGGGGCCGAACGGTGGCCGCCTGATGTCGGATTCTCACTAGAGAATCCGACATCAGGGCTCCTATTGTGTAGGGCAGAGCGCTGAGCGCTCTGCCCTACACAGACACAAACACACAGCCGCCAGCGGCAGCTGTGTGTTTGTTACAGCAGCCAATGAGAGTCACACAGACTCTCTTTGGCTGCTGAACGGAGGGAGCCGGCTGGAGCTCACACATGAGCTCCGTCTTCTGGCTCCCTCCTCAGCGTGTGACAGCAGAGCGGACGGCGCGGGAGCGGGGATACAGGTAAGTTTTTATTTTTTTATTTTTTATTTGTGCAAGGGCTGGGGGCGCTACTGGGGGGGTCTGCTACTGGGGGGGTCTGCTACTGGGGGTGCGGGGGGGGCCATACTACTGGGGGGGTCTGCTACTGGGGGGGCTATACTACTGGGGGGCCATACTACTGAGGGGCCTGCTACTGGGGGGGGCTATACTACTGGGGGGGCCATACTACTGAGGGGCCTGCTACTGGGGGGGGCTATACTACTGGGGGGGTCTACTACTGGGGGGGCCATACTACTGGGGGGCCTGCTACTGGGGGGGCCATACTACTGGGGGGGCTTACTACTACTGGGGGGGCCTGCTACTGGGGCAGCCTACTACAGGGGGGGGCATACTACAGGGGGGCCCATACTACAGGGGGGCTACTACTGGGGCAGCCTACTACTGGGGGGCCTGCTACTGGGGCAGCCTACTCCTGGGGGGGCCATACTACTGGGGGGGCATACTACTGGGTGGCATGCTAATGGGGGGCATACTACTGGGGGGGCCTGCTAATGGGGGGCATACTACTGGGGGGGCCTGCTAATGGGGGGCATACTACTGGAGGGCATGCTAATGGGGGGCATACTACTGGGGGGACCTGCTAATGGGGGCATACTACTGGGGGGCATTCTACTGGGGGCACTGCATAGTGGACCCTACTACTAAGGGGACTGCATAGGGGGCACCACTGCTGGGGGCATTGTGTAAGGGACACCGCTACTGTGGGCATTGTATAAAAGGGGCACTACTGTGGGCATTGTGTAAAAGGGTCACTACTGTGGGCATTGTGTAAAAGGGGCACTACTGTGTGTCGTAACATAAATAAGAGACACTACTTTATGGTGTAATGTGAATCAGGCCCTATGTGCGGTTTCATGTGAATAAGATTGTGCACTGGGACTCCTTGGGCCGTAGCCCACTATGTAAACAAGTACTGTGACTCTGCTGGCCGTACCCCACTGGGTGGGTGCACTACTTTTCATTTCTGCCACTGCTGTGTGGCAATGTGTCATAGATGTGCTTTATACTGTGGTGTCTGTGTCGTTGTGCCGCTGCTTTGTCGCTTAGTAATAATAACCAGTCAGCTCACTGCAACCTTTGGCCAATAATGTTGAAAACAATATTATAAGCTGTGATATGGTCTAAATTGACTGGAAATTAATGTTATTGAGGTTAATAATACTCTAGGAGGAAAAAAGACCAATTTATGTGATTTTAGCTTTTTTTGTCAATTTTTGTAAAAAAATCCAAATCCAAATCCAAAGCCAGTCACCGCAGTTTGGCAAATCCAAATCCAAAGCCGGACGACGAATTAGAACCAAATCCAAATCCGGCAAAAATGGTCCGGCGCACATCCCTATTACAAATGCGGATTGTAGTAAATAGAGCCCTAAATAATAAAAAGTATGAAATAAAATAATAAAATAAAATAAAAGCATTGGCTGCTTAATGCAGCCCCCTGTTAAAATGGTAGTCTAGCTCCTGCCAGATACCAACAAAACTGAAGTGAAGTGCCCTCAGCCTGTGGGCGGGCTATAGGGGGAAGGACCGGAGCATCCTGGGATTGAAAAAGCATTGCTGTTGGTGTCCAGTCCATCAATTCCCACCTACACCCCAATGTCTCCCTGTGGACCCTATGGACTTCGAAGAAAGAGAGTTAACCAAGGTAAGTTTTACCGTAACTCTCCTTTTTAAAAAAAAAATTTTATAAGTTGCTTCCAACTATGGGCCGTATTCAATTTGAGGCGAAAAGTCATTTCCGCGTGTTTTTGGTGGAAACTTTTCGCCGATGACGTCATTTTCGCCTGTTTTGATTTGACTCCATATTCTATTTGAATGACTTTCCGCCTAGACGGAAAGTCAATGCAATGTAGGAGGCGAAAAAAAGTGCAGAATCGGGGTTTTGGGGTGCAACGTTGCGGGAACCCCCATGCAGCCTTCAGACAGTCCCCCAAACGTAAACTGTGGCAAAAAATTTTTTAAAACACTTAAAAATGCCCCAAAAAATTACTTTGAATTTGGGGGCGTACAAAAAATGTTGGGGTACAAAATTAAAAACTAGCGAACTTGACTCTGTGGGGGTCCCCAAGTATGCCCCAAGTGTTTTTTTGATTGCAGGTGCTTGCGGCAAGTGGATTTTTCTCGATTTTTTTTCTACTTTACTTTAGCAACTTTTCAATATGCTGGTCCCCATTTTCAAGTACCCCAATTTTGCTGGGATAAGTTATTTTCTGCATTAAAACTCCTAAATACTATTCTGCACCTTATTAAAAAACACTATTTAGCAGCTATTGAGCCCGTTTAAAAACACAAAATACCTTCAGCAAGCCAAATCGGGGGGTACCATAGCTAACCTCCATGTCAGAGCATGATTTGGGGGGTGTCAGGCTGATTTCCCCAAATCTGCCAGTACTTTCCACCTGTTCAAGTTTCGGTGGGTCCCGTTTTCGCCTACTTTCAAATTGAATACGGGGTAAAGCAGGCACGCGCACGATACTTTTCCGCCTGCAAAACAGGCGAGCAGGGGGAATGTCCGGGGAGGCGAAAAAGTATCGCGGGTCCGCTTAAATTGAATACGGCTCTATGCATCAGCCCCATTATGTTGCTTTTAGACAAGCTACAGGTCACGATTCAGTCACCATGGGGGAGATTAATCAAAGATTGGTGATAAAGTGGAGAGAGAACTACCAACCAATCAGCGCCTGTGATTTATCAAACACAGCCTGTAAAATGACAGCTAGGAGCTGATTGGATGGTACTTTATCTCTCCACTCTATCTCTCTGTCAATAGTTTGATGCATCTTCCCCACATCTACATACTGTACAGTAAGTACCTCTATCTGTTTTTGACATTTGTAAACTGATCATCAAGCCGAACGTTTTTCGTGACCACTCAGAACATGTGCAGTGGTTCTAAAGTGCAGTCATTATACTGAGTGTGTTTCAAAGTAAGCGCACAATTACACCGCGTATAAATGAGACCTAATGATCAGGAAGGGTTTACAGTGCACAGAGTAATCTGGTTTATTCTTACATCATTTGCTGAAAAATACATGACTCGTTTTATTCCACGGTTGTTAAACACAGTTCTAGCGCTGCTCATTCTCATCTCAAATTCTTTTTGACCTCATAAATTTACCAATCCCTCATTTACAACTCCCCAAATCACCTGCACTGTTCAGCGAGAGAATTAAGCAAGCAACGTAAAATGTGCTAAATTTGCATTGTAATAGGATTTTGTCTGGCTGGTTTTGTTTTCATGCAAGACGTGATGAATTGTTAATGTATTTTCCACTTTTGCTATTTGATAGAGGGTGTACAGTGCGTCTCAATGTAAAGGACCCGAGTGTACAGCCTGTATTATAAAATAGGTTATGAGAGCACTGACAATTAATCATGCAAATAATAATTATAAAAAAAAAGAAATCTGCTTATGCCCTATATTATATTAAGATGAGTAATTGAAAAGAAAACGTTAGGGTCACCTTCATAAGTGCATTTTTCATGACATTACGAAATACATTAGTTTACATGCCGAGCCTGTAAATGAAATAAATGGCAGCTTTACTTGTAAGAACAGAATGTATCAGCCATTCCCACGTTAAGGCTGCTATGGAAAGTGACACTTATTGACTGTTTGTTCTCTTCCTGTAACAAATCCATCACCATAGCAGTATAGAGGAGAAAAACCACAGGTACTTGCTACATAATTAGGGGTTTTATGGGTCTCAGTTCCCCAAGAATGATGAGAGGACAAATATGGGGGAAATGTATCAAACCTTGAAGAGAGATAGTGATTGTTTTATGTGTGTGTTTGTTCTATAGGCAGACTACTACTGGGGGCACTGCACATAGGGGTGACTACTACTGGGGGCACTGCACATAGGGGGGACTACTAATGGGGGCACTGCACATAGCGGGGACTACTACTGGGGGCACTGCACATAGGGGGGCTACTACTGGGGGCACTGCACATAGCGGGAACTACTACTGGGGGCACTGCACATAGTGGAGACTACTAATGGGGGTACTGCACATAGTGGAGACTACTACTGGGGGCACTGGACATAGGGGTGACTACTACTGGGGGCACTGCACATAGGGGGGGCTACTACTGGGGGCACTGCACTTAGCGGGGACTACTACTGGGGGCACTGCACATAGTGGAGACTACTAATGGGGGCACTGCACATAGTGGAGACTACTACTGGGGGCACTGCACATAGGGGTGACTACTACTGGGGGCACTGCACATAGGGGGGGCTACTACTGGGGGCACTGCACATAGGGGGGCTACTACTGGGGGCACTGCACATAGCGGGAACTACTACTGGGGGCACTGCACATAGTGGAGACTACTAATGGGGGCACTGCACATAGTGGAGACTACTACTGGGGGCACTGCACATAGGGGTGACTACTACTGGGGGCACTGCACATAGGGGGGGCTACTACTGGGGGCACTGCACATAGCGGGGACTACTACTGGGGGCACTGCACATAGTGGAGACTACTAATGGGGGCACTGCACATAGTGGAGACTACTACTGGGGGCACTGCACATAGCGGGGACTACTACTGGGGGCACTGCACATAGTGGAGACTACTAATGGGGGCACTGCACATAGTGGAGACTACTACTGGGGGCACTGCACATAGGGGTGACTACTACTGGGGGCACTGCACATAGGGGGGGCTACTACTGGGGGCACTGCACATAGCGGGGACTACTACTGGGGGCACTGCACATAGTGGAGACTACTAATGGGGGCACTGCACATAGTGAAGACTACTACTGGGGGCACTGCACATAGGGGGGGACTACTAATGGGGGCACTGCACATAGTGGAGACTACTACTGGGGGCACTGCACATAGTGGAGACTACTACTGGGGGCACTAAGGCACTAATATAGCGGGGACTACTGCTGGGGGCACTGCACATAGGGGGGACTACTACTGGGGGCACTGCGCATAGGGGGGACTACTACTGGGGGTACTGCACATAGGGGGGACTACTACTGGGGGCACTGCACTTAGGAGGAACTACTGGGGGCACTGCACATAGGGGGGACTACTACTGGGGGCACTGCACATAGGGGGGACTACTACTGTGGGCACTGCACATAGGGGGGACTACTAATGGGGGCACTGCACATAGGGGGGACTACTACTGGGGGTACTGCACATAGGGGGACTACTACTGGGGGCAGTGCACATAGTGGAGACTACTACTGGGGCACTGCACATAGGGGGGACTACTACTGGGGGCACTGCACATAGCGGGGACTACTACTGGGGGCACTGCACATAGGGGGGACTACTACTGGGGGCACTGCACATAGTGGAGACTACTACTGGGGGCACTGCACATAGCGGGGACTACTACTGGGGGCACTGCACATAGGGGGGACTACTACTGGGGGTACTGCACATAGGGAGGACTACTACTGGGGGCACTGCACATAGGGGAGACTACAACTGGGGGCACTGCACATAGCGGGGACTACTACTGGGGGCACTGGTTGGTTGGTACTTTGGGAAATATGTACTAAGCCATGGAAAAAGATAAAGTGGAGATAAAGTAGCATGTGCCATCTCCCACTCTATCTCTGTTTTAATGCATTAGGGATCCTTCATCGCCTGATCACGACTAAGTAACACGGGAGTCCTTGTCGCTACTGCTCCACAATTATGCCAGTTATTAACACGGCAACCAAGTTATTTAATTCTTTAGGACAACGTTTTACAATTCACAATGTATATTATGCAGAGCAGTACAAGTAGATGTAATTTCTATATATATCTTTAATGTAACGATCTTGTTCACATTTCTGTGTAACGTGCTGAACTCCTGACCTCAAAGATAATTTTATTCTTTACAGTACTCTGTTTTGTTGCCATCTGTCACTTTTCTTTAATGGTGGCCGTTGCCAGGTACCTGGAAACACGTCCAGTCTACTCCTAGCAGTGAACTAGTTTATTCATTTTATGCTTCATTTTTTGGATTATTTTGATTTTATGCCTGGTGTTATCTGCCTGATGCCGTCTTTTTTAAATGTTGATATCTTATATATTACAGATTGAGTCTCCCATATCCAAAATGCTTGGGACCAGGGGTATTTTGGATAATGGAAAATTCCGTATTTGCATATAATGAAATATCTTGGGAATGGGACCCCAATATACACACAGAATGCATTTATGTGTTATATACAACTTATACACACAGCATGCAGGTAATTTTATACAATATTTTCAATAATTTTGTGGCTCAAGAAAAGTTTGTGTGCATACATGAAATTCATTTATGTTTCATATACACCTTGTACACACAGCCTGAAGGTTATTTTATACAATATTTTTAATAATTTGTGCCTTAGACAAAGTTTGTGTACATTGAACCATCAAAGGTTTCATTATCTGAGTCATGCCAAAATTATTCCGTATTTCGGAATATACCGTATTTCGGAATATTTGGATATGGGAGACTCAACCTGTATCAGTTTATTGTCTGTAAATAGTAGAGATGTGCGCCGACCCCCGTGTTTTGGTTTTGGATCTGGATCTCCCCTGGTTTTGGATCTGGATTGGTTTTGCCAAAACCTCACCTCACATAAAATGGGCCTACAGTATTAATAACCGAAATAACATTTATTTCCACTCGTTTCCAGTCAATTTTAACCACCTCACAGCTTACAATATTGCTTTTTTTATCTAGTTAAAGGGCCAGAAGGTTGCATCCAGCTTGCTGGCTCAAAACTGATTGATATAATTATTAATAGAGTTGAGGACTGTGCAAAGATGATGGTTGGGATACCCTTGAGGATTGAAGAATTGGTAGTTGGTAGTTGGTGCCGCCCCTGGCTGTAAAATGAATAATAAATTAATTTAAAAACAATTCATTGGTGCAGCCCCGGGCTGAATAATTAATAATAATTTAAATAAAAAATTAAAAAACAATTCATTGGGTGCAGCCCCTAGCTGAATAATGAATATAAAGAAATTCATTGGTGCAGCCCCTGGCTGTAAAATGGATAATAAATTAATTTAAAAACAAATCATTGGTTCCTAAACCAACCATAACATTAATTTAAAATGTCAGGCAGCAATGCCCCAACCAGCACATAATGGAAAGAAAAAAGGTGCAAGATGGAATAGTCCTTGGGCCCTCCCAGCCACCCTTATGTTGTATACGAAACTGGACATTCACAGTTTAACAAACCAATCACTTCAGCAACAAGGACTGCCAATTGTGGCTGAAATTATTGGTTTGTTTGGACCCCCATAAAACAAGCTGCCAATGTGCATTGGACATGAAAATGATCCCATACACAAACTGCCATTACATTACAAGTTGTCGTCGTCCTCATCCCCGTCATCCCCATCAGTGTGTACATACTCTTCTTCACACAATATTAATTCGTCCCCACTGGAATCCACCATACTGTAGGCGCCTCTGTAATTTTTTTATGTAATTGTTGGTAGAGGTCTTCCTCGTGGAATTTGTAATTCATTTTAATGATCATCATATTTTCCAAATTTTCAGGAAGTAACCTCCTACGCCGAGCACTGACAAGGTTGCCAGCTGCACTGAAAACTCTTTTGGAGTACATACTGGAGGGTGGGCAGCTTAAGTAATGCAAAGCCAGTTTGTGTATGGGCCTCCAAATTGCCTATTTTTCCTGCCAGTACTGAAATGGGGTGTCTGACATACCTATTTTTTAACAACAGCTCTTTGTATAGTTCTAGATTTTGGTCTGTTGGAAAAAAACTCACAAGGTAGGACTTAAACCTAGGATCCAGAATGGTCGCCAAAATATTTTTTCAGATTTCTATAGATTGACGACTCTTGGATCCTGGTGAAGTGAATCAAGGGCTTGATCCACCAATCCGACATACCTTGCGCAATTGCTCCATTTCAGCTCCTCCTTCATTTTCTCTAGTTGTTTTTGCAAAAGTCTGATGAGAGGAATGACCTGACTCAAGCTGGCAGTGTCTGAACTAACTTCACGTGTGGCAAGTTCAAAGGGTTTGAGAACCTTGCACAACACAGAAATTATTCTCCACTGCGCTTGAGTAAGGTGCATTCCCCCTCCACGGCCTATGTCATAGGCCGTTGTATAGCCTTGGATGCAGTGGCGGATCCAGGGGGGGTGATCAGGGTGATCGCCCCACCTAACCAAAACACAGAGTCACAGCCACCGCAGTGGAAAGTCTTGTATTGATGCTGCAGTGGTGCAGCTCCGCCTCGGGCAGATTGGTGAGCTGAGACCAGCCGGCAACGTAGAGTCAGCCCAGGTTGAGGAACTGGCAGTGGCAACCAGCTGGAGCAGGACGACACACCCCCATCCCAGCTCCTCAGTCTCTTGGAGGCGGACCCTGCACATGGGATCTCTGGAAGGTGGGAACAGCACAGGAAGAGTGGTTGCCAGATGGGCTGGCTAGATAGCTGGTGGCAGTAGCTGGATGTCACTCACCCCCAAATTTTGTGTTTTACACTGCAGTCGCAGCATACGGTGGACGCCGGATGGTCGCTCTGTTAGGCTGCGCAATGCTGATTGGTTAATGGCTCCGGCCATTCACCAATCACAGTGGTGGGATGTATTCACACACTGATTGGTGGATGGCTGGAACTATCAACCAATCAGAACGCAGGAGCTGCAGGCATCAAGACTCAAGAGCAACACAGAGAGATGTTACGTCCAGCCAAAAGCAGCCAGGTGAGGATTAGCGATTTAAACATTCTGATATTTAACAAGAGGTGAGGAGAAAGTGCAGGGTTTTTAATCAGTGAGTGGGGGTATTGCATATTTGGGTTATGTTTTTCAATTATGGATAATAAATTGAAGATTTAGGGTATGATCTTTGAGTGAGTGGGGACTGGGGAGGCAGATCTATGGTATACATTTTAATAAGGGAGTTGAACTCTGATTTGGGGTGTGATTTCTAATGTGGGCATATGGGTATGTGTGTGTGTGATATATATATATATATATATATATGTTACATAGTTTAAGGGCTTATATATGGAGACCCCTCCCTACAAAAGCTGCATTTGCCCCTGGGTAGGGTTGCCTTCCTCTCCCTCTCCTGTCGGAGTCCTACTGCGCCCATTCCAGCTCCTCTCAGTGAGGGGAGAGTAGAGCAGGAATGGGCGCAGCAAGACTCCAGTAGCAGAGGGAGAGGTAGGCTTGGTTCCCGGTCAGGTTGTTGAGGTCATTCAGAGCCGTCCCTGACACCGCCATGCAGTAAAAGCTGCAGAATCCTCCAAATATTGACGATATGACTGAACATAACATCTGTGGTGAGACACAAAAGGACACACACAGAACAACTGTACAGTATGTTTTATATAAGAATTATCGCGTGCTGATGGGATAGGAAACATGAGGATGTCCCCACGATAGATGCACTGATGTTGTATGAGCTCACCCCTCTCCACAATAGATGATACGAATTTCTGTACGCCAGTGAGGACAAAAATAAGAACTGCGTTAATCAGGATGGTGACAGCCCAGAATGAGTAGTCTG
Source organism: Taudactylus pleione (assembly GCA_031769625.1). NCBI lineage: Eukaryota > Metazoa > Chordata > Amphibia > Anura > Myobatrachidae > Taudactylus > Taudactylus pleione. The sequence goes on along the minus strand of JAUIMM010000275.1, from coordinate 13,337,519 downwards.
GGAGAGTTGGGAGGGGGCAAGACTGGAAGTGAGAGGAGATATGAGTAGAGAGGGAAGGAGCCAGGATTAATTTATAAACTGCCCCCCCTAAAAATAATGTCTAGATCCGCCCCTGCCTGGATGGTCTTTTGTTGTTCCTCCATCCGCTGAAGCATATAGAGGGTAGGATTCCACCGAGTTACTACCTCTTGTTTCAGCTGATGGCAGGGCAAATTTAACTGTACCTGCTGGTCATGCAATCTTTGACAAGCGTTTGCTGAATGTCTAAAATGTCCGGATATTTTGTGGGCCACTGAGAGCATCTCCTGCACGCCCCTGTCATTTTAAAAAAAATGTTGCACCACCAAATTAATTGTGTGAGCAAAACATGGGACGTGTTGGAAATCGCCCACATGTAATGCTCTCAAGTGGGGTAAGCCATTTAGCAATGATTTCCCTGAGTTTTTCTAAGAGGTTCTCAGCGGTATGCCTCTTAGTGAAACCAGTTATACAAAGAGTAGCCTGCCTCTGTATCAGCTGTCTTTTGGTAGATGTTGCTGTTGCTGTTGTAGGCAATACTCCTACCCAGTGGGGTGTCACAGTCATGTAATCCTTAGTTTTCCCTGTCCCACTTGTCCACATCTCAGAGGTCAAGTGGCATTTCTGATGACATTAATAAGGTTTTTTTAATGTCCTTGTACAGACTTGGAATTTCTGTTCCAGCAAAGTGGAATCTAAAACGGAATCTAGTGAGGACACAGGACCGCAATTAACTGTTGAAAACCCACTGCAGTAATGGCGGATACTGGACGCACATCTAATACCAGCATAGCTGTTATGACGTCAGTAATCCGCTGTGCAACTGGGTGATTGCTGTCATACTTGTTTGCCCTTGCAAACGATTGTTTGACAGTTTATTGTTTTTTGGAGGATACACTACAAATAGTCTTCCTCCTGGTCCCCTTCTGGGATGAAGATCCACTCACAGCAACATCAGCAGCATCAGGCATAGTCATCAAGGATCCTTCTGAGGAATCACGGATAGGAGAGGAGTCAATCATGCTTCGAATAACAACATTGGATGCAGCAGGACTACTCCCAATGATGAATGAGGATGTTGATGATGCAGGTGTTGGTGTTGGAGATCGAATGCGCTTGGATCCCACAGAGAGGGAGCAGGTAGGTGACACTGGACTTGTTACGTTTTGAGTTTTGGAATTTGGCGACATACACTTTGATATTTGATGAATGCGCTCCAAGTGATGTAAAAAGGAGGAGGTTCCTAGGTGGTTTAGGTCCCTCCCTCTACTCACTCTTGCTTGGCAATGGTTACATATGGCTTGACAACTGTTGTCTGGATTGGGGTGGAAATAATTCCACATGTGAAAAGTGGATTTTTTTCTCTTTTGCCTGGCATGACAACAATGGGCTTTGGCTTTTTCAATCCATGGGCAACAGCTGTTGCCTTACTTACACAAAGGACATCCTCTGCATCAACATCCTCATCACCAACATCTTCATCACCAACATCTTCATCATCAACATCCTCATCATCTTTAGCACCTTCAACTACCAAAATATCCTCCTCCATGTGCAATTCCACAGAAGCATCCTCACTGACTACGTCTGCAAGATGTTGACTACCCTTCCCCACATTTACAGATGTTGGAACTTGGAGGACCCTCCAGTACACTTGCACACTCCTCGGGGATTTGTGATTTCTCAGGGCACACAGTTGGTTTTTCCGGAGCTGTCTTACTCTTCTTAACAACTTTCAATTTTTTAATGGTACCACCACCACTACTACTACAAGCAGAAGGGCTATCAGAATCAGAACCAGCAGTCATCATAAATAAAGGCCAAGGCCTTATCCTTTCCTTGCCACTTCGTGTAGTGAATGGCCAATTTTTGGTTTATCTAAAGCCAACTTGCCTTTCGATTTAATTTTCTTAACTTCAGGAAAAGTAGCTTTACCATATCCATGGTGTGACTTAAGCCCTGGGGCATGGGCCTTCATAGAGGATGAGGAAGTTGACGGCCTTGCACTGCTGGCGGCAGCTTCAACATGTGGTTCTTGGCCTTGCTCTCCTGTCATGTGACAGCCCTCCATATTTTCTGTGGTCTTAAAGCAGAGTTACAAGCACCAATAGCGTAGCCAAGGTGCTGTTACAAAAAATTCATACAAGTGCAGTCGTGCGCACACAGAAAAAAATCTTACAAAAAAATACACTGTTTTATTTTTTTTGCCGGTCCACAACTTGGGCCCAGAGCACCGATTGATGATGACTGGAGACGGGCAGCACTAGGTTGCAATTTACGTTGATGGCTGTATCTTGTGCGGCTAAGCCTAACACGCACATACACTCACAGAACAAACTTAGAGCAAAAAAAAAAATAATCCTAACAAGCACACACACAGAACAAAATTAGTACAAAAAATAAAATACACTATGTTTTATTTTTTTTGCCGGTCCACAACTTGGGCCCAGAGCACCGATTGATGATGACTGGAGTCGGGCAGCACTAGGTTGCAACCTACGTTGATGGCTGTATCTTGTGCGGCTAAGCCTAACACGCACACACACAAAGAACAAAATTAGAGCAAAAAAAAAATAAACGATGTTTTATTTTTTTGCTGGTCCACAACTTGGGCACAGAGCACCGATTGATGACGACTCGAGTCGGTCAGCCTAGATTGCAACTTGCATTGCTGGCTGTATCTTGTCTGGCTAAGTCTAGCACGCACACACACAAAGAACAAAATTAGAGCAAAAACAAAATACATTATGTTTTATTTTTTTTGCCGGTCCACAACTTGGGCCCAGAACACTGATTGATGACAATTGGAGTCGGGCAGCACTAGGTTGCAACTTGCATTGCTGGCTGTATCTTGTGCGGCTAAGCCTAACACGCACACATACACAGAACAAAATTAGAGCAAAAAAAAAATAAACGATGTTTTATTTTTTTGCTGGTCCACAACTTGGGCACAGAGCACCGATTAATGACGACTGGAGACGGGCAGCACTAGGTTGCAATTTACGTTGATGGCTGTATCTTGTGCGGCTAAGCCTAACACGCACACACACTCACAGAACAAAATTAGAGCAAAAAAAAAAATACACTATGTTTTGTTTTTTTTGCCAGTCCACCACTTGGGCCCAGAGCACCGATTGCCTAGTGCTGCCCGACTCCAGTCATCATCAATCGGGTCCAGAGCACCGATTGATGATGACTGGAGTCGGGCAGCACTAGGTTGCAACTTGCATTGCTGGCTGCATCTTGTGCGGCTAATCCTAACAAGCACACACACACACAGAACAAAATTAATACAAAAAATAAAATACACTATGTTTTATTTTTTTTGCCGGTCCACAACTTGGGCCCAGAGCACCGATTGATGATGACTGGAGTCGGGCAGCACTAGGTTGCAACTTACGTTGATGGCTGTATCTTGTGCGGCTAAGCCTAACACGCACACACACAAAGAACAAAATTAGAGCAAAAAATAAATAAACAATGTTTTATTTTTTTGCTGGTTCACAACTTGGGCACAGAGCACCGATTGATGACGACTTGAGTCGGTCAGCCTAGATTGCAACTTGCATTGCTGGCTGTATCTTGTCTGGCTAAGTCTAGCACGCACACACACAAAGAACAAAATTAGAGCAAAAACAAAATCATTATGTTTTATTTTTTTTGCCGGTCCACAACTTGGGCCCAGAACACTGATTGATGACAATTGGAGTCGGGCAGCACTAGGTTGCAACTTGCATTGCTGGCTGTATCTTGTGCGGCTAAGCCTAACACGCACACATACACAGAACAAAATTAGAGCAAAAAAAAAATAAACAATGTTTTATTTTTTTGCTGGTCCACAACTTGGGCACAGAGCACCGATTAATGACGACTCGAGTCGGTCAGCCTAGATTGCAACTTGCATTGCTGGCTGTATCTTGTCTGGCTAAGTCTAGCACGCACACACACAAAGAACAAAATTATAGCAAAAAAAAAAGACCCTATGTTTTCTTAGCCATTCCACAACTTGGGCCCAGAGCACCGTTTGATGACGACTGGAGTCGGTCAGCACTAGGTTGCGTTGCTGTATCTTGTGTAGCTAAGCCTAACACGCACACACAGAAAAAAAATTAAAAGACAATTTTTTTTGGGGGGGGGGGGTCCAGAACTTGGGCCCAGATGGACGCAGCAGATAGCACAGCACCAACCTAGATGGATCAGCGCCAGCCCAGAAGGACGCAGCAGACAGCACAGCAACAGCCCAGATAGATCAGCAACAGCCCAGATGGACACAGTAGACAGCACAGCAGTGACAGCACCAGATGGATCAGCAGTGCACCAAAATAAGACACAGCACCAGCCCAGATGGATCAGCAACAGCCCAGATGGACACAGCAGACAGCACAACAGTGACAGCACCAGATGGATAAGCAGTGCACCAGCCCAGGACACAGCAGACAGCACAACACCAGCACCTTTCCCAGCCCTACACTACCCACCCTCACTGTTCAGTCTCCACAGCCGCAGTGACATGGCGTCCGCCACTTGGTGAGCTTTTTGACTCTATGGTTTTGCCTCGGATTGAGATCCGGGGCTGGCGGAGGAACCGAACGCATGTTCGGTTCTCGCCCCGTATCTCAAAATTTGGGTGGGTTTGGATCTCTGAGATCCGAACACGCTCATCTCTAGCAAATAGTGAAATCGTTTTGTATGTTTCTATATTATGTCTGTTCCCTCTAAATAATATATGAATATATAATTTAATGATCTGTCCTTACTAAGGATCATAATATACTATGGTATACCTGCTTAATGCTACTAAAATTGCTATTACTGACAATTATTGTAGTAGACAGTGTATTATTGCGGGAATATCTTTCACAATTAGAGATGTGCGCCGACCCCCGTGTTTTGGTTTTGGATCTGGATCTCCCCTGATTTTGGATCTGGATTGGTTTTGCCAAAACCTCACCTCCGTGTTTTGTTTTCGTATTTTGGTTTTGGATCTGAATTGTTTCTTAAAAAATAAAAATAACAGCTAAAGTTACATTAAATTGGCCTTTTTTTGTTCCTACAGTATTAATAATCTCAATAACATTTATTTCCACTCGTTTCCAGTCAGTTTTGACCACCTCACAGCTCACAATATGACTTTTTTCATCTAGTTAAAGGGCCAAAAGGTTACATCTAGCTTGCTGGCTCAAAACTGATTGATATAATTATTATTAGAGTTGAGGACTGTGCAAAGATGATGGTTGGGATACCCTTGAGGATTGAAGGCATGGGCCTTCATAGAGGACAAGGAAGTTGACAGCCTTGTATTATCATGATTAGAGATGTGCGCGAACCCCGTGTTTTGGTTTTGGTTTTGGATCTGGATCTCCCCTGGTTTTGGATCTGAATCTGGTTTTGGATTTTTTTCCTCCGTGTTTTGTTTTCGTGTTTTGGTTTTGGTTTTGGATCTGGATTTTTTTCTTAAAAAAATCATAAAAACAGCTAAAACCACATCATTTGGACCTGTTTTTGTTCCTACAGTATTATTAACCTTAATAACAATGATTTTCAGGCATTTCTAGGAATTTTTAACTAGGGGTGTGCACCGGCCACTTTTCATGTTTTGTGTTTTGGTTTTGGATTTGGATCTTTCTTCGTGTTTTGGATCTGGATTGGTTTTGCCAAAACCACCCTTCCATGTTTTGGGTTCTGGGTTTTGTGTTTTGGATCTTTTTTTTTTTTAAAAAAGCATAAAAACAGCTAAAATCAGAATTTGTGGGGTTTTCTGCTCCTATGCTATTATTAACCCAAATAACCTTAATCTCCACTAATTTCCAGTCTATTCTGAACACCTCACACCTCACAAAAGTGTTTTAATGTCCAAAAGGTTGCACCGAGGTAGCTGGATGACTATGCTAAGCAACACGAGTGGGCAGCACAAACACGTGGCCCATCTAGGAGTGACACTGCAGTGGCAGACAGGATGGCAGTTTGAAAAACTAGGCCCCAAACAGTACATAATGCAAAGAAAAAAAAGAGGTGCAAGATGGAATTGTCCTTGGGCCCTCCCACCCACCCTTATGTTGTATAAACAGGACATGCACACTTTAACAAACCAATCATTTCAGCGCCAGGGTCTGCCACACGACTGTGGCTGAAATGATTGGTTCGTTTTGGCCCCCACAAAACAAGCTGGCAATTAATCTGTCCCTGCACAAACTGGCTCTTTATGAGGCAAGATGTCGTCCTCATCCTCCTCATCCACCGATTCCTCACCCTCTTCAGTGTTGTGTACATCCTCATCCTCACAGAGTATTAATTCGTCCCCACTGGAATCCACCACCACAGGTCCCTCTGTACGTTCTGGAGGCTGGTCTCCCTGGAAGAGTTGATAATTCATTTTTATAAACATCATCTTCTCCACATTTTGTGGAAGCAACCTCCTACGCCTTTCGCTGACAAGGTTCCCGGCTGCACTAAACACTCTTTCGGAGTACACAGTGGAGGGGGGGCAACTCAGATAAAATAGAGCCAGTTTGTACAGGGGCCTCTAAATTGCCTCTTTTACAGGTACGGACTGTCTGACATGCCTACTTGGATGCTGTCACCAATGTAATCTTCCACCATTCTGTCAATGGTGACAGTGTCATATGCAGTGACATTAGACATGTCAGAAATTGTTGCCAGGTCCTTCAGTCCGGACCAGATGTCCACACTTGGTCCTGCCTGCCCTGCATCACCGCCAGCGGGTTGCTTAGGATACCTGGCAGCCCCAGTTGCGGGAGAAAATGAAGAAGGAGCTGTTGACGTGTCACGTTCCGCTTCAGCTGACAGTGTTTTCACCAGCAGGTCTTTGCACCTCTGCAGGCTTGTATCGGCCGGAAAGAGAGACACCACATAGACTTTAAACCTAGGATCGAGCACGGTGGCCAAAATGCAGTGGTCTGATTTCAACAGATTGACCACCCTGGAATCCTGGCAAAGCGAATGAAGGGCTTCATCCACAAGTCCCACATGCCGAGCGGAATCGCTCTGTCTTAGCTCCTTCTTCACTTTCTCCAGCTGCTTCTGCAAAAGCCTGATGAGGGGAATGACCTTACTCAAGCTGGCAGTGTCTGAACTGACTTCACGTGTGGCAAGTTTGAAGGGCTGGAGAACCTTGCACAACACGGAAATCATTCTCCACTGCACTTGAGTCAGGTGCATACCCCCTCCTTTGTCTATGTCATAGGTGGATGTATAGGCTTGAATGGCCTTTTGCTGCTCCTCCATCCTCTGAAGCATATAGAGGGCTGAGTTCCTCCGCGTCACAACCTCTTGCTTCAGGTGATGGTGAGGCAGGTTCAAGAGAGTTTGCTGACGCTCCAGTCTTCGGCACGCAGTCGCTGAATGGCGAAAGTGGCCAGAAATTTTTCGGGCCACCCAAAGCATCTCCTGCACGCCCCTGTCACTTTTCCGAAAATTCTGCGCCACCAAGTTTATTGTGTGAGCAAAACATGGGACGTTCTGGAATTTGCCCAGATGTAATGCTCGCACAATATTGTTGGCGTTGTCAGATATCACAAATCCCCAGGAGAGTCTAAGTGGGGTAAGCCACTGGGCGATGATTTCCCTCAGTTTCTCTAAGAGGTTGTCGGCAGTGTGCCTCTTACTGAAACCGGTGACACACAGCGTAGCCTGCCTTGGAACGAGCTGGCGTTTCTGAGATGCTGCTACTGGTGACGCTGCTGTTGTTGCTGCGTACGGTGATACGTCTACCCAGTGGGCTGTCACAGTCATATAGTCCTTAGTCTGCCCTGTTCCACTTGTCCACATGTCTGTGGTTAAGTGGACATTGGGTACAACAGCATTTTTCAAGACACTGAGGACACTTTTTCTGACTTTTCTGTACAGTCTCGGTATCACCTGCCTAGTGAAGTGGAATCTAGATGGGATTTGGAACCGGGGACACACTACCTCCATCAATTGTCTAAATCCCACTGCACTAATGGCGGATACCGGACACACGTCTAACACCAACATAGCAGTCAAGGCCTCAGTTATACGTTTTGCTTCAGGATGACTGCTGTCGTACTTCATCCTCCTCGCTAAGGACTGTTGGAGGGTCAATTGTTTAGTAAAAGTAGTGGTGTTCCTACTTCCTCTCTGGGACGCTGAACGACTCTCAGCAGCAACAGCAGAAGCGGCAGCAGTAGGCGTAGCAATGCAGGATCCTCCGTTGGAATCCCGGATAGGAGAGTCAGTCATGCCAGTGACATGGCCTGCAGGACTACTTCCGATCCTGACTGAGGAGGAAATTGACGAGGAGGGAGTTGACGGTGTGGTTTGCAGGCGCTTGGATACAACAGGACAATGGGATTTAGGTGTCCCTGGACTGCTTACGGTCTTAGCCAAAGTTTCTGAACTTGACAGTAACTTTTTATGAACGCTTTGCAGGTGACGTATAAGGGAGGATGTTCCTAGGTGCTTAACATCCCTACCCCTACTTATTTCACCTTTACATATGGTACATAAGGCAAGACAGTTGTTGTCCAGTTTTGGATAGAAATATTGCCAATCCAAAGAGGTGGAATGTTTGGTCTTCTGCCCAGGCATGACCGTGATGGGCTTTTTCATCCCACGGACAACAACTGTCTCCCCCGGTGCCTGATTTAAACAAACCACATCACCATCAGAATCCTCCTCGCCAACTTCCTCCTCAGCGCCAGCTACACCAGTATCCTCATCCTGTTGTACTTCAACAGTGACATCTTCAATTTGCATATCAGCAAGTGGACTGTGGGTGCTCCTTTCAGCACTTGCAGGGGGTGTGCAAATGGTGGAAAGAGCCACCACTTCCCGTCCAGTGCTGGGAAGGTCTGGCATCGCAACCGCCACCACACTTGGACTCTCCTTGGGGATTTGTGATATCTTCTTAGAATGCACAGTTCTTCGCTGTGCTTTTGCCAGCTTAACTCGATTGTTTTTTAGCGGGAGGAGGGCTTCCATCGTCATGTGAAGCTGAACCACTAGTCATGAACATAGGGAAAGACCTTAGCCATTCCTTGCCACTCCGTGTCGTAAATGGCATATTGGCAAGTTTACGTTTCTCCTCAGATGATTTAAATGTTTTTTTTAAGGTCAGTTTCCTGAACTTTGTCATTTGGTATTGTATGTGCCCTCTACTATGACATTGGGCATCGGCCTTGGCAGACGACGTTGATGGCATGTTATCGTCTATGTCATGACTAGTGGCAGCAGTTTCAGCACTAGGAGGAAGTGGTTCTTGATCTTTCCCTATTTTATTTTTATCGGAGAAAGTTTGGTCCTCCATTTATGTTATATTGATATATACAAGCGGCTAAGGCGCACACAAACACAGAAAATAATTTTTTATTTTTGTTGGAGACTAGAGCACTTTGTGGGTTACACCACCCTTTAAGAAATGAGCCAGCCGGCTCTTTACTTATGGGACACAGGCGCACGCTTGGCGCTGCTACTTAGTTGATGCACGTGCGGCTACAGCGCACACAATTCACGACACAGAAAAGAAGAATTTTTTATTTTTGTTTTAGCGCACTTTGAGGGTTACACCACCCTTTAACAGACTTATGGGACAGAGGCGCACGCTTGGCGCTACTTTGTTGATGCACGTGCGGCTACTGCGCACACAATTCACAAACACAAAAAATATTTTTTTATTTTGTTTGGAGTGCGCTTTGGGGGTTACAGCACCCTTTACCGGTCAAGCCAGATGGCCCTTTACTTATGGGACACAGGCGCACGCTTGGCGCTGCTCCTTTGTTCATGCACGTGCAGCCACAGTGCACTCAATTCACAAACACAGAAAATATTTTTTTATTTTGTTTGGAGTGCACTTTGGGGTTTACACCACCCTTTAACAGATGAGCCAGCCGGACCTTTACTTATGAAACAGGCGCACGCTTGGCGCTACTTTGTTGATGCATGTGCAGCTACTGCGCACACAATTCACAAACACAAAGAATTATTTTTTATTTTGTTTGGAGTGCACTTTGGGGGTTACGGCACCCTTTAATGGACAAGCCAGCCGGCCCTTTACTTATGGGACACAGACGCACGCTTGGCGCTGCTCCTTTGTTGATGCACGTGCAGCCACAGTGCACTCAATTCACAAACACAGAAAATATTTTTTTATTTTGTTTGGAGTGCACTTTGGGGTTTACAGCACCCTTTAATGGTCAAGCCAGCCTGCCCTTTACGTTTGACACAGGCGCATGCTTGGCGCTACTTTGTTGATAACCGTGCGGCCACAGTGCACCCAATTCACAAACACAGAAAATAATTTTTTATTTTGTTTGGAGTGCACTTTGGGGGTTACTGCACCCTTTAACGGTCAATCCAGCCAGCCCTTTACGTATGACACAGGCGCACGCTTGGTGCTACTTTGTTGATGCACGTGCGGCTACTGCGCAAACAATTCACAAACAGAAAAAAAAATATTATTTGGAGTGCACTTTGGGGGTTAAAGCACCCTTTAATGGACGAGCCAGCCGGCCCTTTACTTATGACACAGGCGCACGCTTGGCGCTACTTTGTTGATGCACGTGCGGCTACTGCGCACACAATTCACAAACACAGAAAAAATTTTTTTTTTTTTGCACTTGGCGGGGGGAGCACCCCTGATGGACAGAGCCAGAGCCGGCCCTAGGCATAGGCATTATAAGCAAATGCCTAGGGGTGACTCAGGATCCATGGGGCGTCCGACGGCTCTGCTGCATCATAACCGCATCGCCTGCTCTCCGCTAACCCCCCCCCACGCCGGAACCATTGCTCCCTGCCTGGCCGACGACAATTACTGTGTGTGGATGACTTGAGCAGACTGCTAGTGCTGGGGATGACTGTAGGGGGAGCTGTAGCAAAAGCGCGTATATTCTGTAGTATTTATTTGTCTCAGGCTGGCTGTATTTGAAAGAAGTATATGTGTATGTGTGTGTCTGTGTAGGTTGTGTCAGCGTGGGTGTATTTGTGTCAGCGTGTGTGCATTTGTGTCAGCATGTGTGCGTCTGTGTCAGTGTGTGTGTATATGTGTCAGTGTGTGTATATGTGTCAGTGTGGGTGCGTCTGTGTCAGCGTGGGTGCGTCTGTGTCAGCGTGGGTGCGGCTGTGTCAGCGTGTGTGCGGCTGTGTCAGCTTGTGTGCATACATCAGCGTGTGTCTGCATCTGTCAGCGTGTGAGCGTCTGTGTCAGCGTGTGTGTATATGTCAGCGTGGGTGTGTCTGTGTCAGCATGGGTGCATCGGTGTCAGCGTGGGTGTGTCTGGTAGTGTATAGATCCCCTTCAGTATATGTACCTGGGAGTGACGTGCAGTGACGGTGGAAGTACAGTACCATACAGTCCACAAAAAGAAGAAATTTGTTTGCTCGCCACAGGTTTTTATTCCCCCTCTATGGCCACGTAGAAATTAGGGAATGACGTTGGACAGTAATTGATGACGTCAGGGTACAAGTACCGAGAGATGATGTGGGGTGGGGCAGATGATGGCGTGACTGAGAGAGGATGCAGGAGGGGGAAGCGATGGTGTGCTAACAGACGACTCGGGGGGAGATGGTGTGGCTGAGGGACACAGGGGGCACACATCTGGTAGAACCGCTGTTGTATGATGATGACCTTATTAATATTCCTACACAAACAGGCATCTTCCAGGCGATGTGACCTACATGAATAGTGAATACAGACTGAAGACGCCGTCTTTCCATGGAAGATACATTTCTTCAGAGGTTCCACATTGTGAGAAACCACCATATAGGTAAGGTGCATATGTAAAGGAATGTTCCCAGAGTGACGAGAAATGGGTGTCATGTCATGTTTGCACACCCCATTTAAAGTGGCCACGCCCCTTCTGTTATTTGACCAAGCCAATTTTTTTGCTTTGCGCCTTCGGCGCGCAAATATTTTAGTCTTGTCTGTGGGGTTGGGGGACTGGGGAGCGCCGTTCTTCTTCTTGCCCTGGACTCCAAATACCCTAGTTAGGCCACTGCTATGGGGGTATTACTACTGTATATGGGCACTACTACAGGGGCATTACTATGTACTTATATATTTATATATATATGTATGTAAATATATATATATATATATATATGTGTGTGTAGGGGTTGGGGGCACCAGTCAAAATTTTGCCTAGGGCACCAAATTGGCAAGGGCCGGCTCTGGACAGAGCACCCCCTGGACAACACTACAGCACCCCTTTAGGACTGGGACACTGCACAGGACTTTGGAGTGGACACAGACCCTATAGACAACTGACTGCACAACACAGTCCAGCTAGCCCCTATGGACTTTGGAGGAATGGACACAGCCCCTATGGACAACAGCAGCACAGCACAACACAGCCAGCACCTATGGACAACAGCAGCACAGCACAACACAGCCAGCCCCTATAGACTTTGGAGGAGTGGACACAGCCCCTATGGACAACAGCAGCACAGCACAACACTACACTACACAGCCCAGCCAGCCCTAACTCCCACCCTCCCTCTTCACTGTCCACAGCCGAGTGACAAAATGGCGCCGACGTGGGTACCTTATATAGAATCCAAAACCCGCGAGACCCGGAAGGCAGGATGATGACGTTTTGCCTCGATTTCAGATCAGAGTCAGGCGGGAAAAGTCGAGCCTGACTCGGATCGGCCTCGGATCGGGGGGGGCCTCGGGGGGGTTCGGATTTCAGAAAACCGAACCTGCTCACCCCTATTTTTAACCACCTCATAGCTCACAATATTGATTTCACTATTTTTCACCAATATAGGCCAAAGGCTGCAGCGAGCTGGCTAAAGTAAGCAACAGAGCAGCAGCACAAATGCACGGCAGTTTAAAAAAATATCAGACATCCTGTCTGCCACACAGCAGTGGCAGACAGGATGGCAGTTTAATAAACTATAATAATAATGTCAGTCGGCAATGCCCCAAATTGTGCCAAATGTAAAGGAAAGAGGTGCAAGATGGAATTGTCACTCCCACCCACTCTTATGTGGGATATTAAAAAGGACATGCACAGTTTAACAAACCAAGCACTTTAGCCACTAGGACTGACACTTTCATGGCTGAACTCCTTGGTTTGTTTGGGCCCCACAAAACATTTTTTGGAAGGACTACCTTCAATTATTAAGGAGGAGGTTGATGATGAGGGTGTTGGTGGTGGAGATTGCATGTTATGGTCCAAACTGCTGGTAGCTGATACTGGACTGCTTGTTATTCATTTACAAATTATAATTTTGTTAAACAAATTGCATGATCTCGCTGCAAATGACGTAACAGGGAGGAGGTGCCTATATGGTTAACGTCCCTTCCTCTGCTAACTTTGGCTTTACAAATGGAACAGATGCCTTCACAACTGGTGTCAAAATTTAGATTAAAATAATTCCACACCCAAGACGTTGCTTTTCTGGCTTTCTTTTTATCATTAGCAATAACTGCTGCCACTGGTGGCTGATTTACGCAAACCACATACTTATCATCAACATCCACATTAGCGTCAGATAGGACACAAATTTCCCCCTCATCCTCCTTTTGCACTTCCCCCACACTATCATCCTCAATTTTTATTATTTCACCATCTAATACTAGCACAGCCATCATGGCGTCAGTGATCCACTGTGAAACTGGGTGACAGCTGTTATACTTACTTCCTCTATCAAACGACTGTTTAATAGTCAATTGTTTTTTTTAAATTGCTTCCGATCACAAATGAGGATGTAGGTGATGATGCAGGTGTTGGTGTTGGAGATCGAAGGTGCTTGGATCCCACAGAGAGGGAGCAGGTAGGTGACACTGGACTTGTTACGTTTTGAGTTTTGGAACTTGGCGACATACACTTTGATATTTGATGAATGCGCTCCAAGTGACGTAACAAGGAGGAGGTTCCTAGGTGGTTTAGGTCCCTCCCTCTACTCACTCTTGCATGGCAACGGGCACATATGGCTTGACAACTGTTGTCTGGATCGGGATGGAAATAATTCCACACGTGAGAAGATTTTTTTTGTCTTTTGTCCCGGCATGATAACAATGGGCTTTGGCTTTTTCAAACCATGGGCAACAGCTGTTGCCTTACTTACACAAAGGACATCCTTGGCATCAACATCCTCATCACCAATATCTTCATCATCAACATCCTCATCATCCTTTGCTCCTTCAACTACCAAAATATCCTCCTCCTCCATGTGCAATTCCACAGAAGCATCCTTTCCCCACATTTACAGAGGGCACACAAATGTTGGAACTTGGAGGATCCTCCAGTACACTAGTATTTAGGTCTGGCTCACACATGGCAACCGTGGACACACTTGCACTCTCTTCGGGGATTTGTGATTTTTGATTTCTCAGGGCACACAGTTGGTTTTCCCGGAGCTGTCTTAACAACTTTCACATTTTTAATTGGACCACCACCACTACTACTACAAGCAGAAGGGCTATCAGCAGTCTTCGTAAAGAAAGGCCAAAGCCTTATCCTTTCCTTGCCACTTCGTATAGTGAATGACATATTGCCAATTTTTTGTTTATCTAAAGGCAAATATCCTTTAAAAAAATTTTTCTTAACTTCAGTAAAACTTTCTTTACCATATCGATGGCGTGACTTAAGCCCTGGGGCATGGGCCTTCATAGAGGACGAGGAAGTTGACGGCCTTGCACTGCTGGCGGCAGCTACAACATGTGGTTCTTGGCCTTGCTCTCCTGTCATGTGACAGCCCTCCATATTTTCTGCATTCTTGAAGCAGTGTCAAAATCAACAATAGTGTAGCCAAGGTGCGGTTACAAAATTCACATACATGCAGTCGTGCGCACACACAAAAATATTAGAAAAAAAGACAAATGATGATTTTTATTTTTTGTCAGCTCCAGAAGAACTTGGGCCCAGAGCACCGGTTGATCACGACTGGAGACGGGCAGCACGAGGTTGCAACTTGCGTTGCTGGCTGGCTCTTGTGCGCTACTGCGGTTAAGCCTAACACGCACGCACACACAGAAGAAAAAAATATAAGACACTTTGATTATTATTTTTTTGAGCACGACTGTAGTCGGGCAGCACAAGGTTGCAACGTGCGTTGCCGGCTGGCTCTTGTGCACTACTGCGGTTAAGCCTAACACAAACGAGCACACACAGAAAAATATAAAAGACACTTTTTTTTTTACCTTTTTTTTTTGGAGTCCAGAACTTGGGCCCAGAGATGGACACAGCACAAGCCCAGGATACAGCAGACAGCCCAGATGGATCACCAGACAGCACAGAGACTTTGACAGCACCGTGACCAGAGACCAGAATGGATCAGCAGACAGCACAGTGATAGTGACAGCACCGTGACCAGAGACCAGAATGGATCAGCACCAGCCCAGGACACAGCAGATAGCACCAGTACCTCTCCCAGCCCTACACTACCCACCCTCAGCCGGAGTGAAATGGCGTCCGTCGCGTGGTCCCTTACATACTACATTGATCATAGAGACGAAAGTTTGCGAACCGTGAGATTTCAGACTCTATCGTTTTGCCTCGGTTTCGAGATCCGAGTAAGGCGGGAAACTCCAAGCCTGCTTGGATCCGACTCGGTTATGCTAAATTCGGGTGGGTTCAGAACTCTGGAATCCGAACCCGCTCATCTCTAATCATGATGACTGCTGGCGGCAGCTACAACATGTGGTTCTTGGCCTTGCTCTCCTGTCATATGACAGCCCTCCATATTTTCTGCGGTCTTGAAGCAGTGTCACAAGCACCAATAGCGTAGCCAAGGTGCGGTTACAAAATTCACAAATGTGCAGTCGTGCGCACACAGAAAAATACTATACAAAAGACACTATTTTTTTTTTCGGGTCCAGAACTTGGGCCCAGAGCACAGATTGGTGATGACTGGAGTCGGGCAGCACTAGGTTGCGTTGCTGTATCTTGTGTAGCTAAGCCTAACACACACACACACACACACAAATATTAGACCCAAAAAATACACTTTATTTATTTTTTTCAAGTCCAGAACTTGGGCCCAGAGCACAGATTGATGATACCTGGAGTCGGGCAGCACTAGGTTGCGTTGCTGTATCTTGTGTAGCTAAGCCTAACACACACACACACACACACACAAATATTAGACCCAAAAAATACACTTTATTTTTTTTTTTTCAAGTCCAGAACTTGGGCCCAGAGCACAGATTGATGATACCTGGAGTCGGGCAGCACTAGGTTGCGTTGCCGACTTGCTAGATCTTGTGCGGCTAAGCCTAGAAAAAAAAGACAATTGATTATTATTTTTTTTCAGCTCCAGAACTTGAGCCCAAAGCACCAATTGATCACGAATGGAGTTGGGCAGCACTAGGTTGCAACTAGCTTTGCTGGCTGGATCTTGTGTGGTTAAGCTTAACAGGCACGCACACACACAGACAGTAAAAGATCAAAAAAAAGACAATTGATTTTAATTTTTTTTCAGCTCCAGAAAAGAGTCGGGCAGCACTAGGTTGCATTGCCGACTTGCTAGATCTTGCGCGGCTAAGCCTAACACGCACACACACACACAGAGCCGGCCCTAGGCATAGGCATTACAAGCAAATGCCTAGGGGCGACTCAGCATGCTAGAGGCATTCCATCATGCAGGGCTGAGCTCTGCGTTCGGCTGCCTCTTCTGCTTGTCTGTCACAGTCCTCCCCACCCGCTGCTGGCACCTGCCGCTAGCCGTTGCTCCCAGTCCCACGGACTCCCACCTACCCAGAGCCCACCGGCACAGTCAGCTACCCATTCCCCCAGCACGCTGCTGCGATCGGAGCTCTCTGATCGGGCAGCATAGCGAATGGACAGGTGGCGGCCGGTCATGTGACCGGGATCCGTATCCGCCCGGCTCCTTAGTCAGAATGAGCTTCTGCATAGAAGTCCGCACTTTAGTAAATATACCCCTTCCTGTAATTTTACAGGCTGTGTTCGAAAAATGACAGTTAGAAGCGGATCAGTCGGTATGTTTTCTCTCTCCACTTTATCTCTCTCCAAGGGTTTGTACATCTCCCCCTGTACATATACCATTATAAGGCTTATATGTGTATATATATATATAATACTGTGCATATTACATGTAATTCTCAAGATCACACCAAGGTCAAAGCACAATTGAAAATACTTTGCATCAGTTTATTCAACTCACACAAATGTATCAGGATCCGCACGCAGTTACACAATACAGTGACCTGCCTGGATGATACAATATGGCAAATAATATATAAAGCTAATTACAGACAATAAAACTGTTTACTTAAACACTGCACCAGTAGCGGAACTTGTGAGTGGTGGGCCCAGGTGCAAAAATTTGCTTTGGTCCCTCCTCCTCTGCCCTACTCCAAGTTCAAAGTGCAGTGGGTGACAGGGTGAGGTAGAGGGTTACAGGGAGAGGCAAGAGGTAGACAAAGAGAGGCAAGAAGGTGAGAAGCAGTGGGTGACAGGGAGAGATAACAGGCAATGGGTGATAGGGAGAGGTGAAAGTTTGTGGGTTACAGGGAGAAGCAGTGGGTGACAGGGAGAGGTGAAAGTTCGTGGGTTACAGGGAGAAGCAGTGGGTGACAGGGAGAGGGAAGAGGCAGTGGGTGACAGGGGAGAGGGTGAGAGGTGACAGGGAGAAGCACTGGGTGACAGAGAGGGGGACCGGGTGACAGGGATAGTTGACAGGCAGTGGGTGACAGGGAGAGGGGATGGGCAGTGGGTGACAGGGAGAGAGTGATAGGTAGAGGTGACAGGCAGTAATGACAGGAAAAAGCAGCGGGTGAGAGGGAGAAGGTGACAGGCAGTGTGTAACAGGAAGAGGGGAGAGGCAGTGAGTGACAGGAAGAGGGTGATAGGAAGAGGTGACAGACAGTGGGTGACAGGGAGATGCAGTGGATTATACTACACTGTTGGACCCTCCACATTATGTCACACTGTAGTGCCTCACACATTATGCTACACTGTAGTACCCACACATAATGCTACACTGTAGTGCCCACACATTATGCCACCTGTAGACCCCACACATTATGCCACCTGTAGTGCCCACATTATGCAACCTCTAGTGCCCACGCTTTATGCTACACTGTAGTCCCCACACATTATGCCACCTGTAGTCCCCCCACATTATGCCACCTCTAGTGCCCATGCATTATGCTACACTGTAGTCCCCACACATTATGCCACCTATAGTGCCCACACAGTGTACTCACCAGCAGCATTCTCAGGCAGCCGGCAGCAGCCATCACAGGCTCACAATGAGTCACACCCATGAGGCTGCACTGCTGCAGGGTCAGAGGAGCATGTGATGGGCCCCTCCAATCAGAGCCCAGCACATGCTCCTCTGACACCACTGTACAGACTACTGGGATTTAATACCCAGTAGTGCACTGCAGTGCTGAGCCTGACTGCACTGTGCTCCGGTCCCCTGTGTGTAGCTGCCGGCCGGCACAGTCACAGCCTTGATGACTGCCCGGCAAGCAGCTGCACTGCACCTGCCATACAGGCAGTGTGGACCCCTATATTGTGTCAGTTCCGCCCCTGCACTGCACATATTAACATTTGATCCACAGTAAATTCATATTATTAGGATTAATCAGACCAAGTGAATAGCTCACTGTACTATCGTATATAAAAAATAATTTTTCTGGTTATGCATTTGGGCACCCCTGCACCAATTGGGATGAAACCAACGCAGACCTCCCGTTGTTATGCTGGGCAGAACTTTGACCTGGGATGCTGGGCAGAACTTTGACCCGGGGAGCCTGTTTTGAGACTTCCACAGGATGAATTTAGATGCAAACTTCACAGGGGGAGGCAATTGGTCTGGGATGCCTAATGGAGTGGTTGGGGATTCAATTGAGACCTTGCAGTGAAGTACGCCGGCAGAACTTTGACCCAGGGAGCTTGTTCGTACCAGGGGAGCCTGTTCTGAGCTTTCCACTATATGGATTTGGATGTAAACTTCACAAAGTGGTAACATTGGATCCCAGAAGACATACTGGGGGGGTGAGGTGCTAGTTGGACCTCCTGTTGATGTACGCTGGGCAGAACTTAGACCCAGGTAGCCTGTTCTGGGCCTTCCACTGGATGGATTTGGATGAATCACATAATAAATCTTAATAACTTGAAGATACACCCGTGCACTGATTGGGGTGAAACCAACGCAAGGTGGTCCAGTTGGATCCTGGCTAGGTTTTAGAGAGGTGAGGGTCCCGGTCGGACCTCCAGTTGGTGTACGCTGGGCAACACTTTGTCCCAGGGAGCCTATTCTGTGCCTTCTACTGGATGGATCTGGATGAAAACTTCACAGAGTGGTAACATTAGATCCCAGAAGAAACACTAGGTGATTAAGGTTGGTGTACGCTGGGCAAAACTTTGACCCAGGTAGCCTGTTCCGAGCCTTTCACTG
Source organism: Taudactylus pleione (assembly GCA_031769625.1). Classification (NCBI taxonomy): domain Eukaryota; kingdom Metazoa; phylum Chordata; class Amphibia; order Anura; family Myobatrachidae; genus Taudactylus; species Taudactylus pleione. The sequence goes on along the minus strand of JAUIMM010000275.1, from coordinate 13,318,151 downwards.
GATGGATTTGGACATCACTTAATAAAACTTAATAACTTGAACATACACTCCTGCACCAATTGGGATGAAACCAACGTGAGGTGGTCCATTTGCATTCTGGTCAGGATTTATGGGGGTTAGGGTCCTGGTCGGACCTCCTGTTGCTGTATACCGGGCAGAACTTTATCCCGGGGAGCCTGTTCTGAGCCTTCCACTGGATGGATTTGGATGAAAACTTCAGAGTGGTAACATTGGATTCCAGAAGATATACTATGGGGTTGAGGTCCCGGTCAGACCTCCAATTGGTGTACGCTGGGCAGAATATTGACTTAGGGAGCCTGTTCTAAGCCTTCTACTGGTTGGATTTGGATGAAAACATCACGGAGTGGTGGCAATTGGTGTGGGATACCTAATGGAGTGGTTTGGGACCCGGTCGGACCTCATGGCAGAGTGTGCCGGGCAGAACTTTGACATTCTAATAAAAATGTGCAAGAAGGTGCGAGTTTGTACTCGCACATTAACTCACACCCTATTATATTCCACCCAACATCTTTTCACTTTTGGTTTATTAATGACTCCTGGGAGTTAGGAAAAGGTTACACATGCACAGTAGGCTAGTTAGGCAAAGGTCATTCATGCACAGTAGGCTAGTTAGGCAAAGGTCATGCATGCACAGTAGGCTAGTTAGGGAATGGGTATATATGTGTCTAGGTGTTGGCGCAACTCGTGACTAAAATTTAGTCTGCAGTGGTATGTAATGAAATGTTTATGTTGACTAAAAGGAGGTATTTAAAACATAATGATAATATCATAAGAAAATTAATAGGGCAAATTATGTAATGGATATACCATGAATTCAGCTTAATGTATAACATTTAAAGAAAAATTATATATATATCTGAAGGATAGTGATATATAAAATAAAATAAATGCACTAAAGAATATGCACTAAAAAACACGATTATAGACAAGATAATACAAGTGCAGTGCTTAATCTAGAGGTAGTCCAAAGAGAAACTTTGTCGCAGTTACACTCTACTGTAACGACTGCAGTATATGTATCAAGCTACAGTAAATTCCAACTCTACTAAAAGATACAAAAGGATTACATATTATTGTACTAACTGCGGCAAAGTTTCTCTTTGGACTACCTCTAGATTAAGCGGCCATTTTCCTTGACTCCTCCAGAATAAGCTTGTGTGCAGAAGGCTCATTCTGAGTCTCTGACCTGGCTCTAAACTGACCTCTGCACCCCCTGATCAGAGCTGAGCTCCGACCGCGGCAGCAGTGTGCGTGCGCAGGGGGGGGAGCTGCACTTTGCAGAGCCGAGGGATAACCTTAGGCATTTCAGTTGCCCTAGCCATTTGCTTAGAAGGCCTATGCCTAAGGCCGGCTTTGGATCCCGCTGGTACATCGGAATCGGTATGATTTTCCACCAGACCCATATATTAACTAACCTATTTCTACCCCCTAACCCTAACCCTCCCTTAGGAGTGCCTAACCCTAACCTTCCCCTCTAAGTGCCTAAACCTAACCCCCCCTTCCCCACCGCCTAAACCTAAGTCCCACGGAGGGGTGCCTAACCCTAACCTCCCCCCCGGGGGTGCCTAACACTATGCCCCCCTTCCCCTAGCCTAAACCTAACCTCCCAGGGGGGTGCCTAACCCTAAGTCCCCCCTTGGAACCCTAAACCTAACCCTCCCCCCCTGCGGCTATCAGCGCTCGGTGCCTGGCGTCCCTTCGATTGGGTTGCCGGGCGTCGGGCTCCCAGTGTATGTCTAATGACAGGCGCCGGCATATCGATGCCTGTCTTAGACCATTGCCGGGATATAACAGTCGGGAAGCCGGCTGTCGGGATTAGGTCCGCCAGCTTCACAACTGCATACCGATGCATCATGCCTCCACCATCGATGAAGATCGTCCTTTCTTATAGGTCATTCTTTGGTGTCCTTTCCTAGCCTGTGACGTGTGTCTGGTGGAGAGCAAGCGCATATGCTACAGTTGGCGGCCAGTATGTATCTGGAGCTCTACCTGTGGACGGAAATACATTATTTTTAATGCAACTTTTGCAGACGTACACCTCTCTTTTGCCAGCATCTGCCCCTTTATCTCACAAACAAAGAAGCAATGGTTTGCGCTCCTGCATGGCTGAAACTAGGATTTTTGTCACCCAGGGCAAGACAGTAATTTGGTGTCCCCCCGGTAAATCCCCCATAGTAATGCCCCTGTAGTAGTGCCCCTGTAGTAGTGCCCATATGGTAATGCCCCCCATAGTAATGCCCTTGTAGGAGTGCCCATATAGTAATGCCCCTGTAGTAGTGCCCATATGGTAATGCCCCTGTAGTAGTGCCCACATAGTAATGCCCCTGTAGTAGTGCCCATATGGTAATGCCCCTATAGTAATGCCCTTGTAGTAGTGCCCATATAGTAATGCCCCATAGTAATGCCCCTTTAGTAGTGCCCATATGGTAACGCCCCATAGTAAATCCCCTGTAGTGCCGCTTACACAAAAAAAAAACCAATACTTACCTTAAACCCCACTCCTACATCCGCCGCCGTCAGGTCCGCCTGGCTGCTCCTCGGAACTATGGGAGAGACGTCATGACGTCTCTCCCATAGTGCCCGTGGGGACAGCCGGAAGCTGTTCAGGAGAGAACTCCAGCCCCCGTGTACCGCGGCGCTGCAGGGAAGGAGCTGGGTGCCCACTGGTAATAAAATCTCAGCGGGTGTCCGGCTTGTAGCCCCCCGTTCAGCGCCGGGCTGGATTACACTGGCGGCGGGTGCAGTGGCATACCCGGTGCACGTGCACCTCAAGCCCACCCCTAGTTGCGCCCCTGGCTCCTGCTCCACAATTATTCCAGTTACTAACACGGCAACCAATTTATGTATATGTTTAGGACAATTCTATTCTATTTGTATTTACAATTCACAATGTTTACGCAGAGCAGTACAAATGGATATTATGTCTATATACAAATCTATAATGGAACGATTTTGTTCCCATTTCTATATAACGTGCAGAACTCCTGACCTCACAGATGAATATATTCTGTACAGTACTCTGTTTTGTTACCATCTGTCACTTTTCTTTAACAAAGCATTTTTTATGGTTTTATTCCTTCTAAAAAGAGTAGTACATCATTTATGAATGGCACGCATTATGGGCAATTAATATTCAAAGGGCTTTTATTTAGTGCTCAGTTTTTATTTTTCAACAATTTGCTATAATTAATCCTCACTGTCCCTTAAATGTATTCCATACCGATGACATCTGTTTAACTATTGTTCATTAATGCAACCATTAGCCATTAGGGTTACAAGTATTGTACCCCTGCTAAAATGAGGGATGATTTCATTTCCACCAGATACAGTACATAGCGATGAGCTATTCCCAATGCTGCTCTTACCTAGTAAGAGAAAAACAAGCCCATGTATCTCCCTGGGCTAAGACAAATGCACTTTCAAAGTTTAATATTCTATTTAAATTCAAACATATTTGCTTACTAAACTCTTTCGCTGATGTCTGGTGATTTTTAAATAAAAAGTATTCTTTATATGATACTTGCTGCTATAGGAGAGATTGTATTGCGGCAATTCACCGATGTAAAAGAGGGGTTGGGCACGAAATACCCGCGCTTGGGATCCCAGCGCACAGAATCCTGACACCAGCATCCCATTGGGGTCACAATCCCGACAGAAGGAGGTAAGTTTACGCTCTTACCCCTAACCCTTCCTCTCCGCAGCCTAAACCTAACCCTCGCCCCCTAATGTTTTTATAAAAACACACTGCGACTCATATCGCTTCTAGTAATGGTGGCAAGGCACCTACTGAACATTATTTTTTAACACATAGGGCCAAATGTAATAGAGTGACAGTTTAGAAAATGTGAGAGTTTTCTCGCACTTTTTAAACTCAGCCAATGAAATAGAGTCCGGGAAAAATGCAAACTTGCATGTTTTTCAGACTCAAAAAACTGTCATGATTTAAACTCTCATCCTGAAGTTTTCCCATTTTGAAAATACAACTCGAATAGTGTGAGAGGTTACTGCTAAACTCTCACGTTTTCTAAACTCTCACCCTATTACATTTGGCCCATAGCTCCCGAACCTGAACCTTTTTTACAACAACACACTTCTCCTGAATGGCGTATTTTTTGCCGACACAGTGCCCTAAGAAAAACACAATGATCCTAATGGCCTTTACTGGCTTTAAGTTACACTAACACACAACAACAAAACAGTGCTCCAGGACATGTCCAACTAGTCCACTCCTCTGGGATTTAGTGCCTTTGGGTGGCGCAGCCCCCAGACCCAAAATGACACAGTTCCCCTAAGTTATTACAACTTGATTTAAACTTCTTCCTCCTACGATTCAACACAGTGCCCACACCCTCACTTTTGGATCTCCTGTGTGAAATAGTGCGCAAACACAAGGGAGGAACTTTTATACGCATTCCAAAACACACGAGATCCGGCGCCGGGAAGATGACATTTTCCCTCCTCATTTTGGGATCCGAGCTCGGTGCAAAGACCCCAGCTGGGACTCAGCTCGACTCATAACCTCTGTTCGGCTGGGGTCGGTTTTCAGGAAACCGAACACGTTCATGTCTATTCAGGCGATATTTATGCAGATTGCGCGAATAGTAGCCATTGCGCATGTGTGTAACCTGCAATGCGCATAAACAGCAATACGCTCGCACAGAGGATTCACTTGCAATGTGAGTGGTAGGTAGTCAGCGTTTGGGAGAGGTAACAGAGGTGGAAAGAGAAACACAGGTATGTCGGATGGTTTAAACACTGTTTTCTGGGCATCCATAAACACTGCGTCCTTGCTCCCAGCAGAACCCACTGCATGTCTGGAAACCCGCTACGTTTGTGACAACTTAGACTTACTCAGAAGGCTGATTTGCACCTGATCTGTGTTGGATTGTTCCGATGTTCCAGTTTTGTGCATGAGCAGCGGATGTGAGATGCTGTCAGTGGGCGTTTCTAAGCCCTGAACTGAGTGTAAGTCATTAGCATATTTTCACATTTGCGAACCATGGGAGATCGCAGCTGCGATGGCATTTGTGTCCACATATATTATAATAAAATTGTGTAATGTCTGTCCAGTCTCCAGCATGCGTGCTGAGGGTGTCAGAGGATGTGCACTGGGAGCCGGGGCACATTCTGCCCATCCAATGGCTCCCACTGTGAGGGAGACGGGACCAGCCTAGTGCAACAGAAGAAGGATGGGGTTGTGGTAAGTATTGGCGCAGGACAGAACACGGGCGGTAAATTGAGGGGACATGACCATATGCCTGCGAGGTTATGTCCCAGAAGGACACCATTTTGGAAGTGTGGCCACGTGTCACTCCCCCATTTTTCGTCATGCTAAGGGCTTGCCCAGCGCTGGACAGCCCCCAGCTATTTTCAGCATAGCATGGATGATGCGTGTGCGTCATCCATTCACTGCTGCTCCTCTATACAGAGTGTACCCCCTACCACCCCCACCCCCCCATCAGCTGGGCACTGCAGCCTGTGGGTGGGAAAGCGAGACAGTGCCGCAAAAGCACAACTGTCCCACTGAAATTGCAACGTTTATGAGGTATGAGTGGCTGGAGTTGTCCTTTACCGAGTAAAGAGAGTAAATTGGGTTTATTAAACAGCTTAAGGGGTCTATTTACTAAGTTTTGTTAGAAGATAAAGTGAACGGTGATAAGGTACCAGCCAATCAGCTCCTAACTGCCATGTCACAGACTGTGGGCCTGATTCAGAGGCTCTGAATCAGGGTGGCTGCATGTTTTTTTTTTGTTCGGCCTCCTGGCCGCTCGCTAAGTTGTGGGTGACCACCCACAGCTTTAGCGAGCGGCCAGATGATGGTCGCTACCATCGGGCTTGCGACGAGACCCTTGTGGTAGGGTCTCGGTCATCGCAAGCCCCAGTGAGCTTCCGGCTCTAATAGAGCCAGAAGCTCACCACTGACATCACTCGTGATGTCAGTGGGGATGCCCCCAAACGGCAGCTGTTCCTTTGGGAATCCCTCGGTGTGGCCAGCCACTCCCCCCGGCCCACCTACCAAATGGGGCGAGCTGTCGATCAACATTGACAGCTGCCCCTTTTGGATGCGAGCGCCGGAGGGAGTGATTTCTCGCTTGCTCCAGGGCTTGCGCATGCGCAGTGCGCACTGCCCGGCCATCGACCCACTTGCGAGCGCATATCGTTTGTGAGCGGGTCTGAATCAGGCCCTGTGATTGAAAAACAGCAGTTAGGAGCTGATTGGCTGGTACCTTATCACTGTTCACTTTATCTCCTAACAAAGCTTAGTAAATAGACCCTTTCAGGACATTGGGCAGGCGCATCAGCGATGACGGACACAGTAGAGCCATGTTTTTCGTCTGCATGGGTCCCGATTTTGTTCATACCAGAGTAGCAGGACAAATTTAGATCCACGGTAGCAGAAATGTGACAGGGGTGTCACTAAAAGTGGCTACATACAGAGGGCCTGATTCAGACCCGCTCGCAAGCGCTAAGTGCTCGCGAGCGGATCGATGTTTGGCCACTGCGCACGCCGGAGCCAGCTCCAACGTGCGCATGCGCGAGCACTGGCTAGCGACGGGCGCTCCGTCGCTACGGGTCTCGCACCAAAGCGGGGCAGCTGTTGAATTTGATTGACAGCTTGCCCCATTTGGAGTCGGGCAAGGGGGTTGGCTGGCCAAATGGAGGCGTTCCCGAAGGAACGCCTGCCATTTGGGGGCGGCCCCACTGACGTCACGAGTGATGTCAGTGGGTGAGCTTCCGGCTCTAATAGAGCCGAAAGCTCACTGGAGCTTGTGGGAATGAGACCCTACCACAAGGGCATCGTCGAAAGCCCCGATGATCGCGATGGTTGAGACCATCGTGACCATCACCTGGCCGCTCGCAATAGCTGTGGGTGGTCACCCACAGCTATGCGAGCAGCAAGGAGGCCGCACCAATAAAAACAAAAAACGCCCCGATTCAGAGCGAGCGCTCTTTCAGAGCGTCTGGCTCTGAATCAGGCCCAGAGTTGCTAATACAGGAGGCCATACTCATTCGAAGAAACTACACCTGCCATAGGGCTGATGCAAGTTTCAATGGTGCGTATGGTAGTGGCGTCTGGGAAGGGCTTTGTTGGGGCATTAGCATAAAGTTGCAGACGCAACTGCAGCAAAAGACGCAAGGATGGGTGCAAATGCGTCCAACTCAGAATCGGGCCCATTGTTTTTCAATTTCAAAAAATGTTGTGTCACTGCCGTTTAGTGGATGTGCTGAACGCTGTATGTTATACGCTGCTACCAATAATAAATCTTTAAAAAGAGAAAGAACATTGACTGAAAAGTGTTGCAAAATCTTGATACATTCGGAATAAAAATCTTTTGACATAGAAAAATATTTATACTGTATTATTGCATGTTTAGCTCACATGAATCTTTGGTTGCTATACATGCATAGCGCATAAGCGATGACGACCCGGTGTCTGGGGTCTGGTGGCATAGGACAGGCTACATAAGAAAACTGTATGGAAAGGTTAGCAAAGTTCAGAGAGATATGCTTATGAATATCTGAGATATTTTTGACATGTCCCATAGTAACGATAAAGTATGAAAGGCATTCTGTTGTTTTAATTCTAACCATTACTTCCTACAGAAGCATGTCTTTAATAGTTGTCTGAGCGGCTACTGCATTTGGAGACGCGGTAAGAATTTTGAGCAGAGAAGTGCGCACGGAGAACCTGTGAATGGCGTGAATTAGCTATTCTCACTGGGTGATCTCAGATCTGTAAGATAAATTCTCCAATCTTGTAAGGATTGAGGACTTCATTTCCACCAATACAGACAGGAAAAAGTAATACACCAGCAGTGTCAGACTGGAACAATGGGGATCACCGGAGGTTTCCTGTACCCCTATGGCCCAGTCTGACCCTGTATACTAGTCATAACTCAAATAGATATGGATTTCTGTAAATAGATTAAGGAACTCGCAAAGGGAGGTATGTGTGTTTAACCCATTTATTCAGTTCTGCAACAGATACATATAGGTGATACTGGTGTGAAGCTTAGGATCAGGTGATGTATTGCTAAGCAGGGTATGATTAATTGGATCATATAGCAGGTTTGCAATGAGTCCTGTAATAATCGTTCTATATATACTGATAAGCAGAATGGAGTTTAAAAAGACTGAATCGGCAAAGTCTTTAATAAAGGTAAGAATGGATCATTTCATTTAAGATGCCACAGATGTTAGGATGTCTGAATAATTGTTTTCCTTTAGGTATATGACTGCAGGAAATATGATTTTTAGACAGCGATATACGTCACATTATAGTTATTGAGAACGATGTGATATGCGTAATACTCAGAACGTTAGACATGGGATGTTCCTTAGAAGAAAAGAAAAGCAGAAATAAGGAAATCTAGATTGGTCGTTACTGCAGTAAATAAGGAGACGTCTTTATGATACTGATTACAGGTGATAATGGATTTAACTTTTATGCTTTTAGCAATGTTTACAGTATATGCAATTGTTCTGAAGACTGTATATGGTATAATATGGGTTAAAAATAGACAGGTGGTATAAAATCCTGCTCATTTTAAAATCCCAGGTGTATACAGGTAAAGTATAATGGTATAAATATGTATATCGGAGTAAAGGATTCAAAAATCCCCTAGTGTTAATAAGTAAGTATTGCAACCCCTGACCAAATTCATAGGAATTGGAAGATGGGTGGACAAGGTCTTTTTTGTAGTGTCTTGGAAATATTACTAGCTGAAAATACTGTGTACATCTCATGAAGTGACTTATAAGTGAAATGCCATCAGAACTGTTGTAAGAGGTAACAGTTCATAAGGTATAGTTCTTAGAGATCCCAAGTGATTGATAGTAATATGTACAAAAGTGATATTTTTGTGTTTATAAATCCCTGTAAAATCTAGTTAAATTGTGATGTAGGTATTATGGATAACCCAATGGTGGAGGTTTCATTCACCAGAACAGGGGGATTGACATAGATCATAAAAATATGCATATGATCATACTGTTTTAAATTGTTGCAGTGACAATAACTCAGCGGAATGTAAGTTTTTTTCCCCAAAACACCTGTTGTAATTTTAATGTTTTACCTCTTGTGACCAGTAGGGACACTCATAAGTCCTAGGAGGAGTAGTAGAAGGGGAAATACACATCCATTTCCCAGCACAGGTGGTAATGCCTGGAACTACTAAGGGTTTTCAATAAAAAAAAATTACATTTAAGGTTGTTTTAAAATGGTCTTTTATTTAAACAGGTTCCACAAGGTGATTTTCTGTTATTACTAAATGAATTGGGTATATCTATCAACAGTTTGTATGTTTAGAATAGATAACAATTAGTTACATATTGACTTGTCTGTATTATGTAAACTAACATTTCTTTCTATTTTCTCGGAACACCTGACTGCAGGTTAAAGTAGATCAAATGGCCCAAGACTTCCCTGATTCTCCTCAACAATTAATACACAGATTATTAGGAGAAAATGGGGGGTGTTATATGGGTATTTGAAGGTTGGAAATTTAGAATTTCCCAGATTAGGGATATTTTTTGGAGATTTTCATAGAAAATGAGAAAAACAAAGGCATTGTAGGATCTTGAATGCCACCTAGTGGAGAAAACGATGTAAAGTTGAGTCTGTAACACTCGTCAATGTTAATGATATGTGATTTTTGAAAACTCCAATATGGAGCAGACAAAATTCTAAATTATCACAGTGGGTGGGAAGGGACCGCTAATGCACGGAGAATCTGTTTTTCATCCATGTAGGCAAATCAAGTCAACAACAGGATATCTGAAGACTGCAGATAGATCGGATGGAAGACAAGACATCAGATTTGGTAGGAAAGATGGAGACATTCAAAAGTACTGATATCTCTCAATTTCTTATTTAGATGCTGGCAAGGCCCAGCTGCAGACAGACGATATTCCTGGCAGATGACTACATGAACCCTAAGATGATCAGATGGCACAGATCGGAAGGACCAAAGCAGATGTCCAAGATGACAACACTCCAGAAGTGCGCCCTCATCCCATGTGGCGAAGATGACAACTATAGGCTTTTGATCCCAAATGTTAATAAAAATTAGGAAAGGGTTTGGTTCACATATGAAAGATTTTTTATCCTTACATACAATCAAACAAGGTTTTTTTTATCTGCATATGCGAAGCAGGAGAAGACCGTTACTTCTCCGCCTTTTCATTACCTTTTATTTTGAACTGTGAAAATTACATTGTTATGATTCTCTCCAAACTGAATTCTCTCTCTTCTCACCACCTGTATGATCAACGAACATACACATACACTAAAATAGTGATAATACACAAGCTTATGTCAGTTCAACTGTCAGATGTCATTGAACTCACAACAGGGGGAAATGTTACAGTGTGTATATAAAAATCAACATATAGTATAATAATCACAAAATATAGAATATTAATTCCTTATACAGCTAAAACCAAAATATATAAATGAAATGTGATAATTTTACCAGAGCTTAGAGGTAACACAGAAACCAGCTCACAATACAAGCTAACTGGCAGTTGTTTACATATAGCCACAGTTCACAGATAGCTAGCCTCACACAGGAAAGCTTAGAACAATAGCCCAAGTTTAAAGTGAACAGTAGTTCCAGTTGACCAATAGGATATTCCCTTTCTGACCACACCTCACAGGTAAGGGGGAGGAGTATGGCATTCACACTGTGGACACATGCTTGCAAGGACACAGCAGACACACACTTGCAGAGAGATACAAAGGACAGCAGACTTCTCCCCAGAAGACTGCCAAGATGGAACTAAATACACCTGGAATATGGCTGTACAGTGGTTAGCCTATATGATATCTATAATTAGTTTGATATAACCTGTTCTTAGCTTATATAGATTGTATGTAATAAGTTTGTAGTTTGGTAAGGGAATTCATAAGTCTGTGTTAGCATACAGTGGATGATATGGTGTAGTCTTTGTCTAATCAAATGTGTTTAATGGAGACTGTAGCTCGTTCATACGATCCACCATGTGCTTTAACAATAGCACTGTCTGAGAGAGATAGGTTTAGTGTGTGTTGTATTCTCGTGGTCTCACTGTAACATTGTGTAGTTAAGATTAAGATGGAAATTGGGTAAAATATTGCAATCTGTAGATATATAATTGTTTGATATCAGCTGGTGATGAAGGAACCCGTAACTTGGTAGTGGTCAATTACATTGTAATAAGTTTATAAGTAATGTACACTGTTTAGTAGTTTATACTTTCTGAAACATCATATAATGGAATCTGGTTGAAATATTGTAGTATGGAATGTGAATATTTCAGGTTGAATTCAGCTAGTGGTTATGGTCCCATGGGAGTTGCGGATTGCTAGCCATATTGTGATAGCATTGTGAAGTTATGTACTATCATAGTTTGGGGATTTTATAGTTCAAATAGATTTGGTATAAGTAATAATTACCGTGTGAAAGGTAGTCTGCAGTTTGTTAAAGATGGCTACCTCCATGTGGTGTGAACAAAGGAAATTCCATGTGCTCCACGTTTCCCCATTGAATCATGTGCTTGATTCAATGGAAGTTGTGAATTACTAGTCTTGTGATCATAGTTATAACTTTACCAGTTTTGGTGTTGTATAGTTCAGATAGGTTTATTGTAGTTATTATAATTATGATCATGAATGGATATATGATTTACAGAAGTTACAACATTATGTGAGTTTTGTGATATTCAAAATGGAGTTTGTGTTCAGAGACCATGCGGTTTGAATAATAGGACATGTGCCCCAAACCCCCCCACACACATAATCTCACACAGCAACCATTTCCTCTCTCTCTCTCTCTCTCTCTCTATTTTGTCTAGTATTGTTAAGTTTAAACACTGTTTTATGAAGATTGAGTAATAACATTTTACTTAAAACATTTTGTGTGCATTGTTATCTTTATGAAAGGAAATTATCCAAATGATTTAAAAGGTATATAATTCTGGTTAAACACGTTGCGAGTTTATATATTTATGTTACGTATAACCTGATGTTAGCTATATGAAAAATAGAATATTTGCTTCAGATATATTGGGATTAAACAAGCTGGCAATGTCCTGTGTGTACAACAAGAAAGAAGGAAAAACACCCCTCATCAAAACATATATATAGATCAGTTTTGTATACAGTACCTTGTCAAAATGTAAGATATATCTCATATTAAGGCCATTTACCCACTGGCATTAAATAGCCAAATGACTCTACTTTGTTATATGGCACCACTTATAGGGGCTTATTTATCACAAAATCCGCATCTCAGATGGGGATGGGATGTGATACACTAAATTCACCCCAAACCGCAATGCGATATTTAATACATCGCAAGGATGTATTAGATATCATATGCAGGGACAGAGCTTGCAAGAAATGCTCTGACCCTGCGAATTATCTCCGCACAGTTCTCAGGGTATACTTCGCAAAAAAGAGTGTGACCGCACATGCGCTGGCAGCGAACCCCCACCCCCCAGCCCAGCACGTGATTTCCCCTCTCCCCCACTAAGCTGACACTTACTAGCATGGTGATCACTGATCCGGTCAGCCCCTCAGTGCCCCAGATCAGCTGATCTCCGGGCTCCTGCGCTGTGACCCCAGCATCTGATATGTGCTGTAAAATGAGATAGAAACGTAAAAGAATAGAATTTGACGACAGATAAGAACCACTTGGCCCATTATTATTATTATTATCATTTATTTATATGGCGCCACAAGTGTTCCGCAGCACCTTACAAAGTACATAAACAAGTGACTAGTGACTTACGGTACAATACAATACAATGCAGGACAAGGACATGGATAATATTATCCATGACTCCCCCTGTTATTTTTAAAAATGTTATTTTAGTAAATCTGAGAAAGATCGCATTTCCCATTACAAGTATGGGAAATGCGATCTACTTAGTAAAATAATGCGAATTTCAGGGCTTGGTGGAGTGTTTTACGAAAACTGCTCCAAAAGCCCTTTAATACATTTAAGTTATACTAAAATAATGTGAAAAGGGTGTGAAAACACTAGTTTTCACATTATTTTAATAATAAAAACAAAAAGTAATGATAAATAGAGTCCTTTGGGGCAAATGCCATAAAATAATAAGTCCTGACATCATCTAAAAAACATTATCAATCAAATAGTATTGCCATTGTTCTGGGACCACCGAGTGTCAGTGTGCCATTGTTCTGGGACCACTGAGTGTCAGTGTGCCATTGTTCTGGGACCACTGAGTGTCAGTGTGCCATTGTTCTGGGACCACCGAGTGTCAGTGTGCCATTGTTCTGGGACCACCGAGTGTCAGTGTGCCATTGGTCTGGGACCACCGAGTGTCAGTATGCCATTGTTCTGGAACCACTGAGTGTCAGTGTGCCATTGCTCTGGGACCACAGAGTGTCAGTGTGCCATTGCTCTGGGACCACTGAGTGTCAGTGTGCCATTGTTCTGGAACCACTAAGTGTCAGTGTGCCCTTGTTCTGGGACCACTGAGTGTCAGTGTGCCATTGTTCTGGGACCACTGAGTGTCAGTGTGCCATTGTTCTGGGACCACTGAGTGTCAGTGTGCCATTGTTCTGGGACCACCGAGTGTCAGTGTGCCATTGGTCTGGGTCACCGAGTGTCAGTATGCCATTGTTCTGGAACCACTGAGTGTCAGTGTGCCATTGTTTGGGACCGCTAAGTGTCAGTGTGCCATTGTTCTGGGACCACTTAGTGTCAGTGTGCCATTGTTCTGGGAAGACTGAGTGTCAGTGTGCCATTGTTCTGGGACCGCTGAGTGTCAGTGTGCCATTGTTCTGAGATCGCTGAGTGTCAGTGTGCCATTGTTCTTGGACTGCTGAGTGTCAGTGTGCCATTGTTCTGTGATCACTGAGTGTCAGTGTTCAATTGTTCTGTGATCACTGAGTGTCAGTGTGCAATTGTTCTGAGATCGCTGAGTGTCAGTGTGCCATTGTTCTGTGATCGGTAAGTGTCAGTGTGCCATTGTTCGGGGACTACTAAATTTCAGAGGGCATTGTTCAGAAATTACCAAGTGTCATAGACATTGTTTTAAGATCCCAAAGGAGCCATGCAGGGCGTAACAACACAAGGTACTTGAACTCAAATTGAGCCTCCAACCCACAAGTTGTCTCCTCTAATCTTTAGGAGACTGTAGACCTGATTCGCAAGACTGCAAAAACATTGGTACAATCAAGAGTACGATCAGACCCATACGCACAGTTAATGCAGGTCAGACCGCACTCAGGAATTGCTTTAGCGCACGCTATAAGGCCTCAGGCTGCGTAGGGCAACGCAGTGGATAATTTATGCACGCCCCTGCAACGCCGTTGAAACACACTGGCACGCCTGCATTCGCCCGACCACCCCCCATCACCACCCACAAACGGCACTTCCTCTCAATCACTCTACGATGGGTCTGCATTGCCACCGCAATCTCAGGTCCAATCGCAAAGACTGGTTTGCGCACGTGCACTCTGATGCATACGTATGCCCAGTATGCAACAATCGCCCAATTGCGTGGACATAAGCAACTGCGTTCCTAGCTGAATCAGGCCCTGTGCACATTTTACCTTGCAGCAAGTTATCCATTGCAAACCTCGCTTATTGCATGTTGGAATTATAACTTTCACCCTATAGTGACAATATGTTGTAGATTTGTACATGTACTTATTCACCCGTTTACCTTATTTTGCTGATGATTCATCTTTTCATTTCATAACTTAACTATAATTAATTTACATTGAGCAATAAATCTTATTGCACAACAAACTGAAGATCCACATCATGATTTAGTAACATCATATTTATGTCTTAACAACTTAACAGGAACCAATAATCACAAATAAATGAAAATAGATGAAACATTGTAATGTTACGCCAGGTGTATAAGGTTTGTGTTTCAGTGCCTGTAGGCTATTGGAGCAGATGCTGGAGTGTATTTATCCATATTACACAGATGATATAGTGCAAAAGGAACCAAAAGAGAAAAATTAATATACAGTAGTGTCGCTCATCCAGAGTTGGACGTACATCATCTTTTTAATTTGCATAAAATACGCGTTTCCTTTCCTTACAGCACATACGCATATATCCGCATTCAGATTTTGTTGCATCATTAGAGATGGAAGGAGGTAAGGGGGGGGGGCAGGCTAGCACTAACAGATTATGTAATTGCAACTGAAGGCCCCCATACATCAGAGATTGATTGCAGCAATCGTGCAATTTGCAATCGATTGTGTATAAAAATCTTTCCCTTTTTCAATCGATTGCAGATTGCAGAATTGCCACAATCGATTGAAAAAGGGAAATATTTTTATACACAATCGATTGCAATTTGCACGATTGCTGCAATCAATCTCTGATGTATGGGGGCCTTAAGGTAGACTTTGTTGAAGGTGCATATTAGGGATGTGCAGGCTTGGTTTTACTCGGATCTCAAAACGGCATTTTATTGGCTATCGCCTATCATGTGTTTTGGATAGCCAATATAATAAATCCGAATTTGCGGTAAAGTGGCGATAAGAACCGAGCAAAATCCGAGCCTGCACATCCCTAGTGCATATACACCTGTCATTAGCTGTATCTCTAATAGGTGCTGTAGGCTGCTATTGGGGCGCGGAAAGGGGGGTTGGGCAGGTACTAATTACTCTAGCCCTGGCTTGTCTGTGGGATCCAGTAGGGACCAGGCTGGCCTTGCAGGAGGAGGAGGAGGAGGAACGCACCACTTCTTGAGCAGCGGTGCACATTGTACTTTATAGTATGTTCAAAACAAGTTTTAATGAGCAGGCTTGGCCACACCCCATATTTATTAGGGATGTGCGCCGCCCCCCTGTGTTTTGGTTTGGATCTGTATCTCCTTCAAGGTTTTGGATCTGGATTTTGTTTTTCAAAACCACCCTCAAGTGTTTTGGTCTTGGGTCTGGATTTTTTTAAAAATATATAGAAAAAAGTATTAAAAACAGCTAAATTCATGTAATTTATGCAATCCAGAACCGCAAATAGATCAGAACCGCGACCTGGATTTACCTGGATTCACAACATTCGTGTGGATTCGGATTTCTGGAGAACCGAACCGCACATCTCTGCCTTGCTGTAGCGACCAACCCCTCAGTAAGTCCCAGAGTTCCTAAGTGCAATGACATGCAATGATGGCTCCCAGCGTCACTAGCTAGGGACTGCTGATTAGCTGTTGGCAGATTGGCCCCTCTAGCTTTCAATTCGTTATTGTTGTGGCAGCTCTACCATATAAAGTGGCAGCTGTCTTTTCGTACAACTTAATTGAGATTTACATTTGCACTGTAGCAGGAAAAAAATAGTCCAATTTGATTTTCAAGGGGGAAAACTTACAAATGTTTGTATTTCATTGAAATTTAATTTTATTCTTTTTTTTTTGTAGTGATAATTTGAGTTTTGAATTATTTCAAAATTGTAAAGCTGGGTATACACTATGCGATCCGTTGGATGATCTATCTTTTCGACGTAGATCAGAACAACATCATGCGTAATGCATAGTATGTATGGACTATCTGTGCACTCCAGCGGTCGCATGTGATATCGTCTGGTTGGCCATGCTGCACGGCCACCCAGACGATATCGCATGCAGTGCTGTTGCAGGTAATGAAGGGCGGAACGAGGGATCATTCCGTTGTTCATTACATCACCCAATGGGCGGTATGCTGCAAATAGAGAAATGCGGTCAAAACACCCAAAATGCAGGTTTGACCGCATTTCTCATGTGAATCAAGCCCTGGAATGCGATGCACTCTGGGGCTTGGTTGCATTGGGTAATGCCATCTTCCTGATGGCATTACCTATAGAAGCCTATGGGTTTCTATCGATAGAGTGCTGTGAGAGGGATCCAATCGGACCCCTCCCTGCACCCCCATGGCGCATGTACAGAAGGACGCCAGAGGGGCTTCTGAAACATAGACCCGGAAGTCCCAAATTCGCAAAGGGCCAAGAGAGCGGTCCTTTGCGTATTCCTACATGCATCCCGAATGTGATGCATCATGCATCCGCCCAATTTGTACCTGTGATATGATATGTCGGCCTGTCAGGCCAACACCAGCTCAGTGCTGATGGGCTGTGTCTCAATCCTGGCCGGCTCAACTGAGCATGCGCGGGATCTCGCAAGTATCGCAAGATCCCGCGTGCAGCCCTGGAGCCGGAAGCCGCCGCAGCAGGGACAGCTGACCCGGCTGTGGGGATAGGGCATCGCCAGGCTGTAGCTGTCGATAGCTACAGCTGCAGCGGGTGGAACAGTCAGGGGAACTGACCGTTCATACATTGCCCAGGTTATCGGCGCTGCTCTCTTGTAGATAGCAGCTCAGATAATATCAGGGGCACATAGCAAACCCTCCGATCATACATCGGGGAAAAGCGATATCAGTGCACTGATACCGCTTTGACGCTTCATACATCTCCCCCATTGTGTGGTAAGAAACTGAGAAATGTTCCAAAATCTAGTGGAAAACCTTCCCAGAAAATGGGGAATATCCCCATATTATTGACCATGGGATTGGAATAAAAAGTTGAGCCAACACATAGGGTGATATTCGGTTGTGTGCACACACTTCTGGTCATGTAATGTAGCACTAGGTGACATTTGTACAAGTGTCTGTAGTATATTGTCCACTGTGGTGATTTTATTTATTAATCATAAGAGGGTGTGAATGCCACTCCCTATGTATTTGACTCACATAGACAATGTATATGTTGACAAGGGAAAAAGGTTAAAGTGTAAAAAAAAAAAAACAGATCTTGAGACAACTGGGAAACAGTTCCTGAAAAAAAGTAACACGTTCATTATGTAATATACAGTATGTGCGTCATTTGGGATGAATCATCAATTAAGGAAATACTGTAATTAGCAAAGAAGATACTCATGTTTAATCTTGATGTTATGAGTGAATACCTCCTGTTGTCAGGGCTGTGTAAAGGGGCATTCTACTAAAAAAAAGGTTCATTTAGTTTGTCCTTTTGTGCAGTATGTAGGGGGTGGATTTGGCAGGTGGGAGAAGCTGTCCAGGAGAACCAGTGCTGCAAAGGTCTCCTAGATGGAGACCAAGAGGGGACATGTATAAAAGCTTGGGGAGCGATTAAGTGGAGAGCGATAAAGTACCAACCAATCAGCTTCTAACTGACATTTTACAGGCTGTGTTTGAAAATTGAAGTTAGATGCTGATTGGTTGGTACTTTGTCTCTCTCCACTTTATTTTTCTCCAAGGTTTGATACATCTTCCCCCAAGCGAGCTCTGTAAGGTTAATTACCTAAAATGGGATCGATATGAAGTACCGCCGGACATGTTCGAATCCCTACGCTGGAACACCGGCAGTGAAGATCTCGACAGGTGAGTATTTTATCTATTTGCTAACCTAACCCCCCATAACCCTCCCTTTGGGGTGCCTACACCTAACCTTCCCCCCAAGTGCCTAACCATAACCCCCCCTGTAAGTTCCTAAACCTAACCACCCCCTCCCCGCAAACTAAACCTAAGACTCCCGGGGGGGTGCCTAACCCTAACCTCCCCTTCCCCTAGCCTACCCATAACCCTCTCGGGGGGTGCCTAACCCCAAAGTCCTCCCCGGGAGCCCCTACCCTAAGCCTCCCCCGCGCGGCTGTGCGCTCACCGCCAGGCTTTCGGTATGCCTGGTTTCGGGCTCCCAGCGTAGGTAAAATGACAGGTGTCGGGATCTTGAAGCCAGTCATTAGACCCCTGCCGGGATTAGATAGTCGGGAAACCGGTGGTCGGCATTTCGACCATCGGCTTCCTGACTGCATCCCACCTAAAATATATTTTACAGCAGCTGACTAATTATTTAGATATATATAATACTCCAGGAGCCTTTATGTATTAACAGGCCTGCCAGAGACTTCAGGAAGCCAGTTCAATGAATACCCTTCAGGAATATATATAGAGTACCATATGCCGGAAGGGTAGCTCGTGAGTGACCTCCAGCCCTGGGTGCAGCAGCCAAAAGGAGTCTGTCTGACCCTTATTGGCTGCAGTGCTAAAACAAATACACAAATAAAACAAATACACCGCGGACCGTACGTGCCCTGGACTGTGGCCGGTGCCCCCCACCCACGCCCAGGGCACGTGCCCCACTCGAACGCCCTAACGTTATGCCCCTGTTTACGTACAACATCGAATCAGGCACACAATATCAGGCCCATAGTCCTACTCATGACATCAACGCTATTGGTGACTTTCTTCTTTGTCAATGTTTTTATAATTATTTCCTTAATTGATTCATCCCAAATAGTATACTTGTATTACATCATCTAAATTGCATTTGCCAGGAACAGTTTCCAGATTGTCTTAAGATCTCATCTTCTTTCCTTTAACCTCTTGTCCCTCTGCAATATTTCCTTTGTCTGAGTCACATTCATAGGGAGGGGATGTCACACCCTCTTATACAATTATATAATTCAAATTGCATTAACTACTGGGGAGGGCTGCGATGCACTTGTCCAGATTCCACTATATCCCATGTTATGTACATTCTCAGGCCCGTATTCAATTTGAAGCGAAAAGCCGAGATCGGCAAAAAAGTTTTGCCGATGACGTCATTTCGCCAGGCGGAAAAGCATCGCCGTATTCAATTTGAAAGACTTTCCGCCTAGGCGGAAAGTCAATGCAAAAAAGTTTTGCCTATGAATAGCAGGCGGAAAAAAGGGGTTTTGGGGGTACAACATTGCTGGAACCCCTGTGCAGCCTTCAGACAGTCCCTCAAAGGTAAACTGTGTCAAAATTTTCTTAAAAAACACTTTACAAGTCCCCAAAAAAGCACTTTCATTGTGGGGTCCAAAAAATGAAAGTTGGGGGACACAATAAAAAACTAGCGAAATAGACTCCAGGGGGGTCCCCAAGTATTGCATGTGCTTGCGGCAGGTGGATTTTTCACGATGTTTTAAACTTTACTTTTGCAACTTTTAAATATACTAACCCCCATTTTCAGGTACCCCAAATTTGCTGGGACTAGTTATTTTCTCCCAAAAAACCTGCTAAATGCCATTCTACACCACTTTTGCAAAGACGCTAATTAGAACTTATTGAGAACATTTAAGTACCCCAAATACCTTCAGCAGGCCTATTCGGGGGTATCCATAGTGATCGCCATGTCAGTGCATCTTTTGGGGGGTGTCAGGCTGATTACCCCATTTTGGAGAGGACTTTCCACCTGTTGAAGTATCACCGTGTGCTATTTTTGCGTACTTTCATACTGAATGCTGGGATGCGCGCAAAAAGTTTCCGCACCCAAAACACACTATATAGGCTAAAAGTCCACCAGGCAAAAAAGTATAGCGGGAGCGAAACATTGCATACGGGCCTCAGTGTCAGCATCACAGCCAGAGATGAACTAAACCATCTGCCATATGTGGGCCACATATTAAGACAACAGGGAAAAGGGAAAAAGAATGACATCGCACAGGCAAATATAATAACTCCGACCATATTTTATAGTCACTATTCCCTTACTTCTAATACCATAAAGGGGGAAAATGTAAGTGTACTGGGCAGTGTCAGTGCTCACTAGAGTAAAACATAGTATTGAAGAAAAAAGAGGAAAATAATCTCTGTTTTGGTGAGCACTCTACTAGAAAAAAATAAAAAATAATAAAAATGAACTTTTATTTATTTCTCTAAAACAATTAATAAAACAATTAATATGGCTCTATGTCATTCGACTAAACAATTATACATACAGAAAAATTACATTTTCAGGACATTTAAATACTAGAAAATATGCGAGAAAATATACCAGTCACTATAATTTCTCTTTTTGCTGTCAAGACCGTGGTCTCTTAGTATCATAAAACAGTTTAGACTGGTCACGATTTTCTAATTCGTGAGTCTTAAGATTCGTCTGTCTCCTCCTTTTAAGGCAAAATATAAGGTCACATATACTTCCTATACCGGGCTTCAAATAGCAAACAATTATACATCAATTTGTACCCATAATGTGCTCATAGAATACAGATTTGTGGGTATGTAGAATCAGAAAAGTCAGGGTAAAGGGCTGCTACTCCTATATCTGCTGCTCCTCACCTTTGCCATTGCTATCTATGAGGAGCGAGTGATTTCTAGAGAACAGTTTGCCCTTAGAAACAACAGTCTAACCGGTACGTTGCTCAGGTTTAGTTTCTGCTGTTGGGCATCTTACTGATGCATTGGACACCTGATGAGAGAACTACTAGATTGAGATAGACCGCAGTTAATAGAGATAAAGAATAGGTATCTATTGCAGTAATATTGTTACCAGTGTAGAATCTTAATTATTAGTGAATCCGTATATAGGGCCTGATTCAGAGCCGGATGCAAGTGTCCGTTCGCTCGTACGCTGTCAATGTTTTCCTAGCGCGTATGCGTCTGGTCCGTTATGCGCATGTGCGGCCGTATCTGTGCGTTCAGTTTTCATTCACTCATACGGACAGCGAGCAGGAAGTGACCTCTGAAACTTGATTGACAGGATGGTCCGTTTGTGGGTGGTGATGGGGGTGGAGATGTAAAAACGCAGGCGTGCCACGGTGTTTTTGGGGCGTACATCAATTATCTGCTGCGAGCGACATTGAAGAGCGGAAGTAGTGATACGTCACTCTCTGAGCAGGTTTCAAGTCGGCCTGCTCGTTAAGCTTGTGGTAGGGTATAGGCTCTCGCAAGGGCGATAGTGGTTTCGTAGCTACCTAAGGGAATCAATGTTACTAGCGATGTTGCAATTTCTAAAAAAAAATTTCAATGTTGTTTTAATTAATTCTTCTGGCTTATGTTTTTTAAATAAAATTTCCTTTTCCCTGGGATTAATAAGGCTGTTTTTTTTTTTGATGAACATTTATACAGTTGTAAATGAAATGTAGACCAACATGTTTGTATTATTAAATACTTTTATTTTGTAAATAAAGAAAAATTAAATCCATTTCACATCATGGCTAGGTTTTTTTGAAAAAAATCAAAAGCAAAATACAAAGTACAAACATTACAAATAATTAAATCAGGAGGAAGGAGATGTAGATTTGGATAGCCAGAAATATGGGGCCAGCACAGCAATGGATTATGGGTGAGTTAGCCAGTAGTGCTATTGTTTTATTTTAGGATGCTTCGGCTTCTAAGCAAGCTTGGCACCAGCCGACTGTCGTGTTACACGACAACTGGCGTGGCCAGAACCAGATGGAATTGGCTCTGGCATAGGCATAGGCATAATTTGAGGGCTGGCTGATGGGCTGCCAGAGGTGGTGGGCCTAGCTGGAGTAACAGGAAGGGAGGGTGGCTCCAACATTGCCAGGCGGTTGGCCTGCTCCTGGGCAGCAGCGATCCTGGAATGGGCCGCAGCTGATGACTCCAGGGCCTCCGCCACCCACAGCAGAGTTGCCTCCAACTTCTGCAGGACATTATTCTGCTGAGTTTGGGAGACCAACTCCATGAGGAGGGCCACGGCCTGCGAGGGAGGTGCCCCAGGAGTGGGCTTCACAGGGTCCCCAGATGGATCCATTGGTTCCTCCCCTGAAGAGCCTCCAGTTGTGCTGCGGCCAGACCTCACCTCAGGAGCAGGCTGTTCCTTCTATGTGACTTTAAAGAATAAAATGACAATTATATTGTGTGGTCATGTTTTTTTTTATCATTTTAAAAAAGTAAAAAATTTACCTTCTTCAGCATGTGGAGCCGCAAAGTCTGGCATGTCTGTGTCCATATTGGACACGCCAAACACCTCCTCTTCCTGCACACACTCCTGAGCCAGCTCCTCCAAATCAGTTAACTCCAGTGACAATGGGGTTGGCTGAGCACCTGTGCCCCTGGCATGCCTATCTCTATCTGCCAGCTTCCTCTTCAGCCGGTACTTGAAGTCGCTCCATCTGTTTATTTTTTAAAAATCATTAATGTTTGTGATTTTTTTAGGAAACAATATACATTGATTAGTTCAGTAACGTACCATTATTTTTTAACATCATTTCTAGTTCGGTAGTTGTCCCCCTCGACGTTTACAGCACTTGCTATTGCATCCCAAATCTTATCCCTCTGTGCTGCCCCCATATTTCTGGGTGCGTGTACAATTTGTTCCATGCACATGTGGACCATAACCTCCATCTCCTTCCTTATGAGTTGTGGCTGCCTCCTGCGTCGCCTTTGCTGGCTTGGTCCAACCTCCTCGACATTTTCATGTTCCTGTTGAGGGGCTACACATCAAATTTTTAAAGGCGTTATTTCATTTTAGTACAGCAGAATTCAGAGTATCATTATTTTAGGCTTAAACTGCAAACACTGTCATCTTAACTTACTTGTTGGTGGTGGGTTTATGTTTGGCTGCTCCTCAGAGTCCATGTTGTCAGTACTCCTCAAAGCATGAGTAATAGTGCTGGTCGTTCCGTATTTATAGTTGCGGCCGCATCATGCGCTGTGCGCCGCACGGGGGTGTTTATTTTTACTCCTGATTTTGGCGTCACCAAACACCCTATTTAAGGTTCTGGTGTTTCACCCTTTAGATGTGCGTTATTGTTGTTGATTGGTTGGAGAGTTTTGGAGTTTGTGTTAGCACAATATCTTGTTAGCATTTTTGGAAGGTAAGTACATCTGTGTAGTGCATGCTGTTCTTTTGTCGAAGTAGCTTTAGGCTGCTTGTTTGGTTTGTTAAAAATTGTAAGTTTTCTTTATTAGCAGTCCATGTTTTCTGTTTTTTGTTTTTTTAAATTCTAGTTGTGGTTTTTGCATTGTTAAAACCTTTGTTGGGACTTTCACTTTGGTCTTTTGATTTTCGTTTTGCAGCGGTAAGTACATATTCCTTACGGACAATTTGTCATGGTATTGTTATGTACAGGCTTTACACTTATGGTTGTTTTTGACACCATGGGTCCTTATTCAATTGTGCATTTTTTTTGTGCATTCAGTTTCGGCGGGTCTCGTTTACCTCCATTTTATTTGGTATATGGGGATAAGCGTGCGCGCACGATACATTTGCGAACGCAAAACTTTGATGTGTTGCGAAAAGTCCTGCACTGACTTTTCGCAGTCAAATTGAATATGGGCCCATAATGGCACTTTCAGTTATGGGTAATTATTGCGTGCGTGTCTGATTTATCCCATAGTCAAAATCATATGTGCGTAAAGGGGCCATGTTTAATCTTGTTTGTGCCTAAAGTAATGTGTGCATTTTGGTAATGTTCCTAGGCCCACCCCTAAAGATTACCAGACATGGGTGATCACTGTGGTTGATCCCGTTTTTAATTTGCAAATTCTTGTAGTGGTTTGGGTTTCTACCTTCATTTTCCAGCCCTTCACCTTTAGACCCTTTACTTTTTGATTACCCATGTAAGTACATCTGTGTAGTGCATGCTGTTGCTGTGTTGAAGTTGCCTTAGCCTGCCTTGTGTGTCCATATTTCAATGTTGACCAATTTTTATGGGTTGCAGCCCATGTGTAGTTAACTAGTGTTTGTTAAATTTGCCATATTTCAAAGGACATGTTTTAAAGTTAAAAATGAATTTACAAATTGTTGTTTTATTTTTATTTTTTTAATTGTTTATTTATACATTTTTATTTTGCCTCCAAACATGTAGGATTTGGCCAAGATGTCCCTACCTAACCCTGTAAGATAAATCCTCCATATGTGAAAGTGGTTTATTTTTAAAAAAATTACTTTATCTACATCATTAAAAATGTTTGCTTACATTTCAGAGAGCTGTTGGTGAGCTCATAGTGTCGATGCTCTCACACCACGGCCTACCTATACATCCTCCTAGGCATAGGCATCGGAGGCGTGCAAGGCCCCAGATATATAGAACACGTGTCACCCTTTTTGGAATGCCTGATGATGTGGTGTTAAGACTGTAACCACCTACCACCCAACATTATCCTAGACACTCTCTCATTAATAGAAAGTGATCTTGAAAGTCAAATAAACATTCCTACAGCAATTTCACCACTCACGCAGTTTATGTCAGTTTTAAATTTCTGCGCCACTAGGGTCCTTCCAGACCACAGTGGGTGTTGTGGCTGGAATTTCCCAGGCCTCCTTTTCCCGGATCCTGAGGCGCGTGATGGTTGCTTATTTTAAGCAAATCCATCATTTTATCAGTATGCCATTGGATATGGGTTCCCTTGCTGTGGTATAGCAGAAGTTTCTTGAAATTGCAGGCTTTCCACACATCATAGGGGTTGTGGATGGTACTCACATACCACTTCAGCATCCTACAGTGCAGGAGGCTATTTATAGGAACCATAAACACTTTAATTCTTTGAATGTGGTATGTGATGCCTCCCTCTAGATCCTGCCCCTGAATGCCGTGAAGTGCACATGATGCCTTTGTCATTCGGCAATCAGGGCTTTGGCAAAAATTAGACAATCTTCAAGCTGGTAATGCGTGGCTTCTGGGTACGTTTTTTTCTTTTTGGTGTAGGTCAAATGAGCTTGATGTCCGTGTTTGTTACAATGTTCATTTTATTAATTTTATTTTTTAATTTATTTTTGGCAGGAGACAGTGGATATCCTTGCATGCCCTGGCTGCTGACTCCTTATTTGGCCCCCACACCAGGGACACAAACTCAATATAATGCCGTGCTTACTGCTACCAGGCAGGTGGTGGAGCGCTGTATTGGCCTTTTAAAAGGCCGATTTAGATGCCTCCACCGCTCTGGTGGCGAACTAATGTATTTGCCAGCCATGGTTTCTAGAATAGTGTTCCTGTGTGGGATCTTTCATAACATCGCCATAAGGAGTCGAGTCCCAATGCAGCCAGAGGATGCCTTGCTGGAGGATGGCCCCCCTGAGGTAGGTGGAGTGGGAGTGTCGAGGGGGGCCATCCGC
Source organism: Taudactylus pleione (assembly GCA_031769625.1). Lineage (NCBI taxonomy): Eukaryota > Metazoa > Chordata > Amphibia > Anura > Myobatrachidae > Taudactylus > Taudactylus pleione. The sequence continues at coordinate 13,292,334 of JAUIMM010000275.1, read as the reverse complement.
GATGATGTGCTTTTTGTGTTATTTCAGGTAATTTCTTATTGGTCTGCAGTATATGTTTAAATTTGTGTGTCAGTTTTAGTCCATTTATGTTGAGTAGTTTGCCCTTGTTTGAATGTGTTTTTCAGTGATGTGTACCTTTTTTTTTTTTTTTTACATATCAACAACCTTGCTTCAACCCAAAAAAAAAATCAACATTCATACATTATCTCAAACCTTGTGTTTTGTGCATGGAAAAAACTCCTCTTGGAATGGATTGCCCCAACATGTTGTCATGCTCCATCTTCTACCAGTTCCTGATTTTTTTATTTGTATATACGAAAGTGTGTTTTTTGGTGTTGTGCCCATTAAATTGTATTATTCTACACTGTGATAGTTTTTGTTTGCAAGCTAAAGCCAAGAAACATTCCTGTTTTTTTTCTGCAAAATCTTTGGTTAAAGCCAAACAGACATATGCATTTCCTTAGTGTGTGTGTGGGAATGTGTTTTGTGTGTAATCTGGTTGCCCCTTTTTAAGCATGTTCTAAAAAAAGAATAAACCCACTCCGGTTTTGAGTAAGTTTTTTATAAAAACACACAATGCTTGACAAATACGTTATGTACATATACTACATAGGGGTAGTAGGGCTATCCTGGTGATTTTTGTTTTTTATACTAAAATTATGTGAATTGTAAAGATGTCGTTATTTGCCGCTAAAAAATACCTGCTTAAAATAAAAGTTCTTGCTTTATTCTTAAGCCAATAGAAATGTGTTGCCCATGATACCCATTGAAATGACACTTTTGGATATTTGAACAAATAACATTTTTAAAAGTATCCTAAACCCATGCAACACATACCAACAGATTGTTCCACCTTGGTTTGTAATATGTTAATCTGTGAGAAAGGAGTCAATTGTAATAAAAAAAATGTAATAACAAAAAATAACAATAGCAACAATAATCCAAGAAAAAAAAAGCTATTTTGGCTGCAATAATGAGACAATATTCGCCAAACAGGCGTCCATGTGACTTAAATGTGCCCGGCAGATTGTAGCTCCTGCACAATCTGGGCAGACAACATCCGGGGATCTGTTGATAGAGTGAAAATCAAAAAAATTTTGACAATCATTATTATATACTTAGATTAACAGGAGAATCAAAAACAAAATGAAAAGTCATAAACATGTAGGAATGCAAATAGGTTTGAGGCTAAAAACCTCACTGAAAAAAACAGTACATAGATGTTAACATACTTAGGCAATCGTGTAATAAATTTGCAGGTGAGGCTACTAATCTGCATTTGGGGCGTCCCTTTCAAACATTACATTACATGATATTAAGACATTAGCCTAAATAAAAAGGCATGTCCTCATGATAAAGGAAGATGTAATAGTGGGTAGGCCACTCTAGGTTGTTTAGGAACGAAGAGTAATTCAAGTGTCAATATGGGAAAATGACACAAACAGGCCCAGCCACACAAGCCGTGTGTTGGCCTGTGGCATGGGCCAACTCAAAGTAGTCTACTTTGGACACCGAAGTAATATAGTTTGTCAAAAACAAAATGTTTAAGGCCAAATTGTGATGGCCAGAAAAAATATTAACTAAGAAATACATAGAAAAACCCCCCCAAAAATGGGAATTTAAACTCACACCTCCAACATTAATTTTAGACTTGTCTATTTCCTGGATAATGTGTTACGTAAAATATTATCTCCAAGTTAATTTGAAATGTAGAATAAATGGAGACCAAATAATGAGGATGCTGATATTGGAAGCATTTTGAAGACTAGACAAAAGACTTGGGTTTAGGCAACACAAAATAAAACAACAATTAGGGAGAGTGGCTCCATGTTACTAAGTTAACACATATTTACTTTAAAAAAAAACATGGTAACAAATCAAGTATGGGCAATCTACCACAAAAAAAATAAGGGGGACTTCTATGTTTGTATTACATTTGTTTACAGTTTAAAACAGTGTAGGCATAAGGTCCAATTGAAATAACAAAACAAAAAAAAAAACATTTTAATAGAAAAAAAAAAAACATACCTCCAAAATCTGCAAAAAGGGCAAACCGGCCAAAATCCTCCACAGATGGAGGTGTAGGCCAGTACATTGGTGAATGTTGGAGGGAGAGAGGGGTAATTTGGGAGGGTTGGTCAGGGGTGGGAGGGGTAATTTAGGAGGAATGGGCAGGGGATGGAGGTGAGATTTGGGAGGAGTGGGCAGGGGAGGGAGGGGAAATTGGGAGGAGTAGGCAGGGGAGGGAGGGGAAATTTGGGAGGAGTGGGCAGGGGTGGGAGGGAAAATTTGGGAGGAGTGGGCATGGGAGGGGCTTTGAGGAATGGGTTCCTGTGGCTGTGGATGGCCAGCCCTTCTCCCTCGCCGTATCCACTGTTGACCTAAGTGAAGCATATTTATACTTATATTTTGCTTTTAAAATTGTTTTGTACATTTAGCAGCAAGAACTTATCCATATCATATTTGAATAACTAAAATCTATTACAATATACGGATTTGTTATAAATTGTGCAATTATAAACAATAAAAAAAAAACTGGAAAATGAAAATACACAAGAAAGCAATTTACATTAGGCCCATACTGTATACTACATGCAAAAAACATTAAGGCATATTTACAATATGAAAGTCCAATATGACACATTGAACCATTAATGCAAAAGAAATTATGCAGCCTAAAGCTGGCCACACATCTAAAGATTATCTGTCCAACCAGCTAACTAGTTGATTGGTTGGAATGAAAATCTGGTAAGGTATACAGTCAGCAATTTTCTCCCAAACGCTGGAAAATGGACCAAAACTGTTGTTTGAACAAATAGTTTAGATCAAACATTTAACAAACTTGTCTGAACGACCATTTTCATCTGTTTTCTGGTATTAAGGAGCAAATTGCTGATCATTATTTACTTCCATTCCTTACCAGATTTTCATTCCAACCAATCAACAAGTTGGCTGGTTGGATGTAAGTTGGTCTAGTGTGTGGCCAGCTTAATATGCAGCAGCAGAGATGCCAGCAGGGCAGGTGAACGGCAGCGTAAGTCGGATCACCGCCTTTCTAATTGTCCAATGGTACGGCGGAACCCCAACACCCGTAGACGTCGAAGCACCTCCGGGTGCGCAAGGCGTTTAATGCGGTTTGAGATGGGGGGGCTAGATTGCCCAAGCAGCGGTCCATAGTTTGGGTCAAAATGGCCAGCTCACGCTGTGTGAATGCAGCCGCTCTCATGATAGCAATGAGGATTTTTACATAAACCACTATTGTTACAGGTTACAAACAAATATGATTGGCTAATGAACTTTCATAAAACACATAAGCTAACTTCAATTGGTTAATGCATGAGTCAAGTGTCAATAATAATTCTTAATATTGCGAGTTATGATTGGCTACATGCATTTAGGTGCGAAAGTAAAGTTAAGGGCAAACAAATACCCATAGATTAAAATACCCAGCTATTTGCAAAGTTCACTTAGTAACAAGAAAAAAATATTTGGACATAAATAAAGCAACATCCAGGCTAAAAATAACAACGTAGAGTTAAACCTTTGCAACTATGATAAAACAAAACAATAAAGTTTATTGACAGTTGAAAAAAAGCTGAGAACCAACATTTGGACATCACTTTAGCAAATTAATTAAATGATTGACATCACTCGATTAACGGATGCTTTGGAATGAATCAGAAGCCAATCGAAACATAACAGGGTTGCAAGAAAATACTCTGCGAGCGCAACCATACAAAAAAAAAACGAGTGGCCTGCTCTGCTCGCTAATTCTGTCGCTCTCTATTTAGAGGAGGAGTAGGGAGAATATGGGGCGGCTGCCTAATTATAAGCGAGCACACGTGTGGGGGCATTGTTTACCATATTTACGCTCGCACACACTGCGGGCAAACACAGATTTGCGTCCGGCTCTGAATCAGGCTCATAGTACAGCAACTATAAAGTACCATGGTGCAAAAATTATAAACAACAGTCACATATAATTGCCGACATATGAATAAGGCACATTATTTCAACAAAACTGCCCCCGCTATCAACCGTAAAGTGCAGGGGTGCAGGAAATCCAATTGTCAGACACATATAAATGTATTAATACAGTGATAAAGGGGCTTATTTACTAAGCTTTGGATGGAGATAAAGTGAACAGAGATAAAGTGCAAGCCAAGCAGCTGCTGTCATTTTTCAAGCACAGCCTGTGACATGGAAGTTGGGAGCTGCTTGGCTGGGACTTTATCTCCATTCAAAGCTTAGTAAATAGGCCCCACATAAGATGGAATCTCACATACCATTTTTATGTGCTCAGTTTTGATGTTCGTGGAGAGTGGTCAGTGGGGAGCAAGGGGATGCTGGATTATTTGTGCAGGCAGAACACAGCGGATGGCCTGGTCCCACACTCCCTTTTCAAAGTGCCCAATCTGTACCTGTTGAAAGCTACCAGCGGGGAGTAGGGTGCTGCTGGATGTATTATGTCTGCAAGTGGGATAGTGGATGGCAAGGCCCACACTCCCACCAAACAAGTGCCAAACAAGTGACTGGTCAGAGCTGCTCTAACACACTGACAGCGCTGCTCTAACACAATGATAGCGCTGCTCTAACACACTGATAGCGCTGCTCTAACACACTGACAGTGCTGCTCTAACACACTGACGCGCTACTCTAACACACTGATAGCGCTGCTCTAACACACTGACAGCGCTGCTCTAACACACTGACAGCGCTGCTCTAACACACTGATAGCGCTGCTCTAACAAACTGATAGCGCTGCTCTAACACACTGACAGGGCTCCTCTAACACACTGATAGCGCTGCTCTAACACACTGACAGCACTGCTCTAACACACTGACAGCGCTGCTCTAACACACTGACAGCGCTGCTCTAACACACTGACAGCGCTGCTCTAACACACTGACAGCGCTGCTCTAACACACTGACAGCGCTGCTCTAACACACTGACAGCGCTGCTCTAACACACTGACTGCACTGCTCTAACACACTGACAGCGCTGCTCTAACACACTGAGAGAGCTGCTCTAACACACTGACAGCACTGCTCTAAAACTGACAGCACTGCTCTAACACACTGACAGCGCTGTTCTAACACACTGACAGAGCTGCTCTAACACACTGACAGCACTGCTCTAAAACACTGACAGCGCTGCTCTAACACACTGACAGCACTGCTCTAACACACTGACAGAGCTGCTCTAACACACTGAAAGCGCTGCTCTAAAACACTGACAGCACTGCTCTAACACACTGACAGCACTGCTCTAACACATTGAAAGCGCTGCTCTGACACACTGACGACACACTGACAGCGCTGCTCTGACACACTGACTGCACTACTCTAACACACTGACAGCGCTGCTCTAACACACTGACAGCGCTGCTCTAACACACCGACAGCGCTGCTCTGACACACTGACAGCGCTGATCTAACACACTGATTGCGCTGCTCTAACACACTGATAGTGCTGCTCTAACACACTGACAGCGCTGCTCTAACACACTGACAGCGCTGCTCTAACACACTGATAGCGCTGCTCCAACACACTGATAGCGCGGCTCTAACACACTGATAGCGCTGCTCTAACACACTGACAGCGCTGCTCTAACACACTGAGAGACCTGCTCTAACACACTGACTGCACTGCTCTAACACACTGATAGTGCTGCTCTAAAACACTGACAGCGCTGATCTAACACACTGACAGCACTGATCTAACACACTGATAGCGCTGCTCTAACACACTGACTGCACTGCTCTAACACACTGACAGCGCTGCTCTAAAACACTGAGAGAGCTGCTCTAACACACTGACAGCGCTGCTCTAAAACACTGACAGCGCTGCTCTAACACACTGACAGCGCTGCTCTAACACACTGAGAGAGCTGCTCTAACACACTGACAGCGCTGCTCTAAAACACTGATAGCGCTGCTCTAACACACTGACAGCTCTGCTCTAACACATTGAAAGCGCTGCTCTGACACACTGACGAAACACTGACAGCGCTGCTCTGACACACTGACTGCACTGCTCTAACACACTGACAGCGCTGCTCTAACACACTGACAGCGCTGCTATAACACACTGACAGCGCTGCTCTAACACACTGACAGCGCTGCTCTAACACACTGACAGCGCTGCTCTAACACACTGAGAGAGCTGCTCTAACACACTGACAGCGCTGCTCTAAAACACTGATAGCGCTGCTCTAACACACTGACAGCTCTGCTCTAACACATTGAAAGCGCTGCTCTGACACACTGACGAAACACTGACAACGCTGCTCTGACACACTGACTGCACTGCTCTAACACACTGACAGCGCTGCTCTAACACACTGACAGCGCTGCTATAACACACTGACAGCGCTGCTCTAAAACACTGATAGCGCTGCTCTAACACACTGACAGCTCTGCTCTAACACATTGAAAGCGCTGCTCTGACACACTGACGAAACACTGACAGCGCTGCTCTGACACACTGACTGCACTGCTCTAACACACTGACAGCGCTGCTCTAACACACCGACAGCGCTGCTTTGACACACTGACAGTGCTGCTCTAACACACTGACAGCGCTGCTCTAACACACTGACAGCGCTGCTCTAACACACTGACAGCGCTGCTCTAACACACTGATAGCGCTGCTCCAACACACTGATAGCGCGGCTCTAACACACTGATAGCGCTGCTCTAACACACTGACAGCGCTGCTCTAACACACTGAGAGACCCGCTCTAACACACTGACTGCACTGCTCTAACACACTGATAGTGCTGCTCTAAAACACTGACAGCGCTGATCTAACACACTGACAGCACTGATCTAACACACTGATAGCGCTGCTCTAACACACTGACTGCACTGCTCTAACACACTGACAGCGCTGCTCTAACACACTGAGAGAGCTGCTCTAACACACTGACAGCGCTGCTCTAAAACACTGACAGCGCTGCTCTAACACACTGACAGCGCTGCTCTAACACACTGAGAGAGCTGCTCTAACACACTGACAGCGCTGCTCTAAAACACTGATAGCGCTGCTCTAACACACTGACAGCTCTGCTCTAACACATTGAAAGCGCTGCTCTGACACACTGACGACACACTGACAGCGCTGCTCTGACACACTGACTGCACTGCTCTAACACACTGACAGCGCTGCTCTAACACACTGACAGCGCTGCTCAAACACACTGACAGCGCTGCTCTAACACACTGACAGTGCTGCTCTAACACACTGATAGCGCTGCTCTAACACACTGACTGCACTGCTCTAAAACTCTGCACTGCCCTAACACACCGACAGCGCTGCTCTGACACACTGACAGCGCTGATCTAACACACTGACAGCGCTGCTCTAACACACTGACAGCGCTGCTCTAACACACTGATAGCGCTGCTCTAACACACTGATAGCGCCGCCCTAACACACTGAGAGCGCTGCTCTAACACACTGACAGCGCTGCTCTAACACACTGACAGCGCTGCTCTAACAAACTGACAGCGCTGCTCTAACACACTGACAGCGCTGCTCTAACACACTGACAGCGCTGCTCTAACACACTGACAGCGCTGCTCTAACACACTGACAGCGCTGCTCTAGCACACTGATAGCGCTGCTCTAACACACTGACTGCACTGCTCTAACACACTGCACTGCTCTAACACACCGACAGCGCTGCTTTGACACACTGACAGTGCTGATCTAACACACTGACAGCGCTGCTCTAACACACTGACAGCGCTGCTCTAACACACCGACAGCGCTGCTCTAACACACTGACAGCGCTGCTCTAACACACTGATAGCGCTGCTCTAACACACTGATAGCGCTGCTCTAACACACTGAAAGCGCTGCTCTAACACACTGACAGCGCTGCTCTAACACACTGACAGCGCTGCTCTAACACACTGACAGCGCTGCTCTAACACACTGACAGCGCTGCTCTAACACACTGAGAGAGCTGCTCTAACACACTGACAGCGCTGCTCTAAAACACTGACAGCGCTGCTCTAACACACTGATAGCGCTGCTCTAACACACTGACAGAGCTGCTCTAACACACTGATAGCGCTGCTCTAAAACACTGATAGCGCTGCTCTAACACACTGACAGCTCTGCTCTAACACATTGAAAGCGCTGCTCTGACACACTGACGACACACTGACAGCACTGCTCTGACACACTGACTGCACTGCTCTAACACACTGACAGCGCTGCTCTAACACACTGACAGTGCTGCTCTAACACACTGACAGCGCTGCTCTAACACACTGACAGTGCTGCTCTAACACACTGATAGCGCTGCTCTAACACACTGACTGCACTGCTCTAACACACTGCAATGCTCTAACACACCGACAGCGCTGCTCTGACACACTGACAGCGCTGATCTAACACACTGATAGCGCTGCTCTAACACACTGACAGCGCTGCTCTAACACACTGATAGCGCTGCTCTAACACACTGACAGCGCTGCTCTAAATCACTGACAGCGCTGCTCTAACACACTGACAGCGCTGCTCTAACACACTGACAGTGCTGCTCTAACACACTGACAGTGCTGCTCTAACACACTGATAGCGCTGCTCTAACACACTGACTGCACTGCTCTAACACACTGCACTGCTCTAACACACCGACAGCGCTGCTCTAACACACTGACTGCACTGCTCTAACACACTGACAGCGCTGCTCTAACACACTGAGAGAGCTGCTCTAACACACTGACAGCGCTGCTCTAAAACACTGACAGCACTGCTCTAACACACGGACAGAGCTGCTCTGACACACTGACTGCACTGCTCTAACACACTGACAGCGCTGCTCTAACACACTGACAGCACTGCTGTAACACTCTGACAGCACTTCTCTAACACACTGACAGTGCTGCTCTAACACACTGATAGCGCTGCCCTAACACACTGACTGCACTGCTCTAACACACTGCACTGCTCTAACACACCGACGGCGCTGCTCTGATTCACTGACAGCGCTGATCTAACACACTGATAGCGCTGCTCTAACACACTGACAGCGCTGCTCTAAAACACTGAGAGAGCTGCTCTAACACACTGACTGCACTGCTCTAACACACTGACAGCGCTGCTCTAACACACTGATAGCGCTGCTCTAACACACTGATAGCGCTGCTCTAACACACTGACATCGCTGCTCTAACACACTGACAGCGCTGCTCTAACACACTGACAGCACTGCTCTAACACACTGACAGCGCTGCTCTAACACACTGACTGCGCTGCTCTAACACACTGACAGCGCTGCTCTAACACACTGAGAGAGCTGCTCTAACACACTGACAGCGCTGCTCTAAAACACTGACAGCGCTGCTCTAACACACTGACAGCGCTGCTCTAACACACTGACAGAGCTGCTCTAACACACTGACAGTGCTGCTCTAAAACACTGATAGCGCTGCTCTAACACACTGACAGCTCTGCTCTAACACATTGAAAGCGCTGCTCTGACACACTGACGACACACTGACAGCGCTGCTCTAACACACTGACAGCTCTGCTCAAACACATTGAAAGCGCTGCTCTGACACACTGACGACACACTGACAGCACTGCTCTAACACACTGACTGCACTGCTCTAACACACTGACAGCGCTGCTCTAACACACTGACAGCGCTGCTCTAACACACTGACAGCGCTGCTTTAACACACTGACAGCGCTGCTCTAACACACTGATAGCGCTGCTCTAACACACTGATAGCGCTGCTCTAAAACACTAACAGCGCTGCTCTAACACACTGACAGCGCTGCTCTAACACACTGACAGCGCTGCTCTAACACATTGACAGCGCTGCTCTAACACACTGACAGCGCTGCTCTAACACACTGACAGTGCTGCTCTAACACACTGATAGCGCTGCTCTAACACACTGACTGCACTGCTGTAACACACTGCACTGCTCTAACACACCGACAGCGCTGTTCTGACACACTGACAGCGCTGATCTAACACACTGACAGCGCTGCTCTAACACACTGACAGCGCTGCTCTAACACACTGATAGCGCTGCTCTAACACACTGACAGCGCTGCTCTAAATCACTGACAGCGCTGCTCTAACACACTGACAGCACTGCTCTAACACACTGACAGCACTGCTCTAACACACTGACAGTGCTGCTCTAACACACTGATAGCGCTGCTCTAACTCACTGACAGCGCTGCTCTAACACACTGACAGCACTGCTCTAACACACTGACAGCGCTGCTCTAACACACTGACAGTGCTGCTCTAACACACTGATAGCGCTGCTAACAGCGCTGCTCTAACACACTGACAGCACTGCTCTAACACACTGACAGCGCTGCTCTAACACACTGACAGCGCTGCTCTAACACTCTGACAGTGCTGCTCTAACACACTGATAGCGCTGCTCTAACACACTGACTGCACTGCTCTAACACACTGACAGCACTGCTCTAACACACTGAGAGAGCTGCTCTAACACACTGACAGCGCTGCTCTAAAATACTGACAGCGCTGCTCTAACACACTGACAGCGCTGCTCTAACACACTGACAGCACTGCTCTAACACACTGACAGAGCTGCTCTAACACACTGACAGCGCTGCTCTAAAACACTGATAGCGCTGCTCTAACACACTGACAGCTCTGCTCTAACACATTGAAAGCGCTGCTCTGACACACTGACGACACACTGACAGCACTGCTCTAACACACTGACTGCACTGCTCTAACACACTGACAGCGCTGCTCTCACACACTGACAGCGCTGCTCTAACACACTGACAGCGCTGCTTTAACACACTGACAGCGCTGCTCTAACACACTGATAGCGCTGCTCTAACACACTGATAGCGCTGCTCTAAAACACTAACAGCGCTGCTCTAACACACTGACAGCGCTGCTCTAACACACTGACAGCGCTGCTCTAACACACTGACAGCGCTGCTCTAACACACTGATAGCGCTGCTCTAACACACTGACTGCACTGCTCTTACACACTGACAGCGCTGCTCTAACACACTGAGAGAGCTGCTCTAACACACTGACAGCGCTGCTCTAACACACTGACAGCGCTGCTCTAACACACTGATAGCGCTGCTCCAACACACTGATAGCGCTACTCTAACACACTGAGAGCGCTGCTATAACACACCGACAGCGCTGCTCTAACACACTGAGAGAGCTGCTCTAACACACTGACTGCACTGCTCTAACACACTGACAGCGCTGCTCTAACACACTGACAGCGCTGCTCTAACACACTGACAGCGCTGCTCTAACACACTGCACTGCTCTAACACACTGACTGCACTGCTCTAACACACTGACAGCGCTGCTCTAACACACTGAGAGAGCTGCTCTAACACACTGACAGCGCTGCTCTAAAACACTGACAGCGCTGCTCTAACACACTGACAGCGCTGCTCTAAAACACTGATAGCGCTGCTCTAACACACTGACAGCTCTGCTCTAACACATTGAAAGCGCTGCTCTGACATACTGACGACACACTGACAGCGCTGCTCTGACACACTGACTGCACTGCTCTAACACACTGACATCGCTGCTCTAACACACTGACAGCGCTGCTCTAACAAACTGACAGCGCTGCTCTAACACACTGACAGTGCTGCTCTAACACACTGATAGCGCTGCTCTAACACACTGACTGCACTGCTCTAACACACTGCACTGCTCTAACACACCGACAGCGCTGCTCTGACACACTGACAGCGCTGATCTGACACACTGATAGCGCTGCTCTAACACACTGACAGCGCTGCTCTAACACACTGACAGCGCTGCTCTAACACACTGATAGCGCTGCTCCAACACACTGACAGCGCTGCTCTAACACACTGACAGTGCTGCTCTAACACACTGATAGCGCTGCTCTAACTCACTGACAGCGCTGCTCTAACACACTGACAGCACTGCTCTAACACACTGACAGCGCTGCTCTAACACACTGACAGCGCTGCTCTAACACACTGACAGCGCTGCTCTAACACACTGACTGCACTACTCTAACACACTGACAGCGCTGCTCTAACACACTGAGAGAGCTGCTCTAACACACTGACAGCGCTGCTCTAACCCACTGATAGCGCTGCTCCAACACACTGATAGCGCTGCTCTAACACACTGAGAGCGCTGCTCTAAAACACTGACAGCGCTGCTCTAACACACTGAGAGAGCTGCTCTAACACACTGACTGCACTGCTCTAACACACTGACAGCGCTGCTCTAACACACTGACAGCGCTGCTCTAACACACTGACAGCGCTGCTCTAACACACTGATAGCGCTGCTCTAACACACTGACTGCACTGCTCTAACACACTGACAGCGCTGCTCTAACACACTGAGAGAGCTGCTCTAACACACTGACAGCGTTGCTCTAAAACACTGACAGCGCTGCTCTAACACACTGACAGCACTGCTCTAACACACTGACAGAGCTGCTCTAACACACTGACAGCGCTGCTCTAAAACACTGATAGCGCTGCTCTAACACACTGACAGCTCTGCTCTAACACATTGAAAGCGCTGCTCTGACACACTGACGACACACTGACAGCGCTGCTCTGACACACTGACTGCACTGCTCTAACACACTGACAGCGCTGCTCTAACACACTGACAGCGCTGCTCTAACACACTGACAGCGCTGCTCTAACACACTGACAGTGCTGCTCTAACACACTGATAGCGCCGCTCTAACACACTGACTGCACTGCTCTAACACACTGCACTGCTCTAACACACCGACAGCGCTGCTCTGACACACTGACTGCACTGCTCTGACACACTGACAGCGCTGCTCTGACACACTGACAGCGCTGCTCTAACACACTGACAGCGCTTCTCTCACACACTGACAGTGCTGCTCTAACACACTGATAGCGCTGCTCTAACACACTGACTGCACTGCTCTAACACACTGCACTGCTCTAACACACCGACAGCGCTGCTTTGACACACTGACAGCGCTGATCTAACACACTGATAGCGCTGCTCTAACACACTGACAGCGCTGCTCTAACACACTGACAGCGCTGCTCTAACACACTGACAGCGCTGCTCTAACACACTGATAGCGCTGCTCCAACACACTGATAGCGCTGCTCTAAAACACTGATAGCGCTGCTCTAACACACTGACAGCGCTGCTCTAACACACCGAGAGAGCTGCTCTAACACACTGACAGCGCTGCTCTAACACACTGACAGCGCTGCTCTAACACACTGACAGCGGTGCTCTAACACACTGACAGCGCTGCTCTAACACACTGATAGCGCTGCTCTAACACACTGACTGCACTGCTCTAACACACTGACAGCGCTGCTCTAACACACTGAGACAGCTGCTCTAACACACTGACAGCGCTGCTCTAAAACACTGACAGCGCTGCTCTAACACACTGACAGAGCTGCTCCAACACACTGACAGCGCTGCTCTAAAACACTGATAGCGCTGCTCTAACACACTGACAGCTCTGCTCTAACACATTGAAAGCGCTGCTCTAACACACTGACAGTGCTGCTCTAACACACTGATAGCGCTGCTCTAACACACTGACTGCACTGCTCTAACACACTGCACTGCTCTAACACACCGACAGCGCTGCTCTGACACACTGACAGCGCTGATCTGACACACTGACAGCACTGCTCTAACACACTGACAGCGCTGCTCTAACACACTGACAGCGCTGCTCTAACACACTGACAGCACTGCTCCAACACACTGACAGCGCTGCTCTAACACACTGACAGCGCTGCTCTAACACACTGATAGCGCTGCTCTAACACACTGACTGCACTGCTCTAACACACTGACAGCGCTGCTCTAACACAATGAGAGAGCTGCTCTAACACACTGACAACGTTGCTCTAACACACTGACAGCACTGCTCTAACACACTGACAGAGCTGCTCTAACACACTGACAGCGCTGCTCTAAAACACTGATAGCGCTGCTCTAACACAATGACAGCTCTGCTCTAACACATTGAAAGCGCTGCTCTGACACACTGATGACACACTGACAGCGCTGCTCTGACACACTGACTGCACTGCTCTAACACACTGACAGCGCTGCTCTAACACACTGACAGCGCTGCTCTAACACACTGACAGCGCTTCTCTAACACACTGACAGTGCTGCTCTAACACACTGACAGCGCTGATCTAACACACTGACAGCGCTGATCTAACACACTGATAGCGCTGCTCTAACACACTGACAGCGCTGCTCTAACACACTGATAGCGCTGCTCCAACACACTGATAGCGCTGCTCTAACACACTGATAGCGCTGCTCTAACACACTGACAGCGCTGCTCTAACACACTGAGAGAGCTGCTCTAACACACTGACTGCACTGCTCTAACACACTGACAGCGCTGCTCTAACACACTGACAGCGCTGCTCTTACACACTGACAGCGCTGCTCTAACACACTGATAGCGCTGCTCTAACACACTGACTGCACTGCTCTAACACACTGACAGCGCTGCTCTAACACACTGAGAGAGCTGCTCTAACACACTGACAGCGCTGCTCTAAAACACTGACAGCGCTGCTCTAACACACTGACAGAGCTGCTCCAACACACTGACAGCGCTGCTCTAAAACACTGATAGCGCTGCTCTAACACACTGACAGCTCTGCTCTAACACACTGATAGCGCTGCTCCAACACACTGATAGCGCTGCTCTAACACACTGACTGCACTACTCTAACACACTGACAGCGCTGCTCTAACACACTGAGAGAGCTGCTCTAACACACTGACAGCGCTGATCTAACCCACTGATAGCGCTGCTCCAACACACTGATAGCGCTGCTCTAACACACTGAGAGCGCTGCTCTAACACACTGACAGCGCTGCTCTAACACACTGAGAGAGCTGCTCTAACACACTGACTGCACTGCTCTAACACACTGACAGCGCTGCTCTAACACACTGACAGCGCTGCTCTAACACACTGACAGCGCTGCTCTAACACACTGACATCGCTGCTCTAACACACTGACAGCGCTGCTCTAACACACTGACAGCGCTGCTCTAACACACTGATAGCGCTGCTCTAACACACTGACTGCACTGCTCTAACACACTGCACTGCTCTAACACACCAACAGCGCTGCTCTGACACACTGACAGCGCTGATCTAACACACTGATAGCGCTGCTCTAACACACTGACAGCGCTGCTCTAACACACTGACAGAGCTGCTCTAAAACACTGATAGCGCTGCTCCAACACACTGACAGCGCTGCTCTAACACACTGACAGCGCTGCTCTAACACACTGACAGCGCTGCTCTAACACACTGATAGCGCTGCTCTAACACACTGACTGCACTGCTCTAACACACTGACAGCGCTGCTCTAACACACTGAGAGAGCTGCTCTAACACACTGACAGCGTTGCTCTAAAACACTGACAGCGCTGCTCTAACACACTGACAGCACTGCTCTAACACACTGACAGAGCTGCTCTAACACACTGACAGCGCTGCTCTAAAACACTGATAGCGCTGCTCTAACACACTGACAGCTCTGCTCTAACACATTGAAAGCGCTGCTCTGACACACTGACGACACACTGACAGCGCTGCTCTGACACACTGACTGCACTGCTCTAACACACTGACAGCGCTGCTCTAACACACTGACAGCGCTGCTCTAACACACTGACAGCGCTGCTCTAACACACTGACAGTGCTGCTCTAACACACTGATAGCGCCGCTCTAACACACTGACTGCACTGCTCTAACACACTGCACTGCTCTAACACACCGACAGCGCTGCTCTGACACACTGACTGCACTGCTCTGACACACTGACAGCGCTGCTCTGACACACTGACAGCACTGCTCTAACACACTGACAGCGCTTCTCTCACACACTGACAGTGCTGCTCTAACACACTGATAGCGCTGCTCTAACACACTGACTGCACTGCTCTAACACACTGCACTGCTCTAACACACCGACAGCGCTGCTTTGACACACTGACAGCGCTGATCTAACACACTGATAGCGCTGCTCTAACACACTGACAGCGCTGCTCTAACACACTGACAGCGCTGCTCTAACACACTGACAGCGCTGCTCTAACACACTGATAGCGCTGCTCCAACACACTGATAGCGCTGCTCTAAAACACTGATAGCGCTGCTCTAACACACTGACAGCGCTGCTCTAACACACCGAGAGAGCTGCTCTAACACACTGACAGCGCTGCTCTAACACACTGACAGCGCTGCTCTAACACACTGACAGCGGTGCTCTAACACACTGACAGCGCTGCTCTAACACACTGATAGCGCTGCTCTAACACACTGACTGCACTGCTCTAACACACTGACAGCGCTGTTCTAACACACTGAGACAGCTGCTCTAACACACTGACAGCGCTGCTCTAAAACACTGACAGCGCTGCTCTAACACACTGACAGAGCTGCTCCAACACACTGACAGCGCTGCTCTAAAACACTGATAGCGCTGCTCTAACACACTGACAGCTCTGCTCTAACACATTGAAAGCGCTGCTCTAACACACTGACAGTGCTGCTCTAACACACTGATAGCGCTGCTCTAACACACTGACTGCACTGCTCTAACACACTGCACTGCTCTAACACACCGACAGCGCTGCTCTGACACACTGACAGCGCTGATCTGACACACTGACAGCACTGCTCTAACACACTGACAGCGCTGCTCTAACACACTGACAGCGCTGCTCTAACACACTGACAGCACTGCTCCAACACACTGACAGCGCTGCTCTAACACACTGACAGCGCTGCTCTAACACACTGATAGCGCTGCTCTAACACACTGACTGCACTGCTCTAACACACTGACAGCGCTGCTCTAACACAATGAGAGAGCTGCTCTAACACACTGACAACGTTGCTCTAACACACTGACAGCACTGCTCTAACACACTGACAGAGCTGCTCTAACACACTGACAGCGCTGCTCTAAAACACTGATAGCGCTGCTCTAACACAATGACAGCTCTGCTCTAACACATTGAAAGCGCTGCTCTGACACACTGATGACACACTGACAGCGCTGCTCTGACACACTGACTGCACTGCTCTAACACACTGACAGCGCTGCTCTAACACACTGACAGCGCTTCTCTAACACACTGACAGTGCTGCTCTAACACACTGACAGCGCTGATCTAACACACTGACAGCGCTGATCTAACACACTGATAGCGCTGCTCTAACACACTGACAGCGCTGCTCTAACACACTGATAGCGCTGCTCCAACACACTGATAGCGCTGCTCTAACACACTGATAGCGCTGCTCTAACACACTGACAGCGCTGCTCTAACACACTGAGAGAGCTGCTCTAACACACTGACTGCACTGCTCTAACACACTGACAGCGCTGCTCTAACACACTGACAGCGCTGCTCTTACATACTGACAGCGCTGCTCTAACACACTGATAGCGCTGCTCTAACACACTGACTGCACTGCTCTAACACACTGACAGCGCTGCTCTAACACACTGAGAGAGCTGCTCTAACACACTGACAGCGCTGCTTTAAAACACTGACAGCGCTGCTCTAACACACTGACAGAGCTGCTCCAACACACTGACAGAGCTGCTCCAACACACTGACAGCGCTGCTCTAAAACACTGATAGCGCTGCTCTAACACACTGACAGCTCTGCTCTAACACACTGATAGCGCTGCTCCAACACACTGATAGCGCTGCTCTAACACACTGACTGCACTACTCTAACACACTGACAGCGCTGCTCTAACACACTGAGAGAGCTGCTCTAACACACTGACAGCGCTGATCTAACCCACTGATAGCGCTGCTCCAACACACTGATAGCGCTGCTCTAACACACGGAGAGCGCTGCTCTAACACACTGACAGCGCTGCTCTAACACACTGAGAGAGCTGCTCTAACACACTGACTGCACTGCTCTAACACACTGACAGCGCTGCTCTAACACACTGACAGCGCTGCTCTAACACACTGACAGCGCTGCTCTAACACACTGACATCGCTGCTCTAACACACTGACAGCGCTGCTCTAACACACTGACAGCGCTGCTCTAACACACTGATAGCGCTGCTCTAACACACTGACTGCACTGCTCTAACACACTGCACTGCTCTAACACACCAACAGCGCTGCTCTGACACACTGACAGCGCTGATCTAACACACTGATAGCGCTGCTCTAACACACTGACAGCGCTGCTCTAACACACTGACAGAGCTGCTCTAAAACACTGATAGCGCTGCTCCAACACACTGACAGCGCTGCTCTAACACACTGACAGCGCTGCTCTAACACACTGACAGCGCTGCTCTAACACACTGATAGCGCTGCTCTAACACACTGACTGCACTGCTCTAACACACTGACAGCGCTGCTCTAACACACTGAGAGAGCTGCTCTAACACACTGACAGCGTTGCTCTAAAACACTGACAGCGCTGCTCTAACACACTGACAGCACTGCTCTAACACACTGACAGAGCTGCTCTAACACACTGACAGCGCTGCTCTAAAACACTGATAGCGCTGCTCTAACACACTGACAGCTCTGCTCTAACACATTGAAAGCGCTGCTCTGACACACTGACGACACACTGACAGCGCTGCTCTGACACACTGACTGCACTGCTCTAACACACTGACAGCGCTGCTCTAACACACTGACAGCGCTGCTCTAACACACTGACAGCGCTGCTCTAACACACTGACAGTGCTGCTCTAACACACTGATAGCGCCGCTCTAACACACTGACTGCACTGCTCTAACACACTGCACTGCTCTAACACACCGACAGCGCTGCTCTGACACACTGACTGCACTGCTCTGACACACTGACAGCGCTGCTCTGACACACTGACAGCGCTGCTCTAACACACTGACAGCGCTTCTCTCACACACTGACAGTGCTGCTCTAACACACTGATAGCGCTGCTCTAACACACTGACTGCACTGCTCTAACACACTGCACTGCTCTAACACACCGACAGCGCTGCTCTGACACACTGACAGCGCTGATCTAACACACTGATAGCGCTGCTCTAACACACTGACAGCGCTGCTCTAACACACTGACAGTGCTGCTCTAACACACTGACAGCGCTGCTCTAACACACTGATAGCGCTGCTCCAACACACTGATAGCGCTGCTCTAAAACACTGATAGCGCTGCTCTAACACACTGACAGCGCTGCTCTAACACACTGAGAGAGCTGCTCTAACACACTGACAGCGCTGCTCTAACACACTGACAGCGCTGCTCTAACACACTGACAGCGGTGCTCTAACACACTGACAGCGCTGCTCTAACACACTGATAGCGCTGCTCTAACACACTGACTGCACTGCTCTAACACACTGACAGCGCTGCTCTAACACACTGAGACAGCTGCTCTAACAAACTGACAGCGCTGCTCTAAAACACTGACAGCGCTGCTCTAACACACTGACAGAGCTGCTCCAACACACTGACAGCGCTGCTCTAAAACACTGATAGCGCTGCTCTAACACACTGACAGCTCTGCTCTAACACATTGAAAGCGCTGCTCTAACACACTGACAGTGCTGCTCTAACACACTGATAGCGCTGCTCTAACACACTGACTGCACTGCTCTAACACACTGCACTGCTCTAACACACCGACAGCGCTGCTCTGACACACTGACAGCGCTGATCTGACACACTGACAGCACTGCTCTAACACACTGACAGCACTGCTCCAACACACTGACAGCGCTGCTCTAACACACTGACAGCGCTGCTCTAACACACTGACAGCGCTGCTCTAACACACTGATAGCGCTGCTCTACCACACTGACTGCACTGCTCTAACACACTGACAGCGCTGCTCTAACACAATGAGAGAGCTGCTCTAACACACTGACAACGTTGCTCTAACACACTGACAGCACTGCTCTAACACACTGACAGAGCTGCTCCAACACACTGACAGCGCTGCTCTAAAACACTGATAGCGCTGCTCTAACACACTGACAGCTCTGCTCTCACATTGAAAGCGCTGCTCTGACATACTGACGACACTCTGACAGCGCTGCTCTGACACACTGACTGCACTGCTCTAACACACTGACAGCGCTGCTCTAACACACTGACAGCGCTGCTCTAACACACTGACAGCGCTGCTCTAACACACTGACAGTGCTGCTCTAACACTGATAACGCTGCTCTAACACACTGCACTGCTCTAACACACCGACAGCGATGCTCTGACACTCTGACAGCGCTGCTCTAACACACTGACAGCGCTGCTCTAACACACTGACAGCGCTGCCCTAACACACTGATAGCGCTGCTCCAACACACTGACAGCGCTGCTCTAACACACTGACAGCGCTGCTCTAACACACTGACAGCGCTGCTCTAACACACTGACAGCGCTGATCTAACACACTGATAGCGCTGCTCTAACACACTGACAGCACTGCTCTAACACACTGACAGCGCTGATCTAACACACTGACTGCACTGCTCTAACACACTGACAGCGCTGCTCTAACACACTGAGAGAGCTGCTCTAACACACTGACAGCGCTGCTCTAAAACACTGACAGCGCTGCTCTAACACACTGATAGCACTGCTCTAACACACTGACAGAGCTGCTCTAACACACTGACAGCTCTGCTCTAAAACACTGACAGCGCTGCTCTAACACACTGACAGCTCTGCTCTAACACATTGAAAGCGCTGCTCTGACACACTGACGACACACTGACAGCGCTGCTCTGACACACTGACTGCACTGCTCTAACACACTGACAGCGCTGCTCTAGCACACTGACAGCGCTGCTCTAACACACTGACAGCGCTGCTCTAACACACTGACAGTGCTGCTCTAACACACTGACTGCACTGCTCTAACACACTGCACTGCTCTAACACACCGACAGCGCTGCTCTGACACACTGACAGCGCTGATCTAACACACTGATAGCGCTGCTCTAACACACTGACAGCGCTGCTCTAACACACTGACAGCGCTGCTCTAACACACTGATAGCGCTGCTCCAACACACTGACAGCGCTGCTCTAACACACTGACAGTGCTGCTCTAACACACTGATAGCGCTGCTCTAACTCACTGACAGCGCTGCTCTAACACACTGACAGCACTGCTCTAACACACTGACAGCGCTGCTCTAACACACTGACAGCGCTGCTCTAACACACTGACTGCACTACTCTAACACACTGACAGCGCTGCTCTAACACACTGAGAGAGCTGCTCTAACACACTGACAGCGCTGCTCTAACCCACTGATAGCGCTGCTCCAACACACTGATAGCGCTGCTCTAACACACTGAGAGCGCTGCTCTAACACACTGACAGCGCTGCTCTAACACACTGAGAGAGCTGCTCTAACGCACTGACTGCACTGCTCTAACACACTGACAGCGCTGCTCTAACACACTGACAGCGCTGCTCTAACACACTGACATCGCTGCTCTAACACACTGACAGCGCTGCTCTAACACACTGACAGCGCTGCTCTAACACACTGATAGCGCTGCTCTAACACACTGACTGCACTGCTCTAACACACTGCACTGCTCTAACACACCAACAGCGCTGCTCTGACACACTGACAGCGCTGCTCTAACACACTGACAGCGCTGCTCTAACACACTGACAGTGCTGCTCTAACACACTGATAGCGCTGCTAACAGCGCTGCTCTAACACACTGACAGCACTGCTCTAACACACTGACAGCGCTGCTCTAACACACTGACAGCGCTGCTCTAACACTCTGACAGTGCTGCTCTAACACACTGATAGCGCTGCTCTAACACACTGACTGCACTGCTCTAACACACTGACAGCACTGCTCTAACACACTGAGAGAGCTGCTCTAACACACTGACAGCGCTGCTCTAAAATACTGACAGCGCTGCTCTAACACACTGACAGCGCTGCTCTAACACACTGACAGCACTGCTCTAACACACTGACAGAGCTGCTCTAACACACTGACAGCGCTGCTCTAAAACACTGATAGCGCTGCTCTAACACACTGACAGCTCTGCTCTAACACATTGAAAGCGCTGCTCTGACACACTGACGACACACTGACAGCACTGCTCTAACACACTGACTGCACTGCTCTAACACACTGACAGCGCTGCTCTCACACACTGACAGCGCTGCTCTAACACACTGACAGCGCTGCTTTAACACACTGACAGCGCTGCTCTAACACACTGATAGCGCTGCTCTAACACACTGATAGCGCTGCTCTAAAACACTAACAGCGCTGCTCTAACACACTGACAGCGCTGCTCTAACACACTGACAGCGCTGCTCTAACACACTGACAGCGCTGCTCTAACACACTGATAGCGCTGCTCTAACACACTGACTGCACTGCTCTTACACACTGACAGCACTGCTCTAACACACTGAGAGAGCTGCTCTAACACACTGACAGCGCTGCTCTAACACACTGACAGCGCTGCTCTAACACACTGATAGCGCTGCTCCAACACACTGATAGCGCTACTCTAACACACTGAGAGCGCTGCTATAACACACCGACAGCGCTGCTCTAACACACTGAGAGAGCTGCTCTAACACACTGACTGCACTGCTCTAACACACTGACAGCGCTGCTCTAACACACTGACAGCGCTGCTCTAACACACTGACAGCGCTGCTCTAACACACTGCACTGCTCTAACACACTGACTGCACTGCTCTAACACACTGATAGCGCTACTCTAACACACTGAGAGCGCTGCTATAACACACCGACAGCGCTGCTCTAACACACTGAGAGAGCTGCTCTAACACACTGACTGCACTGCTCTAACACACTGACAGCGCTGCTCTAACACACTGACAGCACTGCTCTAAAACACAGACAGAGCTGCTCTAACACACTGACAGCGCTGCTCTAAAACACTGATAGCGCTGCTCTAACACACTGACAGCTCTGCTCTAACACATTGAAAGCGCTGCTCTGACATACTGACGACACACTGACAGCGCTGCTCTGACACACTGACTGCACTGCTCTAACACACTGACATCGCTGCTCTAACACACTGACAGCGCTGCTCTAACAAACTGACAGCGCTGCTCTAACACACTGACAGTGCTGCTCTAACACACTGATAGCGCTGCTCTAACACACTGACTGCACTGCTCTAACACACTGCACTGCTCTAACACACCGACAGCGCTGCTCTGACACACTGACAGCGCTGCTCTAACACACTGACAGTGCTGCTCTAACACACTGACAGCGCTGCTCTAACACACTGATAGCGCTGCTCCAACACACTGATAGCGCTGCTCTAAAACACTGATAGCGCTGCTCTAACACACTGACAGCGCTGCTCTAACACACTGAGAGAGCTGCTCTAACACACTGACAGCGCTGCTCTAACACACTGACAGCGCTGCTCTAACACACTGACAGTGCTGCTCTAACACACTGACAGCGCTGCTCTAACACACTGATAGCGCTGCTCCAACACACTGATAGCGCTGCTCTAAAACACTGATAGCGCTGCTCTAACACACTGACAGCGCTGCTCTAACACACTGAGAGAGCTGCTCTAACACACTGACAGCGCTGCTCTAACACACTGACAGCGCTGCTCTAACACACTGACAGCACTGCTCTAACACACTGACAGCGCTGATCTAACACACTGACTGCACTGCTCTAACACACTGACAGCGCTGCTCTAACACACTGAGAGAGCTGCTCTAACACACTGACAGCGCTGCTCTAAAACACTGACAGCGCTGCTCTAACACACTGATAGCACTGCTCTAACACACTGACAGAGCTGCTCTAACACACTGACAGCTCTGCTCTAAAACACTGACAGCGCTGCTCTAACACACTGACAGCTCTGCTCTAACACATTGAAAGCGCTGCTCTGACACACTGACGACACACTGACAGCGCTGCTCTGACACACTGACTGCACTGCTCTAACACACTGACAGCGCTGCTCTAGCACACTGACAGCGCTGCTCTAACACACTGACAGCACTGCTCTAACACACTGACAGTGCTGCTCTAACACACTGACTGCACTGCTCTAACACACTGCACTGCTCTAACACACCGACAGCGCTGCTCTGACACACTGACAGCGCTGATCTAACACACTGATAGCGCTGCTCTAACACACTGACAGCGCTGCTCTAACACACTGACAGCGCTGCTCTAACACACTGATAGCGCTGCTCCAACACACTGACAGCGCTGCTCTAACACACTGACAGTGCTGCTCTAACACACTGATAGCGCTGCTCTAACTCACTGACAGCGCTGCTCTAACACACTGACAGCACTGCTCTAACACACTGACAGCGCTGCTCTAACACACTGACAGCGCTGCTCTAACACACTGACTGCACTACTCTAACACACTGACAGCGCTGCTCTAACACACTGAGAGAGCTGCTCTAACACACTGACAGCGCTGCTCTAACCCACTGATAGCGCTGCTCCAACACACTGATAGCGCTGCTCTAACACACTGAGAGCGCTGCTCTAACACACTGACAGCGCTGCTCTAACACACTGAGAGAGCTGCTCTAACGCACTGACTGCACTGCTCTAACACACTGACAGCGCTGCTCTAACACACTGACAGCGCTGCTCTAACACACTGACATCGCTGCTCTAACACACTGACTGCACTGCTCTAACACACTGACAGCGCTGCTCTAACACACTGATAGCGCTGCTCTAACACACTGACTGCACTGCTCTAACACACTGCACTGCTCTAACACACCAACAGCGCTGCTCTGACACACTGACAGCGCTGCTCTAACACACTGACAGCGCTGCTCTAACACACTGACAGTGCTGCTCTAACACACTGATAGCGCTGCTAACAGCGCTGCTCTAACACACTGACAGCACTGCTCTAACACACTGACAGCGCTGCTCTAACACACTGACAGCGCTGCTCTAACACTCTGACAGTGCTGCTCTAACACACTGATAGCGCTGCTCTAACACACTGACTGCACTGCTCTAACACACTGACAGCACTGCTCTAACACACTGAGAGAGCTGCTCTAACACACTGACAGCGCTGCTCTAAAATACTGACAGCGCTGCTCTAACACACTGACAGCGCTGCTCTAACACACTGACAGCACTGCTCTAACACACTGACAGAGCTGCTCTAACACACTGACAGCGCTGCTCTAAAACACTGATAGCGCTGCTCTAACACACTGACAGCTCTGCTCTAACACATTGAAAGCGCTGCTCTGACACACTGACGACACACTGACAGCACTGCTCTAACACACTGACTGCACTGCTCTAACACACTGACAGCGCTGCTCTCACACACTGACAGCGCTGCTCTAACACACTGACAGCGCTGCTTTAACACACTGACAGCGCTGCTCTAACACACTGATAGCGCTGCTCTAACACACTGATAGCGCTGCTCTAAAACACTAACAGCGCTGCTCTAACACACTGACAGCGCTGCTCTAACACACTGACAGCGCTGCTCTAACACACTGACAGCGCTGCTCTAACACACTGATAGCGCTGCTCTAACACACTGACTGCACTGCTCTTACACACTGACAGCACTGCTCTAACACACTGAGAGAGCTGCTCTAACACACTGACAGCGCTGCTCTAACACACTGACAGCGCTGCTCTAACACACTGATAGCGCTGCTCCAACACACTGATAGCGCTACTCTAACACACTGAGAGCGCTGCTATAACACACCGACAGCGCTGCTCTAACACACTGAGAGAGCTGCTCTAACACACTGACTGCACTGCTCTAACACACTGACAGCGCTGCTCTAACACACTGACAGCGCTGCTCTAACACACTGACAGCGCTGCTCTAACACACTGCACTGCTCTAACACACTGACTGCACTGCTCTAACACACTGACAGCGCTGCTCTAACACATTGAGAGAGCTGCTCTAACACACTGACAGCGCTGCTCTAAAACACTGACAGCGCTGCTCTAACACACTGACAGCACT
Organism: Taudactylus pleione; assembly: GCA_031769625.1. NCBI lineage: Eukaryota > Metazoa > Chordata > Amphibia > Anura > Myobatrachidae > Taudactylus > Taudactylus pleione. The sequence continues at coordinate 13,266,232 of JAUIMM010000275.1, read as the reverse complement.
GCTCTAAAACACGGACAGAGCTGCTCTAACACACTGACAGCGCTGCTCTAAAACACTGATAGCGCTGCTCTAACACACTGACAGCTCTGCTCTAACACATTGAAAGCGCTGCTCTGACATACTGACGACACACTGACAGCGCTGCTCTGACACACTGACTGCACTGCTCTAACACACTGACATCGCTGCTCTAACACACTGACAGCGCTGCTCTAACAAACTGACAGCGCTGCTCTAACACACTGACAGTGCTGCTCTAACACACTGATAGCGCTGCTCTAACACACTGACTGCACTGCTCTAACACACTGCACTGCTCTAACACACCGACAGCGCTGCTCTGACACACTGACAGCGCTGATCTGACACACTGATAGCGCTGCTCTAACACACTGACAGCGATGCTCTAACACACTGACAGCGCTGCTCTAACACACTGATAGCGCTGCTCCAACACACTGACAGCGCTGCTCTAACACACTGACAGTGCTGCTCTAACACACTGATAGCGCTGCTCTAACTCACTGACAGCGCTGCTCTAACACACTGACAGCACTGCTCTAACACACTGACAGCGCTGCTCTAACACACTGACAGCGCTGCTCTAACACACTGACAGCGCTGCTCTAACACACTGACTGCACTACTCTAACACACTGACAGCGCTGCTCTAACACACTGAGAGAGCTGCTCTAACACACTGACAGCGCTGCTCTAACCCACTGATAGCGCTGCTCCAACACACTGATAGCGCTGCTCTAACACACTGAGAGCGCTGCTCTAACACACTGACAGCGCTGCTCTAACACACTGAGAGAGCTGCTCTAACACACTGACTGCACTGCTCTAACACACTGACAGCGCTGCTCTAACACACTGACAGCGCTGCTCTAACACACTGACAGCGCTGCTCTAACACACTGACATCGCTGCTCTAACACACTGACAGCGCTGCTCTAACACACTGACAGCGCTGCTCTAACACACTGATAGTGCTGCTCTAACACACTGACTGCACTGCTCTAACACACTGCACTGCTCTAACACACCAACAGCGCTGCTCTGACACACTGACAGCGCTGATCTAACACACTGATAGCGCTGCTCTAACACACTGACAGCGCTGCTCTAACACACTGACAGCGCTGCTCTAACACACTGATAGCGCTGCTCCAACACACTGACAGCACTGCTCTAACACACTGACAGCGCTGCTCTAACACACTGACAGCGCTGCTCTAACACACTGATAGCGCTGCTCTAACACACTGACTGCACTGCTCTAACACACTGACAGCGCTGCTCTAACACACTGAGAGAGCTGCTCTAACACACTGACAGCGTTGCTCTAAAACACTGACAGCGCTGCTCTAACACACTGACAGCACTGCTCTAACACACTGACAGAGCTGCTCTAACACACTGACAGCGCTGCTCTAAAACACTGATAGCGCTGCTCTAACACACTGACAGCTCTGCTCTAACACATTGAAAGCGCTGCTCTGACACACTGACGACACACTGACAGCGCTGCTCTGACACACTGACTGCACTGCTCTAACACACTGACAGCGCTGCTCTAACACACTGACAGCGCTGCTCTAACACACTGACAGCGCTGCTCTAACACACTGACAGTGCTGCTCTAACACACTGATAGCGCCGCTCTAACACACTGACTGCACTGCTCTAACACACTGCACTGCTCTAACACACCGACAGCGCTGCTCTGACACACTGACTGCACTGCTCTGACACACTGACAGCGCTGCTCTGACACACTGACAGCGCTGCTCTAACACACTGACAGCGCTTCTCTCACACACTGACAGTGCTGCTCTAACACACTGATAGCGCTGCTCTAACACACTGACTGCACTGCTCTAACACACTGCACTGCTCTAACACACCGACAGCGCTGCTTTGACACACTGACAGCGCTGATCTAACACACTGATAGCGCTGCTCTAACACACTGACAGCGCTGCTCTAACACACTGACAGCGCTGCTCTAACACACTGACAGCGCTGCTCTAACACACTGATAGCGCTGCTCCAACACACTGATAGCGCTGCTCTAAAACACTGATAGCGCTGCTCTAACACACTGACAGCGCTGCTCTAACACACTGAGAGAGCTGCTCTAACACACTGACAGCGCTGCTCTAACACACTGACAGCGCTGCTCTAACACACTGATAGCGCTGCTCTAACACACTGACTGCACTGCTCTAACACACTGACAGCGCTGCTCTAACACAATGAGAGAGCTGCTCTAACACACTGACAACGTTGCTCTAACACACTGACAGCACTGCTCTAACACACTGACAGAGCTGCTCTAACACACTGACAGCGCTGCTCTAAAACACTGATAGCGCTGCTCTAACACAATGACAGCTCTGCTCTAACACATTGAAAGCGCTGCTCTGACACACTGATGACACACTGACAGCGCTGCTCTGACACACTGACTGCACTGCTCTAACACACTGACAGCGCTGCTCTAACACACTGACAGCGCTGCTCTAACACACTGACAGCGCTTCTCTAACACACTGACAGCGCTGCTCTAACACACTGACAGCGCTGATCTAACACACTGACAGCGCTGATCTAACACACTGATAGCGCTGCTCTAACACACTGACAGCGCTGCTCTAACACACTGATAGCGCTGCTCCAACACACTGATAGCGCTGCTCTAACACACTGATAGCGCTGCTCTAACACACTGACAGCGCTGCTCTAACACACTGAGAGAGCTGCTCTAACACACTGACTGCACTGCTCTAACACACTGACAGCGCTGCTCTAACACACTGACAGCGCTGCTCTTACACACTGACAGCGCTGCTCTAACACACTGATAGCGCTGCTCTAACACACTGACTGCACTGCTCTAACACACTGACAGCGCTGCTCTAACACACTGAGAGAGCTGCTCTAACACACTGACAGCGCTGCTCTAAAACACTGACAGCACTGCTCTAACACACTGACAGAGCTGCTCCAACACACTGACAGCGCTGCTCTAAAACACTGATAGCGCTGCTCTAACACACTGACAGCTCTGCTCTAACACACTGATAGCGCTGCTCCAACACACTGATAGCGCTGCTCTAACACACTGACTGCACTACTCTAACACACTGACAGCGCTGCTCTAACACACTGAGAGAGCTGCTCTAACACACTGACAGCGCTGCTCTAACCCACTGATAGCGCTGCTCCAACACACTGATAGCGCTGCTCTAACACACTGAGAGCGCTGCTCTAACACACTGACAGCGCTGCTCTAACACACTGAGAGAGCTGCTCTAACACACTGACTGCACTGCTCTAACACACTGACAGCGCTGCTCTAACACACTGACAGCGCTGCTCTAACACACTGACAGCGCTGCTCTAACACACTGACATCGCTGCTCTAACACACTGACAGCGCTGCTCTAACACACTGACAGCGCTGCTCTAACACACTGATAGCGCTGCTCTAACACACTGACTGCACTGCTCTAACACACTGCACTGCTCTAACACACCAACAGCGCTGCTCTGACACACTGACAGCGCTGATCTAACACACTGATAGCGCTGCTCTAACACACTGACAGCGCTGCTCTAACACACTGACAGCGCTGCTCTAACACACTAATAGCGCTGCTCCAACACACTGACAGCGCTGCTCTAACACACTGACAGCGCTGCTCTAACACACTGACAGCGCTGCTCTAACACACTGATAGCGCTGCTCTAACACACTGACTGCACTGCTCTAACACACTGACAGCGCTGCTCTAACACACTGAGAGAGCTGCTCTAACACACTGACAGCGTTGCTCTAAAACACTGACAGCGCTGCTCTAACACACTGACAGCACTGCTCTAACACACTGACAGAGCTGCTCTAACACACTGACAGCGCTGCTCTAAAACACTGATAGCGCTGCTCTAACACACTGACAGCTCTGCTCTAACACATTGAAAGCGCTGCTCTGACACACTGACGACACACTGACAGCGCTGCTCTGACACACTGACTGCACTGCTCTAACACACTGACAGCGCTGCTCTAACACACTGACAGCGCTGCTCTAACACACTGACAGCGCTGCTCTAACACACTGACAGTGCTGCTCTAACACACTGATAGCGCCGCTCTAACACACTGACTGCACTGCTCTAACACACTGCACTGCTCTAACACACCGACAGCGCTGCTCTGACACACTGACTGCACTGCTCTGACACACTGACAGCGCTGCTCTGACACACTGACAGCGCTGCTCTAACACACTGACAGCGCTTCTCTCACACACTGACAGTGCTGCTCTAACACACTGATAGCGCTGCTCTAACACACTGACTGCACTGCTCTAACACACTGCACTGCTCTAACACACCGACAGCGCTGCTCTGACACACTGAGAGCGCTGATCTAACACACTGATAGCGCTGCTCTAACACACTGACAGCGCTGCTCTAACACACTGACAGCGCTGCTCTAACACACTGACAGCGCTGCTCTAACACACTGATAGCGCTGCTCCAACACACTGATAGCGCTGCTCTAAAACACTGATAGCGCTGCTCTAACACACTGACAGCGCTGCTCTAACACACTGAGAGAGCTGCTCTAACACACTGACAGCGCTGCTCTAACACACTGACAGCGCTGCTCTAACACACTGACAGCGGTGCTCTAACACACTGACAGCGCTGCTCTAACACACTGATAGCGCTGCTCTAACACACTGACTGCACTGCTCTAACACACTGACAGCGCTGCTCTAACACACTGAGACAGCTGCTCTAACACACTGACAGCGCTGCTCTAAAACACTGACAGCGCTGCTCTAACACACTGACAGAGCTGCTCCAACACACTGACAGCGCTGCTCTAAAACACTGATAGCGCTGCTCTAACACACTGACAGCTCTGCTCTAACACATTGAAAGCGCTGCTCTAACACACTGACAGTGCTGCTCTAACACACTGATAGCGCTGCTCTAACACACTGACTGCACTGCTCTAACACACTGCACTGCTCTAACACACCGACAGCGCTGCTCTGACACACTGACAGCGCTGATCTGACACACTGACAGCACTGCTCTAACACACTGACAGCGCTGCTCTAACACACTGACAGCACTGCTCCAACACACTGACAGCGCTGCTCTAACACACTGACAGCGCTGCTCTAACACACTGACAGCGCTGCTCTAACACACTGATAGCGCTGCTCTAACACACTGACTGCACTGCTCTAACACACTGACAGCGCTGCTCTAACACAATGAGAGAGCTGCTCTAACACACTGACAACGTTGCTCTAACACACTGACAGCACTGCTCTAACACACTGACAGAGCTGCTCCAACACACTGACAGCGCTGCTCTAAAACACTGATAGCGCTGCTCTAACACACTGACAGCTCTGCTCTCACATTGAAAGCGCTGCTCTGACATACTGACGACACTCTGACAGCGCTGCTCTGACACACTGACTGCACTGCTCTAACACACTGACAGCGCTGCTCTAACACACTGACAGCGCTGCTCTAACACACTGACAGCGCTGCTCTAACACACTGACAGTGCTGCTCTAACACTGATAACGCTGCTCTAACACACTGCACTGCTCTAACACACCGACAGCGATGCTCTGACACTCTGACAGCGCTGCTCTAACACACTGACAGCGCTGCTCTAACACACTGACAGCGCTGCCCTAACACACTGATAGCGCTGCTCCAACACACTGACAGCGCTGCTCTAACACACTGACAGCGCTGCTCTAACACACTGACAGCGCAGCTCTAACACACTGACAGCGCTGATCTAACACACTGATAGCGCTGCTCTAACACACTGACAGCGCTGCTCTAACACACTGACAGCGCTGATCTAACACACTGACTGCACTGCTCTAACACACTGACAGCGCTGCTCTAACACACTGAGAGAGCTGCTCTAACACACTGACAGCGCTGCTCTAAAACACTGACAGCGCTGCTCTAACACACTGACAGCACTACTCTAACACACTGACAGAGCTGCTCTAACACACTGACAGCTCTGCTCTAAAACACTGACAGCGCTGCTCTAACACACTGACAGCTCTGCTCTAACACATTGAAAGCGCTGCTCTGACACACTGACGACACACTGACAGCGCTGCTCTGACACACTGACTGCACTGCTCTAACACACTGACAGCGCTGCTCTAGCACACTGACAGCGCTGCTCTAACACACTGACAGCGCTGCTCTAACACACTGACAGTGCTGCTCTAACACACTGACTGCACTGCTCTAACACACTGCACTGCTCTAACACACCGACAGCGCTGCTCTGACACACTGACAGCGCTGATCTAACACACTGATAGCGCTGCTCTAGCACACTGACAGCGCTGCTCTAACACACTGACAGCGCTGCTCTAACACACTGATAGCGCTGCTCCAACACACTGATAGCGCTGCTCTAACACACTGACAGCGCTGCTCTAACACACTGATAGCGCTGCTCTAACACACTGACTGCACTGCTCTAACACACTGCACTGCTCTAACACACCGACAGCGCTGCTCTGACACACTGACAGCGCTGATCTAACACACTGATAGCGCTGCTCTAACACACTGACAGCGCTGCTCTAACACACTGACAGCGCTGCTCTAACACACTGATAGCGCTGCTCCAACACACTGACAGCGCTGCTCTAACACACTGACAGTGCTGCTCTAACACACTGATAGCGCTGCTCTAACTCACTGACAGCGCTGCTCTAACACACTGACAGCACTGCTCTAACACACTGACAGCGCTGCTCTAACACACTGACAGCGCTGCTCTAACACACTGACTGCACTACTCTAACACACTGACAGCGCTGCTCTAACACACTGAGAGAGCTGCTCTAACACACTGACAGCGCTGCTCTAACCCACTGATAGCGCTGCTCTAACCCACTGATAGCGCTGCTCCAACACACTGATAGCGCTGCTCTAACACACTGAGAGCGCTGCTCTAACACACTGACTGCACTGCTCTAACACACTGACAGCGCTGCTCTAACACACTGACAGCGCTGCTCTAACACACTGACATCGCTGCTCTAACACACTGACAGCGCTGCTCTAACACACTGACAGCGCTGCTCTAACACACTGATAGCGCTGCTCTAACACACTGACTGCACTGCTCTAACACACTGACAGCGCTGCTCTAACACACTGACAGCGCTGCTCTAACACACTGACATCGCTGCTCTAACACACTGACAGCGCTGCTCTAACACACTGACAGCGCTGCTCTAACACACTGATAGCGCTGTTCTAACACACTGATAGCGCTGCTCTAACACACTGACTGCACTGCTCTAACACACTGCACTGCTCTAACACACCAACAGCGCTGCTCTGACACACTGACAGCGCTGCTCTAACACACTGACAGCGCTGCTCTAACACACTGATAGCGCTGCTCCAACACACTGACAGCGCTGCTCTAACACACTGACAGCGCTGCTCTAACACACTGACAGCGCTGCTCTAACACACTGATAGCGCTGCTCTAACACACTGACTGCACTGCTCTAACACACTGACAGCGCTGCTCTAACACACTGAGAGAGCTGCTCTAACACACTGACAGCGTTGCTCTAAAACACTGACAGCGCTGCTCTAACACACTGACAGCACTGCTCTAACACACTGACAGAGCTGCTCTAACACACTGACAGCGCTGCTCTAAAACACTGATAGCGCTGCTCTAACACACTGACAGCTCTGCTCTAACACATTGAAAGCGCTGCTCTGACACACTGACGACACACTGACAGCGCTGCTCTGACACACTGACTGCACTGCTCTAACACACTGACAGCGCTGCTCTAACACACTGACAGCGCTGCTCTAACACACTGACAGCGCTGCTCTAACACACTGACAGTGCTGCTCTAACACACTGATAGCGCCGCTCTAACACACTGACTGCACTGCTCTAACACACTGCACTGCTCTAACACACCGACAGCGCTGCTCTGACACACTGACTGCACTGCTCTGACACACTGACAGCGCTGCTCTGACACACTGACAGCGCTGCTCTAACACACTGACAGCGCTTCTCTCACACACTGACAGTGCTGCTCTAACACACTGATAGCGCTGCTCTAACACACTGACTGCACTGCTCTAACACACTGCACTGCTCTAACACACCGACAGCGCTGCTCTGACACTCTGACAGCGCTGATCTAACACACTGATAGCGCTGCTCTAACACACTGACAGCGCTGCTCTAACACACTGACAGCGCTGCTCTAACACACTGACAGCGCTGCTCTAACACACTGATAGCGCTGCTCCAACACACTGATAGCGCTGCTCTAACACACTGATAGCGCTGCTCTAACACACTGACAGCGCTGCTCTAACACACTGAGAGAGCTGCTCTAACACACTGACAGCGCTGCTCTAACACACTGACAGCGCTGCTCTAACACACTGACAGCGGTGCTCTAACACACTGACAGCGCTGCTCTAACACACTGATAGCGCTGCTCTAACACACTGACTGCACTGCTCTAACACACTGACAGCGCTGCTCTAACACACTGAGACAGCTGCTCTAACACACTGACAGCGCTGCTCTAAAACACTGACAGCGCTGCTCTAACACACTGACAGAGCTGCTCCAACACACTGACAGCGCTGCTCTAAAACACTGATAGCGCTGCTCTAACACACTGACAGCTCTGCTCTAACACATTGAAAGCGCTGCTCTAACACACTGACAGTGCTGCTCTAACACACTGATAGCGCTGCTCTAACACACTGACTGCACTGCTCTAACACACTGCACTGCTCTAACACACCGACAGCGCTGCTCTGACACACTGACAGCGCTGATCTGACACACTGACAGCACTGCTCTAACACACTGACAGCGCTGCTCTAACATACTGACAGCGCTGCTCTAACACACTGACAGCACTGCTCCAACACACTGACAGCGCTGCTCTAACACACTGACAGCGCTGCTCTAACACACTGACAGCGCTGCTCTAACACACTGATAGCGCTGCTCTAACACACTGACTGCACTGCTCTAACACACTGACAGCGCTGCTCTAACACAATGAGAGAGCTGCTCTAACACACTGACAACGTTGCTCTAACACACTGACAGCACTGCTCTAACACACTGACAGAGCTGCTCTAACACACTGACAGCGCTGCTCTAAAACACTGATAGCGCTGCTCTAACACACTGACAGCTCTGCTCTCACATTGAAAGCGCTGCTCTGACATACTGACGACACTCTGACAGCGCTGCTCTGACACACTGACTGCACTGCTCTAACACACTGACAGCGCTGCTCTAACACACTGACAGCGCTGCTCTAACACACTGACAGCACTGCTCTAACACACTGACAGTGCTGCTCTAACACTGATAACGCTGCTCTAACACACTGCACTGCTCTAACACACCGACAGCGATGCTCTGACACTCTGACAGCGCTGCTCTAACACACTGACAGCGCTGCTCTAACACACTGACAGCGCTGCCCTAACACACTGATAGCGCTGCTCCAACACACTGACAGCGCTGCTCTAACACACTGACAGCGCTGCTCTAACACACTGACAGCGCTGCTCTAACACACTGACAGCGCTGATCTAACACACTGACTGCACTGCTCTAACACACTGACAGCGCTGCTCTAACACACTGAGAGAGCTGCTCTAACACACTGACAGCGCTGCTCTAAAACACTGACAGCGCTGCTCTAACACACTGACAGCACTGCTCTAACACACTGACAGAGCTGCTCTAACACACTGACAGCTCTGCTCTAAAACACTGACAGCGCTGCTCTAACACACTGACAGCTCTGCTCTAACACATTGAAAGCGCTGCTCTGACACACTGACGACACACTGACAGCGCTGCTCTGACACACTGACTGCACTGCTCTAACACACTGACAGCGCTGCTCTAGCACACTGACAGCGCTGCTCTAACACACTGACAGCGCTGCTCTAACACACTGACAGTGCTGCTCTAACACACTGACTGCACTGCTCTAACACACTGCACTGCTCTAACACACCGACAGCGCTGCTCTGACACACTGACAGCGCTGATCTAACACACTGATAGCGCTGCTCTAGCACACTGACAGCGCTGCTCTAACACACTGACAGCGCTGCTCTAACACACTGATAGCGCTGCTCCAACACACTGATAGCGCTGCTCTAACACACTGACAGCGCTGCTCTAACACACTGATAGCGCTGCTCTAACACACTGACTGCACTGCTCTAACACACTGCACTGCTCTAACACACCGACAGCACTGCTCTGACACACTGACAGCGCTGATCTAACACACTGATAGCGCTGCTCTAACACACTGACAGCGCTGCTCTAACACACTGACAGCGCTGCTCTAACACACTGATAGCGCTGCTCCAACACACTGACAGCGCTGCTCTAACACACTGACAGTGCTGCTCTAACACACTGATAGCGCTGCTCTAACTCACTGACAGCGCTGCTCTAACACACTGACAGCACTGCTCTAACACACTGACAGCGCTGCTCTAACACACTGACAGCGCTGCTCTAACACACTGACTGCACTACTCTAACACACTGACAGCGCTGCTCTAACACACTGAGAGAGCTGCTCTAACACACTGACAGCGCTGCTCTAACCCACTGATAGCGCTGCTCTAACCCACTGATAGCGCTGCTCCAACACACTGATAGCGCTGCTCTAACACACTGAGAGCGCTGCTCTAACACACTGACTGCACTGCTCTAACACACTGACAGCGCTGCTCTAACACACTGACAGCGCTGCTCTAACACACTGACATCGCTGCTCTAACACACTGACAGCGCTGCTCTAACACACTGACAGCGCTGCTCTAACACACTGATAGCGCTGCTCTAACACACTGACTGCACTGCTCTAACACACTGACAGCGCTGCTCTAACACACTGACATCGCTGCTCTAACACACTGACAGCGCTGCTCTAACACACTGACAGCGCTGCTCTAACACACTGATAGCGCTGCTCTAACACACTGATAGCGCTGCTCTAACACACTGACTGCACTGCTCTAACACACTGCACTGCTCTAACACACCAACAGCGCTGCTCTGACACACTGACAGCGCTGCTCTAACACACTGACAGCGCTGCTCTAACACACTGATAGCGCTGCTCCAACACACTGACAGCGCTGCTCTAACACACTGACAGCGCTGCTCTAACACACTGACAGCGCTGCTCTAACACACTGATAGCGCTGCTCTAACACACTGACTGCACTGCTCTAACACACTGACAGCGCTGCTCTAACACACTGAGAGAGCTGCTCTAACACACTGACAGCGTTGCTCTAAAACACTGACAGCGCTGCTCTAACACACTGACAGCACTGCTCTAACACACTGACAGAGCTGCTCTAACACACTGACAGCGCTGCTCTAAAACACTGATAGCGCTGCTCTAACACACTGACAGCTCTGCTCTAACACATTGAAAGCGCTGCTCTGACACACTGACGACACACTGACAGCGCTGCTCTGACACACTGACTGCACTGCTCTAACACACTGACAGCGCTGCTCTAACACACTGACAGCGCTGCTCTAACACACTGACAGCGCTGCTCTAACACACTGACAGTGCTGCTCTAACACACTGATAGCGCCGCTCTAACACACTGACTGCACTGCTCTAACACACTGCACTGCTCTAACACACCGACAGCGCTGCTCTGACACACTGACTGCACTGCTCTGACACACTGACAGCGCTGCTCTGACACACTGACAGCGCTGCTCTAACACACTGACAGCGCTTCTCTCACACACTGACAGTGCTGCTCTAACACACTGATAGCGCTGCTCTAACACACTGACTGCACTGCTCTAACACACTGCACTGCTCTAACACACCGACAGCGCTGCTCTGACACACTGACAGCGCTGATCTAACACACTGATAGCGCTGCTCTAACACACTGACAGCGCTGCTCTAACACACTGACAGCGCTGCTCTAACACACTGACAGCGCTGCTCTAACACACTGATAGCGCTGCTCCAACACACTGATAGCGCTGCTCTAACACACTGATAGCGCTGCTCTAACACACTGACAGCGCTGCTCTAACACACTGAGAGAGCTGCTCTAACACACTGACAGCGCTGCTCTAACACACTGACAGCGCTGCTCTAACACACTGACAGCGGTGCTCTAACACACTGACAGCGCTGCTCTAACACACTGATAGCGCTGCTCTAACACACTGACTGCACTGCTCTAACACACTGACAGCGCTGCTCTAACACACTGAGACAGCTGCTCTAACACACTGACAGCGCTGCTCTAAAACACTGACAGCGCTGCTCTAACACACTGACAGAGCTGCTCCAACACACTGACAGCGCTGCTCTAAAACACTGATAGCGCTGCTCTAACACACTGACAGCTCTGCTCTAACACATTGAAAGCGCTGCTCTAACACACTGACAGTGCTGCTCTAACACACTGATAGCGCTGCTCTAACACACTGACTGCACTGCTCTAACACACTGCACTGCTCTAACACACCGACAGCGCTGCTCTGACACACTGACAGCGCTGATCTGACACACTGACAGCACTGCTCTAACACACTGACAGCGCTGCTCTAACACACTGACAGCGCTGCTCTAACACACTGACAGCACTGCTCCAACACACTGACAGCGCTGCTCTAACACACTGACAGCGCTGCTCTAACACACTGACAGCGCTGCTCTAACACACTGATAGCGCTGCTCTAACACACTGACTGCACTGCTCTAACACACTGACAGCGCTGCTCTAACACAATGAGAGAGCTGCTCTAACACACTGACAACGTTGCTCTAACACACTGACAGCACTGCTCTAACACACTGACAGAGCTGCTCTAACACACTGACAGCGCTGCTCTAAAACACTGATAGCACTGCTCTAACACACTGACAGCTCTGCTCTAACACATTGAAAGCGCTGCTCTGACACACTGATGACACACTGACAGCACTGCTCTGACACACTGACTGCACTGCTCTAACACACTGACAGCGCTGCTCTAACACACTGACAGCGCTGCTCTAACACACTGACAGCGCTTCTCTAACACACTGACAGTGCTGCTCTAACACACTGACAGCGCTGATCTAACACACTGACAGCGCTGCTCTAACACACTGACAGCACTGCTCTAACACACTGACAGAGCTGCTCTAACACACTGACAGCGCTGCTCTGACACACTGACTGCACTACTCTAACACACTGACAGCGCTGCTCTAACATACTGACAGCGCTGCTCTAACACACTGACAGCGCTGCTTTAACACACTGACAGCGCTGCTCTAACACACTGATAGCGCTGCTCCAACACATGGACAGCGCTGCTCCAACACACTGACAGCGCTGCTCCAACACACTGACAGCACTGCTCTAACACACTGATAGCGCTGCTCCAACACACTGACAGCGCTGCTCTAACACACTGACAGCGCTGCTCCAACACACTGACATCGCTGCTCCAACACACTGACAGCGCTGCTCTAACACACTGACAGAGCTGCTCTAACACACTGACAGCGCTGCTAGCGCTGCTCCAACACACTGACAGTGCTGCTCTAACACACTGACAGCGCTGCTCCAACACACTGACATCGCTGCTCCAACACACTGACAGCGCTGCTCTAACACACTGACAGAGCTGCTCTAACACACTGACAGCGCTGCTCTGACACACTGACTGCACTACTCTAACACACTGACAGCGCTGCTCTAACACACTGATAGCGCTGCTCTAACACACGGACAGCGCTGCTCCAACACACTGACAGCGCTGCTCCAACACACTGACAGCGCTGCTCTAACACACTGATAGCGCTGCTCCAACACACTGACAGCAGCGCTATCAGGCTGAAATAAAATGGCCCAGTCTGTAGGTAAAGGGGACAACATTTTTAAGTGAAAGGAGAAAAACAAATGGCAGAATAATAAGACTTATAACAGAGGAGCCATCCCAATACCACACGATGTACTCGCAGGTGCGAGTCACTTGACGGCAGCCCGAATTCACATAAAAAGTGCTGAAGGACCAATAGGACTCTGAGCAAAATTATGCAAAATTGGACTCGGAGCCGGAAGCGAGGGGTGTGAGATGCGGTGCCATTGTCAGTGTTTTGATGCTGGTGCAACTGTAACTCGCACCCTTCACGAGGAATTGGTGGTCTAGGAAAGTGGCCCATTACCAGCAAGGGCGCCGAGAGGGGGGGAGTGGGTACAAATTACCCGGACTTCCTGAGGGGCCCAGCGGTGGCCCGGGTCCGATGCCAACCCCCTTCCTCACAGCGTGTGCTGAGCTGCAGTGGAAGACTGCTCGTGGTTGCTGGGCAGCAGCCACAGCAGTCTCCTATGCCTGTGGGGGGAGCGATCACACTGATCACGCCCCCCCTGGCTTTGCGCCGGGCTGAGGGTGTTCAGAGCGCCCCACTCGCCAGCGCGCAGCGCCGCTTCACGGCACTGAAAATCTTTTTTTTTAAGGGGCTTGGCCACGCCTCCCACGATTAGGCCACGCCCCCTGTCTTGGCGGGCCTGATTACCTGCAGGACCCTTTGAGGGGAGTAGATTGCGATCATTGGAGGGTGAAATCTACCTGGGCTGTTTTACCCCCATATGCTTGTATATGTGCCTTTCATGTAAAAGCTATCTACGATACGGGACTACTTCTACCTGTGTGATTTTATTGTGGATTGTGTGAATAAAATTGCATTCATGTTTTTACACTACGAGATCTATCTTTTTAATTCTATATGGATACTATGACTAACTGAAAAAGGAAGTTCGGTTTTGGATGTTAATTTGGAACCAGCGGATGAGTACTCACAGTTGTTTTTTGAGTGGAAGTAACTCCCCTTTGAACTAGATGCAACAGAGACGTGTAAAGGATTCCAAGTGTTTGTTTGACTATTTTTCCTGGTGGAGGAGCACTTTAATTTTGAAATCTGTTTTGCTTATTTTTGATTGGTGAATATCACACTACAGAGACACAATAGAGATGTTATTTGACTATTTTTCCTGGTGGAGGAGCGATTTAGTTAAACCTATTGTTTTTATTTGTGATTGGTGAACATCACACTATAGAGCTGCACCTCACTGTGTGGATTGCATGTGTCTTGAAGATTTTATAGTTTGAAGCAGAGAAGGGAAAGGGGGGACATGATAGACACTTTCAAATATATATAAAAGGTTTTAACAAGGTGCAGGAGGGAGAGATTCTTCAAAGGAAGAGAAGTACTAGAACATGAGGACATGCACTGATACTGGAGGGATATTAGGACACGAGGACATGCACTGATACTGGAGGGATATTAGGACACGAGGACATGCACTGATACTGGAGGGAGATTAGAACATGAGGACATGCACTGATACTGGAGGGAGATTAGAACATGAGGACATGCACTGATACTGGAGGGAGATTAGAACATGAGGACATGCACTGATACTGGAGGGATATTAGGACATGAGGACATGCACTGATACTGGAGGGAGATTAGAACATGAGGACATGCACTGATACTGGAGGGAGATTAGAACATGAGGACATGCACTGATACTGGAGGGAGGTAGATTCAAAGGAAATTTGAGGAGAAATGACTTCACGGAAAGGGTAGTGGATTAGTGGAATAGCCTCCCATCAGAGGTGGTTGAGGCTAAGACAGTAGAGCAATTTAAACATTCTTGGGATAGGCACAAGAATATCCTTACAAAGGTCTAAAGGTTACCAAAAGGTTAAAAAAAAGGACAGACTAGATAGGCCGGGTGGCTCTTATCTGCTGTCAAATTCTATGTTCCTGTGAGTGTGAGTAGTAAATGCAAAATTAGAAAATCCCTATCTAAACATGATATAATGTAATGAAGTGTCACATACACAGGAGAGAATATTGTCTTGACAGCTAATACAATTTACCATATAGGACATAATTAAATTAGGGGTGAGCGGGTTCGGATTTCTGAAATCCGAACCCCCCCGAGCCCCCCCGATCCGAGTCCGATCCGAATCAGGCTCGACTTTTCCCGCCTGACTCGGATCTGAAATCGAGGCAAAACGTCATCATCCCGCCTTCCGAGTCTCGCGGGTTTTGGATCCTATATAAGGTACCCACGTTGGCGCCATTTTCTCACTCGGCTGTGGACAGTGAAGAGGGAGGGTGGGAGTTAGGGCTGTGTAGTGTAGTGTAGTGTAGTGCTGCTGTTGTCCACTACTTCAAAGTCCATAGGGGCTGGCTGTGTTGTGCTGTGCTGCTGTTGTTAATAGGGGCTGTGTCCACTACTTCAAAGTCCATAGGGGCTGGCTGGACTGTGTTGTGCAGTCAGTTCTCCATAGGGGCTGTGTCCACTCCAAAGTCCTGTGCAGTGTCCCAGTCCTAAAGGAGTGCTGCAGTGTTGTCCAGGGGGTGCTCTGTCCATCAGGGGTGCTCCCCCCAAGTGCTAAAAAAATAATATATTTTCTGTGTTTGTGAATTGTGTGCGCAGTAGCCGCACATGCATCAACAAAGTAGTGCCAAGCGTGCGCCTGTGTCATAAGTAAAGGGCCGGCTGGCTTGACCGTTAAGGGTGCTGTAACCCCCGAAAGTACACTCCAGTCCAAACCAAAAAAAAAATTATTTTCTGTGTTTGTGAATTGTGTGCGCAGTAGCCGCACGTGCATCAACAAAGTAGTGCCAAGCGTGCGCCTGTGTCATAAGTAAAGGGCCGGCTGGCTTGACCGTTAAGGGTGCTGTAACCCCCGAAAGTACACTCCAGTCCAAACCCCAAAAAAAATTATTTTCTGTGTTTGTGAATTGTGTGCGCAGTAGCCGCACGTGCATCAACAAAGTAGTGCCAAGCGTGCGCCTGTGTCATAAGTAAAGGGCCGGCTGGCTTGACCGTTAAGGGTGCTGTAACCCCCAAAAGTACACTCCAGTCCAAACCAAAAAAAAAATTATTTTCTGTGTTTGTGAATTGTGTGCGCAGTAGCCGCACGTGCATCAACAAAGTAGTGCCAAGCGTGCGCCTGTGTCATAAGTAAAGGGCCGGCTGGCTTGACCGTTAAGGGTGCTGTAACCCCCGAAAGTACACTCCAGTCCAAACCCAAAAAAAAATTATTTTCTGTGTTTGTGAATTGTGTGCGCAGTAGCCGCACGTGCATCAACAAAGTAGTGCCAAGCGTGCGCCTGTGTCATAAGTAAAGGGCCGGCTGGCTTGACCGTTAAGGGTGCTGTAACCCCCGAAAGTACATTCCAGTCCAAACCAAAAAAAAAATTATTTTCTGTGTTTGTGAATTGTGTGCGCAGTAGCCGCACGTGCATCAATAAAGTAGTGCCAAGCGTGCGCCTGTGTCATAAGTAAAGGGCCGGCTGGCTTGACCGTTAAGGGTGCTGTAACCCCCAAAAGTACACTCCAGTCCAAACCAAAAAAAAAATTATTTTCTGTGTTTGTGAATTGTGTGCGCAGTAGCCGCACGTGCATCAACAAAGTAGTGCCAAGCATGCGCCTGTGTCATCATAAGTAAAGGGCCGGCTGGCTTGACCGTTAAAGGGTGCTGTAACCCCCGAAAGTACACTCCAGTCCAAACCAAAAAAAAAATTATTTTCTGTGTTTGTGAATTGTGTGCGCAGTAGCCGCACGTGCATCAACAAAGTAGTGCCAAGCGTGCGCCTGTGTCATAAGTAAAGGGCCGGCTGGCTTGACCGTTAAAGGGTGCTGTAACCCCCGAAAGTACAGTCCAGTCCAAACCAAAAAAAAAATTATTTTCTGTGTTTGTGAATTGTGTGCGCAGTAGCCGCACGTGCATCAACAAAGTAGTGCGAAGTGTGCGCCTGTGTCATAAGTAAAGGGCCAGCTGGCTTGACCGTTAAAGGGTGCTGTAACCCCCGAAAGTACACTCCAGTCCAAACCAAAAAAAAAATTATTTTCTGTGTTTGCGAATTGTGTGCGCCGTAGCCGCACGTGCATCAACAAAGTAGTGCCAAGCGTGCGCCTGTGTCATAAGTAAAGGGCCGGCTGGCTTGACCGTTAAAGGGTTCTGTAACCCCCAAAGTACACTCCAAACCCAAAAAATATATATTTTCTGTGTTTGTGACTTGTGTGCACTGTGCCTGCATGTGCATCAACAAAGGAGCAGCGCCAAGCGTGCGCCTGTGTCCCATAAGTGAAGAGCCGGCTGGCTCATTTCTTAAAGGGTGGTGTAACCCACAAAGTGCACTACTCTCCAGCAAAAATATATTCTGTGTTTGTGTGCGCTTTAGCCGCACGTATATTATATATCAATATAACATAAATGGAGGACCAAACTTTCTCCGATAAAAATAAAATAGGGAAAGATCAAGAACCACTTCCTCCTAGTGCTGTTGCTGCTGCTGAAAGTTGTTCATCATCCCAGAGAGGAAGTAGGAACATCACTACTTTTACTAAACTATTGACCCTCCAACAGTCCCTAGCGATGAGGATGAAGTACGACAGCTGTCATCCTGAAGCAAAACGTATAACTGAGGCCTTGACTGCTATGTTGGTGTTAGACGTGCGTCCGGTATCCGACATTAGTGTAGTGGGATTTAGACAATTGATGGAGGTAGTGTGTCCTCGGTTCCAAATCCCGTCTAGATTCCACCTGCATCCTCAAAGCAGCAGCGACAAGCGTGCGTCTGTCTGTTAAAGGGTGTTGTAACTCTCAAAGTGCTCCAAAATAAAATCAAAAAATTTTTTTTAATGTGTTTGTGACTTGTGTGCGATGTAGCCACACTTGCATCCTCAAAGCAGCAGCGACAAGCGTGCGTCTGTCTGTTAAAGGGTGGTGACACCCTCAAAGTGTGCTGCACAAACAATTAAAATATTGTTCTTTTTTTTCTGTCTTTGTGAATTGTGTGGGCTGAAGCCGCACTTGCATCCTCAAAGCAGCAGCGGCAAGCGTGCGTCTGTCTGTTAAAGGGTGGTGTAACTCTCAAAGTGCTCCAAAAAATAAAAAACTATTTTTTTAATGTGTTTGCGACTTGTGTGCGATGTAGCCGCACTTGCATCCTCAAAGCAGCAGCGACAAGCGTGCGTCTGTCTGTTAATGGGTGGTGACACCCTCAAAGTGTGCTACACAAACAATAAAAATATTCTTCTTTTTTTTGTCTTTGTGAATTGTGTGGGCTGTAGCCGCACCTGCATCCTTAAAGCAGCAGCGACAAGCGTGCGTCTGTCTGTTAAAGGGTGGTGACACCCTCAAAGTGTGCTACACAAACAATAAAAATATTGTTCTTTTTTTTTTGGTCTTTGTGAAATGTGTGGGCTGTAGCCGCACCTGCATCCTTAAAGCAGCAGTGACAAGCGTGCGTCTGTCTGTTAAAGGGTGGTGTAACTCTCAAAGTGCTCCAAAAAATAAAAAACTATTTTTTTAATGTGTTTGTGACTTGTGTGCGATGTAGCCGCACTTGCATCCTCAAAGCAGCAGCAACAAGCGTGCGTCTGTCTGTTAAAGGGTGGTGACACCCTCAAAGTGTGCTACACAAACAATAAAAATATTCTTCTTTTTTCTGTCTTTGTGAATTGTGTGGGCTGTAGCCGCACCTGCATCCTTAAAGCAGCAGCGACAAGCGTGCGTCTGTCTGTTAAAGGGTGGTGACACCCTCAAAGTGTGCTACACAAACAATTAAAATATTGTTCTTTTTTTTTCGGTCTTTGTGAAATGTGTGGGCTGTAGCCGCACCTGCATCCTTAAAGCAGCAGCGACAAGCGTGCGTCTGTCTGTTAAAGGGTGGTGACACCCTCAAAGTGTGCTACACAAACAATAAAAATATTCTTCTTCTTTTTTCTGTCTTTGTGAATTGTGTGGGCTGTAGCCGCACTTGCATCCTCAAAGCAGCAGCGACAAGCGTGCGTCTGTCTGTTAAAGGGTGGTGTAACCCTCAAAGTGTGCTCCACAAACAATAAAAATATTCTTTTTTTTTTTCTGTCTTTGTGAATTGTGTGGGCTGTAGCCGCACTTGAATCCTCAAGCAATTTGGAGGTCCCTGTAC
This sequence comes from Taudactylus pleione, assembly GCA_031769625.1. Classification (NCBI taxonomy): domain Eukaryota; kingdom Metazoa; phylum Chordata; class Amphibia; order Anura; family Myobatrachidae; genus Taudactylus; species Taudactylus pleione. Next base: position 13,246,094 of record JAUIMM010000275.1, on the reverse strand, counting down.
AAACTTGCTCTATTTTACCTGAGTTGTCCCCCCTCCAGTGTGTACTCCGAAAGAGTGTTTAGTGCAGCCGGGAACCTTGTCAGCGAAAGGCGTAGGAGGTTGCTTCCACAAAATGTGGAGAAGATGATGTTCATAAAATGAATTATCAACTCTTCCAGGAAGACCAGCCTCCAGAACGTACAGAGGGACCTGTGGTTCCAGCAGGGACGAATTAATACTCTGTGAGGATGAGGATGTACACACTGAAGAGGGTGAGGAATCGGTGGATGAGGAGGATGAGGATGACATCTTGCCTCCGTAGAGCCAGTTTGTGCAGGGACAGATTAATTGCCAGCTTGTTTTGTGGGGGCCCAAACGAACCAATCATTTCAGCCACAGTTGTGTGGCAGACCCTGGCGCTGAAATGATTGGTTTGTTAAAGTGTGCATGTCCTGTTTATACAACATAAGGGTGGGTGGGAGGGCCCAAGGACAATTCCATCTTGCACCTCTTTTTTTTCTTTGCATTATGTACAGTTTGGGGCCTAGTTTTTCAATGCCATCCTGTCTGCCACTGCAGTTTCACGCCTAGATGGGTCACATGTTTGTGCCGCCCACTCGTGTCGCTTAGCATAGTCATCCAGCTACCTCGGTGCAACCTTTTTGACATAAAAACACTATTGTGAGGTGTGAGGTATTCAGAATAGACTGGAAATGAGTGGAAATTAAGGTTATTGAGGTTAATAATAGCATAGGATCAGAAAAACCTACAAATTCTGTGATTTTAGCTGTTTTTATGCTTTTTTTCAAAAAAATACAGATCCAAAACACAAAACCCAGAACCCAAAACACGGAAGGGTGGTTTTGGCAAAACCAATCCAGATCCAAAACACGAAGAAAGATCCAGATCCAAAACCAAAACACAAAACACGAAAAGTGGCCGGTGCACACCCCTAAATTAAATACAAACAAACATACAAATTTAATTAAATGCAGACATCTGTTGTTTTCTCCTGTACAAATCAAAAGGGATCTCATCTCCCTTACAGAGCAAATGGAAAAATCAGTTAAGCAATGCACTTAGACAGGTGTAACATCATGTCATAGAGCAGTCACACTACTGAATTAAGCAATAGCAGCTATAGGGGCTAATCTGGAGCAGCTAGCAAGGGATGTTACCTGTCATCAGGGCCAGCACATGTTATCAAAATGATATATATCCATCAGCCGACCTCTTTCCTATGGAAACCCACACAGAATGTTTATCTAGCTTCAATGTACCGTAATACAATTCTGGAGAGCAACAATGTGTCATAGGAAATGGTCCCAGTGTTAGTGATCACGGAATGGGCAATTGTAAATATGCATTTATTTCCTGTGCCTGCCACGCTCCAAGGCTCATGTGTTGTACCATTATGCCGGTGTAAAATGGCACACAGTGGCATAGTTAAGATCACATTTTGAGCTTTTAGTATGTGCCCTTACTGTTCTTACCTCGCGTCATTGTAATGATTTATATCCCAATTAGTAATAAAATTCTTCTTAAGGTATATTGCAAATTCCCTGGTGACTCTGGTTTGTATTTCATATTTCACAAAATGATTTATATATCCAGTGTAACTTTCAGCACAATATTGTTTTCATGTAAATTGGTCTACGCTGCATTTTCAGCAAAGATTTAGCTTGTACCTTAAAATGGATATTTCAAACAAATTAAAATAGAAAGCTCTCAGTGCAATGATTCACAAATATAGCTAATACATAAAATATATACATATTTTCTGTGTCTGAATTTGTGGGAGTGGTGAGGTATTTCCATAACAACACCATAAAAGCACTGTTGTTCTGTTAAAATGCTGACCGTGGATATGGCCACACCCACTCTGTTGTGGTCACGCCCCCAGTAGGCTGTAGCCATGCCCTTATCACAAATTAGCCTTGGCTAATGTTGGGCGTTATGATAATGAAAGAGTGGATTGTAGACGATCGGCATGCCAGTGATCATAATCCCAACTCCGGCCAGATTCCCTGCGCCAGCATCGCAACCTCTGACATCCCGAGGGTAAGTATTGGGGTTAGGGGGAGGGTTAGGGTTATGCTGCGGGGGGAGGGTTAGGTGTAGGCTGCAGGGGGGAGCATTAGGTTTAGGCTGCAAAGGGGGGGAGGTGGATCAGGTTTAGCCTGCGGGGAGGGAGGTTTAGGGTTAGGGCTAGCTTACTTACTGGTAGGTGTCGGCATTGTAACCCTGTCGGGATGCCAGCGTCTGGACTCTGAATGCTGGGATCCTGAGTGCCAAAATCCCGTACCCAACTCACCAGCTCAGAGAGAGCAAATATATAATTTTATATATGAATTAGACATATTTAGGAACCAGCACAATGATTTCACTGTGTAAAATGTTCATCTTGCACCTCACAGATAAACCTCACAAATTGTACACATTTGAAAGGGCGGCATAATAGTAGTTATAATGTCAGCTGTTGGAGGTAAAATAACAGGCAGGGTCCTCTTTGTCTCTTTGTCTATTGTTACACACTCTTGTTTTATTACTGTTTTGTTCCCAATTGCAAAGTGCAACAGAATAAGTAAATGTTAATTAAAAAAATGATAACAGCAAACATAACAATTCTAGTTTTCCTCCCTTGTCTTCTCTGTCCTTTCAGTGACTTCACCTTGAGTAAACCATTCCTCACTATTCTTTATGGACAGAATTTACACAAATGTTACCAGGCTGATGCAGCAGCGGCAAGATTGGCATCTGTAGGAAGCAAAGCATGATAATAACAAATATCACTACAAATATCACTGGTGAAGTACAAAGACTTCCTGCTCTGTCCATTAAGTTCTGTTTTGTTGAAATTCAAGGCTCTCAGAAAGGCAGAGAAGGTCGGGTTTCTGTAACCCCAGAGGAATTAAAGAACAAGACAAAAAGTAGAGACAGTTTCTAAAAGTGCACATGGTAGATGAAATGCGTCAGAAATCATCTATAATCGGCAGCAGAGCAGATGATATTATATATATATATATATATATATATATATATATATTAGGGGTGTGTACCGGCCACTTTTCGTGTTTTGTGTTTTGGTTTTGGATCTGGATCTTTCTTCGTGTTTTGGATCTGGATTGGTTTTGCCAAAACCACCCTTCCGTGTTTTGGGTTCTGGGTTTTGTGTTTTGGATCTGTATTTTTTTTTAAAAAAGCATAAAAACAGCTAAAATCACAGAATTTTGGGGTTTTTCTGCTCCTATGCTATTATTAACCTCAATAACCTTAATTTCCACTCATTTCCAGTCTATTCTGAACACCTCACACCTCACAATAGTGTTTTATGTCCAAAAGGTTGCACCGAGGTAGCTGGATGACTATGCTAAGAGATACGAGTGGGCGGCACAAACACGTGGTCCATCTAGGAGTGGCACTGCAGTGGCAGACAGGATGGCAGTTTGGAAAACTAGGCCCCAAACTATACATAATGCAAAGAAAAAAAAGAGGTGCAAGATGGAATTGTCCTTGGGCCCTCCCACCCACCCTTATGTTGTATAAAGGACATGCACACTTTAACAAACCAAACATTTCAGCGCCAGGGTCTGCCACACGACTGTGACTGAAATGATTGGTTCGTTTGGGCCCCGACAAAACAAGCTGGCAATTAATCTGTCCCTGCACAAACTGGCTCTACGGAGGCAAGATGTTGTCCGCATCCTCCTCATCCACCGATTCCTTCAGTGTTGTGTACATCCTCATACTCACAGAGTATTAATTCGTCCCCGCTGGAATCCACAACCACAGGTCCCTCTGTACGTTCTGGAGGCTGGTCTCCCTGGAAGAGTTGATAATTCATTTTATGAACATCATCTTCTCCACATTTTATGGAAGCAACCTCCTACGCCTTTCGCTGACAAGGTTCCCGGCTGCACTAAACACTCTTTCGGAGTACACACTGGAGGGGGGGCAACTCGGGTAAAATAGAGCCAGTTTGTACAGGGACCTCCAAATTGCTTCTTTTTCCTGCCAGTATAGGTACGGACTGTCTGACATGCCTACTTGGATGCTGTCACCGATGTAATCCTTTAACAGACAGACGCACGCTTCTCGCTGCTGCTTTGAGGATGCAAGTGCGGCTACAGCCCACACAATTCACAAAGACAGAAAAAAAAAGAAGAATATTTTTATTGTTTGTGGAGCGCACTTTGAGGGTTACACCACCCTTTAACAGACAGACGCACGCTTGTCACTGCTGCTTTGAGGATGCAAGTGCGGCTACAGCCCACACAATTCACAAAGACAGAAAAAAGAAGAAGAATATTTTTATTGTTTGTGTAGCACACTTTGAGGGTGTCACCACCCTTTAACAGATAGACGCACGCTTGTCGCTGCTGCTTTGAGGATGCAAGTGCAGCTACAGCCCACACAATTCACAAAGACAGAAAAAAAAGAATATTTTTATTGTTTGTGTAGCACACTTTGAGGGTGTCACCACCCTTTAACAGACAGACGCTGGCTTGTCGCTGCTGCTTTGAGGATGCAAGTGCGGCTACAGCCCACACAATTCACAAAGACAGAAAAAAAAAGAACAATATTTTTATTGTTTGTGTAGCACACTTTGAGGGTATCACCACCCTTTAACAGACAGACGCACGCTTGTCGCTGCTGCTTTGAGGACAGTATCATATGCAGTGACAGTAGACTTGTCAGAAATTGTTGGCACGTCCTTCAGTCCGGACCAGATGTCCAAACCAGCCCTTGACTTATGACACAGGTGCACGCTTGGCGCTGCTACTATGTTGATGCACGTGCGGCTACATCGCACACAAGTCACAAACACATTAAAAAAATTGTTTTGTTTTTTTTGGAGCACTTTGAGGGTTACACCACCCTTTAACAGACAGACGCACGCTTGTTGCTGCTGCTTTGAGGATGCAAGTGCGGCTACAGCCCACACAATTCACAAAGACAGAAAAAAGAAGAATATTTTTATTGTTTGTGTAGCACACTTTGAGGGTGTCACTGCCCTTTAACAGACAGACGCACGCTTGTCGCTGCTGCTTTGAGGATGCAAGTGCGGCTACAGCCCACGCAATTCTCAAAGACAGAAAAAAGAAGAATATTTTTATTGTTTGTGTAGCACACTTTGAGGGTGTCACCACCCTTTAACAGACAGACGCACGCTTGTCGCTGCTGCTTTGAGGATGCAAGTGCGGCTACAGCCCACACAATTCACAAAGACAGAAAAAAGAAGAATATTTTTATTGTTTGTGTAGCACACTTTGAGGGTGTCACCACCCTTTAACAGACAGACGCATGCTTGTCGCTGCTGCTTTGAGGATGCAAGTGCGGCTACAGCCCACACAATTCACAAAGACAGAAAATAAAAGAACAATATTTTTATTGTTTGTGTAGCACACTTGAGGGTGTCACCACCCTTTAACAGACAGACGCACACTTGTCGCTGCTGCTTTGAGGATGCAAGTGCGGCTACAGCCCACACAATTCACAAAGTCAGAAAAAAAAGAAGAATATTTTTATTGTTTGTGTAGCACACTTTGAGGGTGTCACCACCCTTTAACAGACAGACGCACGCTTGTCGCTGCTGCTTTGAGGATGCAAGTGCGGCTACATCGCACACAAGTCACAAACACATTAAAAAAATAGTTTTTTATTTTTTGGAGCACTTTGAGAGTTACACCACCCTTTAACAGACAGACGCACGCTTGTCGCTGCTGCTTTGAGGATGCAAGTGCGGCTACAGCCCACACAATTCACAAAGACAGAAAAAAAAAGAACAATATTTTTATTGTTTGTGGAGCACACTTTGAGGGTATCACCACCCTTTAACAGACAGATGCACGCTTGTCGCTGCTGCTTTGAGGACAGTATCATATGCAGTGACAGTAGACTTGTCAGAAATTGTTGGCACGTCCTTCAGTCCGGACCAGATGTCCAAACCAGCCCTTGACTTATGACACAGGCGCAAGCTTGGCGCTGCTACTATGTTGATGCACGTGCGGCTACATCGCACACAAGTCACAAACACATTAAAAAAATAGTTTTTTATTTTTTGGAGCACTTTGAGGGTTACACCACCCTTTAACAGACAGACGCACGCTTGTCGCTGCTGCTTTGAGGATGCAAGTGCGGCTACAGCCCACACAATTCACAAAGACAGAAAAAAGAAGAATATTTTTATTGTTTGTGTAGCACACTTTGAGGGTGTCACTGCCCTTTAACAGACAGACGCACGCTTGTCGCTGCTGCTTTGAGGATGCAAGTGCGGCTACAGCCCACACAATTCACAAAGACAGAAAAAAGAAGAATATTTTTATTGTTTGTGTAGCACACTTTGAGGGTGTCACCACCCTTTAACAGACAGACGCACGCTTGTCGCTGCTGCTTTGAGGATGCAAGTGCGGCTACAGCCCACACAATTCACAAAAACAGAAAAAAGAAGAATATTTTTATTGTTTGTGTAGCACACTTTGAGGGTGTCACCACCCTTTAACAGACAGACGCACGCTTGTCGCTGCTGCTTTGAGGATGCAAGTGCGGCTACAGCCCACACAATTCACAAAGACAGAAAATAAAAGAACAATATTTTTATTGTTTGTGTAGCACACTTGAGGGTGTCACCACCCTTTAACAGACAGACGCACGCTTGTCGCTGCTGCTTTAAGGATGCAGGTGCGGCTACAGCCCACACATTTCACAAAGACAAAAAAAAAGAACAATATTTTTATTGTTTGTGTAGCACACTTTGAGGGTGTCACCACCCTTTAACAGACAGACGCACGCTTGTCGCTGCTGCTTTGAGGATGCAAGTGCGGCTACAGCCCACACAATTCACAAAGACAGAAAATAAAAGAACAATATTTTTATTGTTTGTGTAGCACACTTGAGGCTGTCACCACCCTTTAACAGACAGACGCACACTTGTCGCTGCTGCTTTGAGGATGCAAGTGCGGCTACAGCCCACACAATTCACAAAGACAGAAAAAAAATGAACAATATTTTTATTGTTTGTGTAGCACACTTTGAGGGTGTCACCACCCTTTAACAGACAGACGCACGCTTGTCGCTGCTGCTTTAAGGATGCAGGTGCGGCTACAGCCCACACATTTCACAAAGACAAAAAAAAAGAACAATATTTTTATTGTTTGTGTAGCACACTTTGAGGGTGTCACCACCCTTTAACAGACAGACGCACGCTTGTCGCTGCTGCTTTAAGGATGCAGGTGCGGCTACAGCCCACACATTTCACAAAGATAGAAAAAAAAAGAACTATATTTTTATTGTTTGTGTAGCACACTTTGAGGGTGTCACCACCCTTTAACAGACAGACGCACGCTTGTCGCTGCTGCTATAAGGATGCAGGTGCAGCTACAGCCCACACATTTCACAAAGACAGAAAAAAAAAGAAGAATATTTTTATTGTTTGTGTAGCACACTTTGAGGGTGTCACCACCCTTTAACAGACAGACGCACGCTTGTCGCTGCTGCTTTGAGGATGCAAGTGCGGCTACATTGCACACAAGTCACAAACACATTAAAAAAATAGTTTTTTATTTTTTGGAGCACTTTGAGAGTTACACCACCCTTTAACAGACAGACGCACGCTTGTCGCTGCTGCTTTGAGGATGCAAGTGCGGCTACAGCCCACACAATTCACAAAGACAGAAAAAAAAAGAACAATATTTTTATTGTTTGTGTAGCACACTTTGAGGGTATCACCACCCTTTAACAGACAGACGCACGCTTGTCGCTGCTGCTTTGAGGACAGTATCATATGCAGTGACAGTAGACTTGTCAGAAATTGTTGGCACGTCCTTCAGTCCGGACCAGATGTCCAAACCAGACCTTGACTTATGACAAAGGTGCACGCTTGGCGCTGCTACTATGTTGATGCACGTGCGGCTACATCGCACACAAGTCACAAACACATTAAAAAAATTGTTTGTTTTTTTTTGGAGCACTTTGAGGGTTACACCACCCTTTAACAGACAGATGCACGCTTGTTGCTGCTGCTTTGAGGATGCAAGTGCGGCTACAGCCCACACAATTCACAAAGACAGAAAAAAGAAGAATATTTTTATTGTTTGTGTAGCACACTTTGAGGGTGTCACTGCCCTTTAACAGACAGACGCACGCTTGTCGCTGCTGCTTTGAGGATGCAAGTGCGGCTACAGCCCACACAATTCTCAAAGACAGAAAAAAGAAGAATATTTTTATTGTTTGTGTAGCACACTTTGTGGGTGTCACCACCCTTTAACAGACAGACGCACGCTTGTCGCTGCTGCTTTGAGGATGCAAGTGCGGCTACAGCCCACACAATTCACAAAGACAGAAAAAAGAAGAATATTTTTATTGTTTGTGTAGCACACTTTGAGGGTGTCACCACCCTTTAACAGACAGACGCATGCTTGTCGCTGCTGCTTTGAGGATGCAAGTGCAGCTACAGCCCACACAATTCACAAAGACAGAAAATAAAAGAACAATATTTTTATTGTTTGTGTAGCACACTTGAGGGTGTCACCACCCTTTAACAGACAGACGCACACTTGTCGCTGCTGCTTTGAGGATGCAAGTGCGGCTACAGCCCACACAATTCACAAAGTCAGAAAAAAAAGAAGAATATTTTTATTGTTTGTGTAGCACACTTTGAGGGTGTCACCACCCTTTAACAGACGGACGCACGCTTGTCGCTGCTGCTTTGAGGATGCAAGTGCGGCTACATCGCACACAAGTCACAAACACATTAAAAAAATAGTTTTTTATTTTTTGGAGCACTTTGAGAGTTACACCACCCTTTAACAGACAGACGCACGCTTGTCGCTGCTGCTTTGAGGATGCAAGTGCGGCTACAGCCCACACAATTCACAAAGACAGAAAAAAAAAGAACAATATTTTTATTGTTTGTGGAGCACACTTTGAGGGTATCACCACCCTTTAACAGACAGATGCACGCTTGTCGCTGCTGCTTTGAGGACAGTATCATATGCAGTGACAGTAGACTTGTCAGAAATTGTTGGCACGTCCTTCAGTCCGGACCAGATGTCCAAACCAGCCCTTGACTTATGACACAGGCGCACGCTTGGCGCTGCTACTATGTTGATGCACGTGCGGCTACATCGCACACAAGTCACAAACACATTCAAAAAATAGTTTTTTATTTTTTGGAGCACTTTGAGGGTTACACCACCCTTTAACAGACAGACGCACGCTTGTCGCTGCTGCTTTGAGGATGCAAGTGCGGCTACAGCCCACACAATTCACAAAGACAGAAAAAAGAAGAATATTTTTATTGTTTGTGAAGCACACTTTGAGGGTGTCACTGCCCTTTAACAGACAGACGCACGTTTGTCGCTGCTGCTTTGAGGATGCAAGTGCGGCTACAGCCCACACAATTCACAAAGACAGAAAAAAGAAGAATATTTTTATTGTTTGTGTAGCACACTTTGAGGGTGTCACCACCCTTTAACAGACAGACGCACGCTTGTCGCTGCTGTTTTGAGGATGCAAGTGCGGCTACAGCCCACACAATTCACAAAGACAGAAAAAAGAAGAATATTTTTATTGTTTGTGTAGCACACTTTGAGGGTGTCACCACCCTTTAACAGACAGACGCACGCTTGTCGCTGCTGCTTTGAGGATGCAAGTGCGGCTACAGCCCACACAATTCACAAAGACAGAAAATAAAAGAACAATATTTTTATTGTTTGTGTAGCACACTTGAGGGTGTCACCACCCTTTAACAGACAGACGCACACTTGTCGCTGCTGCTTTGAGGATGCAAGTGCGGCTACAGCCCACACAATTCACAAAGACAGAAAAAAGAAGAATATTTTTATTGTTTGTGTAGCACACTTTGAGGGTGTCACCACCCTTTAACAGACAGACGCATGCTTGTCACTGCTGCTTTGAGGATGCAAGTGCGGCTACAGCCCACACAATTCACAAAGACAGAAAATAAAAGAACAATATTTTTATTGTTTGTGTAACACACTTGAGGGTGTCACCACCCTTTAACAGACAGACGCACACTTGTCGCTGCTGCTTTGAGGATGCAAGTGCGGCTACAGCCCACACAATTCACAAAGTCAGAAAAAAAAGAAGAATATTTTTATTGTTTGTGTAGCACACTTTGAGGGTGTCACCACACTTTAACAGACAGACGCACTCTTGTCGCTGCTGCTTTGAGGATGCAAGTGCGGCTACATCGCACACAAGTCACAAACACATTAAAAAAATAGTTTTTTATTTTTTGGAGCACTTTGAGAGTTACACCACCCTTTAACAGACAGACGCACACTTGTCACTGCTGCTTTGAGGATGCAAGTGCGGCTACAGCCCACACAATTCACAAAGACAGAAAAAAAAAGAACAATATTTTTATTGTTTGTGGAGCACACTTTGAGGGTATCACCACCCTTTAACAGACAGATGCACGCTTGTCGCTGCTGCTTTGAGGACAGTATCATATGCAGTGACAGTAGACTTGTCAGAAATTGTTGGCACGTCCTTCAGTCCGGACCAGATGTCCAAACCAGCCCTTGACTTATGACACAGGCGCACGCTTGGCGCTGCTACTATGTTGATGCACGTGCTGCTACATCGCACACAAGTCACAAACACATTAAAAAAATAGTTTTTTATTTTTTGGAGCACTTTGAGGGTTACACCACCCTTTAACAGACAGACGCACGCTTGTCGCTGCTGCTTTGAGGATGCAAGTGCGGCTACAGCCCACACAATTCACAAAGACAGAAAAAAGAAGAATATTTTTATTGTTTGTGTAGCACACTTTGAGGGTGTCACCACCCTTTAACAGACAGACGCACACTTGTCGCTGCTGTTTTGAGGATGCAAGTGCGGCTACAGCCCACACAATTCACAAAGACAGAAAAAAGAAGAATATTTTTATTGTTTGTGTAGCACACTTTGAGGGTGTCACCACCCTTTAACAGACAGACGCACGCTTGTCGCTGCTGCTTTGAGGATGCAAGTGCGGCTACAGCCCACACAATTCACAAAGACAGAAAATAAAAGAACAATATTTTTATTGTTTGTGTAGCACACTTGAGGGTGTCACCACCCTTTAACAGACAGACGCACACTTGTCGCTGCTGCTTTGAGGATGCAAGTGCGGCTACAGCCCACATAATTCACAAAGACAGAAAAAAAAAGCACAATATTTTTATTGTTTGTGTAGCACACTTTGAGGGTGTCACTACCCTTTAACAGACAGACGCACGCTTGTCGCTGCTGCTTTAAGGATGCAGGTGCGGCTACAGCCCACACATTTCACATAGACAAAAAAAAGAAGAATATTTTTATTGTTTGTGTATCACACTTTGAGGGTGTCACCACCCTTTAACAGACAGACGCACTCTTGTCGCTGCTGCTTTGAGGATGCAAGTGCGGCTACAGCCCACACAATTCACAAAGACAGAAAATAAAAGAACAATATTTTTATTGTTTGTGTAGCACACTTGAGGCTGTCACCACCCTTTAACAGACAGACGCACACTTGTCGCTGCTGCTTTGAGGATGCAAGTGCGGCTACAGCCCACACAATTCACAAAGACAGAAAAAAAATGAACAATATTTTTATTGTTTGTGTAGCACACTTTGAGGGTGTCACCACCCTTTAACAGACAGACGCACTCTTGTCGCTGCTGCTTTAAGGATGCAGGTGCGGCTACAGCCCACACATTTCACAAAGACAAAAAAAAAGAACAATATTTTTATTGTTTGTGTAGCACACTTTGAGGGTGTCACCACCCTTTAACAGACAGACGCATGCTTGTCGCTGCTGCTTTAAGGATGCAGGTGCGGCTACAGCCCACACATTTCACAAAGATAGAAAAAAAAAGAACTATATTTTTATTGTTTGTGTAGCACACTTTGAGGGTGTCACCACCCTTTAACAGACAGACGCACGCTTGTCGCTGCTGCTATAAGGATGCAGGTGCAGCTACAGCCCACACATTTCACAAAGACAGAAAAAAAAAGAAGAATATTTTTATTGTTTGTGTAGCACACTTTGAGGGTGTCACCACCCTTTAACAGACAGACGCACGCTTGTCGCTGCTGCTTTGAGGATGCAAGTGCGGCTACATCGCACACAAGTCACAAACACATTAAAAAAATAGTTTTTTATTTTTTGGAGCACTTTGAGAGTTACACCACCCTTTAACAGACAGACGCACGCTTGTCGCTGCTGCTTTGAGGATGCAAGTGCGGCTACAGCCCACACAATTCACAAAGACAGAAAAAAAAAGAACAATATTTTTATTGTTTGTGTAGCACACTTTGAGGGTATCACCACCCTTTAACAGACAGACGCACGCTTGTCGCTGCTGCTTTGAGGACAGTATCATATGCAGTGACAGTAGACTTGTCAGAAATTGTTGGCACGTCCTTCAGTCCGGACCAGATGTCCAAACCAGCCCTTGACTTATGACACAGGTGCACGCTTGGCGCTGCTACTATGTTGATGCACGTGCGGCTACATCGCACACAAGTCACAAACACATTAAAAAAATTGTTTGGTTTTTTTTGGAGCACTTTGAGGGTTACACCACCCTTTAACAGACAGACGCACGCTTGTTGCTGCTGCTTTGAGGATGCAAGTGCGGCTACAGCCCACACAATTCACAAAGACAGAAAAAAGAAGAATATTTTTATTGTTTGTGTAGCACACTTTGAGGGTGTCACTGCCCTTTAACAGACAGATGCAAGCTTGTCGCTGCTGCTTTGAGGATGCAAGTGCGGCTACAGCCCACACAATTCACAAAGACAGAAAAAAGAAGAATATTTTTATTGTTTGTGTAGCACACTTTGAGGGTGTCACCACCCTTTAACAGACAGACGCACGCTTGTCGCTGCTGCTTTGAGGATGCAAGTGCGGCTACAGCCCACACAATTCACAAAGACAGAAAATAAAAGAACAATATTTTTATGTTTGTGTAGCACACTTGAGGGTGTCACCACCCTTTAACAGACAGAGGCACACTTGTCGCTGCTGCTTTGAGGATGCAAGTGCGGCTACAGCCCACACATTTCACAAAGACAAAAAAAAAGAACAATATTTTTATTGTTTGTGTAGCACACTTTGAGGGTGTCACCACCCTTTAACAGACAGACGCACGATTGTCGCTGCTGCTTTGAGGATGCAAGTGCGGCTACAGCCCACACAATTCACAAAGACAGAAAATAAAAGAACAATATTTTTATTGTTTGTGTAGCACACTTGAGGCTGTCACCACCCTTTAACAGACAGATGCACACTTGTCGCTGCTGCTTTGAGGATGCAAGTGCGGCTACAGCCCACACAATTCACAAAGACAGAAAAAAAATGAACAATATTTTTATTGTTTGTGTAGAACACTTTGAGGGTGTCACCACCCTTTAACAGACAGACGCACGCTTGTCGCTGCTGCTTTAAGGATGCAGGTGCGGCTACAGCCCACACATTTCACAAAGACAAAAAAAAAGAACAATATTTTTATTGTTTGTGTAGCACACTTTGAGGGTGTCACCACCCTTTAACAGACAGACGCACGCTTGTCGCTGCTGCTTTAAGGATGCAGGTGCGGCTACAGCCCACACATTTCACAAAGATAGAAAAAAAAAGAACTATATTTTTATTGTTTGTGTAGCACACTTTGAGGGTGTCACCACCCTTTAACAGACAGACGCACGCTTGTCGCTGCTGCTATAAGGATGCAGGTGCAGCTACAGCCCACACATTTCACAAAGACAGAAAAAAAAAGAAGAATATTTTTATTGTTTGTGTAGCACACTTGAGGGTGTCACCATCCTTTAACAGACAGACGCACGCTTGTCGCTGCTGCTTTGAGGATGCAAGTGCGGCTACATCGCACACAAGTCACTAACACTTTAAAAAAATAGTTTTTTATTTTTTGGAGCACTTTGAGAGTTACACCACCCTTTAACAGACAGACGCACGCTTGTCGCTGCTGCTTTGAGGATGCAAGTGCGGCTACAGCCCACACAATTCACAAAGACAGAAAAAAAAAGAACAATATTTTTATTGTTTGTGTAGCACACTTTGAGGGTATCACCACCCTTTAACAGACAGACGCACGCTTGTTGCTGCTGCTTTGAGGATGCAAGTGCGGCTACAGCCCACACAATTCACAAAGACAGAAAAAAGAAGAATATTTTTATTGTTTGTGTAGCACACTTTGAGGGTGTCACTGCCCTTTAACAGACAGACGCACGCTTGTCGCTGCTGCTTTGAGGATGCAAGTGTGGCTACAGCCCACACAATTCTCAAAGACAGAAAAAAGAAGAATATTTTTATTGTTTGTGTAGCACACTTTGAGGGTGTCACCACCCTTTAACAGACAGACGCACGCTTGTCGCTGCTGCTTTGAGGATGCAAGTGCGGCTACAGCCCACACAATTCACAAAGACAGAAAAAAGAAGAATATTTTTATTGTTTGTGTAGCACACTTTGAGGGTGTCACCACACTTTAACAGACAGACGCATGCTTGTCGCTGCTGCTTTGAGGATGCAAGTGCGGCTACAGCCCACACAATTCACAAAGACAGAAAATAAAAGAACAATATTTTTATTGTTTGTGTAACACACTTGAGGGTGTCACCACCCTTTAACAGACAGACGCACACTTGTCGCTGCTGCTTTGAGGATGCAAGTGCGGCTACAGCCCACACAATTCACAAAGTCAGAAAAAAAAGAAGAATATTTTTATTGTTTGTGTAGCACACTTTGAGGGTGTCACCACCCTTTAACAGACAGACGCACGCTTGTCGCTGCTGCTTTGAGGATGCAAGTGCGGCTACATCGCACACAAGTCACAAACACATTAAAAAAATAGTTTTTTATTTTTTGGAGCACTTTGAGAGTTACACCACCCTTTAACAGACAGACGCACGCTTGTCGCTGCTGCTTTGAGGATGCAAGTGCGGCTACAGCCCACACAATTCACAAAGACAGAAAAAAAAATAACAATATTTTTATTGTTTGTGGAGCACACTTTGAGTGTATCACCACCCTTTAACAGACAGATGCACGCTTGTCGCTGCTGCTTTGAGGACAGTATCATATGCAGTGACAGTAGACTTGTCAGAAATTGTTGGCACGTCCTTCAGTCCGGACCAGATGTCCAAACCAGCCCTTGACTTATGACACAGGCGCACGCTTGGCGCTGCTACTATGTTGATGCACGTGCTGCTACATCGCACACAAGTCACAAACACATTAAAAAAATAGTTTTTTATTTTTTGGAGCACTTTGAGGGTTACACCACCCTTTAACAGACAGACGCACGCTTGTCGCTGCTGCTTTGAGGATGCAAGTGCGGCTACAGCCCACACAATTCACAAAGACAGAAAAAAGAAGAATATTTTTATTGTTTGTGTAGCACACTTTGAGGGTGTCACCACCCTTTAACAGACAGACGCACGCTTGTCGCTGCTGTTTTGAGGATGCAAGTGCGGCTACAGCCCACACAATTCACAAAGACAGAAAAAAGAAGAATATTTTTATTGTTTGTGTAGCACACTTTGAGGGTGTCACCACCCTTTAACAGACAGACGCACGCTTGTCGCTGCTGCTTTGAGGATGCAAGTGCGGCTACAGCCCACACAATTCACAAAGACAGAAAATAAAAGAACAATATTTTTATTGTTTGTGTAGCACACTTGAGGGTGTCACCACCCTTTAACAGACAGACGCACACTTGTCGCTGCTGCTTTGAGGATGCAAGTGCGGCTACAGCCCACACAATTCACAAAGACAGAAAAAAAAAGCACAATATTTTTATTGTTTGTGTAGCACACTTTGAGGGTGTCACTACCCTTTAACAGACAGACGCACGCTTGTCGCTGCTACTTTAAGGATGCAGGTGCGGCTAAAGCCCACACATTTCACATAGACAAAAAAAAAGAAGAATATTTTTATTGTTTGTGTAGCACACTTTGAGGGTGTCACCACCCTTTAACAGACAGACGCACTCTTGTCGCTGCTGCTTTGAGGATGCAAGTGCGGCTACAGCCCACACAATTCACAAAGACAGAAAATAAAAGAACAATATTTTTATTGTTTGTGTAGCACACTTGAGGGTGTCACCACCCTTTAACAGACAGACGCACGCTTGTCGCTGCTGCTTTAAGGATGCAGGTGCGGCTACAGCCCACACATTTCACAAAGACAAAAAAAAAGAACAATATTTTTATTGTTTGTGTAGCACACTTTGAGGGTGTCACCACCCTTTAACAGACAGACGCACGCTTGTCGCTGCTGCTTTGAGGATGCAAGTGCGGCTACAGCCCACACAATTCACAAAGACAGAAAATAAAAGAACAATATTTTTATTGTTTGTGTAGCACACTTGAGGCTGTCACCACCCTTTAACAGACAGACGCTCACTTGTCGCTGCTGCTTTGAGGATGCAAGTGCGGCTACAGCCCACACAATTCACAAAGACAGAAAATAAATGAACAATATTTTTATTGTTTGTGTAGCACACTTTGAGGGTGTCACCACCCTTTAACAGACAGACGCACGCTTGTCGCTGCTGCTTTAAGGATGCAGGTGCGGCTACAGACCACACATTTCACAAAGACAAAAAAAAAGAACAATATTTTTATTGTTTGTGTAGCACACTTTGAGGGTGTCACCACCCTTTAACAGACAGACGCACGCTTGTCGCTGCTGCTTTAAGGATGCAGGTGCGGCTACAGCCCACACATTTCACAAAGATAGAAAAAAAAAGAACTATATTTTTATTGTTTGTGTAGCACACTTTGAGGGTGTCACCACCCTTTAACAGACAGACGCATGCTTGTCGCTGCTGCTATAAGGATGCAGGTGCAGCTACAGCCCACACATTTCACAAAGACAGAAAAAAAAAGAAGAATATTTTTATTGTTTGTGTAGCACACTTTGAGGGTGTCACCACCCTTTAACAGACAGACGCACGCTTGTCGCTGCTGCTTTGAGGATGCAAGTGCGGCTACATCGCACACAAGTCACAAACACATTAAAAAAATAGTTTTTTATTTTTTGGAGCACTTTGAGAGTTACACCACCCTTTAACAGACAGACGCACGCTTGTCGCTGCTGCTTTGAGGATGCAAGTGCGGCTACAGCCCACACAATTCACAAAGACAGAAAAAAAAAGAACAATATTTTTATTATTTGTGTAGCACACTTTGAGGGTATCACCACCCTTTAACAGACAGACGCACGCTTGTCGCTGCTGCTTTGAGGACAGTATCATATGCAGTGACAGTAGACTTGTCAGAAATTGTTGGCACGTCCTTCAGTCCGGACCAGATGTCCAAACCAGCCCTTGACTTATGACACAGGTGCACGCTTGGCGCTGCTACTATGTTGATGCACATGCGGCTACATCGCACACAAGTCACAAACACATTAAAAAAATTGTTTGGTTTTTTTTGGAGCACTTTGAGGGTTACACCACCCTTTAACAGACAGACGCACGCTTGTTGCTGCTGCTTTGAGGATGCAAGTGCGGCTACAGCCCACACAATTCACAAAGACAGAAAAAAGAAGAATATTTTTATTGTTTGTGTAGCACACTTTGAGGGTGTCACTGCCCTTTAACAGACAGACGCACGCTTGGTGCTGCTGCTTTGAGGATGCAAGTGCGGCTACAGCCCACACAATTCACAAAGACAGAAAAAAGAAGAATATTTTTATTGTTTGTGTAGCACACTTTGAGGGTGTCACCACCCTTTAACAGACAGACGCACGCTTGTCGCTGCTGTTTTGAGGATGCAAGTGCGGCTACAGCCCACACAATTCACAAAGACAGAAAAAAGAAGAATATTTTTATTGTTTGTGTAGCACACTTTGAGGGTGTCACCACCCTTTAACAGACAGACGCACGCTTGTCGCTGCTGCTTTGAGGATGCAAGTGCGGCTACAGCCCACACAATTCACAAAGACAGAAAATAAAAGAACAATATTTTTATTGTTTGTGTAGCACACTTGAGGGTGTCACCACACTTTAACAGACAGACGCACACTTGTCGCTGCTGCTTTGAGGATGCAAGTGCGGCTACAGCCCACACAATTCACAAAGACAGAAAAAAAAAGAACAATATTTTTATTGTTTGTGTAGCACACTTTGAGGGTGTCACTACCCTTTAACAGACAGACGCACGCTTGTCGCTGCTGCTTTAAGGATGCAGGTGCGGCTACAGCCCACACATTTCACAAAGACAAAAAAAAAGAACAATATTTTTATTGTTTGTGTAGCACACTTTGAGGGTGTCACCACCCTTTAACAGACAGACGCACGCTTGTCGCTGCTGCTTTGAGGATGCAAGTGCGGCTACAGCCCACACAATTCACAAAGACAGAAAATAAAAGAACAATATTTTTATTGTTTGTGTAGCACACTTGAGGCTGTCACCACCCTTTAACAGACAGACGCACACTTGTCGCTGCTGCTTTGAGGATGCAAGTGCGGCTACAGCCCACACAATTCACAAAGACAGAAAAAAAATGAACAATATTTTTATTGTTTGTGTAGCACACTTTGAGGGTGTCACCACCCTTTAACAGACAGACGCACGCTTGTCGCTGCTGCTTTAAGGATGCAGGTGCGGCTACAGCCCACACATTTCACAAAGACAAAAAAAAAGAACAATATTTTTATTGTTTGTGTAGCACACTTTGAGGGTGTCACCACCCTTTAACAGACAGACGCACGCTTGTCGCTGCTGCTTTAAGGATGCAGGTGCGGCTACAGCCCAAACATTTCACAAAGATAGAAAAAAAAAGAACTATATTTTTATTGTTTGTGTAGCACACTTTGAGGGTGTCACCACCCTTTAACAGACAGACGCACGCTTGTCGCTGCTGCTATAAGGATGCAGGTGCAGCTACAGCCCACACATTTCACAAAGACAGAAAAAAAAAGAAGAATATTTTTATTGTTTGTGTAGCACACTTTGAGGGTGTCACCACCCTTTAACAGACAGACGCACGCTTGTCGCTGCTGCTTTGAGGATGCAAGTGCGGCTACATCGCACACAAGTCACTAACACTTTAAAAAAATAGTTTTTTATTTTTTGGAGCACTTTGAGAGTTACACCACCCTTTAACAGACAGACGCACGCTTGTCGCTGCTGCTTTGAGGATGCAAGTGCGGCTACAGCCCACAAAATTCACAAAGACAGAAAAAAAAAGAACAATATTTTTATTGTTTGTGTAGCACACTTTGAGGGTATCACCACCCTTTAACAGACAGACGCACGCTTGTCGCTGCTGCTTTGAGGACAGTATCATATGCAGTGACAGTAGACTTGTCAGAAATTGTTGGCACATCCTTCAGTCTGGACCAGATGTCCAAACCAGCCCTTGACTTATGACACAGGTGCACGCTTGGCGCTGCTACTATGTTGATGCACGTGCGGCTACATCGCACACAAGTCACAAACACATTAAAAAAATTGTTTGGTTTTTTTTGGAGCACTTTGAGGGTTACACCACCCTTTAACAGACAGACGCACGCTTGTTGCTGCTGCTTTGAGGATGCAAGTGCGGCTACAGCCCACACAATTCACAAAGACAGAAAAAAAAAGAACAATATTTTTATTGTTTGTGTAGCACACTTTGAGGGTATCACCACCCTTTAACAGACAGACGCACGCTTGTCGCTGCTGCTTTGAGGACAGTATCATATGCAGTGACAGTAGACTTGTCAGAAATTGTTGGCACGTCCTTCAGTCCGGACCAGATGTCCAAACCAGCCCTTGACTTATGACACAGGTGCACGCTTGGCGCTGCTACTATGTTGATGCACGTGCGGCTACATCGCACACAAGTCACAAACACATTAAAAAAATTGTTTGGTTTTTTTTGGAGCACTTTGAGGGTTACACCACCCTTTAACAGACAGACGCACGCTTGTTGCTGCTGCTTTGAGGATGCAAGTGCGGCTACAGCCCACACAATTCACAAAGACAGAAAAAAGAAGAATATTTTTATTGTTTGTGTAGCACACTTTGAGGGTGTCACTGCCCTTTAACAGACAGACGCACGCTTGGTGCTGCTGCTTTGAGGATGCAAGTGCGGCTACAGCCCACACAATTCACAAAGACAGAAAAAAGAAGAATATTTTTATTGTTTGTGTAGCACACTTTGAGGGTGTCACCACCCTTTAACAGACAGACGCACGCTTGTCGCTGCTGTTTTGAGGATGCAAGTGCGGCTACAGCCCACACAATTCACAAAGACAGAAAAAAAATGAACAATATTTTTATTGTTTGTGTAGCACACTTTGAGGGTGTCACCACCCTTTAACAGACAGACGCACGCTTGTCGCTGCTGCTTTAAGGATGCAGGTGCGGCTACAGACCACACATTTCACAAAGACAAAAAAAAAGAACAATATTTTTATTGTTTGTGTAGCACACTTTGAGGGTGTCACCACCCTTTAACAGACAGACGCACGCTTGTCGCTGCTGCTTTAAGGATGCAGGTGCGGCTACAGCCCACACATTTCACAAAGATAGAAAAAAAAAGAACTATATTTTTATTGTTTGTGTAGCACACTTTGAGGGTGTCACCACCCTTTAACAGACAGACGCACGCTTGTCGCTGCTGCTATAAGGATGCAGGTGGAGCTACAGCCCACACATTTCACAAAGACAGAAAAAAAAAGAAGAATATTTTTATTGTTTGTGTAGCACACTTTGAGGGTGTCACCACCCTTTAACAGACAGACGCACGCTTGTCGCTGCTGCTTTGAGGATGCAAGTGCGGCTACATCGCACACAAGTCACAAACACATTAAAAAAATAGTTTTTTATTTTTTGGAGCACTTTGAGAGTTACACCACCCTTTAACAGACAGACGCACGCTTGTCGCTGCTGCTTTGAGGATGCAAGTGCGGCTACAGCCCACACAATTCACAAAGACAGAAAAAAAAAGAACAATATTTTTATTGTTTGTGTAGCACACTTTGAGGGTATCACCACCCTTTAACAGACAGACGCACGCTTGTCGCTGCTGCTTTGAGGACAGTATCATATGCAGTGACAGTAGACTTGTCAGAAATTGTTGGCACGTCCTTCAGTCCGGACCAGATGTCCAAACCAGCCCTTGACTTATGACACAGGTGCACGCTTGGCGCTGCTACTATGTTGATGCACATGCGGCTACATCGCACACAAGTCACAAACACATTAAAAAAATTGTTTGGTTTTTTTTGGAGCACTTTGAGGGTTACACCACCCTTTAACAGACAGACGCACGCTTGTTGCTGCTGCTTTGAGGATGCAAGTGCGGCTACAGCCCACACAATTCACAAAGACAGAAAAAAGAAGAATATTTTTATTGTTTGTGTAGCACACTTTGAGGGTGTCACTGCCCTTTAACAGACAGACGCACGCTTGGTGCTGCTGCTTTGAGGATGCAAGTGCGGCTACAGCCCACACAATTCACAAAGACAGAAAAAAGAAGAATATTTTTATTGTTTGTGTAGCACACTTTGAGGGTGTCACCACCCTTTAACAGACAGACGCACGCTTGTCGCTGCTGTTTTGAGGATGCAAGTGCGGCTACAGCCCACACAATTCACAAAGACAGAAAAAAGAAGAATATTTTTATTGTTTGTGTAGCACACTTTGAGGGTGTCACCACCCTTTAACAGACAGACGCACGCTTGTCGCTGCTGCTTTGAGGATGCAAGTGCGGCTACAGCCCACACAATTCACAAAGACAGAAAATAAAAGAACAATATTTTTATTGTTTGTGTAGCACACTTGAGGGTGTCACCACACTTTAACAGACAGACGCACACTTGTCGCTGCTGCTTTGAGGATGCAAGTGCGGCTACAGCCCACACAATTCACAAAGACAGAAAAAAAAAGAACAATATTTTTATTGTTTGTGTAGCACACTTTGAGGGTGTCACTACCCTTTAACAGACAGACGCACGCTTGTCGCTGCTGCTTTAAGGATGCAGGTGCGGCTACAGCCCACACATTTCACAAAGACAAAAAAAAAGAACAATATTTTTATTGTTTGTGTAGCACACTTTGAGGGTGTCACCACCCTTTAACAGACAGACGCACGCTTGTCGCTGCTGCTTTGAGGATGCAAGTGCGGCTACAGCCCACACAATTCACAAAGACAGAAAATAAAAGAACAATATTTTTATTGTTTGTGTAGCACACTTGAGGGTGTCACCACACTTTAACAGACAGACGCACACTTGTCGCTGCTGCTTTGAGGATGCAAGTGCGGCTACAGCCCACACAATTCACAAAGACAGAAAAAAAAGAACAATATTTTTATTGTTTGTGTAGCACACTTTGAGGGTGTCACTACCCTTTAACAGACAGACGCACGCTTGTCGCTGCTGCTTTAAGGATGCAGGTGCGGCTACAGCCCACACATTTCACAAAGACAAAAAAAAAGAACAATATTTTTATTGTTTGTGTAGCACACTTTGAGGGTGTCACCACCCTTTAACAGACAGACGCACGCTTGTCGCTGCTGCTTTGAGGATGCAAGTGCGGCTACAGCCCACACAATTCACAAAGACAGAAAATAAAAGAACAATATTTTTATTGTTTGTGTAGCACACTTGAGGGTGTCACCACACTTTAACAGACAGACGCACACTTGTCGCTGCTGCTTTGAGGATGCAAGTGCGGCTACAGCCCACACAATTCACAAAGACAGAAAAAAAAAGAACAATATTTTTATTGTTTGTGTAGCACACTTTGAGGGTGTCACTACCCTTTAACAGACAGACGCACGCTTGTCGCTGCTGCTTTAAGGATGCAGGTGCGGCTACAGCCCACACATTTCACAAAGACAAAAAAAAAGAACAATATTTTTATTGTTTGTGTAGCACACTTTGAGGGTGTCACCACCCTTTAACAGACAGACGCACGCTTGTCGCTGCTGCTTTGAGGATGCAAGTGCGGCTACAGCCCACACAATTCACAAAGACAGAAAATAAAAGAACAATATTTTTATTGTTTGTGTAGCACACTTGAGGCTGTCACCACCCTTTAACAGACAGACGCACACTTGTCGCTGCTGCTTTGAGGATGCAAGTGCGGCTACAGCCCACACAATTCACAAAGACAGAAAAAAAATGAACAATATTTTTATTGTTTGTGTAGCACACTTTGAGGGTGTCACCACCCTTTAACAGACAGACGCACGCATGTCGCTGCTGCTTTAAGGATGCAGGTGCGGCTACAGCCCACACATTTCACAAAGACAAAAAAAAAGAACAATATTTTTATTGTTTGTGTAGCACACTTTGAGGGTGTCACCACCCTTTAACAGACAGACGCACGCTTGTCGCTGCTGCTTTAAGGATGCAGGTGCGGCTACAGCCCAAACATTTCACAAAGATAGAAAAAAAAGAACTATATTTTTATTGTTTGTGTAGCACACTTTGAGGGTGTCACCACCCTTTAACAGACAGACGCACGCTTGTCGCTGCTGCTATAAGGATGCAGGTGCAGCTACAGCCCACACATTTCACAAAGACAGAAAAAAAAAGAAGAATATTTTTATTGTTTGTGTAGCACACTTTGAGGGTGTCACCACCCTTTAACAGACAGACGCACGCTTGTCGCTGCTGCTTTGAGGATGCAAGTGCGGCTACATCGCACACAAGTCACTAACACTTTAAAAAAATAGTTTTTTATTTTTTGGAGCACTTTGAGAGTTACACCACCCTTTAACAGACAGACGCACGCTTGTCGCTGCTGCTTTGAGGATGCAAGTGCGGCTACAGCCCACACAATTCACAAAGACAGAAAAAAAAAGAACAATATTTTTATTGTTTGTGTAGCACACTTTGAGGGTATCACCACCCTTTAACAGACAGACGCACGCTTGTCGCTGCTGCTTTGAGGACAGTATCATATGCAGTGACACTAGTCTTGTCAGAAATTGTTGGCACGTCCTTCAGTCTGGACCAGATGTCCAAACCAGCCCTTGACTTATGACACAGGTGCACGCTTGGCGCTGCTACTATGTTGATGCACGTGCGGCTACATCGCACACAAGTCACAAACACATTAAAAAAATTGTTTGGTTTTTTTTGGAGCACTTTGAGGGTTACACCACCCTTTAACAGACAGACGCATGCTTGTTGCTGCTGCTTTGAGGATGCAAGTGCGGCTACAGCCCACACAATTCACAAAGACAGAAAAAAGAAGAATATTTTTATTGTTTGTGTAGCACACTTTGAGGGTGTCACTGCCCTTTAACAGACAGACGCACGCTTGTCGCTGCTGCTTTGAGGATGCAAGTGCGGCTACAGCCCACACAATTCTCAAAGACAGAAAAAAGAAGAATATTTTTATTGTTTGTGTAGCACACTTTGAGGGTGTCACCACCCTTTAACAGACAGACGCACGCTTGTCGCTGCTGCTTTGAGGATGCAAGTGCGGCTACAGCCCACACAATTCACAAAGACAGAAAAAAGAAGAATATTTTTATTGTTTGTGTAGCACACTTTGAGGGTGTCACCACCCTTTAACAGACAGACGCATGCTTGTCGCTGCTGCTTTGAGGATGCAAGTGCGGCTACAGCCCACACAATTCACAAAGACAGAAAATAAAAGAACAATATTTTTATTGTTTGTGTAGCACACTTGAGGGTGTCACCACCCTTTAACAGACAGACGCACACTTGTCGCTGCTGCTTTGAGGATGCAAGTGCGGCTACAGCCCACACAATTCACAAAGTCAGAAAAAAAAGAAGAATATTTTTATTGTTTGTGTAGCACACTTTGAGGGTGTCACCACCCTTTAACAGACAGACGCACGCTTGTCGCTGCTGCTTTGAGGATGCAAGTGCGGCTACATCGCACACAAGTCACTAACACTTTAAAAAAATAGTTTTTTATTTTTTGGAGCACTTTGAGAGTTACACCACCCTTTAACAGACAGACGCACGCTTGTCGCTGCTGCTTTGAGGATGCAAGTGCGGCTACAGCCCACACAATTCACAAAGACAGAAAAAAAAAGAACAATATTTTTATTGTTTGTGGAGCACACTTTGAGGGTATCACCACCCTTTAACAGACAGATGCACGCTTGTCGCTGCTGCTTTGAGGACAGTATCATATGCAGTGACAGTAGACTTGTCAGAAATTGTTGGCACGTCCTTCAGTCCGGACCAGATGTCCAAACCAGCCCTTGACTTATGACACAGGCGCACGCTTGGCGCTGCTACTATGTTGATGCACGTGCGGCTACATCGCACACAAGTCACAAACACATTAAAAAAATAGTTTTTTATTTTTTGGAGCACTTTGAGGGTTACACCACCCTTTAACAGACAGACGCACGCTTGTCGCTGCTGCTTTGAGGATGCAAGTGCGGCTACAGCCCACACAATTCACAAAGACAGAAAAAAGAAGAATATTTTTATTGTTTGTGTAGCACACTTTGAGGGTGTCACTGCCCTTTAACAGACAGACGCACGCTTGTCGCTGCTGCTTTGAGGATGCAAGTGCGGCTACAGCCCACACAATTCACAAAGACAGAAAAAAGAAGAATATGTTTATTGTTTGTGTAGCACACTTTGAGGGTGTCACCACCCTTTAACAGACAGACGCATGCTTGTCGCTGCTGCTTTGAGGATGCAAGTGCGGCTACAGCCCACACAATTCACAAAGACAGAAAATAAAAGAACAATATTTTTATTGTTTGTGTAGCACACTTGAGGGTGTCACCACCCTTTAACAGACAGACGCACACTTGTCGCTGCTGCTTTGAGGATGCAAGTGCGGCTACAGCCCACACAATTCACAAAGTCAGAAAAAAAAGAAGAATATTTTTATTGTTTGTGTAGCACACTTTGAGGGTGTCACCACCCTTTAACAGACAGACGCACGCTTGTCGCTGCTGCTTTGAGGATGCAAGTGCGGCTACATCGCACACACGTCACAAACACATTAAAAAAATAGTTTTTTATTTTTTGGAGCACTTTGAGAGTTACACCACCCTTTAACAGACAGACGCACGCTTGTCGCTGCTGCTTTGAGGATGCAAGTGCGGCTACAGCCCACACAATTCACAAAGACAGAAAAAAAAAGAACAATATTTTTATTGTTTGTGGAGCACACTTTGAGGGTATCACCACCCTTTAACAGACAGATGCACGCTTGTCGCTGCTGCTTTGAGGACAGTATCATATGCAGTGACAGTAGACTTATCAGAAATTGTTGGCACGTCCTTCAGTCCGGATCAGATGTCCAAACCAGCCCTTGACTTATGACACAGGCGCACGCTTGGCGCTGCTACTATGTTGATGCACGTGTGGCTACAACGCACACAAGTCACAAACACATTAAAAAAATAGTTTTTTATTTTTTGGAGCACTTTGAGGGTTACACCACCCTTTAACAGACAGACGCACGCTTGTCGCTGCTGCTTTGAGGATGCAAGTGCGGCTACAGCCCACACAATTCACAAAGACAGAAAAAAGAAGAATATTTTTATTGTTTGTGTAGCACACTTTGAGGGTGTCACTGCCCTTTAACAGACAGACGCACGCTTGTCGCTGCTGCTTTGAGGATGCAAGTGCGGCTACAGCCCACACAATTCACAAAGACAGAAAAAAGAAGAATATTTTTATTGTTTGTGTAGCACACTTTGAGGGTGTCACCACCCTTTAACAGACAGACGCACGCTTGTCGCTGCTGCTTTGAGGATGCAAGTGCGGCTACAGCCCACACAATTCACAAAGACAGAAAATAAAAGAACAATATTTTTATTGTTTGTGTAGCACACTTGAGGGTGTCACCACCCTTTAACAGACAGACGCACACTAGTCGCTGCTGCTTTGAGGATGCAAGTGCGGCTACAGCCCACACAATTCACAAAGACAGAAAATAAAAGAACAATATTTTTATTGTTTGTGTAGCACACTTGAGGGTGTCACCACCCTTTAACAGACAGACGCACACTTGTCGCTGCTGCTTTGAGGATGCAAGTGCGGCTACAGCCCACACAATTCACAAAGTCAGAAAAAAAAGAAGAATATTTTTATTGTTTGTGTAGCACACTTTGAGGGTGTCACCACCCTTTAACAGACAGACGCACGCTTGTCGCTGCTGCTTTGAGGATGCAAGTGCGGCTACATCGCACACAAGTCACAAACACATTAAAAAAATAGTTTTTTATTTTTTGGAGCACTTTAAGAGTTACACCACCCTTTAACAGACAGACGCACGCTTGTCGCTGCTGCTTTGAGGATGCAAGTGCGGCTACAGCCCACACAATTCACAAAGACAGAAAAAAAAAGAACAATATTTTTATTGTTTGTGGAGCACACTTTGAGGGTATCACCACCCTTTAACAGACAGATGCACGCTTGTCGCTGCTGCTTTGAGGACAGTATCATATGCAGTGACAGTAGACTTGTCAGAAATTGTTGGCACGTCCTTCAGTCCGGACCAGATGTCCAAACCAGCCCTTGACTTATGACACAGGCGCACGCTTGGCGCTGCTACTATGTTGATGCACGTGCGGCTACATCGCACACAAGTCACAAACACATTAAAAAAATAGTTTTTTATTTTTTGGAGCACTTTGAGGGTTACACCACCCTTTAACAGACAGACGCACGCTTGTCGCTGCTGCTTTGAGGATGCAAGTGCGGCTACAGCCCACACAATTCACAAAGAAAGAAAAAAGAAGAATATTTTTATTGTTTGTGTAGCACACTTTGAGGGTGTCACTGCCCTTTAACAGACAGACGCACGCTTGTCGCTGCTGCTTTGAGGATGCATGTCCGGCTACAGCCCACACAATTCACAAAGACAGAAAAAAGAAGAATATTTTTATTGTTTGTGTAGCACACTTTGAGGGTGTCACCACCCTTTAACAGACAGACGCACGCTTGTCGCTGCTGCTTTGAGGATGCAAGTGCGGCTACAGCCCACACAATTCACAAAGACAGAAAATAAAAGAACAATATTTTTATTGTTTGTGTAGCACACTTGAGGGTGTCACCACCCTTTAACAGACAGACGCACACTTGTCGCTGCTGCTTTGAGGATGCAAGTGCGGCTACAGCCCACACAATTCACAAAGACAGAAAAAAAAAGAACAATATTTTTATTGTTTGTGTAGCACACTTTGAGGGTGTCACTACCCTTTAACAGACAGACGCACGCTTGTCGCTGCTGCTTTAAGGATGCAGGTGCGGCTACAGCCCACACATTTCACAAAGACAAAAAAAAAGAACAATATTTTTATTGTTTGTGGAGCACACTTTGAGGGTGTCACCACCCTTTAACAGACAGACGCACGCTTGTCGCTGCTGCTTTAAGGATGCAGGTGCGGCTACAGCCCACACATTTCACAAAGATAGAAAAAAAAGAACTATATTTTTATTGTTTGTGTAGCACACTTTGAGGGTGTCACCACCCTTTAACAGACAGACGCACGCTTGTCGCTGCTGCTATAAGGATGCAGGTGCAGCTACAGCCCACACATTTCACAAAGACAAAAAAAAAAAGAAGAATATTTTTATTGTTTGTGGAGCGCACTTTGAGGGTTACACCACCCTTTAACAGACAGACGCACGCTTGTCGCTGCTGCTTTGAGGATGCAAGTGCGGCTACAGCCCACACAATTCACAAAGACAGAAAATAAAAGAACAATATTTTTATTGTTTGTGTAGCACACTTGAGGGTGTCACCACCCTTTAACAGACAGACGCACACTTGTCGCTGCTGCTTTGAGGATGCAAGTGCGGCTACAGCCCACACAATTCACAAAGACAGAAAAAAAAAGAACAATATTTTTATTGTTTGTGTAGCACACTTTGAGGGTGTCACCACCCTTTAACAGACAGACGCACGCTTGTCACTGCTGCTTTAAGGATGCAGGTGCGGCTACAGCCGACACATTTCACAAAGACAAAAAAAAAGAACAATATTTTTATTGTTTGTGTAGCACACTTTGAGGGTGTCACCACCCTTTAACAGACAGACGCACGCTTGTCGCTGCTGCTTTAAGGATGCAGGTGCGGCTACAGCCCACACATTTCACAAAGATAGAAAAAAAAAGAACTATATTTTTATTGTTTGTGTAGCACACTTTGAGGGTGTCACCACCCTTTAACAGACAGACGCACGCTTGTCGCTGCTGCTTTAAGGATGCAGGTGCAGCTACAGCCCACACATTTCACAAAGACAGAAAAAAAAAGAAGAATATTTTTATTGTTTGTGGAGCGCACTTTGAGGGTTACACCACCCTTTAACAGACAGACGCACACTTGTCGCTGCTGCTTTGAGGATGCAAGTGCGGCTACAGCCCACACAATTCACAAAGACAGAAAAAAGAAGAAGAATATTTTTATTGTTTGTGGAGCGCACTTTGAGGATTACACCATCCTTTAACAGACAGACGCACGCTTGTCGCTGCTGCTTTGAGGATGCAGGTGGAATCTAGACGGGATTTGGAACCGGGGACACACTACCTCCATCAATTGTCTAAATCCCACTGCACTAATGGCGGATACCGGACGCACGTCTCACGCCAACATAGCAGTCAAGGCCTCAGTTATACGTTTTGCTTCAGGATGAGTGCTGTTGTACTTCATCCTCATCGCTAGGGACTGTTGGAGGGTCAATTGTTTAGTAAAAGTAGT
Source organism: Taudactylus pleione (assembly GCA_031769625.1). NCBI lineage: Eukaryota > Metazoa > Chordata > Amphibia > Anura > Myobatrachidae > Taudactylus > Taudactylus pleione. Next base: position 13,216,446 of record JAUIMM010000275.1, on the reverse strand, counting down.
GATGTTCCTACTTCCTCTCTGGGATGATGAACAACTCCCAGCAGCAGCAACAGCACTAGGAGGAAGTGGCTCTTGATCTTTCCCTATTTTATTTTTATTGGAGAAAGTTTGGTCCTCCATTTATGTTATATTGATATATACGTGCGGCTAAAGCGCACACAAACACAGAAAATATTTTTTTATTTTTGCTGGAGAGTAGTGCACTTTGTGGGTTACACCACCCTTTAAGAAATGAGCCAGCCGGCTCTTTACTTATGGGACACAGGCGCACGCTTGGCGCTGCTCCTTTGTTGATGCACATGCAGCCACAGCGCACACAATTCACAAACACAGATAATAATTTTTTTTTTGGTTTGGACTGGAGTGTACTTTGGGGGTTACAGCACCCTTTAACGGTCAAGCCAGCTGGCCCTTTACTTATGACACAGGCGCACGCTTGGCACTACTTTGTTGATGCACGTGCGGCTACTGCGCACACAATTCACAAACACAGAAAATAATTTTTTTTTGGTTTGGAGTGTACTTTGGGGGTTACAGCACCCTTTAACGGTCAAGCCAGCCGGCCCTTTACTGATGACACAGGCGCATGCTTGGCACTACTTTGTTGATGCACGTGCGGCTACTGCGCACACAATTCACAAACACAGAAAATAATTTTTTTTTTGGTTTGGACTGGAGTGTACTTTGGGGGTTACAGCACCCTTTAACGGTCAAGCCAGCTGGCCCTTTACTTATGACACAGGCGCACGCTTGGCACTACTTTGTTGATGCACGTGCGGCTACTGCGCACACAATTCACAAACACAGAAAATATATATTTTTTTGGTTTGGAGTGTACTTTGGGGGTTACAGCACCCTTTAACAGTCAAGCCAGCCGGCCCTTTACTTATGACACAGGTGCACGCTTGGCACTACTTTGTTGATGCACATGCTGCTACTGCGCACACAATTCACAAACACACAAAAAATATTATTTTTTTAGCACTTGGGGGGAGCACCCCTGATGGAAAGAGCACCCCCTGGACAACACTACAGCACCCCTTTAGGACTGGGACACTGACAGGACTTTGGAGTGGACACAGCCCCTATGGAGAACTGACTGCACAACACAGTCCAGCCAGCCCCTATTGACTTTGAAGTAGTGGACACAGCCCCTATTTACAACAGCAGCACAGCACAACACAGCCAGCCCCTATGGACTTTGAAGTAGTGGACAACAGCAGCACAGCACAACACTACTCTGCACTACACTACACTACACAGCCCAGCCAGCCCTAACTCCCACCCTCCCTCTTCACTGTCCACAGCTGAGTGAGAAAATGGCGCCGACGCGGGTACCTTATATAGGATCCAAAACCCGCGAGACTCGGAAGGCGGGATGATGACGTTTTGCCTCGATTTCAGATCCGAGTCAGGAGGGAAAAGTCGGGCCTGACTCGGATCGGGGGTGCTCGGGGGGGTTCGGATTTCAGAAATCCGAACCCGCTCACCCCTAATATATATATATATATATATATATATATAAAACAAGCAGGTGTCCACAAGTCCACAATTACGGACCAGGCAGCACTCACACGGACTTCATATAGATGGCTAACGTGCTTTTATTACCAACGTTTCAAGACCCCGTAGGCCTTTTCGTCAGGGTGAATAAAGTGCAAATGGTAAAAATGCCTACCTTATATAAGGGGATATAATCCCAGTAAAGGCCAAACGGTTCTCCGTTTCACACCGCCAGAGCGGGTGTCGCGTGTGCCGTGATGTCATCAAAGAGAGTAAAGTTGCACAGCTGTGCTGGCAAAGTTGCCAAGGAAACCAGACTGAAGCGTGTAATGATCCGTGCGCTGCGGCATCCAGCACAAAGGGGGAGAGGGAGAGGAGAAACGCAGACCTGACATAGTGAAAAAACATATGAATGAGTCATTAAAAGATTAGCATATGACAGCTATCACGCACACTGACAGTGTAAAACAGTGCAATGTGATAAGGATAACAAATTGTTACCTGCATATAAAGACTACATATAAAAATTAAATATCAAAATATGCATAAAAAATGATTACCACAATATTAATGCAAGCAAGAAATATATAAAAATCAACAGTCAACGACAGGGACATAAGAAAATGGCAATGTAAAAAAATCAAAAACAAAATAAAAATAAGAAAAAATAAGAAAAAAATGAAAAAAGAAAAATATATCAACAACTGAATATTAAATTTGAAAATCTTGAATTAATTATTTACTTAAATATTTAAATAATAAATTATTATGGGATAAATGTGCTCCACATGGTTTTATAATTTAACCCTTCTGGGTATATTGTGTCTAAAGTGTGAATCCATCTGGACTCTATTTGAAGTAACCGTCTGGCCCGATCTCCACCCCGACTAAGCGGTGGGACGTAACGTAGCGGTGATTTTGTAACGTAAGGTGGCTAGAGAATGTTTAGCTTCTTTGAAATGACGGGCCACTGGCTGGTCTGAATCTTTGCCTGCAATAGCTGTTCTAATGGACGATCGGTGCATGGCCATTCGTTCCTTAAACATTTGAGTAATTTGGCCAACATAACTTAAGCCACATGGGCATGTAATAAGATAGATTACATATCTGGATGAACAAGTGAGTACATGATATATTAAACTTTTTACCTGAGTGAGGGTGATGAAAAATTGATCCTGTCTCTAAGTAACTACATGTAACACAGGAAATGCACTTATAGCACCCTGGTTTTTTGTAAGAAATGTTACTGCTTTTTTGTGTAAGTGGAGTGATGTCTGTTTTTACAAGGATGTCCCTAAGGTTCCGACCTCTGGTATAACTAATAAGAGGTTTACTATTCTTAAACACTGGAAGGTCTTTGTCAGAGGTAATGATAGGCCATACAGATTTAGTAGCTTTAGAGATAATTGAACTGGCCAGAGTAAATTCAGTGACAAATGGAACTAGGTACTTAAATGGTTCTTTTTCTCGGGGAGTTAGAAGGGATTCCCTGTGCAAAGACATAACATCAGCTTTTTGTTTCAAAAGAAGGTGGGTATTGTATCCTCGTTGGAAAAACTATTGTGTCAATTTGAGAGTCAACCTCACTGGTGTAACTCGTAATACGGGCTACCCTCAGCATTTGGGACTTGGCTAAACCTCTTTTTAAAGATGGAGGATAAAAACTGCTGGCTTTCAAAAGGGTATTTCGATCTGTTTTTTTTTTTAAAAAGAATACTGTAGTGCAGCAGTTCTCAAACTGTGGGTCGTGACCCCAAAGTGGGGCGCGGCCATCACAGCTTGGGGTCGCGACTCAAATGGGGTGGAGTTGATGACCCCTCTGAGGAGAGTGAAACCAGTTGAACTGTCTGTTATTTCAGACTCCTCGGATCACTGGCTGAGAGATCCGAGGAGTCATCAGGCAGCCCCGCACCACCCCAGTGCTCAGCTTCTCTTGTCCTCCTGCCCAGCAGCAAAAACTGACACACAGGCAGCAAGCCTCAGCAGCAGACTCAGAGGAGCCAGCTGCCACACTCTCTCTGCAGTCTGTGCAGATGTTGTTAAGTAAGTGCAGCCTGGGGGACCACTGCTGCCAGGGTGGGAGGACACAGAATGTGTGTTGATTGCTGTTTAGGGAGAACAAACTTAAACAGGAGGAGGAATGAGGGGAGTGTTGAGCACAGACCCTATGGGGGAACAGGAGAGCACACAGTGTGGGAACTGGAGGGGGGGGGGACAGAAAAAAACAAATTTATTAAAAACCTATTGCCTCCCCCCTGTCATCCACTGCCTCCCCCTTGAAACGCACTGCACCCTCTGTCTTTCTCATCTACTACCTCCCCCTGTCACCCACTGGTTCTCCCTGTTACCCACTGTGTCCTATGTTACCCTTAGCCTCCCACTACCTCCCCGGTCACTCACTGTCTTCCCTGCCACCCTTTGCTGCTCCTTGCCACCCACTGCCGCCTCCTGTCACCTGCTGCCATCCTCTGCTTCTCCCTGCCACCCACTGCCTCTCCATCACCCTCTGCCTCCCCCTGTCACCCACTGCTTCTCCCTATTACTCACTGCCTCCTATGTCACCTATTGCCTCCCCAGTCACTCTCTGCCTTTCCATGCCATGATCTGTCTCCCCCCTATCACCCTGTCTCTACCTGTCATCCAGTCACCCCTTGTCACCCTGTCTTTCCCTGTCACCCTCTGCCTCCCCATGTGAGCCACTCGTTCTCCCTGTTACCCACTGCCTCCTATGTCACCCTTTGCCTCCCCAGTCACCCACTGTCTTTCCTGACACCCTATGGGGCTCCTTGCAACCCACTGCTTCTCTCTTTCACCCACTCCCCCCCTGTCACCCACTGCTTCTTGCTGCCACCCACTGCCTCCCCCTCACCCACTGCCATCCTTTGCTTCTCCCTGCCACCCACTGCCTCTCCATCACCCGACACCCTCTGCCTACCCCCTGTCACCACTGCTTCTCCCTATTACCCACTGCCTCCTATGTCACCTATTGCCTCCCCAGTCACCCTCTGCCACCATCACCCACTGTTTCACCCTATCACCCACAGCTTCTTCCTGTTATCCACTGCCTCCTACGTCACCCTTTGCCTCCCCAGTAACCCACTGTCTCCCCAGTCACTCTCTGCCTCACCTTGCAGGGACAGGGACTTTGAAAGGAGCTCGTCCCTGCAATGTCTAAATGAAATGATCGCATTAGCGCAGTGGTGTAAGTTCATACCAGATGCCAGGAGGCAAGTTATTATTTTTGTGCCCCCTAAAACAAAATGGAAAATAAATGTGGTGCATATCTATCTATCTATCTATCTATCTATCTATCTATCTATCTATCTATCTATCTATCTATCTATCTCTTATGCACAAAAACACTAATATAGAATAGCCTTAAGTGGGGTGACTATATTGTGGGCAATAGAGGAGGCGCCTCCATTATCTCCCATAGTTCTGCCCCTGCATTAGCAGATACCTCACTTCAGTTTCCATAGTCTACTGCGTCTCCATAGTGCTACTGTGCATGAGTGGTCTGCTGACCACGCTTGTGTGGCAGTCATTCTGCAGTAACTTGCTGGGGTCCTGTAATAATTTTTATTGTTAGACGGGGTCCCAGAGCAATAAAGTTTGAGAACCCCTGCTGTAGTGCATATCCTATTATCTTTTATAGTTAAGGTGACATCTAAAAAATTGACACTTAAGTTACTGCATGTTGAAGTAAACTTAATGGTGGAATATTGTGCATTAACGTCAGTTATGACGGCTTGTAGTATTTCAACTCCTCCTATCCACAAAAGTAGCAGATCATCTATGTACCTAGTATTTAGAAGAATATCAGAATAGATCTGTTTGTTGGTAAAGAAGAAATTACTTTCTTTTGAAAACATGTAGATACTGGCGAATGACGGAGAGACATTTGAACCCATTATGCAACCACTTGTTTGTAAATAATATGATCCATTGTGTAGAAAATAGTTAAGTTTCAGAGTTAATACTAGAAGTTTAATGAAAAGTGGAATGTCTAGTTTATCAAAGGATTTATCTCGCAGGAATTGTTCAACTACTTCCAACCCCTCCTGATGAGGTATAACCGCGTCGAAGCCGGATAATTGGCTGAGACAGAGGGCCTGATTCAGAGCCGGACGCAATTAGCGCTCGCTCGTTCAGAAAAAGGGGGTGGCTATTCAAATGATCCGTTCGCTCTGTGCGGTCTGTTGACGCCTCCATGTCTGAACGAGCGAACAAAACTTGCGGACGTTTATTTGAAAAATACGCCCCCTGGCCGCTCACATCATACGTCATGTCTGCTATTTATTAGATTAATCGAGTACATCGAACAGCGTATGAACTGCTCGCTATTCTTGTGGTTGGTTTTTCCTACCACTATATTGCGAGCAGGGCCGCCGTCAGGGGGGGACTGCCGGGCCCGGAGAGAGCGGGGGCCCGGGAGACAGCAGTGCAGAGTATATGAATCAGCAGCCGGGGAAATACAGCGCCGCCGACGGTATTTAATATATGGTGCCGGCCGCAAGACCTTACAGCTCGCGGACCGGCAGACAATCAGGAGCAGCCTTTGCGGCCGCTCCTGATTGGCTGCTGGTCCGCGAGCTGTGATTGGCTCGCGGGCAGCGTCGTATTTCAATTACCGCCAGCGGCGCTGTGTCTACCCGGCTGCGGCGTGGTTTGGAGTGTGACGTATTTTTCGGGGCGCGGCTTGCCGGGGCGGGAATGATTTGAACTCTGGGAGGTGCTAGCGATGACAGTGGAGACTCCGGGGATATACAAGGCCTGAGAGTTGAGAGAAGGGCCCCCACCGCCCCCTCCCGCTGAGCGGCCCTGGAGCGCCACCCCCAGAGGACCCTTTACCGGGGAGAGAGCAGGTGAAGCCCGAGATCTGAGCGGCACTTCCCGCAGCAGGGTCGGCACCCTCCCGCCCCAGCAGCCGTCCTGTGTGAGGTAAGCAGCGTCGGCCTTCTTCTCTCGGGCACAGTTCCCCAGTGTGTCCTCTGATAACTCGGCTGTTGCCATGGGTCTGGGATGTGGCCCTCCCCCCACCGACACCCTGCAGCTCACCCCGAGGTGGATAGGAGCAGAACAGTGACTACCTGGGAAGCCCTGTGTGTCACCCTGTACCCCCTACCCCTGTGTGTGTCACCCTGTACCCCCCCACCCCGACCCCTGTGTGTCATCCTGTACCTCCCCACCCCGACCCCTGCGTGTCACCCAGTACCCCCCTCCCCGACCCCTGTGTGTCACCCTGTACCCCCCACCCCGACCCCTGTGTGTCACCCTGTACCCCCCACCCCGACCCCTGTGTGTCACCCTGTACCCCCCACCCTGACCCCTGTGTGTCACCCTGTACCCCCCACCCTAACCCCTGTGTGTCACCCTGTCCCCCCCCTGTGTAGCTCCACCCACATTATATACAGCTCCTCCCACCTCTGCGCCATCCCCCGGGGGGGCCCTGCCTTCTTTGTCAGTACCGTGCCCCACGATTTCTGATGGCAGCCCTGATTGCGAGCAGTTTTGACTATAAAATAACCCAGTGACATGGTCAATGACGCTGCTGTTGTAATTATGCACACCCATAAAACGCCTGTTTTGACCTTTAAGCACGCCTGCGTTCTTAATTCCACTCCCCGTTTTCAAGCACCTTCCCCTGTTACCACCCACATATGCCTCATCCTGTCACTCAAAGTAGCAGGCATTCACTATATAGCGAACAAACGATTTTCGGACGCACTGACTGGTTCGCGCATGCGTATTATAAACCGTACGCATGCGCAGAAGTGCGAACATCGCTCGGAACGAGCGTACTGTCGCTTACGAGCGGCTCTGAATCAGGCCCAGAATCTGTTAAAATTTAAATCTGCACGACGCCATTTTGCGAATGGCAACAAGACGCCATTTTTCAAATGCCCGCTCAACGCCATTTTAGCAAATCCCACAATATCAGTACATACGGCGATGTTATTATTTAGCGTCATGCGATTCCCACGCAATAGAACAATGTTAAAAGTCCTCATTATATAAATACATACATTTACTAAAACATATAATATGAACAACCCTGCAAAACATGTACCACGGTGTACTCCACAGACACGTAGACGCACAACGCTAACTAGTGTCTTTTCTTAATATCCTTACACTTACACAGTGCACACTCACATAGAAAGGTTCCCTAGCATCAGGGGCAGAACTATGGGAGACAATGGAGGCACCTGCCGCAGGGCACCAGCACTGAAAGGGCACCTCCACCATCACCCACAATATATTCATCCCACTTAGGGCTATCAATATGGGAGATAGGGGGGCACTAAATGATAACTTGCCTCCGGGCGTCTGGGATGAACTTACGCCACTGCCTAGCATTAAGGTTAAAATTCAAGATTATATTCATTATTAATTATGTAATAAAGCGACTGTATTTAAGATCTCAGGTTTAGTACATGATAAGCAGACCATGTTTGGTGCTATTCTAAACCACTGTGTATTTGAAGTTCTCCGGTTTCATCGGCAGGGAGATCGCAACATGTGTCTACAAGTTATGGATCATAGAGAGTTAGGCATTGAAATGTATTCTGTGATGTAATGTTAACTAGCCAGTTTAGACTTGTTCTTCAGTGGGAAAATGGACACAAAGAGCTGTTGGAGGCTGGACTATTACAATACGAACTGACCTATGAACTATATCATAACAGAAGAACCAGGAAGAAGAACCAATGGGATTATGCCAACCTGTTCTATTGTATTGCCTATCTCTGTAAGAGTACATAAGCAAGCCCTCTGAATCTGATAGTCAGTCATCTTCTTTCTTTCTTTGACGGAGGCTTCACGTTTGATGCCGGGAATCTGGATCCAGAGCGCATGCATATGTATTCGACTGTACCTTGCGATTGTATAATTTGTTTGCGCTAATTGTATTTAGATCACAGCGTGTAACTATCTGCTTTTTGGTGAATAATATGCTTTGGAACCACAATCCAAGTCTGGAAAGCAATTATTTCTTGTGCGACCTATAATGCTAAATAGCAACATTTAGGGTGTATAGGTCATTAGGAATTCATACCGTGTACAAACTGTGTACATCTAAAGTACACAGGGTAGTATTATCAGGAATTGTGCCTAGATTTTGAATCTTTAAAAGTAGAGAAGTTGTATCTTTTAGGTAAGTGGGGTGTGTGACCACATACGGTTGAATGAGAGTGTCTAGAAATTGAGCTATGGGTTGGTATAGGGAACCAATGGCTAAAATAATAGGCCTACCAGGGGGCCTAGTTTCATTTTTATGAATTTTAGGGACACTGTAGATGACCGGTCTCCTGGGGTGTGGTTGCAACAATTTTTTAACTATATTTGAGTCCAAAAGTCCACTTAGAGTTCCGTAGGGTCCTGCGGTAACTTCTCATATGTATGATGGTCAAGTAGTTGTGTGTCCAATTCTTGTTTATAATCTTGAAAATTCTGGATCACTATTGCCCTGCCCTTATCGGCAGGGTGAATGATGATGTCAGAGTATTGGGCAAGGTCTTTGAGAGCTTTCTGTTCCCCCGGAGATAAATTGTGGTATGTTTTTAATTGTCCCACATAGATTTTTGTACTGAGACATCCACCAAACGGGAATAAGTTTTAATAGACGGATTTTGTGGTGAAGGGTCAAAAGTAGAGATATTGCATTTAAAAGTAGATGGCATAAGTCCTTCAGGTGCTTCCTTTTGCGATTTATGTTCGTAGAATTCTTTTCAACGCAACGAACGTGCAAATCGGTAATTATTAATTTTCCAATCAAAGTCTTTGTGCTTGTTGGTAGGTACAAAAGATAACCCTTTGTTAAGCGCTTTTAATTCCAAATCTGTAAAAGATCTTGAAGAAATATTGTGAATTACGTTTTCTTCCTGTATGATCGGGAGGAGCCTCTTGGTTTGGCCACCGCGCTGTTTGGGCCTGAGGGAGGAATGCCTGCAGGCATAGGAGGAAACCCTAAAAGGGACTGACCTACTGACCTGGGAGTAGATGGGTCATCACTTTCTTGTACTTGAAAATCGCTATCACTATTAGAAGAGGGAGTCTCTTTTTGATTTAGAAATTTTTATTTTGCCAGGTTTGTGAAGGGAATCTACGTTGGACATTGCTCCAGATCCTCTATTAGAGCCATTCAGCCATCTGTATACTTGATTATTGTCAAAATCTGCAGTTACGGTATGAAACTTGTTTTTCTTGTATTTAAGTACTTCTTTTTTATATTGTTCGCACTGGGAATTTAAGTGAGACCACAGATGTTGATGATTGGAATCACGTAATATATCGCTGTGCTGTTGTGTAAATGTCTCAATTTTAGATCTAGTGGATGACAATTCCTTACCAGCCTCCTCAATGACCAAGATCATGAGGTCCAGGCTGCATTTATTTAAGATCGCTATCCAGCGACGGCAGAATTCCGCATTATTTCTGCCTATGGTCGGGCAATTCTTTACCCTGAATCCCCTTGGTATGAGTTTGGATCTGAAATAATCAGAAAGGGTGCTACCATGTAGCAGATAGTCTATTTCCCTTTTTTCATTTTAATCAGCTGGTTGTAAATATCATCAGCAGTATGGGATTCTAATATGGGGTCATCATCCATGGCAAACAGTATATTAGAAATCTGTGCTTCCGTATAGCTGAAAGTTTCTCCTTTTGGTAAATCCAGGTTAATAAAAGATAAAGGGTCCAGTCCTCTGTTGTCTGCTTCCATAGTTGGTTAAACTACTAATAATCTATACAAAAATTGAATTGTGCAAAAAGCTGATAGTGCAAAAAATAGATACAGAAAGTGCACTAGTGTAAAGTGCAAACTGCAAAAAAATAGAGAAAAATCTGTTGAATCACTCTGAGATATACACCTTACCAGGTGTGCACATTGTTTGAAAAAATGACCAGGTGCCTACACAATAAGGACTAAAGCAATAGCCCACCAATAGCCCACTGTTTGGCCTCTTCTGGGATTATATCCCCTTATATAAGGTAGGCATTTTTACCATTTGTCTATATGAAGTCCATGTAAGTGCCGCCTGGTCTGTGATTATGAACACCTGCTGGTTGTATATCATCTAAGGAAGGCACCCCGGAAACTATATCCTGTTTGATCCAAGAGTGCGCCTCTACATGTATATATATATATATATATATATATATATATATATATATATACAGACATGTAGAGGGGCACTCACGAATCCGATGGTTGTAATAGCCGTGGTGCCTTCCTAAAATGAGTATATCCAGCGAATGTCCATAACCAAAGGACCAGGCGGCACTCCAACGGACTTATCAAATATACACCCTGAGCAAAAAGCCTTTGTGGCTTTGAAACGTCGGCTTAATAAACCACTTTTGTATATTTGATAAGTCCGTTGGAGTGCCGCCTGGTCCTTTGGATATGGACATTCGCTGGATATATATATATATATATATATATATATTTTAATGTTACTATTAGGGATGAGCTGGTCCGGATCTCTGAAATCCGAACCCCCCCGAGCCCCCCCGATCCGAGTCGTATCCGAGTCAGGCTCGACTTTTCCCGCCTGACTCGGATCTGAATTTGAGGCAAAACATCATCCCGCCTTCCGGATCTTGCGGGTTTTGGATTCTATAAAAGGTCCCCGCATCGGCGCCAGTTCTCATTGGCTGTGGACAATGAAGAGGGAGGGTGGGAGCTAGGGCAGGCTGGGCTGTGTTGTGCTGCTGTTGTCCATAGGGGCTGGCTGGGCTGTGTTGTGCTGCTGTTGTCCATAGGGGCTGGCTTGGCTGTGTTGTGCAGTCAGTTGTCCATAGGGGATGTGTCCACTCCAAAGTCTATAGGGGCTGGCTGGACTGTGTTGTGTAGTGTCTCATAAAGGCTGTAGTCCTAGAGGGGTGCTGTAGTGTTGTCCAGGGGGTGATCAGTGCATCAGGGGTGCTCCCCCAAAGTGCACTCCAAAAAACAAATTATTTTTTTTTCTGTTTGTGAATTGTGTATGCAGTAGCCGAACGTGCATCAACAAAGTAGCGCCAAGCGTGCGCCTGTGTCATGAATCAAGGGCCGGCTGGCTTGTCCGTTAAAGGGTGCTGTAACCCCAAAAGCACACTCCCAAAAAGATATATGTATATATTTTTTTGTGTTTGTGAATTGTGTGCGCAGTAGCCTCACGTGCATCAGCAAAGTAGCGCCAAGCGTGCGCCTGTGTCAGAAGTAAAGGGCCGGCTGGCTCGTCTGTTAAAGGGTGGTGCAACCCCCAAAGTGCACTCCAAACAAAATAAAAAATAATTTTCTGTGTTTGTGAATTGTGTGCACTGTGGCTGCACGTGTATCAACAAAGGAGCAGCGCCAAGCGTGCGCCTGTGTCCCATAAGTAAGGGGCCAGCTGGCTCATCTCTTAAAGGGTGGTGTAACCCCCAAAGTGCACTCCAACAAAAATAAAAAATAATTTTCTGTGTTTGCGAATTGTGTGCACTGTACGTGCATCCTCAAAGCAGCAGCGCCAAGCGTGCGTCTGTCCGTTAAAGGGTGGTGTAACCCACAAAGTGCCCTCCAACAAAAATAAAACATTTTCTTCTGTGTTTCTGAATTGTGTGCACTGTACGTGCATTCTCAAAGGAGCAGCGCCAAGCGTGCGTCTGTTTGTTAAAGGGTGGTGTAACCGTCAATGTGCGCTCCAACAAAATAAAATATTCTTCTTTTTTTTTTGTCTTTGTGAATTGTGTGGGCTGTAGTCGCACCTGCATCCTCAAAGCAGCAGCGCCAAGCATGCATCTGTCTGTTAAAGGGTGGTGTAACCCCCAAAGTGCGCTCCACAAAAAATAAAAAATTATTCTTTTTTTTCTGTCTTTGTGAATTGTGTGGGCTGTAGCTGCACCTGCATCCTCAAAGCAGCAGCGCCAAGCGTACCTCTGTCTGTTAAAGGGTGGTGTAACCCCCAAAGTGCACTCCAACAAAAATAAAACATTTTCTTCTGTGTTTGTGAATTGTGTGCACTGTACGTGCATCAATAAAGGAGCAGCGCCAAGAGTGCGCCTGTGTCCCATAAGTCTGTTAAAGGGTGGTGTAACCCCCAAAGTGCGCTCCACAAAAAAGAAACAATTCTTTTTTTTCTGTGTTTGTGTGCAAAATGTATGCGTAATAGCTGCACGTGCATCAACACAGCAGCAGCGCCAAGCGTGCGCCTGTGTCATGACTCAAGGGCCGGTTTGGACATCTGGTCCGGACTGAAGGACATGGCAACAATTTCTGACATGTCTACTGTCACTGCATATTATACTATCACCACTGACAGAATGGTGGAGGATTACATCGGTGACAGCATCCAAGTAGGCATGTCAGACAGTTCATACCTGTACTGGCAGGAAAAAGAGGCAATTTGGAGGCCCCTGTACAAACTGGCTCTATTTTACCTGAGTTGCCCCCCCTCCAGTGTGTACTCCGAAAGAGTGTTTAGTGCAGCCGGGAACCTTGTCAGCGAAAGGCGTAGGAGGTTGCTTCCAGAAAATGCGGAAAAGATGATGTTCATAAAAATGAATTATCAACTCTTCCAGGGAGACCACCCTCCAGAACGTACAGAGGGACCTGTGGAGGTGGATTCTAGCGGGGACGAATTAATACTCTGTGAGGATGAGGATGTACACAACATTGAAGAGGGTGAAGAATCGGTGGATGAGGAGGATGAGGATGACATCTTGCCTCCATAGAGCCAGTTTGTGCAGGGACAGATTAATTGCCAGCTTTTTTTGTGGGGGCAGAAACGAACCAATCATTTCAGCCACAGTCGTGTGGCAGACCCTGACGCTGAAATGATTGGTTTGTTAAAGTGTGCATGTCCTGTTTACACAACATAAGGGTGGGTGGGAGGGCCCAAGGACAATTCCATCTTGCACCTCTTTTTTTTCTTTGCATCATGTACTGTTTGGGGCCTAGTTTTTCAAACTGTCATCCTGTCTGCCCCTGCAGTGTCACTCCTAGATGGGCCACGTGTTTGTGCCGCCCACTCGTGTCGCTTAGCATAGTTATCCAGCTACCTCGGTGCAACCTTTTGGACATAAAAACACTATTGTGAGGTTTGAGGTGTTCAGAAATTAGAGCAAATTAAGGTTATTGGGGTTAATAATAGCATAGGAGCAGAAAAACCCACAAATTCTGTGATTTTAGCTGTTTTAATGCTTTTTAAAAAAAAAATACAGATCCAAAACACAAAACCCAGAACCCAAAACACGGAAGGGTGGTTTTGGCAAAACCAATCCAGATCCAAAATACGAAGAAAGATCCAAATCCAAAACCAAAACACAAAACACGAAAAGTGGCCCGGTGCACACCCCTAGTTAATATTTTAGTGTTTGCAATATTGATGAATAGTAATCTAAGCTTTATCAGTTTCTTCAGTCAGTTGCTGTTAGCTCTCTATATTTCTCTATATTTTATACTTTATTTCTGCAGGTGGAGTTGGCAATTCTTCGTGGTAAGGAAATTAATGTTGTCATTTACTTTTATTTGAGCCTCCGTGTCCCATAAAATCCTACTCCCACTTACCTAGTAAACCAGTGAGGCTCTGATCTGCATGTTCTCTAGATACCAAGCATCCGACATACTGCAACTTATGATTTTCTGCACTTTAACCATCTACAGCTCCCATTAATTGTTTTTCCCCATAGAAACATTCATAAAATATGTATTATTATTATTATTACATCAATATATGATAACCTTTGATAATATATTTACAGACAAGTTTCATTTTCAAAAATATAATTTTTATAACAATACAAAATATTGCTCCAGCTCTACTGTAGGACGGACTATCACTTCCCATGCGATGATGGAGACCACCTAACAAATTGACCTGCACGAGTAAAGTTTCCCTCTAACAAGCACTTGCAATTGGAGCTCGAATACAAACCAGGCAGAACTGTTTTTGTTTTTTGCTGAACAAACAAAATTGTATCATTAATGTGCATGGGCTTTGCAAAGTTTTCCAGTTTCTCTCCTCGTTTTTGAGTTTTGCAAATATCTGCACCTCGTGTGAATTTTTATGCGGTCTCCAGACTATTCAAGGTGGGATGTGTTCAGCATTCATCGTGTATACTAGTTGGGTGACAAACAGAAGCCACTCATTCCATGCACTTATAATGACATTGGATCGTGACTTTCCAAGAGCTGGTTTTTCAAACTTACGACTTGAAACTTTGCTCAATAACTTACTTCTCTAACAAACTTTATGTATATAAAACATTTAACAAAAAAAAGTGTCACTGAGTGGAGAATGCAATGGGCCTCATTCTGAGTCACACGTAATGCGGTTCAATTTCGGACGACTACAGCAAACATTTGCTAGTATTCGGAGTGGTATGCACCAATGTGATAGAGCTGCCCCCAGCCGTCACTCCTTGAGTGAGGCTATGGTCACAAAGTATGGCTGCCGCAGATGCACCCAAAACGTTCAAGACGCGTCTGCGTTTTAGCCGACACTCACAAATGTCTCTGGACTGTCATTCACACTTGCGAATAAAGACTCGCACCATGTGACTACGGTGATGAACCTTGATACATGAGCAGTGCAACCAGACGCATACGCAGTGGCAAAAAGTCGCTCCATTGGAAATACTTATTTCACAGCAGAAAAAGGCCTTATGACCCTACATGAGCCCCACAGAATGCCAATAATTCACTGGATGGCTGACAATTACTCTACATACCCCGTACCTTGGGCTTTATAGTATACTGTTTAATTTGGCTTACATGCTAATTAGCTCGGGCTACATTCTAGTTGCAGTTCTTACTATGCCCTGTCCCCCACAAGTGGCAGCATGGACTGATGTGGGATGGCAAAGGGCTGCTTTTTATTCTGCTACAGAAACTTAATATACTGTATTTAACAAAAGAGTACTGCCAGGTGCAATAATATCATTATGAATACATTTTATATTGTATGGCTTTAATTGATTAAATATTTCAAAAATACTAGGGTCCTATATCTATAACGTAATAATATAAATATTAATTAAAAAGGTTTTCAACTTCAAAAATCACCTGCTAGCAGATGGTGGTGATTTTGGCGTGAAATTTAAAGTAACATTTTAAAGGCAATTATTGGCTTCCATATGTCAGTTGGAACTGGAAGCTCGACTCTCACTTTCTAGTTCCAGATCCCACAAAAAAAAAATGTACATATTTAATTGAAATAAAAAATAAAAATAAATTAAAAGCAGCAGAAGGTGTAAAGTTGTTGCCTATGATAAATAAGGTTCCTGTTTACATGGGGAAGCACCACAGAAGTCCCCCGGTGAAGGTTATGATTTGCGATAGCCAGTGACAGTCAGCACTAGGAGAGGGCTTTGATTAGTTTGATACATATAGCAGAAGCCTTAAATCTTGCTAAAACTCATGTTTTTGCAGGATTTACTGTAGGGCTTTTTATCTTTCATAATTAAACCCCTTTATCTCGAATATCTCTAGCTCTGCTCATGCATTACATATCTGTGTTTGTAAATGTTATTAGCAGCTCCTTTTTTGATGTATTTTAGCTGGTTTAGTCTTGAATTATATTTGCCAGTCAGAACTGTAACTACTGGTTGTCTGTACGTTGATTTCACACATACCAGAAGGAAAAGAATAAATACACTTGTCACGTATAATTCCCAACACGTGTGATTTAATTCACATTCTGTCCTGTGCTGCACTACGGGAGGGGAATTCCTGTCTCCTGACTACCTGATGACAAGCCGGTTACAGCCCTGTTATAAGGGATGTCTACTGCAGGGTGTACTAACAGCAAGACTGGCACGGATGACCACACCCCTGTGCGCTGTATTTATAACTTCAAATCGTTTTAGTGATTTAAGATGGTACCAGTGATGCAAAAAAATAAAAACACACTTCTTATGAAACTTGTTTAGAATAATAATAATCAGTAATTGGTGGGGGTGAAATTGAACAGACTCATTGAAGTCAACTGCCACTGCGATCGGAACTACAATCGCAGTGTGTACGCAGACCCTTCACTGAGTGATTTTAAGGTAGTACCGTTTGTGGGTGGTGATGGGGGGGGTGGTCGAGCGAACGCAGGCGTGCCAGTGTGTTAAAACGCCATTGCAGGGGCATGCATAATTAAGCCCCTGCGACGGCATATGCAGCCCGAGCTCTAGACACTGACAGGAAGTTTAGCAGTTTGTGAGTGAGGTCTGACCTGCCTTAATTGTGCGTGAGGCTGCGATGGTACTCGATGGTACCGATGTTTCCGTAAGACTTGCAAGGTATTACGGATGTGAGTAAAGGGAAGTGAGTGTCTTTATGTTGTGCTGCGGCGGCATTGTGATCGCACTCATTTGCATAATTTCGCTGCAGAACTGCGTACGCGCTTGCTGCCGCAATAGTATTAGCGATCCTTGCCGAATCAGGCCTTTAATACTGTGGTTAGGGTTAGTCTATGTCTCTCAGTAAGGAGAGAAGGAGCCAGCCGGGACAGCGCTACAGCACACTGCTAAGAAATGAAACGCCGCTCATGGGGCTCAGGAGGTGAGCAACCGCCCACTGGCGGTGTAACTGGGTGCAGGGGGAGGGCCGAGCCCCTGTAGGGTTACTATATTTTAAAAATAAAAAAGGGACACACTGGGGGCATGACCAAATCAGGGAGGCGTAGCCATGCTCCGCTCCACAAAACATTTTGAAAAATACAATATGCAGCGCAAACTTAGCACAGGAGCTGGCACCGGGGCCCCTATGTAAGCCCTCAGGGCAACGGCACAGTAGTTCCGCCCTAAATACACAGTATACCACACAGTAGAAGTGCCCTTTATACACAGTATGCCACACAGTAATAGTGCCCTTTTTACACAGTATGCTACACAGTAATAGTGCCCTTTTTACACAGTATGCCACACAGTAGTAATGCCCTTTATACACATTATGGCACATAGTAGCAGTGCCCTTTATACACATTATGCCACACAGTTTAGCTCCTTATTCACATGTGCAGACATTGTTCTGTAGGTAATTGCGGGCCCTACTGGGTGGCATAATGTGATTAAGGAGCTTTACCCAGCTTTACACAGTAGAGACCCCCCCCCCACCTATCTGCCACTAAAGAGTGGACTGGGCCTATGCCCAGCCACTCGCCAGAGGCTCAGGCTATTGCCTGCCTACTATAGAGCATACTGTATAAAGTGACCAGGGCTAATGCCCAGAGTCACTTATACTTGTGGCACGGGCCCTCTTCCCACCTAACATGCCCCACAGGCCTGAGGCTTGATTGCACCCATGGGCCTAATGCCCAAAACCTGCACCTGGTGGTCTGTGGTGGTAAATTACTGGTGTCCAAGGCTGCCTACCCGTAAGCTGGCAGAGGCTGCAGTGTGGAGCTTCATTTAGCTCTGTCCATCCCATCACCTGCAGCACTCTCCGGTCCTCATCTTCTTTCTTCTGCTAGGCTGGCGCCACCAATCTTCCTTCTTCATCTGCCACAAATCTTCCTTCTTCATTCGCCACCAATCTTCCTTCTTCATCTGCCACCAATCTTCCTTCTTCATCTGCCACGAATCTTCCTTCTTCATCTGCCACCAATCTTCCTTCTTCATCTGCCACCAATCTTCCTTCATCTGCCACCAATCTTCTTTCTTCATCTGCCACCAGTCTTCCTTCTTCATCTGCCACCAATCTTCCTTCTTCATCTGCCACCAATCTTCCTTCTTCATCTGACACCAATCTTCCTTCTTCATCTGACACCAATCTTCCTTCTTCATTCGCCTTTCTTTTTTGCTTGACTACCACGCAGAACTGAAGGCTTCGCTCTGAGATGTCTGACATCAGCCGCTGAGAGCGGACGGAGCTATGACATGGCGAGCCGTGATTGACTTGTCTCGTATATTTCTCATTGGCTGCCGGCTCATGACCGGCATTAAATTGAAACTGACACCGCTGCCCTATTGCCCACCACTGCCGCCCAACCAGCTGCCATCTGGCTTCTTGCGAAACTGGGACAATTGGGCATCCTGAAGACTGTCTTCCGGACGCCGGGACACAGAGTTCACTTCTGGTATGTTCCCGGGAAAACAGGGATGTATGGCAACCCTAAGCCCCCATAGCAGCTGTACCCCCTGCACATACTATAGCTATGCCGGAATGGGTATGAAGTCCCTTTGGCTAAATAGCCACCAGGTCATATGCCGATGCCAGCAGCCAGAAAGGAGAAAATCCCATCAGGGCAGTTAAGTACTTTATCCCTACCCCTCTCCCCCCCCAACCCTCCCTTAGTGGTTCCTAACCCTAACCTCCCCTTCTAGTGCCTAACCCTAACCTCCACCTGGCGTCTTTCGGCGTTCCACGCCAGGATTAAGATTGGCGTCGGTATTTCAATGTTTATCTTAAATCCCTTGTCGGGATTTCCTTGTTGGTATTGAGACCGGCGGCATCGCTGGCGCCGGTCTCATAACTACATCCCACTACGCCCGTGTCCATAGTTAATTTTACAAAGATTGACACAGGACCGAAATCGCAGCAGTACAAGTACAAAAGCATAGGACAGCCTTGGTAGGCGTAAAGCAAACAGGGTTATGATTCTCACTGATTGGCTTATTCATCTTTTTTGCGCTGTGATTGGCCTGATTCTCCAAAGAGCATTATTTATCTGTCACCAGTTCACACAGTAATTCCATAATAAAATTTCCCAAACCGGTTCTTCCATCTGTAGTGCAGATGTGTCTATCTTACCACTGTGCTTCCCTGGTAGTTCATAAATGCTGGCAGCAACTTACAGCCTCTTGTTACATTTTATATCTCCAGCCATGTTTTTCCATTATTTTCTGCAGTAGCCTCACATAATACAGTTTTATGCGGTGTACTTTATATATAAATAACGTTGGCGTGATATATGTAGATAATATGGTACCACATTCCGCCTGACGTAATGGATAAAGCAGCATAACACAGACAGACTAGTAGTACAAAGGGAATGCACAGGATATCTAATGATGCAGCCATATTATAATAACAAGTAATGGTAAGTAGTGCCAATGGAATACATCTGCTATAGAATGAAACACGTGAAGGCCAACTTTGCCGAGCAAAAGCTACAGTGAAACACATCTACCAGGATGCACAGTTTCCCCCTTTTAAATGTGTCCTCACTCAGATCTGAGATTTAATTTGTCTGTGTCCTTCGCATTCCAGTAGCTGCAGCTGTGTAGTTTACCTGCCTCTATGTAGCTGATCCATACATATAAACGCTAGTATCAGGCTTTCTCCTGGTGTAGTAGCCTGAGCCTGACTGTGCAAGCCCTGAGGCACCTACTTTCTGTATCTCTGCACGCTGTAATATCGCCGGTGATTATGGACACGCCACCATTGGAGACACTACCATAACATGCCAAGGGGCTGCATTCTAAGATCCATGTCCTGCAGTGCGTACAGGTGCACAGTCATTTTCATTTGCAAAAACGCTCTCACCCTAAACTTTTATTAGGACACATTGTATGTAATAAAAAGATTCAAACAAAAGGAGGATGCACTATCCACAAAAATGCGTTCAAATCTCGGAAAATTCCAATTTGGGAGGTTTGACCACATTCCCCCAAATGCATCAAGGTCCGGGAAGCAAAACATTCCGGAGGATGTTCCTGATAGACATAGATATACAGGGGGTAAAAATAAGTATTGAACACATCAACATTTTTCTCAGTAAATATATTTGTAATGGGGCTATTGTAATGAAATATTCACCACATGTCAGCAACAACCCATGCAATCCACACATGCAAAGAAATCAAACCATAGATGTCCATAAATTAAGTTATGTGTAATAATGTGAAATGACAAAGGGAAAAAGTATTGTACACATGAAGAAAGGGAGGTGCATAAAGGCATGGAAAGAGAACAGGGGCTGATTGGCCCTTACCTTTAGCGGGGGAAATCCCGGTGGGCCGATTGGTCTGTGGGGCCACTTCTCAACCTTGGCTCCGCCCCTCGAATCACGTCTCCCGGCTGTCATTATTTTTTCTTCTAGCATGACAGGCAGCCTGTCAGACCTAGAGCTGCCAGCTGCCCGCGGCCCACCTCTATCGTGAGAAGAGGCTTTCTTAGAAGAGCTACATCAGATGTGCTGGTCAACGGCTGGCCGGTAAGTTACAGGGCCCACACAGCCAGCCTGATTGTCTCCTCTCCACTCTGTCCCCTGCTGAGGCTGTGAAGTGTGAAGTTAAGGTTTAACTTCACAGCCTGGGGAGGGGCAGAGTGAAGATGAGAGCCCCAGGGAAGCAGCAGTGCAATGAAGACAAATGGGGCTGGGCTGGCTGGCAGCCTGAGACTTCCATCGGCACCTGCTGCATTTTTTTAGAGTGGCTGATAGGGAAACGGTGTGTGTGTGTGGGGGGGAATTAATGATGATCTGAGAGGGGGGAGTTATTCTGTAATAAGGGAAGATGATCTGTCTGTGGGGGAGGGAGCTATATTTCGCTAAAGGGAGATAATGATCTGTCTGAGGGGGGAGGGGGGATCTGCTGTACTAGGGGTGATGATGATCTGTCTGTGGGGAGGGGTAATTCTGTGCTAAGGGGAGATGATGATCTGTCTGGGGGGGTTATACTGTGCTAAGGGGAGATGATCTGCTGAGGGGGGCTACTCTGTGCTAAAGGGAGATGATCTGTCTGTGAGGAGGGGGGTATTCTGTGCTAAGGGAATATGATTTGTGTTTGGGGGAGGGGGGTATTATGTGCTAGGGCAGGAGGCTGGCGCTGGGGAGATGCAGGATGCTGGCGCTGGGGAGATGCAGGAGGCTGGCGCTGGGGAGACGCAGGATGCTGGCACTGGGGAGACGCAGGAGGCTGGCGCTGGGGAGACGCAGGATGCTGGCGCTGGGGAGATGCAGGATAAAGGCACTGGGGACACCCAAGGCGATGGTGCTGGAGACACACATAGAGGATGGTAGAACCACCTGTACTATTATAAGAAAAGACTGGGGGACAATAATCTTCAGTAAGACAACAATTCTAATGAAACCATATTACTGATGCAAATGGAACCAAATGAGCAAATATATTTCATTAACATAAAATTGTTTGATATGGGAAACTCACATTTGGTCCTGCCCCAAAACCTCTGTTACTATCTGGTTGAGCCTATGTTGAAAGATAATGACATTGGCTTTATTACAACACAAACTGACGGCTTTCAGACCATGTGATCTTCTGCATGAATAGTAAATACCGGCTAGAGACACTACATGTCCAGGGAGAAATCTTATAGGTAAGAAATATTCATTGTCATTCACATGCTTGCTGTGCTTATTCACTAGAGAGAGGGACTGTGGGCATGGCTATCAGCTCCTGGATCGGTGGGCATGCCCCCAGCATGAAGAAAATGAGGGGAGTGTCTTGCGTGCATAACATTTCACATTAGGCCACACCCCTGCCACAAGGCCATATCCAGTTTTCAGGAGTGCGCCTGCCACACACGCACATGGTGCCGCTATCTACGTTTTTTTCCAGGGCCACTTTAAATTTCCAATCCACCCCTGAAAACCAACAAACTAGCTGAAATCTATCAGTAATTAGAAAGCAATCCTGCCCCTTATCAGTTCAAATTAATATAAGCTGGTTTAGTCCCAACTGATGGCCTATAAAAAGGTGTTTCATTACCAAGGTATCACACAAGAAACATCTCATGATGGGTAAAAGCAAAGAGCTCTATCAAAGACCTTTTACCAGCTGTAGATGACGTTGTCCAGGGCTTAAAGTGGTCCTGGAGAGGTGGTGAAACTCATCTCCCCAGCTGCCTACACCCCTCCTGCCATGTTAGGTGGAGCTAGTCTGAGAGCCCAAAACAAGTGTGAAAACTGTTTTTTACACACACACACACACACATTATTGTGTATAGGAAAGTGTAAAGTGAATGGCCAGGGGGCAGCCCAGGCCCCCAAAAGCTTTGGGTGATCTGACAGTGAAATATATTTTAGATGCTTTTTTAACACCCCTGCCATCAGCTGATACTACAATGTTAAGTCACTTAAAAAGAAAAAAAAAGTTCTATATTATCAGTGTAACTCTTAATTATTTTTCTGCCTCTGAGATTTTTATGGAGTCCCCACAAACTAGTCTATGTCACTTGGGTGCCCCATTTTTTTTTGCAACCCCTATGTATTGCCTTCGCTTGATCCTTTCCTTACCTATATGCTGGTTTCTCTGCAATGAGGGACTGCTGAAGAAATTGGGCCTCCCTAGGCAGACAGCATCTTGAGCCAATAATCAGTATGCATATAGGAGATCACATGGTATGTTGCCACCTGTTTGGGTAGGAATAATATTTCATCTTCCTTCAAGAGGTTCAACTAGATAATAAATAGTAATATATGTTTTGGGTAGGGCAAATTGTGAACTTCCCATATCAAACATCCTGGAGAGACAACATCCTCCTATGTCTCTCCAGCATCATCCCCCTGAATCTCTACAGTGCCACTCCCCTGCTACTCATCAGCGCCATCCCCTCTGAGTCTCACTAGCTTCATCCACCTTGCTTCTAACCAGCATCATCCCCCTGAGTCTCACCAGCTTCATCCTCCATGCATCTCTCCATCACCATCCCCCGTCTCTTCAGCACCATCTACCTGTGTTTCACAAGCATCAGCCCCCCGCTGCATCTCACCAGCACAATTCCCATGTCTTCACTCCAACACCATCCCTTTGTGTCTCTCCAGCTTATCCCCTTGTGTCTTTCCAGCAACTCCCTTAATCTGCATCCCCGACCATCAGCTCCCTGCCCCTGTGTCCCCCACCAGCAGCTCTCTGCACCTGTATCCCCCAACAGCAGCTCCCTGCCCCTGTGTCTTCTCTCCCACCAGCAGCTTATGCCCACCTCTAGCATCAGCTCCCTGCCTGTGTCTCCTCTCCCATCAGCAGCTTATCCTGTGTCCCTCTAGCAGCAGCTCTCTGCTTGTGTCTCCTCTCCCACCAGCAGTTTATTCTTCCCCCGTGTCCCTACATCAGCATTTACCTTCATGCCTGCATCTTCATGTCTGCCCTGGTCCCTGCTCCTCTTCGTGGCCAGCTGCGGCCGGCAGAGGAGGAGGTGGAACATGGAGCCGGAAACCAGGGGGGGGGTAGCAGCCGCCGCCAGACAGAGTGGCTCTCTGTCTGTGGGACTTCTGCGCAGGGACATGGTGGAGGTGGAACTAGTTTGACCTACCATTAGCGGTGAAGGAACTCAGTTCCACCCTGTTCCAGCCCACTTTAACCCCTGGCATTGCCTAATAGAAACCTGTAGACTTCCTACTGGAGACTACACCGAGAGGGATCCAATAGGATCCCTCCCAGTGTCCCCCACGGCTCACTCATGTGCTGGCCAAAGGCAAAGCATGCACATAAACTCGGAGGTCCTGGCACTGCTAGGGATAGCTGTCCTTTGTGGTTTGAACCACATATCTTCATGTATACGGCGTTAATTAACGCTGCTATGCATGCAGTGGCAGGCTGGGCCGGGGGGCAGGGTGCCATGTGCCCCCTGGGCCGCAGCGTCATGCGGGCCGTGGGCCGGTGCAGTCTGTGTCACTGTGACACAGACTGCACTGCGTGTGTAGTGCTGACCGGACGGAGTTCGGTCAGCGCTACACTGACAAACACACAGCCGCCGGCTCCGGCAGCTGTGTGTTTGTTGTAAGCAGCAGCCAATGAGAGTCTGTCAGACTCTCATTAGCTGCTGCAGCGCCCACTGCGGGAGCCGCTCCATCTTCCGGCTCCCGCAGTGGGCAATGGGAGAGACATCATGATGTCATGTGACGTCTCTCCCATAATGCAGAGCGGCCCGGCCCGGGAGGACAGACGGAGGAGCAGATGGCGGCGGCGGGAGCGGGGATTCAGGTAAGTGTTTTTATTTATTTTGTGTTTTATATTATGTGTGACTACTGGGGGCACTACAAAGGGGGGGACTACTACTACTGGGGGCATTACAAGGGGGGTGGGGGACTACAACTTCCGGGGGCACTACAAGGGGGGGACTACTACTACTGGGGGCACTACAAGTGGGGACTACTACTGAGGGCACTACAAGGGGGAGGGGACTACTACTACTGGGGACTACTACTACTGGGGGCACTATAAGGGAACTACTACTACTACTACTGGGGGCACTACAAGGGGGGTGGGGGACTACTACTACTGGGGACACTACAAGGGGGGACTACTACTACTGGGGACACTACAAGGGGGGGACTACTACTACTGGGGGCACTACAAGGGGGGGAGTACTACTACTGGGGGCACTACAAGGGGGGGGGACTACTACTGGAGGCCTGCATAAGGGTGTTCTCTCCTGTGGCACACGGGGGCACTGCATATGGGCACTACGACAGGGTGCTGCCCCAATCTTTATTTTTACCTTACATTAATCCCATATGGACCCGCCTCCTCCCTGGAACACTTGAGGGGGGGGGCGCCGTAGCTCCGCATATTCTTTGGACACCCTGGCTACACACTACTCCTCTGCTAGGGCCGCCTGCATGCATTTGCCCCCCAGGCTAAAAGTTGCCAGCCAGCCCCTGTATGCATGTGATCAGTATTGGGATGTAATTCTATTTTTTTCAAATCAACGTATTAAATAATGTTCACTTATTCAAAATATTAAAAGGTTAACGGCTGTACCAGACCTTGTATTGCAGCAGTGCAATGACCATCATCATAATTGTAAAATAGACTTGTTAAATAAGCTTCCCCATGCAAATTGTGCAGCCAGCAGGAGCCATCACCTGTTGTAACCCCTTTGATGGATTGGGAGTAACAAAATAAGCCCCAGCACCTGGTACAACTCCAATTTTGAGGCAATAGGGCTTTTTGCACTTTCTTAAGAGAAACTACAAGGCACAGATATGTCTGAAAGCAACAACCATATATTTACGGTTTGTCTGAAAGTTATGTTATGTTCACTTAAAACAGAACCCATCGGGAGATGCCTCTTGAAATGAAAGGCCAGTGACCATTTTATGTTTACTGGCAGGCCAAAACACAGAGCCCTTTGAGGCTTTGGTGCATCAGCACTATTTGATATCCAGCCAGGAGTAAATAGATTCAGCATATAATTCAGCATCGCAGTGTACTTTTTATTTTTTTACAGGTTGCTTTGTACTTTTATTCAAGAGAGATCTTTTCATGTTGTTCCCCAGGGAATCTGTCTGGCCTAGTTGTGAAGTTGGCGGGGGAATTAACATTCTAATGTCTCTTAACCGATTACCGATACAGTCTTTGAAACGAGAGATACATCCAATGGTGTAAAAATTTAAGTTTTTCAGAGAAACCAAATGTTACATTCTGTTAGTAGTAAAAGTCAGGTTTTATTCCCCCTGACACATTTTAATGATGAAAAAGTTTCTTTGCATTTCCAAAGTTATTGTTATGAACTTAGGGGACGCTATGAACCTTGAGTGGATTCACCACAGAGTAGCAACAGTGCTGAGGATTTTGCAAGGATGACTTGCAAGGATTCCCTTTAGGATGAAGTCCAGCAACAGCTTTGAGGGCTGGTAGAATAGAAAGAGTTGGTTAGGACAGAGTAGTAGCCTTAAGGGGTGGTGCTTGGCTTGGTGTGGCCTTGGCCGAGTAACAGCCTTGAGGGCTGGAAGCCTCTGACTCGGTGTGGCCCTCGGGCCGTGTAGCAGCCTTGAGGGCTGGTGGTGCTTGGCTTGGTGCGGCCTTGGCCGAATAGCAGCCTTGAGGGCTGGAAGTGCCTGACCAGGTGCGGCCTTTGGGCCATGTAGCAGCCTTAAGGGCTGGTAAAACTATGCAGGAAGCAGCCTTTGGGCTGTGGAGCAGCCTTGAGGCCTTATAGACCTGGCAGAAAGCAGTCTTTGGGCTGTGTAGCAGGACGCAAAGTTGCGTCGGCAAAAGATGCATGAGTGCGACTTGTGCCGGCGAGATGACACAAGTGGCAGGAGGCACTGGAGTGCGACCGAGGTGACACAAGCGGCAGTACACTAGATGGTGTGGATCGGAGACGTTGGATGGTGGTCTGTGCCGCCGGGATGACACAAACGGCAGGAGCCACTGGAGTGCGACTTGTGCTGCCGAGATGACACAAGCGGCAAGGTACACTGGAATGCGGCCTGTGCCGCTGGGATGACACAAATGGCAGCAGCCACTGGAGTGCGACTTGTGCCGCTGGGATAACACAAGCGGCAGGGTACACTGGAATGCGGCCTGTGCCGCCGGGATGACACAAGCGGCAGGACGCTGGATTGTGACCTGTACCGCTGAGATGACACAAGCAGCAGGACACACTCGAGACTGGCAGAGGTACAAGACACACGACTTGGACACGATACAAACAGCAGAACCGGAAACACGTGAAACGCTATAACCGGCACCTGAGCAACGCATCATCAGGACAGAAATAGGAGGAAGCACCAATCCAGTACCGGCAGAGATGACGTACAGCCGAATGGAAGGACTTCATGAGTTGACAGTGTGGCGCCTCTGTCTCCCAGCAACCGGTCTGAGAGAACCGCCATGATCACCGTTGTCCAACAAGACGCGGCTGCGCTTTTGACAGTTATAAGACGCTCAGGATTTGTTGTAAGATAAAAAAACACAGACTTTTTTTTTAATCTTTCCCACAAAGCAAAACAAATAGACATATGTTTTTTTTTAATTTCTTTACGAGTATTGACTGTCTATTAGCATATAGTTATTACACAGAGGGATGTTCACTTCTAGATCGGTTTTGTGTGAATTAAATGAGTTTTCATTCAAATTAGTACATGGAAACATACAAACAGATACTGTATGAGAATCACTTCCAACTGTATAAGCAACAATTTATTTTTATCTCTATATTTATAAAATAAAGGGCCTGATTCAGAGCCGGACACTCTGACCAGAGCGCTCGCTCTGAATCAGGGCCCTCCTCCCTCAACTTGGAGCGGCCTCATGGACGCTCGCATAGCCGTGGGTTACCACCCACAGCTATAGTGAGCGTCCATGATGATGGTCGCGATGGTCAAGACCATCGCGACCATCGGGCTTGCGACGAGACCCTGCGGTAGGGTCTCGGTGATCGTAAGCCCTGGAGTGATTTTGGCTCTATCAGAGCCAAAATCACTCCCACTGACATCACTACTGATGTCAGTGGGGCCGGACTCAGACGGTAGGCGTTCCCATGGGAACGCCTCCGTCTGGCAGCCACGCCCCCGGCACGCCCACCAAAGGGGGCGTGCTGTCACTCACCATCGACAGCACGCCTTTGGTGCGAGACCCCTAACGACGGCTTGGCCGTCGTTATTCGGGTCTCGCGCATGCGCACGACGGAGCTCCCTCCGTCGTGCGCATGCGCAATTCGGCACCATCGAACCGCTTGCGAGCGTCCTGCGCTCGCGAGCGGGTCTGAATCAGCCCCAAAGTCCCCAGTTTAACCACTGAATGGATTTTGATGAGGTCTTCACTATTCTATACAACATTGGGCTTGGAAGGTTTAGGTGTATGAACCACTCATCTGTGACAAAAGGGAGCTGAGCAGTCATGATTTTAGTGAAGCAAGTCAGAGAAAAAATCTTGCACCAAGCTGCTGTATAAGAGCTGACCAGGGTGCTGAAACGGTATGCAGTCAGGAAGCCGTCTGACCTAATACCGACAACCGGCTTCCTGACTGTCATATCCTGGCAAGGGTGTAGTCTAAAGACAGCTGTCGATATGCTGACGCCTGTCATTAGACATACGCCGGGAGCCCGACGCCCGGCATCCCGATCAAAGGGATGCCGGGCACCGATCGTGGATCGCCACGGGGGGGAGGGTTAGGTTTATGGTTGCCGGGGGGCACTTAGGGTTAGGCACCCCCCTGGGAGGTTAGGTTTAGGCTAGGAGAAGGGGAGGTTAGCGTTAGGTACCCCCGGTGGGGACTTATGGTTAGGCACCCCCCGATGGACTTAGGTTTCGGCAGCGGGGAAGTGGGGGTTAGGTTTAGGCACTGGGGGGGAAAGTTAGGGTTAGGCACCCCTAAGGGAGGGTTAGGGGGTAGAAATAGGTTTGACGAGCGGGATTTCCTCCTCTGCCGGGATGCCACTGTCGGGATTCCAACCGCCGGGCATGGGTCCGGCGGGAAATCATACCAATTCCGCTGAAATAGCAAGAGAGCATCTGAAACTGAGCCAATCAGAGATAGAAATGTGAGGGGAGGGAGTCAGAGAATGAGCAGGGTCACGTTCGAGGCAGACAAAGAGTGAGAGACAGCCTCCAACAAACCCATGGAAATGTCCTGATGCAGAAACAGTAGCCAGGAAGTAGCCATGGGAGGCATAGCTATGAGGAATTTAATAAAAACAAACAACCATCAGAACACCATTGAATGATTTCCATTCAATGGTGACAAGCATCGGACCACCACCATGAAATAGTAAAAGCGCTACCATCGGAACAAAAATTTTTAAGCTGAACCTGCAGACGGACTCCGGTCACCTCTCCTCAACTGTGAGGTGCTCTCTCTCCAGTGTGATGTTCCTGCTCAGCCACATGCCCTCGGTGAACAGGAGGTACCTCACATGGAAGTCAGAGCTGTTCTCGGTCAGGGACATCATGGCGAGGAAGCTCAACAATTGGCCCAGAATATACAGGGTACATTGTGAAAATAGGACATTGCTCATCGCCATGTTAGGCAGCTGGGGAGGGGAGCGCATGGAGGCTGCGGAAATATGCACAGGTGCCCCATGCTGCTGATAGTGCTTACAGTAGCTGCAATACAAATCTCTCATCCATGATCCTCCTGCCCTTCCCAGCACATCCCAGTGGTTGTTCCTCAGCCAGCTGCAGGGCAGCAGCAGTGGGGGTTGTGGTGACGCTGGTGAGATGCAGGGGACAGTAGTGAGAAGTAAGGAGGCTGTTGTAAGACTCAGGGGGCTGTGGTGACATGGCGTAGGTTGTTATGAGATGCAGGGGGCTGTGGTGACATGACATAGGTTGTTATGAGATGCAGGAGACTGTGGCGAGATGAAATTGCTCCCGTGCGAAGCTGGGGGGGAAGCTAGTTATGAATAAAGGCCACATAGGTGTGAAGAACTTGTCTATCACAACCTTGGAGGCAGTACTAACAATGGGTGCTGGGTGTGTAGTACACAAGAGCTCCCAAACCAGGGGGCCCTTTGGAGCCCATTCTACACCAACTATTTGTTGTTGGAAATAAGAAATGTATAATTGTAGGAGGACAGGCATAGAGTAAAATGTAATAGTCCATACCGCATCGGTATAGACTTGGCTCCGCTCTCTTGCTGCCCATACTGCACATCTGATGCGGGAGGACGACTAATATGGTCCTTACACACAGGTTTACTAGTTTAATAACATATATTAGTCAGTGGTCTAACTACTGCAGTAGTCCATGCGGACTCTACAAGGCCAATATTGAGGAGGGGCTTGGTGGTATATTTATTGGAATCCACATTTTTAATGTGTATGTGAAAAATATTTTTCACCTAAATTCGCATTGTAAAAATGTACATTTTAGTGTGAACTTAGCAA
This sequence comes from Taudactylus pleione, assembly GCA_031769625.1. Taxonomy (NCBI): domain Eukaryota; kingdom Metazoa; phylum Chordata; class Amphibia; order Anura; family Myobatrachidae; genus Taudactylus; species Taudactylus pleione. The sequence continues at coordinate 13,186,473 of JAUIMM010000275.1, read as the reverse complement.
AGAGCCCGTCCCTATATGGAGCTTACGCTATCTCTCTGCTTCCTAGCTTGGCTCCAGACTGGGTACTGCGCATGCACAGCCTTCAGATGTGTCAGTGAAGGGTGATGGAAAGTGATTCAGAGGATCTTTCTCCAAATGGATCCCTCTCCGAAAGTGTCCCTGATACAGTAGCCCATAGGCTATCGTAGGCTAACACCATCTTCAGTTGGCCATAGCTATCGAGGCCAAGCTCTGGAATGAAGGGGCAGTTTAAAAGAGGAGGGGGCATGTGCAGACTCCGTGCGGGCGCCCTCCTCTTTGGCATTGTGTTATTCCCCCCCAAAAGCTTCAGAGATTTTGATAATATGAGATTAATGTTTAATTTCAGATGTTTTTATTTAGTAGAAAATGTTAAACAAACTTTGCTCACCTCTCATGTCTTACATGTGTCCCTTCTGCTTTCCCCCTTCACCTCTCACTCTCTGCTACCCTTTTAGCCCCTGCTTCCATCTCATTCCTACACCTCTCACTGTCTGCTTCCCTCTCAGGCCTTGCACATCTCACTGTTTGCTTCCATTTTATACCCCCACACTTCTCACTGCATGCTTCCTTCGCTCACTCCCTGCACCTCTCACTGCCTGCTTCCCTCTCTAACCCTCTGCACCCCTCACTGTCTGCTTCCCTCTCTCACCCCATGCTCCTCTCACTGCCTGCTTCCCTATCTCACCCCCTGCACCTCTCACAGCCTGCTTCCCTCTCTAACTCCCTGCACCTCTCACTGTCTGCTTCCCTCTCTCACCCCCTGCACCTCTCACTGCCTGCTTCCTTGTCTAACCCCCTGCACCTCTCACTGCCTGCTTCCCTCTCTAACCCCCTGCACCTTTCACTGCCTGCTTCCATATCTCACCCCCTGCACCTCTCACTGCCTGCTTCCCTCTCTAACCCCCTGCACCCCTCACTGCCTGCTTCCCTCTCACCCCATGCTCCTTTCACTGCCTGCTTCCCTATCTCACCCCCTGCACATCTCACTGCCTGCTTCTCTCTCTAACCACCTGCACCTCTCACTGCCTGCTTCCCTCTTTCACCCCCTGCATTTCTCACTAACTGCTTCCCTCTCTCACCCCCTGCACCCCTCACTAAATGCTTTCCTCTGTCATCCCCCTGCATCGGTGGCATTGTGTGGAGACACATATCTGATCGGTGCTGGGATGGAGCATCCAGTCCCAGTGCCAAGGCAGAAGCAGTGGCAGTTTAAACTTGCCACCAGCCGTGAGCCAATCACGGCTCGTGGACCAGCTTGCTCCAGCTACTTCTGATTGGCTGCTGATCCACGAGCCAAGATTGGCTCGCGAGCAGCGTCAATTTCATAAGGCCGCCACTTTTTTTTTATTTGCTGCTGGTTGGTGAGTGTAGATTGGCTCGCGGCCGGTGCCAAGTTTAAACTGCCACCACATCAGCCCCGGCGCCGGGACCCAATGATCCATCCCCACATCCATCAGAGATGTGTCCCCAGCGGGACACATTTCCACGCAATGCTGCCACTGTTGCTGCTTTTGCGGTGCATACTCGGTTCCAGTAGTGGGACACTACTTCAAGTGGAGGTATGTCATACCGCCACATACCGTCCCACTTCGAGCACTGCTGCAAAGGAGAAAAAGCAGGAGATCCTAAAGAGAACAATAGTAAAGATGAAATCTTTATAATAAAATCAAGTGTTGATAAAATAAATAGATAGATGAAAGGGAAGAGAGAGAAGGAGTAAGGGGGAGGAGAAAAGGAGAAAAAGACTGGGGATAGTGAATAACAGAAGAGGAAAGAGAGAGACAGTAGGAAAGAGGAAGAGAAAAACTACATGCAGTGCCAAGAACAACACCTAGGACCTCATTCAGAGCCGGACGCTATTTGCGGTCGTTCGTTCAGAAAAAAGGGGTGGCTATTCAAATGAACCGTTCGCTCTATGCGGTCTGTTCACGCCTCTATGTCTGAACGAGCGAACAAAACTTGCGGTCGTTTTTTGGATAACTACACCCCCTGGCCGCTCGCATCCTACGTCATGTCCGCTATTTATTAGATTAATCGAGTACATCGACCAGCGTATGAACTGCTCGCTATTCTTGTGGTTGGTTTTTCCTACCACAATCTTGCGAGCAGTTCTGACTATAAAATAACCCAGTGATGTGGTCAATGACGCTGCTGTATTAATTATGCACACCCATAAAACGCCCGTTTTGACCTTTAAGCACGCCTGCGTTCAGATTTCCACTCCCCGTTTTCAAGCACCTTCCCCTGTTACCACCCACATACGCCTCCTCCTGTCACTCAAAATAGCAAGCATTTGCTATTTAGCGAAGAAACGATTTTCGGCCGCACTGACTGGTTCGCGCATGCGTATTACGATCCGTACGCATGTGCAGTTGGGCAAACATCGCTCGGAACGAACGAGCGGCCGCTTACGAGCGGCTCTGAATCAGGCCCAATGTTCCTTATATTTCTATTTGTTGATATGTGTTTACTATTTGTGCTGGAATGTACGTTATAATACTAGACAAAAGTGGAATCCAGATACAGCAGGCAGCCTTAGTACTTAACCAAGAGTTTGGTTTATTTAAGTATAGTAGAGATGTTTGTAGAGCTGTATGCAATAGCGATTACGCATGTAAGCTAATTCATTGTGATCGCTATGCACTACATAAGGACGCCCACTTTACCTTACACACATCCGTAATGTTTAGCAAGACTGCGAAAACATCGGTACAATTGAGTACCATCACAGCCTCACGCACACTTGCACAAGCTCTGACCTTACTCAGAAATTGCGTAGGGTATCGCAGTGGCTAATTTATGCATGTCCATGCAACAGCGTTCAAACGCACTGGCACGCCTGAGTTTCCCCAACCACCCCCCCATCACCACCCCCAAACAGCACTTCCTATCAATCACTCTGTGATGGGTCTGTGTAGTGGCCGGTTTGCGCACTGCGACGCATACGCATGTGCTGTACGCAACAATCGGCCGATTGTGTACATGTTAGCAACTACGTTCCTTGCTGAATCAGGCCTACAGTTACACATTTAGTGGATCTTGATGGAGCGGAGCTTGAGCAGAACATACAGGGGACCACGCGGTCATGTATGATGGTAGCAGTGCAGGTATATGTAGGATCTCTGCAGGATACATGCTGTATATACACCGGGTCTCTGGAGCTAAGTGGAAGGCATCCATATGCCACTGCGGTACTCTATCACAGTGACAAGATGGCCCTGCGAATGCACAGAAGACCTGACGGTGGCCATCTAGGTACAGGAGAATGTTTCAGTTAAGGAGACAGCGCAGTAGGACACTCCATATTCAACACTATTCTGTGCTGTTGGGGATGCTGCTCCATCCTCTATCTAAGTCTCAGTCAGTGCATTACGGTCAGGGGTGCCGAGGCTGCAGGGTCATGGAGCCTAGGCTTACCATAGCTGCAGCACGCCCCCAAGAGGGGTTTGCCATGATTTCCTTCAGAGCTTCAGCAGACGGTGCCAAATACTCATAACGGGCCATTGACACACCTATATGCTTGGCCGTTATCCTTGGCCATACCTGGGTCTGACGTTTCTCATGGAGGCTTTCCAGCTTGTTTCCTCACCTTATGACACTGCCCCTGTCACAGGTCACTGCCTTCCACAAGAACAGCACCCTCATCTCCTAAAAATCCTGTGCTGCTGTGAACTTTCCAGTGATTTGATTGGCCACATCTCAGGGGCGTATCTATAATGGGTGCAGGGTGTGCGGGATCCTGCATCGCACACCCTGCACCCATAATATTACTTACCTCTCTGGAGTCCCACGTCGGCGCTGTAAAACAACTGGAAAATGGCCACGGCGGCCATTTTCCCGTCGTTTGCGCATGCGCAGTACATGGAAAATGGCTGTCGCGGCCATTTTCCCGGTGGTTTGTGCATACACTATAGACTCTGGGCACACTCTATTGCACAGAGTCTATAACTGCGTCGCTACCCGCGCACAGTTCAGTGCGCTGCCGGCCGCCGGGCGGAGAGGAGGGGGCCCGTGTCGGAGACTGCACACGGGCCCCCTCCTCTCTAGAAACGCCCCTGCCACATCTTGTTCTATTTTTACCCCCTTCAAAAAAAATGTGAACTCACGGATGACAGGCAAATGAATAGCGCTTTGATATGCTAATTCCTGAATTCAGCCCATAAAATAGAGGCCTTCATCGAAAATGTGTCCTGATAAACATTACACTCCCATTAACGTTGAAGATTGGCTCACAGAGGTGACATAACATAATTGTGACACCTACACAATTAGGCCTACAGTCCTCTCCGCCTGCAATACTGTCCATTACAACAGCACGCTGCTAGTTTTTGAGATCTGATATTAGATTCATAAATTACCAGTCCCTCGGCTTTAGCCGGGTAATACATAGATATACTAGAAATTAGATTCAAACAGCGTCTCCTGTTTTTTCTAATCATGCTTGGAGAATCCACAGCACTGAATCAGAAGCAGTGTTCCACCACTTCTGTAATTGACTTTCAGGCAATCATGTACATTGCAATATCTACTGATTAGTTATATATTGTACAAACTGTGTGCAGACTTTAGCTGCTGAATTAAATGAAAGTGTATCAGCGCAGCAGGGATTTAAAAGTCTGACTGTAGCACATCTTATACATTAGCATTAAGGGCCTGATTTAGAGATGTACGTTCATCTAATGACGAACGTACATCTCCGATGTTTCCAGGTCTGCGCCCGTGCTGGTCCAATCTATGCATGTGCAGAACGCGTCCTATGATTACGCTCGCAGACCCCTCTAAACCGCAGTATGATTGACATATTTCTACCAGACCCAGGGCGTGCCTGGTCGCTGTTCCCGGAAGTGGAGGCGTGTAGCAGACCCTGGCATTGTCCCTCCCGGAAAACGAGGGCGACATGTCTCCATTTCCAGAGAACAGTGACCTGGCACGCCATCCAGCTCCCCACCTCCTTCTGCATTTGCATGAGAGATGGACGGATTTGCACCACCGCTTGTGTGCGGCTCTGCAAATCCGTCCATCTCTGAATAAGGGCCTAAACCCTTTAGAGATGTGTCATTATCATCATGGTACCTTATTAATAACAACTAGTCATTAGGACACAGACTTCTGGTCACATCTTAAGCTGGGTGCACACTGACAGATACATTGGCCGATCAATTGATTGGCCAATGTATCTGCTGCCCGTTGGACAGTGTGTACCCGCGATATGTTGGTGAACACATCTGAAGACCATAATGCATGACGCTATCCGGATGGAATATCGACAGTCAATAGATCGACAGTCAATGGGTCGACATGCAATAGGTCGACATGGTGAACAGGTCAGCAGGGTCAAAAGGTTGACTAACAAATGGTTGACAGTGCAGAAGATTGACAGGTTTAACATTTCGATAGTTTCAAATTGTCAACTCAAAAAAACGGTCGACACATATTTTTTTTCCATGGTTTTCCAAAAGTTTTAAGGTTAGGGTTAGAGTGAGGGTTAAGCACGTGAGGGAGGGTTAGACTTTGGCTAACAGGGGGACAGTTAGGTTTAAGCACTAGGTGGAGGGTTAGAGTTAGGCACCAGGAAGAGGGTTAGGCACTAGGGTGAGGGTTAGAGTTAAGCACCAAGAAGAGGGTTAGGGGTATGCACTAGAGGGAGGGTTAGAGTTAGCACCAGGAAGAGTGTTAGGCACTAGGGTGAGGGTTAGAGTAAGGCACCAGGAAGAGTGTTAGGCACTAGGGTGAGGGTTAGAGTTAGGCACCAGGAAGAGGTTTAGGGTTAGGCACTAGAGGGAGGGTTAGCTTGTATTTGCGATTGACTGTTGTGATCAAGCCAGCCTATTAGATAATTGATAGGAGGAGGTCTCTTCCTCTTTCCCATTTGGAGTTCCTGCCCCCTTACTTGTCTCACGTGGGAGGGGGGAGTCGGGAGATATAATTTGAGCACAGGATCATAAGATATTATTGGATGATATTAAGGTATGTGAGTCAATCCACAATTGTCAGAGTATAACCCTATCTAGGTGTGGAGGTGCTCCCCTGAGAGTATGGGTGTATGTAACAGTGGTTTTGAGAAGGAAACTCTCTTTTTGGGGGCACTCTAATATAAAGATATAAGTCAATTAAAAAGTAACTTTTATTTAAATATGTATTAAAAATGATACCCGCCACATTGCACACATCCAGTGCGGATCATGACCAAAAACAACAAAAACAAGAACAAAAACACAACAGAACAAAAAAAACCTCCCTTTTAGCTGGTGGCTCAACAGCAGCTGTGCATGTCATTTTGTAACATTAGTGAATGACATGTGAGCGTGCTGTTGGCTCACCCAAGGGTGGGAATAAGTATACTGAGCATCTGCTGTTAGACCCAGTTTACAAGGGGTCCTGGTATAGATAGAGTAGGAGCCTATTATGACCGGGCTCTAATGAGAGTGCCCATAGATAAGGAGACAATAGGTAGTACATGTAATGAGAGTATATAACTCAAGGTCTGTGCTGCTGCCAATCACATACCCACAGGTCTGTGGTGAGTGGTGAGAAGCTGAACCCTGTATACAGTGATAGAAAAAGGGTAGAGAAAGCTGCTCTGTAACTGTAATAGGGTGAGTAAAGCTCTGTTTGCCAGCAGGTATTGCAGGGTCTTGTACTCTCTCCTGCAAATACAGTCGCTGAGTGCGCTTAGGAAGGGAGATAAGTAGAGGGTACCTGGGTAAGCATACACTGAACCAGCATCAAGTGAGATTCGCCATAGGGCGAGCTTGAAAGTGTGCTGCTGATGAAAATCCCGCTAGTGCACAGAGCTTAATCACCCTGTTACAGTTACAGTGCAGCTTTCGGGTGTAGTAGATATTACCGCTGGATGCATGTCCAGCGGTTCAAATCCCGACAGCGGCAGCCCGGCAAGGGTGAAAATCCTGATCATCCCTAAGGTAAGTATCACTAACCTAATTCCCCCCTAACCCTAACCCTCCCTTAGGGGTGCCTAACCCTAACCTCCCCCCAAGTGCCTAACCCTAATCCCCCCTCTAAGTGACTAAACCTAACCCCCCCTTCCCCAATGCCTAAACTTAAGTCCCCCGGGGGGGTGCCTAACCCTAACCTCCCCCGGGGGTGCCTAACCCTAACCCATCCTCCCCCTAGCCTAACCCTAACCTCCCAGGGGGGTGGATAACCCTAAGTCCCCCCCCGGGAGCCCTAAACCTAACCCCCCCCGCAGCTGTCCGCGCCCGGCATCACTTCGATCGGGATGCCGGGCGTCGGTCTTCCGGCGTCTGGTTAATGACAGGCGTCTAGATTTAGACGCTTGTCATTAGTACCACGCCGGGATTAGAACGTCTGGAAGCCGGCGGTCTGGATTTAGACCGTCAGCTTCCAAACTACATCCCCAGCTTTCTCTACCCTTTTTCTATCACTGTATACAGAGTTCGGCTTCTCACCACTCACCACAGACCTGTGGGTATGTGATTGGCAGCAGCGTGGACCTTGAGTTTATACCGTGTTATATACTCTCATTACATGTACTACCTATTGTCTCCTTATCTATGGGCACTCTCATTAGAGCCCGGTCATAATAGGCTCCTACTCTATCTATACCAGGACCCCTTGTGAACTGGGTCTAACAGCAGATGCTCAGTATACTTATTCCCACCCTTGGGTGAGCCAACAGCACGCTCACATGTCATTCACTGATGTTACAAAATGACATGCAGCAGCTGCTGTTGAGCCACCAGTTAAAAGGGAGTAGTCTTATTTATATCTCTGCCTATACTCTCTGCCCAGCATAGGTACCTGTGGTATTGGACATACGCGACCATCTGAGGTTCCGCTTTTCATAACTAGGATGTTCACATATGTATGACGGCGTTATTATTGGATGTCACAATTGCTGTGCTGATTTCTCTTTTTTCACATCACCTATCTAACATATACACACAACAATAATCATGTGAACATGGAGAGTTCCATAAATATATACCAATTCTCATTACCTATCCTTGTTGTTATATAACTATTAAGAGGGATTACTGACACCTCTGTGTCTGCTGATACTTGGATTGGTCACTGTACCCTAATAATAGTATTTTGTTGGTCTCTGTACCATGACAACTGTACATTGTTGTGGTTACAATACCACATGATGATATATTCAATAAGTTAATTGGTGATTACACCATTACTGCATATTTGCTATTTTCCGTACCGCCTTATAATATTTCACTTGGCTTTCTAAACACTTGTGATATAACTTTTAATTAATCTTTATTTTTTCAATTTCATGTTTTTGTTCTTGTTTTTGATGTTGTTTGTCATGATCCGCTCTGGATGTGAGCAATGTGGCGGGTATCATTTTTAATACATATTTAAATAAAAGTTACTTTTTAATTGACATATATCTTTATAATAGCGTGCCCCCAAAAAGAGCGTTTCCTTTTTCTACTCAAAACCACCTTTACCTCCTATATTGTGTGTGTTTTATTTGAGATGGGCTAAGTGGGGTACAGGAAGGTTTACGTGTGTTTTATTTTTACCTAGTTGAACCCATTGACCAAAAGATAACGCAAAAGCACATCAAGTTACACTGATCATTTCTTTTCTTTTTATTCTTACCATTGGAAAGATCGGCATTTATGGACTTCATCATAATGGTCACCATCAAAAGCACAGAACTTAGGACCTGATTCAGACCCGTTCGCAAGCGGGTCGATGGTTGTGCATTGCGCATGCGCAGTGTGCGCAATCCACGTGCGCAAGCCCTGTAGCGAGTGAGAAATTCACTCGCTCCGGGGTTCGCTACAAATGAGGTGGCTGTCGATGTTGATCGACAGCTCGCCCCGTTTTTGTAGGCGGGGTGGCTGGACAAACGGAGGCGTTCCTGAAGGAACGCCTGCCGTTTTTGGGCAGCCCTACTGACATCAGCAGTGATGTCAGTAATGAGTTTCCGGCTCTATTAGAGCAGGAAGCTCACTGGGGCTTGCGGCAGACGAGACCCTACCACAAGGGTCTCGTTGCAAGCCCGATGGTCACGACCATCACCTGGCCGCTCGCAAAAGCTGTGGGTGGTCACCCACAGCTTAGCGAGCGGCCAGGAGGCCGGGGTTTTTTTTTAAAAATGCGGCCGCCCTGATTCAGAGCAAGAGCTCGTTTTTTGCGAGCGGCTCTGAATCAGACCCTTAGCACCTTGGGCCGAGCACCCGCAGTTATACATTCGGAGACAGACATATCTGCATATATAGCGTACTCATCATAGCTCCTGTTTCTAGAGGGTGTGACACACGTACATTTGAACACCCTGACTTACTGTACGTCAGGGGCACTTCCACTCCCCTGATCTACTCCCCCTGGGGCAGGGGACCACAACTGAAATTCACGCCAATATCTCCATTCCACGTTGTTTTGCTGCACATACACAAATAAAGTGGATTTTTTTTCTGCTGAGGAGAGGAACCTTAATATACATAATATGCAGCTCTCATTACAGACCTTACATAGACCACGCAGCTCAACATGAACTGTCCAGTGTACGCTGTTCCGATTTCTGTATTTTAAATAACTGTTTGCATAAAACTCAGAATTCCTCTCACGGTTCAGGGATTCATTAATACAGAATAAGGATAACTACTGAAATGTGTATCAAACATACAGCATGACAATCAGAAACTTACAGCGTAACAAAACCTGAAAGCAAACTTTTAGAACGCTTTGAATTGGAACCTTTTAATGTAATGTAAATGTGGGGTTGAGGGTGGGAGTGGAATATGTCCTTTAAACATGTCAGACTGAAGGTTTATTCATTTTTTTTTCATTGTTATTTATTTAACAAAGGAAATATGTGTTGCAGCTAAAACACGATTTGCAGAGGTAAATACAAAATATAACAATGTTAGAAAGTGGCAAAAACAACAACAAAACGTACTAAGGGCTAAATTTACTAAATGTCCTTTTTTATTAAAAAAAAAATGTTTTTTGGTGTTTTTCTCAGCATTTTTTAAAACATCACATTTACAAAAGGCAAATCTGCCTGAAAAACCACCAGTTTAGAAGATGTAGTCTGGATCCCAGCGTGCGGGATGCTGACAGTCTAAATACCGGCACCGAAATCCCAACAGTATCCCGACCGTCGGCATTCTGAAGGTAAGTATATGGGTGTTAGGGTGGAGGTTAGGGTGCGGGTTTAGGGTTAGGCACAAGTGGTAGGTTTAGGTACCGGGGAGGGATTGTTAGGATTTGGGTGCGGGGAGGGAGTGGTTAGGTTTAGGCACTTGGGGGGGAGGTTAGGTTTAGGCACCGTGGAAGGGGTGTTAGGTTTAGGGTGCGGGGAGGGGGAGGTTATGCTTAGGCACTGGGGGGGAGGTTAGGGTTAGGCACCGGGGAGGGAAGGTTATGGGTAGGGTAGGGGTTAGGAAAAACTTACCATTAGTTCCTATGGGTGTAGCGATTCTGGCTGTCGGAAGGCCGCTGTCAGTATTCTGACCAGCGGCATCCCGACAGCCGGGATTTCATACCCAACCCCACTAAACACATTGCTATCCCTATTTTTTTTACATGTGAAGAATAGAAACCACCAAATTTACAAGCCGTAATTTTCAAGCTGTTTGGAAAAACGCTGTTTGAAAGAACTTAGGTGGTTGCAACAGGCGAGATAGCTGAAAGAGCAGCTGTATGAGCTACCTGGCCAATCAGGAGGGGAGGCATCACAGTACACTTACAATGAGGGCAATCATTATGTACTGAATAAATAAGCAAATAACATGACAAATTCTCTTTTGGGGCAATATTATTTAATTAATATATTAAAGGGCAAAACTAATATTTCATTTTATTAAGAGAGCAATATTATTTATTTATTATATTAAAGGGGTGATACAGTATTAATTGATTGTTAATTGGTATAAATGTTTTTATGACAAGGGCAAGATTTATTATTTTATGATGTGTGCACCATTTATAAAGCCATAAAATAATAAATGGTTCTCATTTGATCACGTTACTTCCGGGTTTGGAATCGGTTTAGCTACTGCTTGTGCGTGGCCATCTAGCTGTGCACGCAGAAGCAGTGATTACCGGAGAGGAATGGTGTTTGCTAACAGGCAGGGCCGACCCGACCCATATCAAAATTACTGTGGCGTGTAGAGCGGCAGCCAGCATTGGGCACAGAGATCAAGCAGCCCGGCCGTGCCACAACTCAGCCCCCTGTGAGCACACATCCAACAGACCAATGAGGAAGGATCCTGGCTTTCCCTCCACCCTGCTCCCAGCTGATCTCGGGACACCCCTCAGCATCAGAGTAAGTGGGGAGCGATGTACTGCTGCTGATGGCGGGGGGTGCAATATACTACTGCTGAATCTTATGCCAAGAAAGTGGAGGGGGGCGTGATGCTCTTCTGCTTACTAAATTTAATAGGGTCTGTCCACTACTGCTGACAGGGTCAAGCTCTGGAAAGCTTTTCAGAGCTTGGCAAATAGGGTGGCTGTAGACAGTTATGGGGACTGTTTTTACGTTCATTAAGAGAGTGAATGCGGTAGATATCTCCGATACCTGTTACAGTACTCCCTTGTTAAATAGCCCTGACACTAAAAAAGTGGGAAATCCTTTCAAAACATCCATTTTGTAGTATGATAAATACTGCAGGTCCCAAAGGGGTCTATTTACTAAGCAGTGTTAGGAGACAGAGTGAAAAGTGATAAGAAAATGATAAGGTGCCAGCCAATCAGCTCCCAACTGTCATCTCATAGGCTGTGTTTGAAAAATGACAGTTGGGAGCTGATTGGCTGGCACCTTATCACTTTCTTATCACTTTTCACTCTGCCTCCTAACACTGCTTAGTAAATAGACCCCTAAGAGAGGTGAGAAAGTGGTGTCAGAGAATAGAGCTACCTTGGATTGGATTTCTGTACTTTACCTCAGAAGGGGGCTGAGAAAGGACAGGTGCAAGATCTGGTAGTCCACATATGTTTCGGTGAAGCTTTTTAAAACTGGCATGGGTGGTCGATCAAGAAGTTCTATCGTATTACAGTCACGTATGAGAAATTACATGCACCCATGTTAGTTGCACATTTAGGAATATGGATCTTGGCCTGCAGATGAAAACCCTTACGCGAGAGGTCATGAGTGTATTAGGACCGGTGGGAATGGGGGAGACCTGCTATTGTGATCATGGGGTGTATTTACTAAGCAGTCTTAGGAGACAGAGTGAAAAGTGATAAGAAACTGATAAGGTGCCAGCCAATCAGCTCCCAACTGCCATCTCACAGGATGTGTTTGAAAAATGGCAGTTGGGAGCTGATTGGCTGGCATCTTATCACTTTCTTATCACTTTTCACTCTGTCTCCTAACACTGCTTAGTAAATAGACCCCCAAGTCATTTAGAATGGAAAAATGTCTGGCATTAGAGGATGGAGGGAAAAGGCCATTTTAGACCAATGGAGAACCGGCAATGGCGTCTGTGATGTGGGGGTGCATAGCCAGTTGGAGGGAAGAGTGTGGGGGGTGTAAAGGTGGATATAGCAGCTATAGACAGACATTGACACAAGTTTTACAGAGGGGGGCGGGGGTGAAGCAGTTTTCATAGTTATTCTGCCAAACAATGATACAGTGCATGTGCTATAATTCACAGGTAATGGATATCCACACATTGCCAGTGCTCACTGACCTTCTCTACTTCACAGTTAGTTGGGGATTACTCTGTCTATGATCACATGATGGATTTTATGGCCCCATCGCTATCCCTCTCCCTGCGGAGATGATCTGCATACTGTACTGTCAGCGAAGTCCCTCGTATTAGCGGTGATGTCATCACCAAGCAGCTTTCAGCAGGGGCTGGCTGGGAAATGAGCATGGCAGGCGAGCAGACAGCACTGGCTCATATTGCCTGAGCAGCAGTAACAGAACAGGTATTGCGGTGGTAGATGTACTGCTAGGGGCGGATATGGAAAAAAGTGACAGCAGGGGCACTATTATGGTGCCTGGCGCAGACGCACAATATACCAAAGGCTCCAGCACAGTGTCAGACCCTTTGCTATCTTCCGCGCAAGTGCTATATTTCCATTGACATCTTCAGAAAGATGATGCCAGCGATGTAAGTCACATGGGGAAGGCGAAAACCCTTTGATGGAAATGGCTTTTTTGCCGCCCCCCCCCCCCCCCCTTCCAGTGGCGTATCTATAATGGCTGCAAGACCAGACCCCTGTGTCCAGGGGGCCTCACACACCACACACCCTGCAACCATTAATTATACTTAACGCTAAGTATTCCGGCTTCGGTGCTGCCTAATTCACCAGTAAAATAACGTGGCTACAATTATCCCAGAGATTAGCGCATGTGCAGTACAGAAATCTCCGGGAACATGGCGGAGAGGCCACATTCCCGGTGACCTGTTCATGCACTGTAGACTCTGACATAGAGTCTACTCGCGGAGAGAGGATGGAGTCCCCACGGAGGCTACACATGGGCTCCCTCCTCTCCTATCCAACCTTTGGATTACTCAGAATGTGCAGCTGCTGAGGCCAGTGAGTTCAGGGGCGCTGAGAGGGATGGGGGAGGGGGTACTTATTACTCGGGCCGGGGCTTGCTGGAGGGGCTCGATGGGGGCCCATGTTTGATGCTGCCCCCACCTCTCTGTCAGCTGATCAGCCCACCACACGCTGCTGTGTGATAGGCTGCAAAGGGAGATTGCTTGGTGCTGCAGAGGTGCAGTAGCAGCAGTCTCCTCTGCCTGTGTGGGGGAGCGATTATCCTGATCGCGCCCCCCCTGGGTATGCGCCGGGCTGAGGGGCTCACAGTGCCCCCTCCCCAGCGTACAGCGCCGCTTTTTCTTTTTTTCTTTTCGTAAGGGGGCATGCCCACGCCTCCCGCGATTAGGCCTTCACCCGGGCCTGGCACGGCTCTTGGCAGCCCTGAGTGAATGTCGCAGACAGTGACCGCGGCACGCCTTACAAATCGGTCAACGCACCCCAGTTTTGTGAAAAAAGTCAGCCTCCCCACCCCTAATTAGCTGCAGGCTGTTACTCATCCAACTTCTGCAGTCGCACTGCGTCCGAAGACGCAGGACCAGATCTGCACATGTGCCAGTGCAGCTCCTGTGCATATGCAAACCCAAAAACCATCGACCACCTACGGCCGATATCGCCAGAGCGTCCACCTCTGAATCAGCCTTTTAGTACGCTCATGCCATTTTCTTCACTCCGCCACTTTTTACTGTATGTCTGGGGGGTCCTGGCTCAGACTTGGCATCAGGGCCCAGGAGCCTTTATCTATAACTAGGAGACCAGCTGTTCAATCTATTTTATTTAGTTTTAATTGCCCAGAACACCTGGCCTAGCATCACTTCACGCATGTCTAGGTAATGCAGTTTCCGTGAACCCGTGACCTATTGTTTATATCTTTTTTGCACTTATGATACCTTTCAGATTGTCCAACCTTTATTAACACTGTGTTTTTAATCACTCCCCGTCTGATTACTGCTATGAATGCCATTACCTAATTATTAAATGAAAACACTAAGTTTTTTAATTGAATTCAAGCAAGTTTTTAATACAAGAAATAAATTGCTGATAGTTATCTCAAACAAATATTTTGAACAGTTATAAACAATGTTTTTAACTCCTTAGGCGGATGCAATTTGAACACTGATGTACAATATCATAAGGTGCATTTAAAAGTAACATGGTGCAAATAGCTGTAACCCATAGCAACCCTCAGTTACAGTATTAGGCTAGTTAAAGGTAGAGATGGGCAGTTCGGCTTTGGCTCGGTTAAGTTCTGATCTGAAAACCGAATCTTATTGGCTATCCGGCTGTCACGTGTTTTGGATAGCCAAAAAGATGAATCCGAAATTGCGCAAATTTGGCGGAAAGATCCAAGTAAAACTAAACTGCTCATCTCTAGTTAAAGAGGACATCTGATTGGTCTCTATAAGTTACAATTCTGTACAGTGTTTAACATATTTACATTTAATATACTGTATCATACAATTGAACATTTTACACAGCTTTTGGACCATAAACAAGCAATACAGACGTATATGAATCCCTTCATCCCCATGGTCAACATGGATAGCATTGATTCAGACCTATTTCAAAGTAACAATTTTAAATATATAACAAGTGTATATTGTATAACTGGTCGCGTTCACATTTTATGGAAATTCAGGTCAAACAAACCTCATATTAAATATGCGTATCATGTCCATTCTCAAACTTCTTCTTGTTTTATATGTACATGTCAAGTCTGTTCTCAAAATTAAAGTCCTTTGACTGAGTAGAGCCAGCCCTTGGCTTTCATATGTATTTATATGTATTCGCTTCTGCGGCTGCAGTTTGTCCGTTCCTCTGGTTGGTTCATGCACACCATCTCATGTTCTAGAGGTGGAGGTGGCCTATAGTAACAGCTGTCCTTGGTGTACTTACAGGAGCATAGCCAGCACATTATTATTCCTCCGATGAGGATGAACACTAGAGTGGGCCATGCCAGGAAGAGTGCTTCTCCCATCTCTATCCTCACAGCCCCCCTGCATACGGAGGCATCGTAGGCCTGTCGGAGAATGTTGCTTGTTGTCCAGCCCACAGGGATAATCATGAGTACAGCGCTTATAACATACAGGACTCCAGATGTGACGATCATGCAGTGCCGTGTCTGGCGGCCCTCTTCGTGACACCTGGTCAACAGGACACCCACGAGTGAAAAAATGAAGGCAATGGTGGACATTGAGAGAGCAAAGCTCATCAGAACCCTCCCAGATTTTAGGTCTGTGGTCAACGACACCATGGATTCGTAGCCTTTGCAGTCTAAGGAGATCCTGGCGTGGTTGACACAGGTGGTCCATAAACCGTCCCAGCGACTGATCCAGTGGCCATCAATGCGACCATGTCCAAGCCCATTGTTTTCGGCCAAGATGGACACCCTCCACTGAGGCATTATTGTGATGATCCACGTCAGTATCATACCGATGCCTCCACAGATGATCCCAATGATCTGCACCAGGAACCAAGCCATGTTTCTTCCAAGAAGTAAGGGCACCAGCACTCTGCTGCTGATCAAATGTGAGGCTAAGGACTGGCCTCCAGGTTGTGTTACAGTGTGAGAAGAGCAGCCTAGAGCTGACATATATATTAATCCACTCACGTGCTGCACACGAGGATGAATGGCTGAAGTATGTCATAATTACATACGGAAGCTACTAATTATAGCATTCAGTGGAAGTTAATGTGCTTTGTAATTCAGAACAAAAAATTACTTGATCTATATTGTTGTTAGCCTGCAGCTATTGATAAGGTTTGACTGCAGGGATATGGTGAACATCAAATATAAGTTAAAAAAAATCTTCTGTCTCTATGTACTACTGATATCAGTATAGTAATTATTATAACCACACCTAAAAGCCTAAGGCAACATAAAAAATAAATTAACAAGAATGTCACTTTTAGTTCCCTAGTAAAAAATAGTTCATCCATAGAGGACAAGTTTTGTAACTATTTTTTGCTAAAGCTATTAAGAATTGCCAACATGAGTTTAATCATTCATTATAATAGTAATGCATTTATATTTATGTATGTAATCTTTCTTTAGAAGTCCTATGATTTCCCGATACAATTTTAAATTATTTTTACAGATTTCTTCCCAAACACCATCATCCTGGAAGACATACTAATTAAATCTACCAATTCCATATGTACTACAACTATAAACTAATATACTAATTACTAGTCATGTTTTGCTACTACTTTATTGAGTGGATCCCCAATTTCCTTTTCATAATTTTAACAGTAATCTATTTAAAGTAGCAAATTGTAATTAATAGCTGAACATCAGGTTACAGACATCATTTGGCTCATGGCCCAAAAAAACATAAGATCCCGGGTTTCCTATCAAGTGTTGTAAGTTTTCGCCAGACATAGGGACACACCCTAGTTATCATTCCCCACGAGCTGTGATGACATGTATTGAGGGCTCTCATTCTTTGTGTACCACCACTGTCCTACTATGCTATCAAAGGATGGTAAAACATCTTTATTATTCCACTAAAGCATTTTTTTTCAGTTATTTGTTTGTTTTTATATTTATATTTTTTTTATGAAACAGTACCCAGAGCACACATCCAGTCTCCAGGTGCAGTGCAGGTGTATAGAAGGGAGCTGGTACATACATATTGCTAAGTCTATGTTTACTAGTGCCAGGCAGTATTCCTAGGGAGCTGAGCATCATGATAGTTATTTGTTAAATAGCTCAGACAAATCTCTCTCTCTCTCTCTCTTTCTCTCTCTCTCTATATATATATATACAGTATATATACTGTATAAGTATATACATATATATATATATAAAATAAAGTCCCCACTTTAGGGGTCTGTCTGTTCGTTTGGGCTAATCTCTTAAACCACTGGACGGATTTTGATGGGGTATTTAACTATTCTATACAGCATTGGACGGGGAAGGTTTAGGTGTATAAACCATTCATCTATGACAGGTGGGAGTTGAGCAGTGACGATTTTAGTGAAGCAAGTCACAGAAAATAAATCTTGCACCAAGCTGCTGTACATGAGCTGGCCATGATGCTGAAACAGCAATAGAGCATTTGAAATTGAGGTTTGGAATGCAGCAAGTCATAGAAATAAAAAGTGCTGTGTGTGTGACTGACTGCTGTTTCTGCAGGGGCGAGGGCTGCGCTCTGATTGTCTCTCTGATATTTCTGATTGGCTCTCACTGTCTCAATGTGCCCTGTTGCTTTGCAGCAACCTAGAGAAGGAAGGGATTCATGGACTGATCAGAGTCATGTCTGAGACAGACAGAGAGTGAGAGACAGTCTCCAACGAACCCTTGAAGATCCCCTGATGCAGACACAGTAGCTAGGAAGTAGCCAGGGGAGGCATAGCTATAAGGACTTTTTAAAAATAAAAAAAACAACAACCATCATAACACCAATGTATGATCTTAATTCGATGGCGGTAAACATCGGACTGCCACCATCAAATGGTAAAAACACTATCATCAGAACAAAAACATTGATGGTTAGTAACCTTCGGTTTCCGATGTCCATCCCTACACTGAACCTGCAGGCGGAATCCGGCCACCACTCCTCCACCATGAAATGCTCATTCTCCAGCGTGATGTTCCAGCCACACATCCTCGGTGAACAGAAGGTACCTCTCATGGAAGTCAACGCGCTGTTCTCGGACAGGGGCACCATGGCGAGAAAGCTCAACAGTAAGCCCAGGAAATACAGGGTACATTGTGCAAACAGGACATTGCTTATCGCCACGTTCGGCAGCTGGGGAGGGCTGCGTAGCACAGGTACCCCTGCCCCAGGGACATGCTGCTGATAATGCTTATGGTAGCTGCAATACAAATCTCTCATCCATGATCCTCCTGCCCTTCCTAGCACATCCCAGCGGCCGGGCCCCCCATCGGGGTAAGTATAGGAACGAGGAAGGGGAGATCAGGACAAAGCCATAGGGGAGTTGGATCGATGGGCAGGTGTGTCGAGATGGAGTCGCTACATAGCGTGTGTGCACGTGCGCGGGGAGAAGGTAGACAGCAGAGAGTCCAATTGGGAGCAAATACTAAGGTGACCTGGGTCCGTCATACTCATACTAATATATATATATATATATATATATATATATAAATACACACAAGCATAAAAAAAACTTACATACTTTTCTCTGTCTAACTTCACAACTTATAATAATCCTCTTTTCCTGAGCTTCAGTGATGTTTACTTTCTCCCGATGGCATAAGGGGCCTCAGTAGTATTATTCATACTTTGCTGCTCTTGCTGTTCTATATTTTTTAAAGCCCTTTGTTACAAAAAGAGGAAAACTTAAAACCCTAACTATTTAGGGAAATGGAGAGAGTCAGTGTTTAACCCCTTCCCACCTACAGAATCATCATTATTCTCTTCTAAAGCTATGTGGGTGCCGGGTGAACAAAATGTTACATATGGTTCACTACAGCATGTGTTACCGGGGAGGTGTAGACTCATTTATCACAGATCATGTGATGTTACATTATCAATGTCATCGGGGAACGTCATCAGTAAATGAAGCTCATTCATTTAAAAGGAGATTTGTGTTAGATCTTCCCTGCACGTCAGCACTGATAGATCCAGTGAGTATGTTGGATCCATCTATCTCCCAGAAACTCATGAAATTGGGGGAGAGTCTCCCGGCAACTCTTCCGAATCCATCTCCCACAATGAATAATGTATTTCAGCACCACCCCAGTGACGTCATCCACTCAGGACCTGGTCTTGATGACCCAATTTGTCATGCCACGGCTTCTCACCCCCACTCAAACGTCCATCTCTTTTTTTGGCATAATTTACCCGTGTCATGCTCTTAGAAAAATATATTTTATTTTTGCTATGCTACCAAAAGAATACCCCATCCGTCTCAACAAAAAGGTGATTCAACATTCAGCAGCATACACAAAGCAGTTATAAAATTCCACTGTCTGGTGACTGGTCACAAACATACTGTACAGATGTGTCCTCATACACTGATGCAACAGCCCCTCTTAGCGTGCCAGGTCTCACGCAACTTCGCTAAGCATCTTATTAGCTCGAAATGTGCAGCTATTCACACTAATAACACAACTTGTGACAAAACTACTTTTCTAGATTACACTGACCAGTCCAGTGCCGCGACCGAGCTCTACTGCGCCCTGTGCTGGACCCGCCCCTTGAGCATATGGCATAATGACCTTGCGAACATTACATCATTGCGACGTGCAGAGGGGTGGGGCCACAAGCACCGGTAAGAGCAGCAGTGTCCGGAGTCTCCTTAGGACGCTCCGATTTGCTGTTCAGACTACAGGGTGCCCATCTCGTGCATCCAAAGGACTACAGCAGCTATCCTGGCTGCAGGGTACCATTCCAGGCCCCCTGCTAGCCAGGAGGAAGGTTCATGGGGCAGCGACGGTGCCACCAACAGAACTCTATGCGGCAGTACCACTCGCACATCCCTAGTTACAGCCCTGGATCAATTTAATGTGTGACATTTTGACATATGTGTGCGAATGAATATGTGCGCAAATTTTAAGAAAAAGTTGCTACAATACACCACTCTGCGCGGTTCAGTTGCGATGGGCATCTTGCACCATGTGGCGTATTGAGGCTTGGGGTATAAGAACACTTCTGTAGAAAATAAACATCATATAAATACTGTATATACAGTCACTCATTGCTAAATGGTGCCAGATATGCTGAAGCTAGTTATCTACAACTATTATACATATCATTAGCTGGCAGAAGATTTGTCACGTTTTGTCCTCAGGTGACTAATGATCATCTGGCCTTATGTCATCTAGCACGTTTGTTTTCCTACTCATCTCCTCACAGTTTCAGTTTAGTGAATCCTGGACAGTTGTCACCTGCTCTGAAAAGAGACATACTGTATATGTGCTCGGGGTGAAGACGAACTGGATAAATATGTGGAGACACCTACAGTCATGATTATGGAATGCTCAGATAACTGCGTCTCACTTTAACTAGGGATGTTTTTGAACTACCTTCTTTCTTGGGACATTCACACATTTTTGGAAGAGTGCCTGACACAAAAATTTACGATATGGTCTAAGGACCTCATTCAGACCCGCTCACAAGCGCCTATGCGCTCCCAAGCGGGTCGATGGTGAGGCCCTGCGCACACGCAGCGGCTGCAGTGCGCGTGCGCTAGCCCCGGAGTGAGTGACAAATTCACTCGCTCCCGGGCCTGGTTCCAAAAGGGGCGGCTGTCGATGTTGATCGACAGCTCGCCCCGTTTTGTAAGCGCGGAGGGGGGGTGGCCGGGCAAACGGAGGCGTTCCTGAAGGAACGCCTGCCGTTTGTAGGCGGCCCTACTGACATCAGCAGTGATGTCAGTATGTAGCTTCCTGCTCTGTTAGAGCAGGAAGATACCTGGGGCTTGCGGGAAATGAGACCCGACCCCAAGGGTCTCATCGCAAGCCACGATGGTCGCGATGGTCTCGACCATCGCGACCATCACCTGGTCATTCGCTAAAGCTGTGGGTGGTCACCCACATCTTAGCCAGCGGCTAGGAGGCCGGATTTTAAAGAAGAAGCAGCCGCCCTCATTCAGAGCGAGCGCTCGCATTTTGCTAGCAGCTCTGAATGAGGTCCCAGGTGTTATAGGGAGGAATTTCAGAGTTTATTTAAAATAAAAAAAAGAATCCTTGGCTTTATTTATTCTTCTTATTTGTATTACTTTTAAAAACTTTTTATAACTTTTTGAAAGCTTGGGGAGGTTCTATAGTGAAGGGAAATTCTGTTAGGACTTCCCTGCTCTCCGACACTATTACATGCAGGTATTAAGTTACTGTATAACTTTACATATTACGCAGCACTTTACACAGCAAATATGAGAAACACTGAAACAGTGGTGCTACCATATCATACTAACTATATACATTCTCAGTTCAACAACAATATATAAATTAGAGATGAGCGGGCCACACCATCCCCTGATCCCTATTCGAGGCAAAACCTCCAGATACTGCTGTCTGATCTCAAGGTCTTGCCTCAAGCGTCAATTTTCAATGGGCTTACCGCTGATTGGCTGAAAGAGCCGTCTGTCAGGGTTCTCAGCCAATAAGCGCCTGCCCATAGACTTCAATGGGCACAGGAAGGAAGTAAGATGCAGGGCTTCCCTGCACTGGCACTGCTGCCGACACCGCCGGCACCCCTGTGCTAGTGACACCCTGCACTGAGGACACTGCCAGCACCCCTGCACTGCCGCCTTTCCGTACTGAGGATAGCGTCAGCACCCCCACACAAGACACTGTCAGCACCCCCACACTGAGGACACCACCGGTACCCCTGCACTGCCAACACCGCCAGCTCCCCCGCAGTGAGGACACCACTGGCACCCTTGCTCTGCCAACTCCGCTGGCACCCTGCTCTGAGGACACTGCCAGCACCCGCGCACTGAGGACACCGCTGTCACCCCTGCATTGCTGACACCACCAGCACCCCCACACTGAGGACACTGCTAGAATCCCCACTCTGCCAACACTGCTGGTACCCTTCACTGAAGACACCGCCCCATGTACTGAGGACACCATCAGCACTCGCGCACTGCCGACACCGCCAGAACTACCGCACTGTGGACACCACCGACATCCTCGCACTGCCATACCACCAGCACCCCTGCACCGAGGGAACACCGTTGGCACCCCACTCTGCCAACACCTCCACACTGCCAACACAGCCAGCACCCCCTGCACTGAGGACACCACCGGCATGGACACAGCTGGCACCGTAAGTGCACTATTGGTGTATCCAACCCACACTGTATCCAACCTGCATTGTAACCTACACTGAATCCGACCTGCACTGTATCCAACCCACACTGTATACCACACTGTATCCAACCTGCACTGTATCCAAACACTATATCCGACCTGCACTGTATCCAACCCACAAAGTATCCCGCATTGTATCCGACCCGCACTGCATCCAACCCACACTGTGTCCCGCACTGTATCCAACACTATATCCAACCTGCACTATATCCAACCCACACTGTATACCACACTGTATCCAACCTGCACTGTATCCAAACACTATATAATAACCTGCACTGTATCCAACCCACAAAGTATCCCGCACTGTGTGCCTGATTCAGAGTTGGGAATAGAGCGAGAGATAGCACTTAACTGTGTACCTGGGCAAAACCATGTTGCAATGCAAAGGGTGTAAATGCATTTTTTTTTAAAATGCCACAAAAAAAAAAATATTCCATAATAATTACGTCTTCTCATTCCTGACTTCTCCTAACATACTGTAGGGACTGATTCAGAGATGTGCGCTAATGCGATCCCGTATGCAGCTGCTGTGCGCAAATATGCTAATGCTGTAGCCACCAGGAAATTTATTGAGATGCCCACACGCAGCTTCGGAGATCCAAGCAAGTGCGTACAATCACACAACGGTGGTCGCAGATCCTTCAACGATCATGTGAGTAACCCTATGGTCTTGCAGAGTGGGAACGCAGACACTGGTGACACTGGTGCCACGTTTTCTGCTTACGAGATCACAGAAGTATGCTGACTCATGCCCCAAAAATGGCTGCGACATGTCCGTAACTGCCTCCGAACGGTCTGTGAATGTCAATCGCTTTGCAAAGAGATACACACTGCGAAAGGCATAGCTAAGGTATCTTCGCGTGCACGCAGTGCGACCGTGGCACATGCACAGTGGGCCGAAAACCGCTCAACTGCGTAATAATATCGCCATTGTGTCCACATCTGAATTAGGCCCATAATCCAATTGAAAAGGAAAAAAAACAAACACATGGCACAGCCAATCAAGAGATCGAGAGGCCGAGCTCTTTCATAGAATTACCGCAGCTGTAGGCAGTGCTGCGCATGCGCCGATTTTGTGAATGTAAGGGCGCATGCACAGCACTGATTACAAATGCAAAGAGTACAAAAAACAATCTAATATGTGCAGAATGCAAAGAGTACAAAAAACAATCTTTGAAGTGAGGGTTATTCCACGGTTGGATTGGAACTTACCTGGTCACTTTTGACAGCTGGTGCACCTTACCAATATCCTTAATTATTCCGGATAATTTTTGGTGTCGGTTGGGTTGGTATTTTTGCCTTTTCACTGTGGAGCCCTCTTTAGTTTTTATGTAGATTTTTTGTATGTATTTTTATGTTTGGGATTCTTATTGGGTAGGGATGTGCGCCGGACCATTTTTGCCGGATTTGGATTTGGTTCTAATTCGTCGTCCGGCTTTGGATTTGGATTTGGATTTGCCAAACTGCGGTGACTGGCTTTGGATTTGGATTTGGATTTTTTGCCAAAATTGGCAAAAAAAGCTAAAATTACATAAATTGGGCTTTTTTTTTTCCTAGAGTGTTATTTACCTCAATAACATTAATTTCCAGTAATTTACAGTCAATTTAGACCACCTCACAGCTTAAATTATTGTTTTCACCATTATTGGCCAAAGGTTGCAGTGAGCTGACTGGTGACCAAGCGTCAGAGCAGCGGCGCAGTGGCACAGACACCACAGTTTAAAGCACATCTATGAAACTATGCCACACAACAGTGGCAGAAATGAAAGGTAGTGCTAGATGGAATTGTCCTTGGGCCCTCCCACCCACCCTTTATGTTGGATCTTAAAAAGGACATGCACACTTTAACAAACGAAGCATTTCAGCGACAGGTACTGCCACTTTGTGGCTGAAGTGCTTGGTTTGTTTGGGCCCCCACAAAAAAATCTTCCAATCTACAAAAGGCAACAGGTCTACAGTGGCATGATGTCACCATCATTGCCATCCTCACCCTCATCAGTGTGTACATCATCCGATTCCTCACACAATATCAGTTCATCCCCGCTGGAATCTACCATTACAGAAGTATCTGCACTGTGACGTGATTGGTGGGAAAGGTTTTCCTCGTGAAATTTCCAGTTCATTTTAATGAACATCATTTTTTCTACATTTTGTGGAAGTAGCCTCCTTCGTCGTTCACTCACAAGTTTCCCGGCTGTACTGAAAACTCTCTCCGAGTACACACTGGAGGGTGGGCAGCTTAAATAATGCAAAGCCAGTTTATACAAGGGTCTCCAAATTGCCTTTTTTTTCTTCCAATATTCGAAGGGACTCTGTGACATGTCTACGTGTACGGTGTCCTGAAAATAATCCTCCACCATTCTTTGGATGGTAATCGTATTAGATGGAGTTGCGGTAGAGGTGTCACTGGTGTTGGGCAAATCTTTTAGACCCGACCAGATGTCAAAATGTTGACTTGACTTATCTGCATCACCACTGGGTCTTTTGGAAAAGGGGCATTTTTTTCTGGCTGCTGCTGGAGAAACCGAAGGAGGAGACGTCATCGTAGTGCCATGTGTCACTTCAGCTGCCAACTTGCTCACCAGGAGCGCTTTGGTTCTTTTAAGATCTGGGTCAGTTGTAAACACAGCATATGACTTGAACCTAGGATCAAGAATGGTTGCTAAAATATAATGATCAGATTTCAAGATCTTGGCCACCCGTGGATCCTGGCGAAGCAAACAAAGGACTTGATCTATCAGTCCAGCATACTTTGCGGAATCACTTTGTTTAATATCATCAGGGGAATCACCTTACTCAAGCTAGCAGTGTCAGCACTCACTTCACAAGTGGCAACTTCAAATGGTTTGAGCACCTTGCACAAGACAGAAAGTACTCTCCACTGTGCTGGGGTAAGGTACATTCCCCCTCCTCTCCCAATGTCATGGCTTGTCGTATAGCTATGGATGGCTTTTTGCTGCTCCTCCATCCGCTGAAGCATATACAGGGTTGAGTTCCACCTCGTTACCACTTCTTGCTTCAGTTGATGGCAGGGCAAATTAAACTGCTCTTGCAGGTGCTGCAATCTCCTGCACGCTGCTGCTGAATGCCGAAAATGTCGCGAATTTTTTCGGGCCACAGACAGCATCTCCTGCACGCCCCTGTCGTTTTTTAAAAAACCCTGCACCACTAAGTTGATTGTGTGAGCAAAACAGGGGATGTGTTGGAATTCACCCAGCTGTAATGCTTTCACGATATTTGTAGCATTGTCAGAAATCACAAATCCTGAGGAGAGTCCAAGTGGGGTAAGCCATGTTTCTATGACATCTCTTAGTTTTTCTAAGAGGTTGTCAGCGGTATGCCTCTTATTGAATCCGGTGATGCACAGAGTTGCCTGCCTCTGAATGAGCTGGTGTTGTTTGTTAGATACTGCTGCTGCTGAAGGCGATTCACCCACCCAGTGGGCCGTCACAGTCATGTAATCTTTAGTTTGTCCACTACCGCTTGTCCACATATCTGTGGTTAAGTGGACAGTGGGTACAATAGCATTTTGCAGACCAATAATTAGGTTCTGTTTAACGTCCTGGTACAGCCGAGGAATGGCTTTTCGGGTAAAATGAAACCGAGATGGAATTTGGTACCGGGGACACATGACCTCAACTAGCTGTGTAAATCCCACTGCATTAATTGAGGATATTGGACGCAGATCTAATATTAGCATAGCTGTCATGGCGTCAGTGATCCGCTGTGCGACAGGGTGAGAGCTGTCATACTTGCTTCCCCTTGCAAGAGATTCTTTAACAGTCAATTGTTTTTTTGGTATACTACTAGTAGTCTTCTTGGTCCACTTCTGGGATGAAGATCCACCAGCAGCAGCAGCAGCAGGCCTAGTGCTCAAAGATTCAGTTTCTTCTGAGGTGTCCTGGAAATTGGAGGAGTCACCGTGACTTAGCACTAACAAATTGGATGTTGTACTACCACTGATCATTCCTGAGGATATTGAGGAGGAAGGTGTTGTCGGCGGAGATTGCAGGTGCTGGGATTTAGTAGAGAGAAGGCATCTAGCTAATGCTGGACTGCTTTGTTGTTATTTTTTTTGCAGTAGTTTCTGTTATCAAACACCTGTCATGAGCTCGCTGCAGATGACGTAATAGCGTAGAGGTTCCTAGATGTTTAACGTCCCTACCTCTACTAACTGTGGTCTCACAGAGGCTACAAATGGCTTGACAAACGTTGTCAGGGTTTGGGTAAAAGTAATTCCACACAAAAGATGTGGATTTGTTGGTTCTATGCCCAGGCATGGCAATGGCCTTCTTATCTTGGCCAAGAGCTGCTTCCACTGGTGCCTGACTTATACAAATAATATCCTCATCCTCAACATCCTCATTAGTGCCAGCGTCAGCTGCACATATATTCCTCTCATCCTCTTGCAATTCGACGGTGGCATCCTCAATTTCTATGTCCTCGGCAATACTGCTCATCCCCACAACTACAGATGGAAAAGAAACTGTGGAGGGCGGCTTCTCTGAAAGGTCAGGCTTACACATAGAAATGCCACTTGTGGACCCACTTTGACTCTCCTCAGGGATTTCTGACATTTGTGTTTCAAAAAACACAGTTTGTTCGACTGCCTTATTGGTTTTAAATTTTTTCACACTTCTATAGTCTGATTGAAAAGGTCTTTTATCATCACGAGAGGCACAAGATGCCTCACTGACAGCTGCAGAACCACCACTCAGAAATAAAGGGCAAAGCCTGAGTCTTTCCTTGCCGCTACGTGTGGTGAATGGTATGTTGCCAATTTTCTGTTTCTCTGCAATAGTAGTAGTCTTTAGAGGGTTTTTTTTGTCTTTACCCCTGTAAAATCTACATTTTTTGATTTCAGGTTCCCTAAGGTTTGAAAGCCTCTACGCCCTTGAGCATCAGCTTTAGATAAAAGTGATGGACTTCCAGCCGCTGCAATGCTAGCATTTACATGTTGTTTCTGCTCTCCTCTCAGTTCATTCTCGTGATCCATATTACTTTATCACTATGAAGTGGAGTCACAGAGCTTGTATACACACAGTGGGCTATGCCCTTTCACGGAGCTTGTATAATAGACACAGTGGGCTATGCCCTGTCACGGAGCTTGTATAATACTCAGTGGGCTTATGCCCTGTCACGGAGCTTGTATAATACACTCAGTGGGCTATGCCCTGTCACGAAGCTTGTATAATACACACAGTGGGCTTATGCCCTGTCGCAGAGCTTGTATAATAGACACAGTGGGCTTATGCCCTGTCACGGAGCTTGTATAATACACTCAGTGGGCTATGCCCTGTCACGGAGCTTGTATAATACACACAGTGGGCTATAGCCTGTCACGGAGCTTGTATAATACACTCAGTGGGCTTATGCCCTGTCACGGAGCTTGTATAATACACTCAGTGGGCTATGCCCTGTCACGGAGCTTCTATAATACACTCAGTGGGCTATAGCCTGTCACGGAGCTTGTATAATACACTCAGTGGGCTATGCCCTGTCACGGAGCTTGTATAATAGACACAGTGGGCTATGCCCTGTCACGGAGCTTGTATAATACACTCAGTGGGCTATGCCCTGTCACGGAGCTTGTATAATAGACACAGTGGGCTATGCCCTGTCACGGAGCTTGTATAATAGACTCAGTGGGCTATGCCCTGTCATGGAGCTTGTATAATAGACACAGTGGGCTTATGCCCTGTCACAGAGCTTGTATAATAGACACAGTGGGCTTATGCCCTGTCACGGAGCTTGTATAATACTCAGTGGGCTTATGCCCTGTCACGGAGCTTGTATAATACACTCAGTGGGCTATGCCCTGTCACGGAGCTTGTATAATAGACACAGTAGGCTATGCCCTGTCACGGAGCTTGTATAATACTCAGTGGGCTTATGCCCTGTTACGAAGCTTGTATAATAGACACAGTGGGCTATGCCCTGTCACGGAGCTTGTATAATACACTCAGTGGGCTATGCCCTGTCACGGAGCTTGTATAATACTCAGTGGGCTTATGCCCTGTCACGGAGCTTGTATAATAGACACAGTGGGCTATGCCCTGTCACGGAGCTTGTATAATACACTCAGTGGGCTATGCCCTGTCACGAAGCTTGTATAATACTCAGTGGGCTTATGCCCTGTCACGGAGCTTGTATAATACACACAGTGGGCTATGCCCTGTCACGAAGCTTGTATAATATTCAGTGGGCTTATGCCCTGTCACGGAGCTTGTATAATAGACTCAGTGGGCTATGCCCTGTCACGGAGCTTGTATAATAGACACAGTGGGCTTATGCCCTGTCACAGAGCTTGTATAATAGACACAGTGGGCTTATGCCCTGTCACGGAGCTTGTATAATACTCAGTGGGCTTATGCCCTGTCACGGAGCTTGTATAATAGACACAGTGGGCTATGCCCTGTCACGGAGCTTGTATAATACACTCAGTGGGCTATGCCCTGTCACGGAGCTTGTATAATACTCAGTGGGCTTATGCCCTGTCACGGAGCTTGTATAATAGACACAGTGGGCTATGCCCTTTCACGGAGCTTGTATAATACACTCAGTGGGCTATGCCCTGTCACGAAGCTTGTATAATACTCAGTGGGCTTATGCCCTGTCACGGAGCTTGTATAATAGACTCAGTGGGCTATGCCCTGTCACGGAGCTTGTATAATAGACACAGTGGGCTTATGCCCTGTCACAGAGCTTGTATAATAGACACAGTGGGCTTATGCCCTGTCACGGAGCTTGTATAATACTCAGTGGGCTTATGCCCTGTCACGGAGCTTGTATAATACTCAGTGGGCTTATGCCCTGTTACGGAGCTTGTATAATACACTCAGTGGGCTATGCCCTGTCACGGAGCTTGTATAATAGACACAGTAGGCTATGCCCTGTCACGGAGCTTGTATAATACTCAGTGGGCTTATACCCTGTCACGGAGCTTGTATAATAGACACAGTGGGCTATGCCCTGTCACGGAGCTTGTATAATTCACTCAGTGGGCTATGCCCTGTCACGGAGCTTGTATAATAGACCCAGTGGGCTATGCCCTGTCACGGAGCTTGTATAATACTCAGTGGGCTTATGCCCTGTCACGGAGCTTGTATAATACACTCAGTGGGCTTATGCCCTGTCACGGAGCTTGTATAATAGACACAGTGGGCTATGCCCTGTCACAGAGCTTGTATAATAGACACAGTGGGCTTATGCCCTGTCACGGAGCTTGTACAAAACACTCAGTGGGCTATGCCCTGTCACGGAGCTTGTATACACTCAGTGGGCTAAGCCCAGTCACGGAGCTTGTATAATACACTCAGTGGGCTTATGCCCTGTCAGTTGTCACGGAGCTTGTATAATACAGTGAGTAGTAGAGTACACATACACACAGTGGGCTTATTATGCCCAGTCACGGAGTACACACAAGGGCTTATGCCCAGTAAAGTCACAGAGCACTGCCTACTCTAATCTATCTAACACTAGAACAGACAGCGCACTAGCTAACTACCTAACTACGCGTCACGCGAGAAATGGCTCCGACTGCCGGGTGCTGCGCCTTTTTATAGAGGCCGAACGTCACTCGGCTCTCGCGAGAATCCGACGCCGGACGGGTGACGTTCGGCCTCGAGGTGGAATCCGAGTCAGGCGGGAACACCCGAACTTGCGTTCGGGTGGACTCGGATTCCACCTGTTCGGAGCGGTTCGGATTCCTCAGAATCCGAACCGCTCATCACTACTATTGGGTTGTATGTAACCCAAGGACATATACTTTTATTTTTGGATTAAAAACAAGTACTATTTTATCCCTTGGAAGTTGGATTATTAGTTTTTGGTTCTGATTATTACCAAAGTTATCCCCGCTGAGGATGGAGGTTAATTGTCTTGTGGAAAAAGATACCTTTATGTGAACGCCTATACCTGATTTCAGGTGAGTGTACTCCCAGAGGGGAACAAGTGCTGAGAAGTGTTCTGTCTATAACAAGAATAAAAGTGTCAAAAGATACCTATATGTGAACGCATCCCACCTATTTTAGGTGAGTGGCGTTATCATCTGCTGTTGATTATTGGATATATTATTCATCATTTGGAACATAACTATATATTATCTTCTCTCCTCATGTTGGGATCACTGTATCATTCATGATTGGATAAGAGAAGATTGGATATAAGAGGGACAGCGCTCTTTGGACCACTCGTTTTTGTCTTATTTTGATTACAAATGCGGTATGTTAGAGTAGATGGGGAAAAATATCTATTTCCTGAAAAGCGGTCATCGCAAAAATTACAGCTTTTTGGAATAGATACTGATGGGGAGGAGGAATGATAAATTCCTCCGGTAATTAGGTAGAACTCCATGCAAGCTCTAAACCTAATTACCTCCAGAGAATTTTTAGTAATGATGAATAGGCCCCAAAGGCCTGGAAGCAAGTGACGATATCCCTGCAGAATGGAGACTCCACCAGAAGTGATGAGAGAGACCTGATTACACTGATCTTCATTATAGGACCAACAGACACTCTTGCACTTGTCTGACTGCCAGGTATCTTGGGATCCACCAACCAATGTCGTAAAGGAAGGAAAACTCTTGCCCAACATGAATGATAGTTATTATCCATATCCTTACAGTTCTATGGCATGCACGGATTTATAGCCTTCTGTAGGATGTAGTCAGGATCCCGGTGGTGATCATCCCGACTGTCACAATTCTGGCAGCAGAATCTCGATGGTCAAAATACAGACAAATCCCGATGGTGTGTATTAGGGTTAGGCACTAGGGGGAGGGATAGGGGTAGGCTACGGTAGGAGACAGTTACGGTTAGACTGTCGATGGACGAGGTTAGGGTTAGGCTGCAGGATGGGTGGGTTAGGGTTAGAATACTCACTAAAATTTGTCTGCATTTTGATCATCAGGATTCTGCTGTCGGTATTGTGACCATCGGAATTGTCACTGCCGGGATATCATACCCAACCCCCTTCCTTTGTCTAAAAGCCTCACCAATCATCTGAGTAACCCTGTGGTCTGGGAGAATGGCCAAGGGAACTGAGACACTGGTGCCACGTTTTCTACGTACGAGATCACAGTAGCACAGATGGGCCCAGCTAGTTTGTTGCTCATAGCACGACATTCAGGCTTCTGAGTCGCGCCTTGGAACGTTGCGTGATGGCTGTACTGTGGCGCACCGTGGCGTTCTATAACGAAACCTCTGGGTGGTGAGTGCGCCACTGATGAAATTTGTACTACTGAATGCCATGCTGTAGAAGTGATTAGATATCCCTGACGAGCGGGCCAATCACATTCACACAGTATATTTGCATGTTGCATGTTCGCACAACCAATCTTTTGATAATATTGCAGAAGCTCTTTGAACAGGATGCAAATCAGTACACATACATAACTACAGTTGTGTAATTGCCTTGTTCTTATGATGGTATAACCGATACATTAACGAGACGCACACACACCTTTCAATGAGATGGGGTGAATTATTATTCACTAATGGTGAGGTTACAGTATGTGTTTACATGTACTAGTATAATATTTTGAACGGTAGACACATTTTTATTATTATTATGCTTCCCTCACTGCTCCCTCCCTAATGCCAGCGGGTGGGTAGAGCACCCAAGGAATCTTTTTTGGCCTAGTGGTAGAGCATTGGTTTTACATTGTCAAGGTACAGAGTTCAAATCCCACCACAACCCAATATTATTAATCATGATTACTTTAGATTCATTCCTCTATATATATATTTTTTTTCTAATACAGTACAGTGGTGGAGTGAGTCCATTCGCACCAATCAGTTTTCAGATGCACATATGTGTTGAGGATCCGGAACTCAAATGCACCCTCAGTTTTAAATAAGACCACATGAGCTCCAATGACACACCCATACAGTCATCGGGTGCATGGGCGTCAGCATCGGGTTTCAGATGCATCCTCAGCGTCAGGGATTCAGCCGGGTCAGACACTCCCACAATTATTGGGGTTCAGGGACTCAAAAAGGTATCAGATGCACCTACTGTATAGCCTGTTGGGATAGAGGGGCACGCACAGCTTCTAATGAGGTGAATTGTCCTTAAACCATAACCCAAGCCCTAAAGAAAAAAAAAGTACCTTGTGTCGACAATTTTTTCTGTCGACCATTTTTGTGTCAACCTTGTGACCAAACACTAACTGTGAAAAATACAGATACAGTACTAATTTAAAAAATAATCATGTGTCAACCATTTATGTGTCGACCTTTTGTCCAAACCATAACCCTAAAAGTAATAATAATGAAAGGAAAAAAAAAGTGCTTAAAAAATGTTTCTGTCGACATTTTGACCAATCCCTAACCTAATAAAAATTATTTTTGGAAATGTGTGATGCGTTAACCATTTTTGTGTTGACCTTTTGACCAAATACTAACTGTAAAAATACTAATAAAAGAATAATCATGTGTCAACCATTTTTCTGTCAACATTTTGATCAATCCCTAACTGAATAAAAATAACTGCAAAATTTTTTATCATGTGTCGACCATTTTAGAGTCATTCATTTTTCTGTTGACCATTTGACCAAATTGGCCAAGTTGTACCTGTCGATCCATACTGTAGAAGTAGATGGATATCCCTGACAAGCGGGCCAATCATGTTCGCATAACCAATCTTATTGATAATATTGCAGAAGCTCGTTGCACGGGACGCAAATCAACACACATTGCAGGACTGTGCAATAGTGTACATACTGTAATTGTCATGGTGTGTTGCTATAACCGATACATCAGCAGCTAATGAGTTTACATTAGTGCGTCACAACACAAAATGGCGATTCATTTACAGAAGTGTACGTACAGTATAATACTGTAACTTGCTGTAAAAGGGATGCAAATATATATATTTTTTAATAAAAGTATCTGTATTGTAGGTACATTTTTTTTAATCTTCCCCCACCCTCACCCCAGGCGCTTCTCAGATCCATTTACAATAGGCTACATATCGTGTAACTTCAGGGTTGGCTTTGCACTTCCCTCACCACCCCACACACACCACACCAATAATACCCTCCCCCATCCTCTGTAGGTATCTCGGCAGCCAGCGCCGTACCGTGCTTTCCATTCGGCCCTTCCCTCACTGCGCCCTCCACCTTCAGTAAGCTGAAAAGAATAATGGCAGGTGGGTGGAGAGCATAAGGATACAGTAGATGGATGGGTTAGCTTTCTTGGCCTAGTGGTAGAGTGGAGGTGTTACATTGCTGTGGACCAGGGTTCAATTACCACCCAACCTGTTATTATTTCGTAATCCTGAATATTTTAGATTCATATATATATTTTTTATAAAGTAGAGAGGTGGGGAGGGTCCATGCGCACCAATGGAGTTTTAGCCATACATATAGGTATTGGGGTCTCAGGGTTTCAAACACAACCTCGGTTTTAAATAAGAGCACATGATTTCCTGTTCAATAATATTGCAGTACTGTACTGATGACACTACTGTATGTACATTGCTCCACAACTCCCCCACACCCTGCACTGACATGTACCCATAGGGTTTCAGATGTACTTTCAGCGTCAGGGGGTCAGACCGGTCACACGTACTCACAGGTATTGTGGTTCAGGGACTCATAGAGGCACAGTATCAGAGGATGGTCACAGGGACGCCCCGCGGCTAGAGAGGCTGAGAAGGCGCCTCCTGAATAGTAACTACAGTATACAGTACAGTAACATAAATATAATGCACTACTGTGACATACTGTACTGTAGGGTATGGGATAACTGACAGACAATGACTGACAGTCGTTATGTCGTACCCACATGGTCAACAGACATTAGGTTGACATGGACTCATGGCCGACACACTATTGGTCGACGTGGGGCTTGTTTGCCATGGTCACATTTAAATTCATTAGGTCAACATAAAGTAGTAACGGTCAACACAAAAATGGTCGACGTGGTCACAATTTGTAATACAGTATGACCCTCTACAGAACCCTAACCCTGCCCTTGTTGTCTAACCCTAACTGCCCCTTCTAGTGCCTAACCCTAAC
Organism: Taudactylus pleione; assembly: GCA_031769625.1. Taxonomy (NCBI): domain Eukaryota; kingdom Metazoa; phylum Chordata; class Amphibia; order Anura; family Myobatrachidae; genus Taudactylus; species Taudactylus pleione. Next base: position 13,152,139 of record JAUIMM010000275.1, on the reverse strand, counting down.
CATGCGATAAGTGCCTAACCTAACATAACAAACCTACAGTAAACCCAAACAAAGGCAAGTTGACTCACTATATGTGTGAATAGAAAGTATGGTGGTCAGCTTAATGATATTGCTCAGGTGCTTGTAAAGGGCGGGGTTTACACTGAACCACAGAAAAAAAAGGAGATTCCCTCCAGCACACTGCAGCAATATTAGCAAAAATACTTGAATCCTACATGATAATAGAAATTCAGAGGTATTGGTTGCATACATTTGCAAATATATGATTAAGCGCCGGGCCAACGTCAAGGCTCCTCTATACCTGCGCCCCTAACATTAAGGGGTTCATGTCCGAGGCACAGAACAGCCCAAATGAATCCAGCCAAGGACCACTCCCAGGGCATCACACGAAAAATGGAAGAAAGGTGATAGTGAAATGTAAAGTATAGATGTGTCAAGATAATCAATAAGTGTTAATACAATAAGAAAGAATTAAAATTACATAAATAATAAACAAACAAATGGAAATAAAAAAAAAAATCTATGTGAATTAAGTGGTGATGCCCTGAAAAAGGCCCAGCCAGAGCCACTCCGGGGGCCTCATGCCCAAACGCTCACCCCAAAATAATTATTGCTACAAAATAGTAGCACCCACTCTAGGTCATATAATTACAAATAATGTACTGCATAATAACAGCACATATATAAGCTGAGAGCTGACTCACCTACGAGGTACCCCAAAAACCTCCAAATGGCACTATATGGACCAGCACATCCTCCCAATGCTGGCTCCTTTCATGCCTCTCAAAACTGCAAATAGAAAGTATGGTGGTCGCTCACATCAGCTTAATGATATTGCTCAGGTGCTTGTAAAGAGCGGGGTTCACACTGAACCACAGAAAAAAAAGGAGATTCCCTCCAGCACACTGCAGCAATATTAGCAAAAGTACTTGAATCCTACATGATAATAGAAATTCAGAGGTATTGGTTGCATACATTTGCAAATATATGATTAAGCACCGGGCCAACATCAAGGCTACTCTATAACGGCGTCCCTAACATTAAGGGGTTCACGTCCAAGGCGCAGAGCTGACCAAAAGAATCCAGCCAAGGACCATCCCCAGGGCATCACACAAATGGAAGAAAGGTGATAGTGAAGTGTAAAGTATAGATGTGTCAAGATAATCAATAAGTGTTAATATAATAAGAATGTGTGCCAATAATTACTGTATTGTGTCGGCAAAAGTATTTTGTTGACATTTCATCCATTGATATCTTGTGCCATGTCGGCAAATAATGTATCGATCATGAGTCCCAGTCAACCTTTTGTTCCAGTCGACCTAATGTCTGTCCACCATGTGGTGTCCACCTAATTCATGTCGACCTACTGTAGACACTGTTTATCTAAAGCCCGAAACCCAGAGACATACTGTAACGTGAATAAGGTGCACTACAGTACCTTGTGACATGATGTGAATAAGCACTACAGTAACCTGCGTAAGGGACACTACTGTGTGACGTGCAGTAATGTGAATCAGTGCTGTAGCTAGGGCTCACGGTGCCCTGTGCCGGTCCTGCACCGTTTACATGTGACATTATGATGCCACGCGTAGGTGGCGGGTTCGCCTTTCCAGGAAACTACTGCAGTGCCCAGAGAGTCTTAAAAATACTACAGCAAGCTGTAAACGGCAGAGTGTGCCTATAGCAGCCAAAAGACGTTAAGGGCGGCACTACTGCAGCAATTCTGGATGCAGGGTGCCGTTCCTGGCACTCAGCAAGCCAGAAGGACAGGCCGTGAGGGGGCACCGCTTGTGCATACTGTACCTACTGTAGTTACCGACAAGATGTGAATAAGGTGCACTACTGTGATGTAACCTGGATAAGGGGCAGGACTGTGTGACGTCAGACAGCCCTTGCCTGCCCTTCCGTCATAGATTGTCCATGAGGTGAGAGCTTCATCATCTGCTATGAAATACTGTAACATCATAATGTAACATGAATAGAGGGCTCTACTGTCCGGTCGTTGCCCAAAAAATATCCACTACACTAGGATCAGTTATTAGGGATGTGCACCGACCCCCGTGTTTTGGTTTTGGATCTGTGGCCCTCACTCAGACCCACTCGCGAGCGGCTGTCCGCTCGCAAGTGGGTCGATGGTCCCCACTGCGCATGCGCACGACGGAGGGAGCTCCGACGTGCACATGTGCGAGACCCGACAAGCGACGGACTTTCCTTCGCTCGGAGTGTCTCATCAATGGGGGCGTGCTGTCGATGGTGACTGACAGCACGCCCCTTTGGTGGGCGTACCGGGGGCATGCCTGCCAGACGGAGGCGTTCCCAAGGGAACGCCTACCGTCTGAAGCTGGCCACACTGACATCACTAGTGATGTCAGTGGGAGTGATTTTGGCTCTGATAGAGCCAAAATCACTCCTGGCCTTGCGGTTGAAAAACCCAACCGCAGGCTTTTGCTTGCAGTTTCGATGGTCGCGTGGTGACCCACAGCTATACGAGCGTCCAGGAGTACGCTCCATATTAATGGAGGTGGGCCCTGATTCAGAGTGAGCGCTCTGGTCAGAGCGTCCGGCTCTGAATCAGGGCCTGTATTTCCTCTTGTTTTGGATCTGGATTTGGTTTCGCCAAAACCGCCCCTTGCGTGTTTTGGTTTTGGTTTTGGATCTGTATTTTTTCTAAAGAAATCATAAAAACAGCTAAAATCACATAATTTGGGCTCTTTTTTGTTCCTACAGTATTTTTAACCTCAATAACATTGACCACCTCACAGCTCACAATATTGTTTTCATCCGGTTTAAGCCCAACATTTGCACCAAGCTAGCTGGCTTACTAAACTAAGCAATAGCAGTAGGTGGCACAGACACGTGGCAGTTTAACTTCCAACATGGCACATAAAGAAACATATGTTTTCATTAATCAAGAGGCCTGAGGGAGTTGGAGTATGCATGTAGTTGATGACAGGGACAGGAAGGGTTGATTGGTAGTCAATTTAATTAAATTTGTTGATTCCGAAGCAAATTTATGAGGGAGGAGGGGAGAGCTGGGTGAACAATATGTCCCATGTTTTGCCCACAAAATCAACTTGGTATTTCATAATATTTTTTTTAATTAAAGGGACATGCAGGAGATGCTGCCTGTGGCCATAAACATTTCTGGACATGTTTGGCATTCAGCAACCACATGTAAAAGATTGCAGCAGCTGTGGCAGTTCAAATTCCAACATGGCACATCAGGAAACAAATGTTTTTATTATTCAAGAGGACTGAGGGAGTTGTCAGGGAAAGGAAGATTTGATCAGTAGTAAATTTAATTTAATTTTTTTATTCCAAAGCAAATTTATGAGGGAAGAGGGTAGGGTAGGAGGGGAGGCATTTGCAATAAATATTTAAATCATTCACATCAGTCCTTGCCACAGAAGAATCCTTGAGCGCTATGTCTGCTGCTGGGAGTCAATTTTCATTCCAGAAGGGGACCAGGTCTACTAGTAGTACTTTATAAAACAATTGACTGTTAAACAATACTTTGCAAGGGGGAGTAAATATGACAGCAGTCACCCAGTTGCACAGCGGATCACTGACGCCATAACATCTATGCTGGTATTAGATGTGCATCCAATATCTGCCATTAATGCAGTGGGTTTTAGACAGTTAATTGAGGTCCTGTGTCCCCGCTACCAAATCCCATCAAGATTCCACTTCACTAGAAAAGCAATTCCCAACCTGTACAGGGACATAAAAAAACGTAATTAGTGGCCTCCAAAATGCCGTTTATGAACTACAAATTCTATGCCAATTACATCCAAAATGACAGAGGCACCTGTAATGGTGGATTCCAGCGGGGACAAATTAATATTGTGTGAAGATGATGTACCCACTGATGAGGATGAGGAATTGGATGATGATTGCGACAACATCTTGTCTCTGTAAAGCCAGTTTGTGCACATAGAGAACATTGCCAGCAATGTCAGCTGCCAATTGGTAGCTTGTTTTGTGGGGGCCGAAACAAAAAAAATTACTTCATGATTGATATTGTTAATGAAAGTGTTAGGGTTGAAGATGGCAGGTGCTTGGATCTAGCAGAGAGAAGGGAGCTAACTGACGCTGGACTGCTTTTTGGTACTTTTTTTTAGCCAAAGTTTCTGAATTTTTTAAAACTTTTTGGATGGATGCACAGCAGATGATGTAACAGGGAGGAGATTCCTAGTTGGTTAAGGTTCCTACCTCTGCTTACTCTGGCATTACAAAGGGTACTGATGACTTGACAATTGTTGCCCGAATTTAGGTAGACATAATTTCACACATAATAAGTGGATTTTTTTTACTTGTGTCCAGGCATGACAATGGCCTTTTTATTGTCATGAGCAATAACTGTTTCTTCCACTGGTGCCTGATTTACACAAACAACATCCTCATCAACAACAGGGCATCGGCTTTAGTAGATGATGTAGATGGACTAGTATCATCATGACTGGTGGCACTGGCAGCAACTCCAGCACTAGTATGTGGTTCCTGCTCTCAACTGATAGTTCTCCATATCACAAATGAAGTGGGGTACAACACACATGTCAACTTGTACCAATTTTAAATATTACACTGCGCTATCAATGACCTACAGTGTGACAAGATTTTTTATGAATAAGAAAAGAATAACACGCTGCGATACCACTTACAGTGTCACAAGATTATTTATGAATAAGGATAACACACTGCGCTGCCACTTACAGTGTCACAAGATTATTTATGAATAAGGATAACACACTGCGCTGCCACTTACAGTGTCTCAAGATTATTTATGAATAAGGATAACACACTGCGCTGCCACTTACAGTGTCACAAGATTTTTTATGAATAAGAAAAGAATAACACACTGCGCTGCCACTTTTGTTTATGTTTTATATATAATGCATGTTATTTAGCACTTTGTTGTGGTCTTGTAGTCGGTGTGTAGACTTTTCATTTATTCAAGATTGAGGAAAGAAGTGAAAAGTTGAATATTGCCACTTACAGTGTCACAAGATTTTTTTAAGAAAAGAATAACACACTGCACTGCTACTTACAGTGATGTCATAAAGTTTTATAAATAACTCATATTATTTAGCACTTTGTTGTGGTCTTGTAGTCAGCGTGTAGACTAATCATTTATTCACAATTGAGGAAAGAAGTGAAAAGTTAATTATTAGACTGCGCTACAACTTACAGTGTCACAATATATTTTATGAGTAAAACACTGCGCTACCACTTACAGTGTAACAATATTTTTTATGAATAAGAATAACACACTGCGCTATGACTTATAGTGTCACAATATGTGGACGATAAACTGTCGTGTGGCCGGCAGTATCACCAAACAATAATAGCGCAGCTAGGTTGCTAATGCACACACACAAAAAAAGCACTTTTATTTTTTTGACACTAGGGAAGAGCACCCCTGAATGAGGCAGCAGCCACTTGATGAACAACACAGACAGCACCCCTTCTTTATGGACAACAGAGCATCCCTGCTGAGTGTGGACAGACCACCTGCAGTGCAGAGTCACAAATACATGGACGATAAACTGCGGTCTGGCCTGCAGTTTCACTAAACAATAATAGCGCAGCTAAGTTTCTAACGCACACACACACAAAAAGCACTTTATTTTTTTTTACACTGGGGAAGAGCACCCATGATTGACACAGCACCCCCCATGGACAACACAGCACCCCTTTACAAGTGACACAGCATCTGCAGCAACCACTGAAGGAAGACCCCCTTTATATACTGCAGCCCCTTTATGGACAACACAGCAGCAGCATTCAGCTGGACACACACACTGAGTGACTGGCAGTGACTACACAGCCAGAGTGAAAATGGCGCGATCGCGGGGACCTTTATATAATCCAAAACCCACGAGGATCCGACAGCGGGAGGATGACGTTTTGCCTCATTTTGTTTACAAGCAAACTTTACTGTACTGTACATTACAGTGCTTTTTGTTCACAGGAAGTGAAAGGCGCCAAAGACGACACCCCCAGATGGCCGCAGCCAGGCAGCGCCTCCTTTCCAGGCCTGGTAAGTACTGTTCACTACATTGTCTTCTACAGTATCTCTCTACTTTTTTCCTTTTCAGAATGTCTTTCTCCCTCCTGTACTCCAAAAGACTCATACACACCAGACGCTATGCTCCATGAGCGATATCGTCTAATGTTTGCCCGGGCTCTCCCGGGCAAACACTACTGTATCTTCAGATTCTCCTGCAAGTTCGGAAGATGGAAGTCATTGCCACCGGGCTCCAGCCCTCAAGGGGCACCTGGCTCCATTGTCCAGTGGGCCATTCCAGGCACTGCTATGGAGATGGAGCGACGCTTATCGGCGCTCCACCACCAGCAGCGTCAATACGGGGGGTGCGGACGCACCCCCTATTTACCAGGCGCCCTCTGAGTGTGTTACCAGCGGGCGCCCGGCTCCTACTTACCCCCCGTCGGCAGCCGGAGGAACGGAGCTCACTCCTGAGCTCCGCTTCCGGGTCACGCAAAGCACTAAGGGAGTGACGTCATGACGTCACTCCCATAGTTCCGAGGAGCGGGCGCCAGGGACGGAAGGTAGCAGCACTGGAGCGGGGTTTCAGGTAAGCATTGTTTTTTGTTTTTTTTGTATGTGTGTGCGCTCGCGGGGGGGCTCACTACAGGGGGCATTATTGGTGGCTCACTACAGGGGGCATTATTGGGGGCTCGCTACAGGGGGCATTACTGGGGGCTTCCTACAGGGGGCATTACTGGGGCTCACTACAGGGGGCATTACTAGGGACTTACCACAGGGGGCATTACTTGGAGCACTACATGGGGCATTACAGGGGCTTACTACAGGGGGCATTACAGGGGGCTTACTACAGAGGGCATTAAAGGGGGCTTACTACAGGGGGCATTACGGGGGCTTACTACAGGGAGCATTACGGGGGCTTACTACAGGGGGCATTACAGGGGCTTACTACAGGGGGCGTTACTGGGGGCTTTCTACAGGGGGAATTACTGGGGGCTTTCTACAGGGGACTTACTACAAGGTGCATTACTGGGGGCTTACTACAGGGGGCATTACTGGGGGCTTTCTACATGGGGCTTACTACAGGGGGCATTACAGGGGGCTTTCTACAGGGGGCATTACTGGGGGCTTACTACAGGGGGCATTACTGGTGGCTCACTACAGGGGGCATTATTGGGGCTTGCTACATGGTGCATTACTGGGGGCTCACTACAGGGGGCATTACTGGGGGCTCACTACAGGGGGCATTACTAGGGGCTTACCACAGGGGGCATTACTGGGAGCACTACAGGGGGCATTATGGGGGCTTACTACAGGAGTTATTACAGGGGGCTTACTACAGGGGGCATTAAAGGGGGCTTACTACAGGGTGCATTACTGGGGGCTCACTACAGGGGGCATTACTGGGGCTCACTACAGGGGGCATTACTGGGGGCTTACCACAGGGGGCATTACTGGGAGCACTACAGGGGGCATTACGGGGGCTTACTACAGGGCACATTACAGGGGCTTACTACAGGGGGCATTACTGGGGGCTTTCTACAGGGGACTTACTACAGGGGGCATTACTGGGGGCTTACTACAAGGGGCATTACTGGGGGCTTACTACAGGGGGCAATACTGGGGGCTTACTACAGGGGGCATTACTGGGGGCTTTCTACAGGGGGCTTACTACAGGGGGCATTACTGGGGGCTTTCTACAGGGGGCATTACTGGGGGCTTACTACAGGGGGCATTACTGGGGGCTTTCTACAGGGGGCATTACTGGGGGCTTACTACAGGGGGCATTACTGGGGGCTTTCTACAGGGGGCATTACTGGGGGCTTACTACAGGGGGCATTACTGGGGGCTTTCTACAGGGGGCATTACTGGGGGCTTACTACAGGGGGCATTACTGGGGGCTTTCTACAGGGGGCATTACTGGGGGCTTACTACTGGGGGCACTGCAGTGAGTTTACTACTGGGGGCTTACTACAGGGGGCTTACTACTGGGGGCACTACTAGGGGCTTACTACAGGGGGCATTACTGGGGGCTTTCTACAGGGGGCATTACTGGGGGCTTACTACTGGGGGCACTACAGGGAGTTTACTACTGGGGGCTTACTACAGGGGGCTTACTACTGGGGGCACTACAGGGGCCCTTACTACTGGGGCACTGCAAAGGGGAACCACTACTGGAGGTACTGCATAGGGGGCTCATTACTGAGGGGCACTACATGGGTGGCACTGCACAGGGGACCACTACTGGGGGAACTGCATAGGGGGGTGGCAGCTGGGGCTGGCATAGGTGCTGGGGGGCTGGTACATTTTAATTTAGGGGGGCACCAACATTTATATTGCCTTTGGGCACCTGGGATGAAGTTATGCCACTGAACCTATCGTTTAGTGTGTATGGGGCTAAAGACCCCTCTTCAACCTCGTCTCCTTACACACGAATAGTTACTTGTGCTTTTTTTTCAGTACTGTATGTTTCGGTGATGTAATAATAGTAATACTGTTGTACAGTCGGGCTCTTCTGTATTTATTGATATTTTTCAAATTGTTATGTGGCAAACTTACATTGTTTTTTTTCCACAGTTGACAAGCCGCGCCGCCGCCGTTCTAGGCCTCGTAAGTACTGTACAATACTGTACATTGTCTTCTACAGTATCTCTCTACTTTTTTTTCCTTCTCAGACTGTCTTTCTTCCTCCTGTACTACAAAAGGCTCATACACACCAGACGCTATGCTCTATGAGCGATATTATCTAGTATTTGCTCGGGCTCTGTCGGGCAAACGATATGAGAAAACACACTGAGCGATATAATTAACTATATCATTCAATGTGGTCAGCCTGCTCCATCCCTGAACAGGCAGAATCTGAGCATATCGTCAGATTCTCCTTCAAGTTGGGGCGATGGAAGACATCGTCAGGGCCGCAACTAGGGGGGGGCTGGAGGTGCACGTGCACCGGGTGAGCCGCTGTACCTGGTGCCAGTGACCTCCAGCCCGGCGCTGCAGAGAGGCTCCAAGCCGGACGTCCGCTGGTAATATTTATTACCAGCGAGCGCCCGGCTCCTTCTCTGCAGCGATGCGGTGTAGCCGGAGCCGGAGGCTGGAGTTCTCTCCCGAACTCCAGCTTCCGGCTCTCCCCACGGGCATTATGGGGGAGACGTCATGACATCTCCCCCATAGTTCCAAGGACCAGCCGGCGGACCGGACGCGACGCTGGATGCAGGAGCGGGGTTCAAGGTAAGTATTTTTTTTTTTAATAAGCTGCACTACAGGGGCATTATTATGGGGGCAGGGGCATTACTATGGGGGCATAGGCAATAAGGGGCATTACTAATGGGGCATGAGCACTACAGGGGCATTACTATTGGGGCATGGGCACTACAGGGGCATTACTGTGGGGACATGAGCACTACAGGGGCATTACTGTAAGGGCACTACAGGGATATTACTATGGGGGCATGGGCAATACAGGGGCATTACTATGAAAGCATGGGCACTACAGGGGCATTAATATGGGAGCATGGGCACTACAGGGGCATTACTGTATGGTGGGCACTACAGGGGCATTACTATGGGGGTATTAACATATGGGCATTACTATGGGGGCATTACAATATGGGCACTACTGCAGGGGGAATTACATGGGGGGCGCCAAATTACTGTCTTGCCCCTGGTGACAAAAATCCTAGTTTCGGCCCTGACATCGTTAACGATCCACAGGACCGCGCATGCATACACACTGGACGATCTGGAACCATATGAACCATACCGATGTTGTTAATGTCCATATGGTTCAAATGATCAACTAGTGTGTATGCGGATAAAGACCCCTCTCCAACCTCATCTCCTTACACATGAATAGTTACTTGTGCTTCTTTTACAGTACTTTGCAGTACTGTATGGCTTTTCAGAGCCAGTCCTGGTTGTGAAAATACAGGAGAAAAACAACATAGGGGTCCCCTGTATTTAGAACAACCAGCACTTGTCCCAGCCAGGCCTGGTTTTGGATATACAGGGCATAAAAAGCGTAGGCATCCCCTGTATTATCCATAACCAGCACCAAGCTTTTTCTAGCGGGGGAGTAATGCCACAACAAGGGGAACCCTTTCACTGGGACCACCGGCAAAAGCATTAACCCTGACCGCTAGTCAGTCCAGGGGAGTTACAGACCTGCCCCCCAATAAAGGGGGGGTCCTGATTTGCATCACATTCAACAAGCTTCTGCAATATTATTAAAGATTGGTTGTGCGAATATGTGACATGCAAATACATAGCAAACGTGATTTGGACGCTTGTCAGGGATATCCTTTCACTTCTACAGTATGGATCAATGGGTACAAATGGCCGACATGGTCGATAGGTCAACACAAAAATGGTTGACACAAAATGATTGACACAATGATTTGTTGTTACAGTATTCTTATATTGAGGATTAAGGTTTAGTCAAAAGGTCGACAAATAAATGGTCGACACAATTGTTATTTTTATTTTATATATTTTTTACAGTTAGGGTTTGGTCAAAAGGTTAACACAAAACTGGCTGACACAAAAAATTGGTTGCCACAAAAGTGGTCGACACATGCTGTATTTATTATCATTTTTAGGGTTAAGGTTTTTAATCAAATGGTCGACACATAAATGATCGGCACATTATTTTATTATTATTGTTATTTTTATTTTTAGGGTTTTGTCAAAAGATTGACAAACAAATAGTCAACATGGCATTTTTTGATACTGTATATATATTTTTTACAGTTTCAGGTTAGATCAAAAGGTTGATCCAAAAAATGTTCAGCACAAAAAAATTGTTGACACAAAAAAAAGTGGGCAACACAAAAATTGTCAACACATGCTGTTTTAATTATTATTTTTAGGGATAGGGTATGGTCAAAATGTCGACACTAAAATGGTCGACATTATTTTGTTATAATTTTAATAGTATTGTTTTTTGGGTTAAGGTTTGGTCAAAAGGTCAACACAAATATGGTTGACACAAAAATAGTTGACACAGGATGATTATTTTTCTTTAGGGTTTGGGTTAGGTTTAGGGATAATTCATCTCATTGAAAGCCCTTCTTTAAGGCCCTAAATCCCAATACGCTATATGTGTGTCTAAGACCTACTATACAGTGTATTTGAACCCCTGGGAGTTGTGGAGGTATGTAGTGCCCTCAATACAGTACTGAAACATTATTGAATAAGAAATCATGTGGTCTTATTTAAAATTGAGGTTGTGTTTGAGTCCTGGACCCCTACACCTGTAGATGCATCTTACCTGTCTGGGACCCTGACGCTGAGATGTGTCTGAAACCCTACATTCAAGTCCTTGCACCCCATAACTGTATGGGTGTGTCATTGCAGGGTGCAGGGGAGTTGTGGAGGTATGTAGTGCCCTCAATACAGTACTGCAACATTATTGAACAATGGATCATGTGGTCTTATTTAAAACTGATTCAATCCACCACTGTACTTTATATAAAAAATATATATTTAGAGGAATGAATCTAAAGTAATAATGATTAATAATATTGGGCTGTGGTGGGATTTGAACCGTACCTTAGCAATGTAAAACCAACGCTCTACCACTAGGCCAAGAAGGCTTTCATACCCATCTTACGAATCCTTGTGCACTCCACCCTTCCACTGCTGTTAGGGAGGGCACAGTGAGGGACACAGTACCTGAGCATTAGCGAATATTAATTCATCCCGTCTCATTGAAAGCTGTGCGTGCGACAAAAATATAAAAAAAAGATTTTTTATAAAAAGTACAGGACACACATACTGTACTGGAATGATTTAAAACTTTATTACACATTCTTGTACAGTCCTGATTACATGACGAAAACACTGTACTATAGTGTACCGAATCACAGATTCTGTCAGCCAATCATCGGGCGGTGATACAGAAAATGCATTGGATATCGGACGCATGCGCAGTGTAGTTTAGGTAAAGCGACACCAGGTGGACAAAAAGTTGTATTACACGCTATGACTTGTTCCAGCGCCACGGTACGTTGCGATTAATACTGAAAGGCGTAACCCAAGGCATACCGTGTGGCATGAGATGCAGGGCGTGCTATATGGCATATGGAGCAACAAACTAGTTGGGCCCATCTGTATGCTGACATGCCCCAAAAATGGCAGCGACATGTCCGTAACTGCCTCCAACGGCCCCTGACTGTCAATCACTTTGCAAAGAGATACACACCGTGAGAGGCATAGCTAAGGTATATTGGCATGGCACATGCACACTCGGCCAATAATCGCTCAACTGCGTAATAATATCGACATTGTGTCCACATTTGAATTAGGCCCATAATCCAAGTGAAAAGGAAAAAAAAAACAAACACATGGCACAGCCAATCAAGAGATCGAGAGGCCGAGCTCTGTTCAACTGCACCTGTTTTCACAGGAAATCTCATTTACCAGCTAAAATGGCTGCACCTGCCAACCTTCTCAGCTGCCAATGGCAGAAGTTTGTCAGACTGTGGTAGTTGCTGAGGAGGCCTAATTAGAAAGTGCACCCTGAGGTAGAAAATATTTTTTTTCTCAAAACTATTGTTTACTATTGTCCTATTAGTTAAATTACAGCTAATTATTGAGGAGTATCTATCTGATTATTTAAAATATAGACAACCTTTTTATTTCGGGAGGTAGCTGAAATCCCGTCAGTCGGGATGCCGTCACTAAGAATCCCAGTGCCGGCATCCCTATGATAAGTACTGGGGTTAAGGGGAGGTTTAGGGTTAGGCACTAGGGGGAGGAATAGGGTTAGGTACTAGAAGGGGAAGGCTAGGTTTAGACACTGGGGGGGGGAGTTAGGTTTAGGGAGCGGAGAGTCAGGGTTAGGATACTTAGCGACATATGCATAATACTGTAACTTCTCTGAAAAGCTAATTACATAATTGCTAATTTTCATCTCAGTTAAGAAATGTTCAATGGGCCCGACCTGAGGTGTCCTTGGAGACTAAAACCTACGAGCTTGTTGTCTAATGTATATCCAGCTTTAGTGTACCTGACAGTCTACTCTACATGAACCATAATTCCATGAGGTCTCCCCAATTAATATTCGCTCCAGCTAGACCTTCAGATAGTGACACATCGTGAGTTATCAATAAGGTGCTTGAAAAATACTCTCCCTGCTTGCTCTAAGTATGATAACTACCACAAGAGGGAATGAAATTGAAACTACCTGTGAGTAACCATTCTAAGTGAAAGTAAAAACTATCTGCAAACCCTGCATCTTCCTTTACAGAAGACGGAATACTTGTAGTGCCAATCTCTCTGCATTGCTGTAAGGGCAACTAGCTTATCAGTTAATGTGATGCCAAACTTTCAGGCAAAGGCCTGGATGCAAGTGAGGATATCCCTGCAGAGTGGAGACTCCACCAGAAGTGACAAGAGAGGCCTGCTTACACTGATCTTCATTATAGGACTAACAGACACTCTTGCACTTGTCTGACTGCCAGGTATCTTGGGATCCACCAACCAATGTCGGAAAGGAAGGAAAACTCTTGCCCAACATGAATTATAGTCATTATCCATACACTTCTAAGGCATGCCCAGATTTATAGCCTTCTGTGGGATGTAATCAGGATCCTGGCGGTGATCATCCCGTCTGTCACAATTCTGGCAGCAGAATCCCAATGGTCAAAATACAGACAAATCCCGATAGTGTGTGTTAGGGTTAAGCACTAGGGGGAGGGATAGGGGTAGGCTACGGTAGGAGACAGTTAGGGTTAGGCTGCCAAAGAGGGCGATTAGGGTTAGGCTGCAGGATGGGTGGGTTAGGGTTAGAATACTCACTAAAATGTGCCTGCATTTTGACCATCAGGATTCTGTTGTCGGTATTGTGACCGTCGGAATGGTCACTGCCAGGATATCATACCCGAACCCCCTTCCTTTGTCTAAAAGCCTCGCCATGGCGCCACAAAATCTCAGTGATTTCTGTAAGCATCAGCTATAATATGGACATCCCCATTGGACATCCCACTTTTTCTATCTGATCTCGCAATAATGTCATTGTACAGTATGATGGCTGAGAAATAGCAATGCTAAAAATTCACCTTGTCAGGATATTTATTTATTTCCCACTGCAGAATGTGAGTCTGAATGAGGGGCCATGAGTGAAGAAATAAGCTTGCCTATGGCACTGGAGTTCTATGCTTGCTGCCAGCTACAGCTGGAAAGTCACAACCTTTTAATGGCTCTAGTAACCCCAATGCAGATTATAGTGTGATTTCAGCCTGGGATGGAAAAGGCACTGAAACTGCCTGGAAATGGGAAAGCTGAGTCCCGCACCCTTTGCTCCCTGCTCCACCCAGAGTCACTCTGACTAATGCTATGACTGATATAATGGAAATTGGCCTGCAGCAGAACGGACATTGCCTACTATAAGTCAAACACCCGAGAACCCACATGTGGGGCACTAAGCACATCAAGCAGTGTCGGACTGGGGCATGAAGAGCCCACTGGGGGAATGCAGTGATTAGCGGCCCATGCATATGGGGTGTGGCCAGCCACCACAGACACTTGGCTAACCAATAGGCAAATCTTGGTGTAGTTTCTAAAGAAAGGAACCAAGCACCCATGATCAGTGGTCCTGCTCCACCAGGTAATTGACCATCTTACAGAGTAACAATGTATGATTTGAGGTCTGGAACCTGACACCTAGAGGAGGTGGGTGGGCCCTCAGGCAGTGGGGCCCACCGGGGATTTTCCCTGTACCCCTGTGGGCCAGTCCAACCCTGACATCAAGTGAAGGTATCGCGGCTCCTCTAGAGGCACCAGAAGTGGGAATTTTGAATTGCCTTGTTGTGTTTACAGTAGAAGGTACATCCCTTGATTTCATCCCAATGCGTGCAGCATTTCCTGTACCAGCTTCAGTTGTCAACCCCTGCAGAACAAGAGGGCAAAATCCATCTTGAATGTTAAAAGAGCCAGATATGGGCCTTATCATCTCACCAGCACCACAATGCTAAAGGGACCTAAAGGTACAATACACTAGCTATACAGGGCCGGTGCTAGGTTTCTAGGCGCCCTAGGCAAAGGTACACAATAACGCCCCTACCTCCCCCAATACCCTCCCTACAGCTGCTCAAATATAAACTTGACTTTTTCATGTTATTAAAATATAAAATATGTATTGCTATTGTTGTCATGATAATTATAAATGAATGATTATTATTACATACTGTTTACAGAATAGTCACTAGCCAGACACCACTCTCTGCTCGGGCAACAGCCTGATTATTCCCTGCTCCTCATCTCTGAGAGGAAGAGGAGGAGCAAAAGGAAAATTACTACGGGATGGGTGATCGCATCAACACTTTGTCAAGTCCCCCACCCCTCTGCTGGCAGGCTGCAGCAGCACTGGCGCCCAACAGAACGTCACTGTCACTGACTGCCAATTTGATCATAGTCAGGGGCATGTGAATGTGATGCAGCCTGCCCTAGTGCCACTCTGATGCTGCTACTGGAGTCTGGAGGGAGGGGCTGGCTGGGCAGTGAGGACTCAGAGACAGACTGTCTCTCAGTTCCGACTCCCGTAGTGCGGTGGCTGCTGCGGTCCCCTGGCGGACACCGCCGGGCAGTCACAGACATTCTGAGTCATGTGACTGTGCCCGGTTGCCGCCCAAGGGGAGTGAAGCTGCAGGGTAAGAGGTGGCTGCTGTGGTCCCGGGGCAGACACCGCCCAGCGGTCACAGACATTCTCAATCATGTGACTGTGCCCGGCTGCCACCCGAGGGGACTGAAGCTGAAGGATAAGTGGTGCCGGTGGCTGCAGGGTGGTCACCTGCTACAGCATGCTCCTATCCTATCCTATGGACGGTGGGGCGTTTGCTAGCATGACATGGGCATAGAATAGTGCGCTGCTTGTAGTAAGCTGTCTGTCATTATTCACTGTCAGTAATTTTACGGTGCCCTCTAGTGGCCGGCGCCTATAGGCAGAAGCCTAAAGCTGCCTAGTGGAAGCTATCACTAACTGCCAACATTGGGCCTGATTCAGAGCCGTTCGCTATTTGCGGTCGTTCGTTCAAAAACAAGGGGTGGCTATTCAAATGATCCGTTCGCAAATTGCAGTCTGTTCACACCTCTAAGTCTGAACGAGCGAGCAAAACATACGCTCGTTTATTTGTTAAAAACGCCCCCTGGCCGCTCACACCATACGTCATGTCCGCTATTTATTAGATTAATCGAGTACATCGACCAGCGTATGAACTGCTCGCTATTCTTGTGGTTGGTTTCTGCTACCACAATCTTGCGAGCAGTTCTGGCTATAAAATAACCCAGTGACGTGGTCAATGACGCTGCTGTATTAATTATGCACACCCATAAAACGCCCGTTTTGACCCTTAAGCACGCCTGCGTTCTGATCTCCACTCCCCGTTTTCAAGCACCTTCCCCTGTTACCACCCACATACGCCTCATTCTGTCACTCAAAATAGCAGGCATTCGCTATATTGCGAGCACATGAATTTCGGCCGCACTGACTGGTTCACGCATGCGTATAACGATCCGTACGCATGCGCAGATGTGCGAACATCGCTCGGAACGAGCGTACTGCCGCTAGCGAGTGGCTCTGAATGAGGGCCATTGTCCTCTTCTGTGCAGCCTCAGTTTTGTGGAATGTCAACTAGTTCCTCTCATGTTTTGAAGCAGGAACAGCCTCCTCCACCACAACTAGAGACCGCTCCACCTAAACCTGACTGCAGATCCTGCATTCGTACTATAATGTAGCTCCTATGCTACCGGTACTTAATCTAGTTGGATGCTTGGGCCACTCTGGTATTGCGGCCACGTCCACTCTTTTTTTTTAATTCTTTATTTAAAGTGCTCATGGAAGTAGACAGGCTGAACATATGAATGGATATTTTTTCATAAATGTTTCTATTGAAATTGCAATAAACACTTTACAATAGACATTAGATATATTTTACACTTATTTTTGAAAATACATTTCAAATAGGATATAAAGTGAATATAAAAAACAGATCCAATGAAAGCACATTTATCGAGGTGCAAAATTACAGTATAACATATAGTGGAAAGAAAAAAAAATAATAAACAAAACTGCACCATGTTATTCTCTTGGTCAACATAACATTTGGTGCCAACAAATATACAAACATAACAGGAATCAGGGCTCCTCTAGTGTAGGGCAGACCGCTGTGATAGCGGTCTGCTCTACACAGATCAAACACACAGCCGCCAGCGGCAGCTGTGTGTTTGTAATAGCAGCCAATGAGAGTCAGGCAGACTCCCATTGGCTGCTGCACGGAGGGAGCCGGTTGGAGCTCACTCATGAGCTCCGTCTTCCGGCTCCCTCCGCACGTAATAGAGCAGCAGAGTGGGACGGACGGCGACAGGAGCAGGGATTCAGGTAATTTTTTTTTCTTTTTTTTATGTGTGTGTGTTTTTAAGGGGGTGCTACTGGGGGGCATGCTAATGGGGGCACTGCTACTGGTGGGCATACTAATGGGGGGCATGCTAATGGGGGCACTACTTTTGGGGGCATACTACTGGGGGGCACTGCTACTGGTGGGCATACTACTGGGAGGCATGCTAATGGGGCACTGCTACTGGGGGCATGCTAATGGGGGCACTACTACTGGGGGGCATACTACTGGGTGCATGCTAATGGGGGCACTGCTACTGGGGGGCATACTACTGGGGGGCATGCTAATGGGGGCACTGCTACTGGGGGGCATGCTAATGGGGGCACTGCTACTGGGTGGCATGCTAATTGGGGCATACTACTGGGTGCATGCTAATGGGTGCACTGCTACTGGGAGGCATAATACTGGGGGGCATACTACTGGGGGCACTGCTTCCAAAATGTGGAAAAGATGATGTTCATCAAAATTAACTGGAAATTCCATGAGGAAGACCTTTACCATCAATTATGCTAAAAATAATATAGAGTTACCTATAATGGTGGATTCCAGCGGGGATTAATTAATATTGTGTGAGGATAATGTACACAGTGGGTGAGGAATCAGATGAGGAGAATGACCTCTTCCAACTGTAGAGAGGATTATCAATACTGTTAGCTGCCTTCTACCTATTGGTAGCTTGTTTTTTGGGGGCCGAAACCCATCATTTCAGCCACAAGTGGCAGTTCCTGTCGCTGAAGTGATTGGTTTCTTAAACTGTGCATGTTCTGCTTAATATATATATATATAAGGGTGGGTGGAAGGGCCCAAGGACAATTCCATATGGCACCTCTTCTTTGCATTGTGTTCTGTTTGTGGCATTGCTGACTGATATTTGTATTGTTTATTAAAATGCCATCCTGTCTGTCTGCCATCCTGTTTGCCGTGCGTTTGTGCCACTGCTCTGTCACTTTCTTTTTTTTGTTTCATACTGTATTTATTTCAACTAAAATCACAAATAGATATACTTCAAAAACACTCTTATGCCTTTTTCAACCTTGATTTGTAAATACCAACCTGGATGCCTTTTTTCCTAAACTTTCATGCCAATGTATAACAACAGATGGGCTTGGCTTTCCTTGATCATAACAGCCATGTTTGGTCATATGCAACTCAAGCACCAAATGTAGAGGATATTTTGTGATGGTATCTGGAGAGGTTCTCCTCCTTCTCCTCCCAGCCTTCCCATACATAATCGCAGAAGCACAATGAGAGATGTTTAGTACAAGACTTTAATAATCCCTCTGCCCTCTTCCTGTTAATAGTTCTTCCACCCGTTCAAGAAATGGGTAGGTGTGACACCGGGATTACCCGTCGGTGGGAGGGCCCAAGGACAATTCCATCTAGCATCTCTTTTCTTTGCATAATCATATTGTTTTAGTTTATTAAACTGCCAACCTGTCTGCCACTGCAGTGCCATTCTCTTTCCTAGATGTGCCATGTTAGTAATTGAACTGCCACAGCTGCTGAAATCTTCTGCATGCAGTTGATGGGATGTAGTTAGGTGAATCTAAATCCTGACAGTGAATGCCTGGCACGGGTCTTATGATAGACGTTGAAATACAGACGTCTATCTTAATCTCAATGCTGGAATCCAGCTATCTGAAATCCTGGTAATTCCAGCCAGTCTAGCTGTTAGGTATAGATAACCCAGGGGGGACTTAGGGTTAGGTAACCCCCAGAGATGGTTAGGCTAGGAAAAGGGGGGGCTAGGCGCCACTGGGGAGAGGTTAGGGTTAGGCAACCATCCTGGGAGGGTTAGGTTTAGGGTGCGGGAAGGGGGGGCTAGGTTTAGGCACCCCCGGGGGGACATAGGGTTAGGCACCACCCCAGGAGTTTTAGGGTTAGGCATCACTAAGGGAGGGTTAGGGTAGGGGAGAGGGGAGGGTTAAACTACTTACAAACTCCAGTCGGGATTTCTTCAGGTCGGGCTTCCGCTACCGGGATCTGAACAGCTGCCAGTATTTCGATCCCATTCCGCGGTTGATGACTGCCAAAAATATCCAGAAATGTTTCTGGCCACAGACAGCATCTCCTGCATGCCACTTTCATTTTTTTTAAATTCTGAACCAAAACATGTTCACTTAATTGTAATTATTACTTAATTTCTTCCCTGGCAGACTAGTCTGAACTTTCCTTCTGGTGGTCCTGTGTGAAATGGTGCCCAAATCACCGCGAGAGTGACTAACATGAAATTCAAAACCCGTTAAATCCAACGCTGGGATGATGACATTCTGCCTCAATTTTTAAATTCAAACCTGGCGGGAATACCCCAGCCGGGGGTCGGATCCCATTGTATCCCCCTACTCCCTCATAAATTTTATTCGGAATCAAAAACTTTAATTAAATTTACCAACTAATAAATCCTTTCTTTCCCTGCCTTCCACTATATACATGCTCTACCTCCCTGGGGCCACTAATCTAGCTGTTCATTCATGAAAAGTTACTGCCACTCTGTTTCCTAGATGTGCCATGTTGGAAGTTTAACTGCGAAAATTCGGAACCCCCAAAAAGCTCCACTGGGTCAAGTACTGATGTGAATGAGTAAAAGATTTTTTACAAATGCCTTCCCTCCTCCCTCATAAATTTGCTATGAAATCCAAAACTTAAATTTATTACGAGTCAACCCTTCCTTTCCCTACCTTCAACTACATACATACTAAATCTCAATCAGGCCTCTTTATTAATAAAAACACTTCCTGATGTGCTATGTTGGAAGTTGAACTGCCACAGTCGCTGAAATCTTGGACATGCAGTTGCTGATGCCGAAAATTTTTAGAAATGTTTATGGTCACAGACAGCATCTCCTGCATGACCCTTTAATTTAAAAAAATATTCTGATCCACCAAGTTGATTTTACGGGCAAAACATGGGACATGTTGTTCACGCATGCTCGCCCTTCCTTCGTCATAAATTTTCTTCAGAATCAAAACATTTAATTAAATATACTATGAATCAACCCTTCCTTTCCCTGCCTTCAACTACATACATACTCCATCTCCCTCAGGCCTCTTGATTAATGAAAACATTTGTTTCCCAGATGTGCCATGTTGGAAGTTGAACTGCCACATGTTTGTGCCGCCCATTGCTGTCGCTTAGCTTAGTCAGTCAGCTAGCTCTTTGCAACCTTTTGGCCTAAACTGGATGAAAACTATATAGTGAGGTGGTCAAAATTGACTGGACATGAGTAGAAATTAATGTTATTGAGGTTAATAATACTCTAGGAACAAAAAAAGGCTCAGATTATGTGATTATAAACTAAAACGGGATGACGAATTAGAACCAAAACCAGCAAAGATGGCCCAGCGCACATCTTTAGTTGTATTGTGCATGAAGTATAACATGTACTGCACATTGTATAAATCATACTATGAAGCTTGTTGCTAATTTTGTACTATTCATGGGTGGGCCACAGTTGATCTAAAACCAAGTATTTGGTAACCCCACTCTAGAAGTCCTGCGTTTGCCACTGTAGCTACACAGTAAAGTAGATGTCAGCTGCAACCTCTTCATGTCAACGTGGGAGCATTGCGGTATAAATGAAGACACTTAAAATCTACAATAGTTTACCCTGGGGCAACCGTCTAGTGGTAGCGCTAGCCCTGGTTCCATCCCTGTTTCCTAGAAATGGCACTGGAACCCAATGCTGTAATCAAAACCTGAGCGTACAGTCCAGGGCCACACGTTGCACAGCACGGCCCTCAGCTGGAAGTATAGCTTGCCAGGTTAATTATAGATTATAGTAAAGTCACACACTCCAGCAAAACACTCTTACAAAGCAAAACATCATAGCAGCAAAACAGCAGCAAATCAGCCAATCATAGGTATAACTATATACACAAAAGAATTTGCTTCACCAACTATTATCATGTCTGTTTTCACCATGCGTATAACAGTACTGTATATAACAGCGGACGTGTGTGCTTTATTAGCAGTTACACTAATACAGTAAATGTCCTTAATTGGCAGAGTGAACAACTAATTATAATTCAAGATTTAATTTTGACAACAGGAGCATAGAATCCTATCAAACAAGCTAAACCTGTCTTCTTATCCTGGGGCATGTGACTGACTCTCACAGTAACAAGCTTGATATGCAATAATATATAGAGCAAATTAAATATTAATTATAACGTTTAAACATATACAGTGCAGTTCCTTTTGCGTGAAAACAGATTTAACCAATTTAAACTAGGGGTGTGCACCGGCCACTTTTTGTGTTTTGGTTTTGGATCTGGATCTTTCTTCGTGTTTTGGAGCTGGATTGGTTTTGCCAAAACCACCCTTCCGTGTTGTGGGTTCTGGGTTTTGTGTTTTGGATCTGTATTTTTTTGGAAAAAAGCATAAAAACAGCTAAAATCACATAATTTCTGGGTTTTTCAGTTCCTATGCTATTATTAACCTCAATAACCTTAATTTCCACTCATTTCCAGTCTATTCTGAACACCTCACAATATTGTTTGTAGGCCAAAAAGTTGCACCGATGACTATGCTAAGCGACACGAGTGGGCGGCACAAACACGTGACCCATCTAGGAGTGACACTGCAGTGGCAGACAGGATGGCAGTTTGAAAAACTAGGCCCCAAACAGTACATAATGCAAAGGAAAAAAAGAGGTGCAAGATAGAATTGTTCTTGGGCCCTCCCACCCACCCTTATGTTGTATAAACAGCACATGCACACTTTAACAAACCAATCATTCCAGCGTCAGGGTCTGCCACACGACTGTGGATGAAATGATTGGTTCATTTGGGTCCCCACAAAACAAGCTGGCAATTAATCTGTCCCTGCACAAACTGGCTCTACGGAGGCAAAATGTTGTGTTGTGTACATCCTCATCTTCACAGAGTGTTGATTCGTCCCCGCTGGAATCCACCACCACAGGTCCCTCTGTACTTTATGGAGGCTGGTCTCCCTGGAAGAATTGATAATTCATTTTGATGAACATAATCTTCTCCACATATTATGGAAGTAACCTCCTTCGTCTTTCGCTGACAAGGTTCCTGGCTGCACTAAACACTCTTTCGGAGTACACACTAGAGGGGGGGCAACTTAGGTAAAATAGAGCCAGTTTGTACAGGGGCCTCCAAATTGCCTCTTTTTCCTGCCAGTACAGGTACGGACTGTCTGACATGCCTACTTGGTTGCTGTCACCGATGTAATCCCCCACCATTCTGTCAATGGTTACAGTATCATATGCAGTGACAGTAGACATGTCAGAATGTATTGCCAAGTCCTTCAGTCCGGACCAGATGTCCAAACTTGGTCCTGTCTGCCCTGCATCACCACCAGCGGGTTGCTCAGGATACCTAAGTTGTTTCCTGGCAGCCCCAGTTGCGGGAGAAAATGAAGAAGGAGCTGTTGACAAGTCACATTCCACTTCAGCTGACAGTGTTTTCACCAGCAGGTCTTTGCACCTCTGCAGGTTTGTGTCGGCCGAGATGCCATGTAGGCTTTAAACCTAGGATCGAGCACGGTGGCCAAAATGTAGTGGTCTTATTTCAACAGATTGACCACTCTCGAATCCTAGCCAAAAGCGAATGAAGGGCTTCATCCACAAGTCACACATACTGAGCGGAATCACTCCGTCTTAGCTCCTCCTTCACTTTCTCCAGCTGCTTCTGCATAAGCCTGATGAGGGGAATGACCTGACTCAAGCTGGCAGTGTCTGAACTGACTTCACGTGTGGCAAGTTCGAAGGGCTGGAGAACCTTGCACAACACGGAAATCTTGAGTCAGGTACATACCCCCTCCTTTGCCTATGTCATAGGTGGATGTATAGGCTTGAATGGCCTTTTTCTGCTCCTCCATCCTCTGAAGCATATAGAGGGTTGAGTTCCACCGTATCACAACCTCTTGCTTCAGGTGATGGCAGGGCAGGTTCAAGAGTGTTTGCTTGTGCTCCAGTCTTCCGCAGACAGTCGCTGAATGGCAAAAGTGTCAGAAATTTTTCGGGCCACCCAAAGCATCTCCTGCATGCCCCTGTAGTTTTTCAGAAAATTCTGTACAACCAAATTTATTGTGTGAGCAAAACATGGGACGTGCTGGAATTTTCCCAGTTGTAATGCCCGCATAATATTGGTGGCGTTGTCAGATATCACAAATCCCCAGGAGAGTCTAAGTGGGGTAAGCCATTGGTCGATGATTTTCCTCAGTTTCTCTAAGAGGTTGTCGGCGGTGTGCCACTTACTGAAACTGGTGATACACAGCGTAGCCTGCCTTGGAATGAGCTGGCATTTCTGATGACCCTGCTGTTGTTGCTGCATAAGGCGATGCATCTACCCAGTGGGCTGTCACAGTCATATAGTCCTTAGTCTGCTCTGTTCCACTTGTCCACATGTTCGTGGTTAAATGGATATTGGGTACAACTGCATTTTTTAGGACAATGAGGCCAATTTTTCTGAAGTCTCTGTACATTCTCGGTATCGCCTGTCTAGTGAAGTGGAATCTAGATGGGATTTGGTACCGGATACACACTACCTCCATCAATTGTCTAAATCTCACTGCACTAATGGCGGATACCGGATGCACGTCTAACACCAACATAGCTGTCAAGGCCACAGTTATCCGTTTTGCTTCAGGATGACTGCTGTCATACTTCATCCTCCTCGCTAAGGACTGTTGGAGGGTCAATTGCTTAGTAAAAAATGTAGTGGTGTTCCTACTTCCTCTCTGGGATGATGAATGACTCCCAGCAGCAACAGCAGCCACGGCAGCAGTAGGTGAAGCAATACAGGATCCTCCCGAGGAATCCCGGATAGGAGAGTCAGTCATACCAGTGACATGGACTGCAGGACTACTTCCGATCCTGACTGAGGAGGAAATTGACGAGGAGGGAGTTGACGGTGTGGTTTGCAGGCACTTGGATACAACAGGACAAAGAGATTTAGGTGTCCCTGGACCGCTTATGGTCTTAGCCACAGTTTCTGAACTTGACAGTAACTTTTTATGAACGCGCTGCAGGTGACGTATAAGGGAGGATGTTCCTAGGTGGTTAACGTCCCTACCCCTACTTATTCCACCTTTACATATGGTACATATGGCAAGAAAATTGTTGTCCGGATTTGGATAGAAATATTTCCAGACCAAGAGATGGAATGTTTTGTCTTCTGCCCTGGCATGACCGTGATGGGCTATTTCATCCCACGGACAGCAACTGTCTCCCCCGGTGCCTGATTTAAACAAACCACCTCACCATCAGAATCCTCCTCGCCAACTTCCTCCTCAGCGCCAGTTACACCTATATCCTCATCCTATTGTACTTCAACAGTGACATCTTCAATTTGAACATCAGCATGTGGACTGTGGGTGCTCCTTTCAGCACTTGCAGAGGGCGTGCAAATGGTGGAAGGAGCCACCTCTTCCCATCCAGTGTTGGGAAGGTCAGGCATCGCAACCGTCGCCACACTGATATCCTCTTAGAATTAGAATGCACAGTTCTTTGCTGTGCTTTTGCCAGCTTAACTAATTTGATTTTTGTAGCGGGAGGATGGCTTCCATCGTCATGTGAAGCTGAACCACTAGTCATGAATACAGGGGAGGACCTTAGCCGTTCCTTGCCACTCCTTGTCGTAAATGGCATATTGGCAAGTTTACGTATCTCCTCAGACGATTTAAATTTATTTTTTAAGGTAATTTTCCTGAACTTTGCCATTTGGAATTTTATATGCCCTCTACTATGACATTCAACAGATGAGCCAGCCGGCCCTTTACTTATGACACAGGCGCACGCTTGGCACTACTTTGTTGATGCACATGCGGCTTCTGTGCACACAATTCACGAACACAAAAAAATATATTTTTTTATTTTTTTTGGAGTGCACTTTGGGGGTTACAGCACCCTTTAACAGACAAGACAGCCGGCCCTTGACTTATGGCACAGATGCATGCTTGGCGCTGCTACTTTGTTGATGCACATGTGGCTACAGCACACACAAGTCACAAACACAGAAAAAATAAGAGATATGGTAAGACCTTACCTTTTTTATCTCTATTTCTACGTAGTCCATAGGGATCCACAGGGGACCTTGGGGTATAGGTTGATGACGTCAGTCATCGGGCACCTCAACAGTTAATTTTGTGCTCTCCTATACACCGCCCCCAGGCCAAGGCACCTCAGTTTCGTAGGTGCTCGGCCTGAGTCGGGTCACTTCAAGAGGGGCTGTGTTGACAGCCCCAGAAAATTGTTTTCCTGCAGACTGGTCAGCATGGGCATTCCAGCGGACGCCCATGCTGCCACTCCGACACCCCGCCGGCACAGAGACGCTGACACTGCGCTGGGGATCGCGGTGGGGGTTTGGGGGGTTTGGCTAGCAAAAACCCCCAGATGCCCAGGACTGTGGCTGGACTCCACGGGTGACATTCAGGTAAGCAGCGGGCGTCTGCGGCGGGCTCCGCTGACAACACAGTCAATTTAATTCCAAGGGCTGGGGGGTCCCTGGGAAGAGGATGCATGTGACACCAGGCACTGCGCCTGCACTGCCACTAGACCACCAGGGATATGGGGCTGTATGGTAAGGACATATGGCATCCCAGATGTTAATAGCATGCCAGGGGAGCGGGCTTTCCCTGTACTGCGTAGCCGGCACCTGCCTCGCTGCACTACGCTACTTTCCAATGTGGTCTGGCGGTTGTAGTCAGCGCTTCTCCCTTAGGCATGCCTCCTCTGAGTCCTCTGGCGGCCATTTTATTGTGCACAAACGCCATACTTACTGTCGGGCATTCTCGGCAGGGGGCAGGTCGTGGCAAAAGGGGGCGTGGCCAGACAATTACACGGATTTGGGGGCAGAGCATGGGGGTGTGGCATCACGATCGCATCATCGTGGCTCCACCCTCTCTTCACAATGCCGTTATTAAAGGCATTGTGAGGCGGGGGAGGGGCCGTGATGACACGATTCAGCGCAAATGGCATCACTGGCCCCTCCTTGCCTGCCTTTCTGGGGGGCTGGAAGCAGCACTCGATTTTCGGGAGGCTCCCGGCCGAATCGGGAGGGTAGGCAAGTATGACAAATGCTGGTCTCATCGGGAGCTGCGAAGCCTGGGTCCCCATACATACCTCTCCTCCAAGCAGGTCAGTGTATGTAGCACTATTCCTACTAGACAATACGTCTAGTTAGTTGATGATAGCGCAATATAGTTCTTTCTTGCATTGTATGTGTCTGTTGCTAGCGCTGTCTGACTGCAAAATCTTTTCTCTGTCAGCCATTTTAACTATCCCTGTACTTTCTCTTTCAACACTAGCCCTTGCGGTGACAGTGCTGCTTAGGGGTTAGTTTACTTCACAGTTCAGTTGTTATTGAGCTGAGGAGTGTGACACATACATCCATTATGTCTGGAAGCGATTGTGGACAAGCTGATAACCCCCTTACACAGTCCTGCACTAGGTGTTTTGCAGGACCAAAGGAGGGGGAGATTATTGTGGGAGGAGTGTGTTACCCTGTGTGCCAGAAATGCAGGATTACCTGCTGGGCCCAGCTCTTCTCAAGAGCCGCCCTGGGCTTGTTTTGCACAAGCATTAACTACCCTGATGGTTCGGCTTGCTGCACCTCCGGTGGCCCCACAATTGGGGTACACTCCGCAGGTTGCTATGCCATCTACTTCACAGGGGACCCCCTGACAGCTGGTTGCGGGTCATAATATGCCTTTACAACCTACCCCCTACCAGGCGTCACCTGAACCTGTTTGGGTTAATACTCTCTCCAACACGGTGTAAAACCTGATGGACATTTTACAGGGTGAGTCTTTCCAGCGTCCAGCTAGAAAGGACAGCACGTCTTCTCAGTCCACTTACTATCAAAATGATGTGTTAACTGATAATGGGGAAATTCAGGACTTATCTCAATCAGAGCTCCCTCAAAAAGAGGCGGAGCCTAAATCCAAAATCCAAAGATTTTTATTATTTTTTTGGAGCTCACTTTGGGGTTTACACCACCCTTCAACAGACGAGCCAGCTGGCCCTTATGACACAGGCGCAGGCTTGGCGCTACTTTGGTGATGCACGTGCGGCTACAGCGCACACAAACAGAAAAATATTTTTTTTCGGTGGGAGCACCCCTGATGGACAGAGCACCCCCTGGACAACACTACAGGACCCCTTTAGGACTGGGGCACTGCACAGGACTTTGGAGTGGACACAGCCCCTATGGACAACAGACTGCACAACACAGCCCAGCCAGCCCCTATGGACTTTGGAGTGGACACAGGGCCTGATTCAGACCCGGTCACAAGCGCTGTGTGCTCGCAACCGGGTCGATGGTAGGCCAGTGCGCTTGCGCACCACGGAGCCAGCTCCGTCATGCGCATGCGTGAGACCCGGATATCGACGGGCACTCCATCGCTCCGGGTCTCGTACCAAAGGGGGCGTGCTGTCGATGTTGAGTGATGATGATGTCAGTGGGAGAACTTTCGGCTGTGTTAGAGCCAAAAGCTCTCTGGGGCTTGCGGCAACGAGACCCTACCACAAGGGTCTTGTCGCAAGCCTGATGGTCGCTATGGTCTTGACCATCGCGACCATCATCATGGCCGCTCGCTATAGCTGTGGGTGGTCACCCACAGCTATGCGAGCGGCCAGGAGGCCGTTCTAAAAAAACAAGAAGGCCGACCCTGATTCAGAGGAGCGCTCTGTCAGAGCGTTCGGCTCTGAATCAGGTCCACAGCCCCTATGGACAACAGACTGCACAACACAGCCAGCCCCTATGGATTTTGGAGTGGACACAGCCCCTGTGGACGACAACAGCAGCACAACTCCCACCCTCCCTCTTCACAGTCCACAGCCGGAGTGAAAAATAGCGCAGACGCAGGAACCTTTTATAGGATCCAAAACCTGCGAGAATCCGACAGCGGGATGATGACGTTTTGCCTCGGGAAAACTCGAACCTGACACGGATCCGGCTCCGATTGGGGGGCTCTGGGGGGTTAGGATTTCAGAAATCCGAACCCGCCCATCTCTAATTTAAACCTATCATCCTGTGAAATATTTTAAAAATAACTCCTAGGACCTGGGTTTCTCAACTTTTGTTCTTAAAGATATGTTATCCCAAAAAGTTAATTTGCAGTCTCCTGTCTCCCTTCACCCAACCAGCATAACCATGCCGTAGGACAATGCAGTACAGATGTACAGTATCACCTCCACTGGCATAGCGTCCTTTCCTGCCTTCTAACGATGTGCGCTGAGTTGCTGACCCCCGTGTTTTGGATCTGGATTAATCATCGTGTTTTGGTTATGGTTTTGCAAAACCACTTCAAGTGTTTTTGTTTTGGATCTGGAAAACAGCTAAAATCATGTAATTTATGCAATCCAAAACATGAAATTCGGATTTAAATTCTGAATTTCAAAACGTTGGAAGATCAGAACAGTGATTTATCCGGATCTCCTCAGGATATTAGAGGCGCAACTGGGATATGTCCAGATTCACGAAATTCAGATGGAACCGGATTTCTAGAGAACCGAATTGCACATCTCTACTTTCTTCACGTTGACTTGCATTTCTTTATTCCTCCTGTGGGCAAGTGTAGGTTGGGTACAGCCGGCTAATACACATACATTCATTCTGAGCACATACATAAGTGCTCAGAATGAACGGAGGGAGAAGACACGCATAAAAAAATAATATTCTCAAATAGAAATGTGTTCTTCGGTTTTCCTGAAATATGTACGCACCTGAACTTAGGGGTTCTGAGTCGAATCGAGTCCCAGTTCAGAATCACTTTGGGGATTGGAGTCAAACCAAGTCCCGTTTTCGATTCTGTGGTCATTTCGGAACTCGGATTTAAAAACCAGACTCAGGTTTTGGGTTGCATGTAAAAAGTCCAAATTACATGATTTTAGCTATTTTATCGATTTTTATAGAGTTTTAAGGAATCTAAAACCGAACCAAAACCGAATCTGAACCAAAACCACTTCAGGGTGGTTTTGCCAAAAACAAAACACGATGAATTAGAACCAAAATATGGGGGGGCGCGCACATCTCTAATTCTCAAGATGTATAATTGGCTTATCAGCTGAGAATGTCTGGTAAAATGCCTTAAACCTTAAAACCAATACAACCTAAACCAGTAACACTTAACATAGGCAATAATATAATAACAACACAGAGACTTGTGTTCGGCGAATAATGTGTCACAATATCTCCGCTCGCTTGGTCCCCGCACTAGGTTCTGACACAAGCCACACCTCCACTACTTACTTTGCAACTAACTCCTGTGTCACATGCATCCAATGACGATGATGTAGTTACGCAGCATGAGCACACAAACAACTATACACAAAAGCAAAAACACAACACGAAGGGGAAACGTGGGGCAAAAACATCTGCTCATAGCACAAATGCATTCAAATATAATCAGATCCACAACTTCTAATGCCAAGACCAATGTACAAAGTTCCATGCCGTGGCGCTTATCTTCCTCAGGCCTTAACCACTTGCCTGGCAAGGACGCAACCTTTGCGACCACACAAGGCTGTGCATTATCTGATCTGGTCGCCGACAATACGACCAGTCAGATAAACAGTGTGGGTGGCTGCAAGAAGTGAACCATTCCACAGCTCAGATCTCAGAGGGATCTTCCGATCCCTCTGTATCCCTGCACCCTGCCCCAGGGTCTACCGTACTGCAGATCGCTGCTGATCGGTCAGCACAGCAGGATCCCCCACCCAGCGGCTGCTGAGATTAGCAGCCGCTGGGGAAAAATAAATGAAGCAGCCCTCAGCCCCTAGAGTGTACCTGGTGGCTGAAGGCACTGGGAAAAGGAAAGTCGCGAAGGTTGTGATGTTCCGATGGTGGTGATTCGAATTCCCAATGTTTGAACAAACGATTTTTTTACAAAGAATATCTTTTTTTTTAAATCATTTTAGATACGTTGAAATACATGTTCTTCACCTAATTCACTCATAAAATAAACTGACTATTTCTAAGCGGTTTTTAGAAAAAAAAATGTAAATTTAGTGGTAAGTCTCTTTTCAACTTGAAAACAGAAGTATTTGCTCCAGGGATTCGTTAGGCATAACATGCGTTTGCTGTCACCGTATAATGGCGTGAGGATAAGATACAGAGAAAGTGTAGAGACTTGGCTCTGCAGTGTCCGTAGTGAGTGCTGAGGTTGCATTACCCTATTTGTACACAATATAATAATACTGTCCTACTGCATGAAACGGAGGCGCTGAGAATATGTTGGTACTTTTTGGACCGATCACGTTCCAACATCAGTATCAGTAACTATTAAATATATACATTGGGGGAGGGGGTCAAAAAACTTTACATTCCATAAAATAGATTGTTTTTGATTTATCAAAATAAATAGGCAATCTATCCAAAATTTACCCAAAATGTTGAAATTGCAAGAAAGTGAACTAAAAGCAAATGTGTACAGTACATTTTTTTTTTAATGGCTATAAACAAAAATTTGTGGTTCTTACTTTGACGTTCCAAACCAGCAAATAGTTGGATTATACACATTTTTTATTATAAAATTGGTGCTAGAAAATGATAACGCATTTTGTTAACATGTTTCTGAATGAAATGCATAAAATGATGGCATTTAGGACCTCATTCAGAGTCGGTCGCGAGCGCTGATGCACTCGTAACCGACTCGATGGTTTGTCCTGCGCACGCACAAACTCTGTCGCTCCGGAGCTCGTTACCAAAGGGGCGGCTGTCGATGTTGATCGACAGCTGCCCCCGTTTGGTAGGCGGGCCGGGGGGGTGGTTTCCAAAATGGAGGCGTTCCTTTACGAACGCCTACCGTTTTGTGGGCGGTCGCGCTGACATCATCAGTGATGTCAGTGGGGAGCTTTCTGCTCCATCAGAGCAGAAAGCTCCCTGGGGCTTACAAGTGCCCAGACCCAACCTTAGGATCTGGTTGTAAGCCCCCGATGGTCGCGATGGTGATTACCATCGCGAGCATCAACCTGGTCGGTCATTAAGCTATGGGTTGTAACTCACAGCTTAACGATCGACAAGGAGGCAGCTGTCCAGGATGCAAGCGGCTGCCCTGATTCAGTGTGACCGCTTGCAACTGACGACCGCCTCTGAATGAGGTCCTTAATACCCCCCTCAGATGCAGCAGCGCTATTTTATCTCTGTGCATCTTTAGATGCAAAATCGGTCGCACCATGGAAGCTTGATCCAGCTCTATGGCAGGTACCATTTCTCAGTCTGAATATGGCGCCCTGTATCAGCGCTAATGAGGAGTTTAGACGCAGCCGCGACATGCCCTCACGTGGCTAGCCACGCCCTATTATGTCCTAGGAATGCCGACTAGAATCCTCAGCTCTTGCGTCCCAATTCGTTCTGCATCTGTCTGCGGTAACCATCGGGATGCATGCACAGTGCGAATCAGATGCATGCGCAGTGCTGGATCTAAATTTTTTGGGCCCTGAAGCTTGAACTGTTATGGGGGCCCCTTTGCAACCAGCAACAATAAGGCAACATCCAAAAAGGCCCAAATGGCAGAGATGTAGAAACCCCACAGAGAGTGAGACACTTTAGATAGATAGATAGATAGATAGATAGATAGATAGATAGATAGATAGATAGATAGATAGATGTAGAAACCCACCAGAGAGTAGATAAACAGATACAGTAGATGTAGAAACCCCCCAGAGAGTGAGAGACTGTAGATAGATGGAGAAACTCCCCATAGAGTGAGAGACTGTAGATATGTAGATAGAGATAGATAAATGTTAAAACCCCCCAGAGTGAGACACTGTAGATAGATGTAAAAACCCCACAGAGAGTGAGACACTGTAGATAGATAGATAGATAGATAGATAGATAGATAGATAGATAGATAGATAGATAGATAGATAGATAGATAGAGTGTGAGATATAGATAGATGTAGAACCCCCCCAGAGAGTGAGAGACTATAGATGATAGATAGAAACCCCCAGAGAGTGAGAGACTGTAGATATATTGATATATAGCTGTAGAAACCCCCCAGAGAGAGAGCGCGAGTAAGAGAAAAGGACTGTAGATAAATCACTTACAAAAGCAAAACTTACGCACTTCCTATGTAGGATCCCAGCTATTGATCCTCCTGAGTGGGATCTCTGGAATACCCCTGAGTCAGGTCTCTCACACACGCTGCATGCTCCCACCTCTTACCTGCATGCCATCCCTCAGTCAGCTGAGCTTTCAGTTTGTGGTCACCACTGGAGGGCCAACTTCTGGCAGATGGCACAGTACAAATGGAGATGGTAGCATCTAGTGGCACCTGGCAGTACTGCACTCAGCAGTGACACTGACAGTAGCTCTCTATTCTGCGCCCTTCCAGCTCATGAGAGCCATCCTCTGGCTGGTCAGAGCTGTAGATAGAGTGTCTGCTGGCCAGTCCTGTCAGGGGGGGGTTCTGGGTACTCAGACCCCCCCCTACCTGTACTACTGTAGAGCATATTCTGAGGTCAATATTAAGTACTTCAACCCAATGGCTTATGATTCTATCACTAAAATAACCTAATTTCAATAGCTCACACTTAAAAAACTCCAGTGATATTGTTGAAAAATTCACTCAATAAAAAAAATTTGCTTCAGGGTTCCTCTGGGGGGAATCGGTATGATATCCCGGCAGCCGCATGGCCGGGAGTTCGAATCCTGTCAGCGGCAGCCCGACAAAACAGCAGAGCCCGGCAGCGGAAGCCCGACAGCGCTGGAAATCCCGATCGTGGTAAGGTAAGTATCTACTGATCTAACCTAACCCCCCTAACCCTCCTTAGGGGTGCCTAACCCTAACCTCCCCCCCTGTGCCTAACCCTAATCCCCCCTCTGAGTGCCTAACCCCCCCCCTTCCCCGCCGCCTAAACCTAAGTCCCCCGGGGGGGTGCATAACCTTAACCTCCCCTCGGGGGTGCCTAACCCTAACCCTCCCTCCCCCTAGCATAGCCCTAACCCTCCCGGGGGGGTGCCTAACCCTAAGTCCCTCCTGGGTGCCCTAAAGCTAACCCTCCCCCCCGCTGCTGTCCACTCGGCTTCGGGGAAACGACAGGCGTCTAGATATAGACACCGGTCATTTATCCCACGGCGGGATAAAGCAGTGGGGAAGCCGGCTGCCGGGATTCCGGCAGCCGGCTTTCCGATTGTATACCCTCTGGGGTTAGGGGCCCTCAAGCTTAAGCTTCAGTAGTTTCACAGTAGATCCGCCTCTGTACATGTGCAGTATTTATAACATTGGTCAACTGCGTGCGTATCAGCATTGCAGACAGTTAGCGTCCAACTCTGAATTAAGCCCTAGGTTGGATTTGACAGTACATATGGGAAGCGAGAGAGCAGTTTCTATTATTTAAGTTATATATATATATATATATATATATACGAATAGAAACAGGCGGCACTGACAAACAGTGAGGTTAAATATATCTCCTACTGATACAAGAAACGTAAAAAATGAGCTTGCAAAAGATACAATATTTGTGCACAAAACATGATACTAGGAAACAATATATGCTAGTCAGCTCTCTAAAAGGGAAACTAAGGCCCTCATTCAGAGCCGTACGCTATTTGCGGTCGTTCGTTTAAAAACAAGGGGTGGCTATTCAAATGATCCGTACGCACATTGCAGTCTGTTCACGCCTCTAAGTCTGAACGAGCGAGCAAAACATACGCTCGTTTATTTTTTAAAAACGCCCCCTGGCCGCACGCATCCTACGTCATGTCCGCTATTTATTAGATTAATCGAGTACATCGACCAGCGTATGAACTGCTCGCTATTCTTGTGGTTGGTGTTTGCTACCACAAATTTGCGTGCAGTTCGGGCTATAAAATAACCCAGTGACGTGGTCAATGACGCTGCTGTTTTAAATATACACACCCATAAAACGCCCGTTTTGACCTTTAAGCACGCCTGCGTTCGGATCTCCACTCCCCATTTTCAAGCACCTTCCCCTGTTACCACCCACATACGCCTCATTCTGTCACTCAAAATAGCCGGCACTCGCTATATAGCGTACAAAGGATTTTCGGCCGCACTGACTGGTTCGCGCATGCGTACTAAAAAGCGTACGCATGCGCAGATGTGCAAACATCGCTCGGAACGAGCGTACTGTTGTTAACGTGCGGCTCTGAATGAGGGCCTAAATCTGCAGAAACATCTGGATAAGATAAATTTATAGGAAACAATTCAGCGACAAATTTTCATTCAGACCAAAGGGTCTGACCATGTTCAGTTCATGTATCCAACGCGCCTCTCTTTGTAATAAGCTTCTGGCACGATCTCCACCTTTGATGTTTGGCACTTGAAGGAAGGACAACTGAACAGCCTATGGCCAGGAATTTTAGGCACTGTGGCCATAACTTATCGTCCCTTAAATATAAAATGATTGACCATATCCCGTCGGACATCAAAGGTGGAGATCGTGGCAGAAGCTTTTGGTCTGAATGAAAATTTGTCACTGACTTGTTTCCTATAAATTTATCTTATCCAGAGGTTTTGCAGATTTAGTTTCCCATTTAGAGAGCTGACTAGCATATATTGTTTCCTAGTATCATGTTTTGTGTACTAATATTGTATCTTTTGCAAGCTCATTTTTTATGTTTCTTGTATTAGTAGGAGATAGATTTAACCTCACTGTTTGTCAGCAATGTATTCCTGCTATATCCCTGCTGTCTTGTCTGTACCTGTCTGTTAATGTTGGTGATTTGTTATACACAGTTTTCTGCTGATGGCCAGGGTTGCCTGGAGACCTCGGATCCGGCGTCTGGTGTCAGACCCGCTGAGAGACAGCGCGGTGGATGACGTCAGCATTGCAGTCCGGACACGAGGAAGCAATGATCAGTCACAGTGGAGGGACTTCTCAGTGGTATTTAAGGTAAGATTTTTGCATTGTTAATGTGTTCCTGATGAAAAATTTGAAGTAAATTTGAAACGTTGAACAGTACCAGAGGCTTGGAATCCTCTGATTGATTACGTTTATATGCTGAGAGTACCGCCTGTTTCTATTTGTTTCTATTTGGAGATCCATTTGGGGAAGGCACCCAGGACCATTTCTTTACAGTACTACAGCGGGAGTGCCAAGCTTGTCGTGGAGGATTTATATATATATATATATCTATATATATATATATATATCATATATGCCAGATCGCACACTGCAGAGGGTGTGGCTGTGGCAATGGTGGGCGGTGCGGGGGTGTGATCACATCATCGTGTCCCCGCCCCCTGCTATACAATGCTGTGAAGCAAGCAAGGGAAGGGGCTTTGATGCCGCAATTCAGCGCAAAGTGCGTCATCTGCCCCCTCCAGACCATGCACTTTCACCAGGTAAGTGAGGAAAAGTGAGGGTGAGTGTGGCCTATATATATATATATATATATATATATATATATATATTAAGGAAAAGATTGTTTGCTTGGTTACAGAAAAAAAGTCTGCTAACAATAATACAAGAAATCCACTTTTGATTGAATTGCTTTGTTCTGGGCAAGTAGCAGCATACTATGAATAGTGAGGGTGACATTTACTGGGTGCTGGGTATTTGGCATTCTTCTGGGTCTTGTGGTTTCCTAAAGCCTCATACACATAGATGTTAGTTGTAAGCACTTAAGGCTCTGTGTACTATCATAAATAAAGCATCAGGGCCCAGCAGAGCTGCATGTAATATTAAGGAAACATGGCAAATGTGGAAGTAAGAGTGGGAATAATACTCTGTCCTTTCCTGCATATTTCCCTTGATACATAAGACCCATTAATGTGAATTTTTAAAATCTTTCATATGTTGAGGTGGAGAGTTCCTGTACACGCACACTTTCTGACAGTCATTTGCTTTATGTCCATTTCAATGTTACCTGCAATGTTCCAAAATTCTGACATTAGTAAAATACTTTTAAGTTCTATGGGAAGTACTTTATACCATAAGAAACTTTTGAAAGTGTTGAGCAGCACGATTGGCTTAGTGGTTAGCATTACTGCCTCACTGCCCTGAGATCATGAGTTCATTTCTTGACCAAGTCACTGTCTGTGTGGAGTTTGCGTGTCCTCCCTGTGTTTGCGTGGTTTTCATTCAGGTGCTACGGTTTCCTCTCACTCCAAAAACATACAAGTAGGATAGTTGGCTTCTCACAATAAATGTAACCTTGGTGTGTACAGTACGTGTATCCATGTGATAGGGAACATAGATTGTAGAGATGAGTGCTTGACCCCCGTGTTTTGGTTTCGGTTTTAGATCTTGTATAATCTTCGTGTTTTGAATTTGGATCTAGATTTAAAAAAAAAAAATTATAAACATTTTCAAAAACAGTTAAAATCATGTAATTTTTGCAATCCACAACCGGAAATTCGGATTTAAAATGCAAGATCAGAACCACGGCTCGGATTTATCCGGATCTCCTCAGGAGATTAGAAACGCGACTCGGATCTGTCCGGATTCATGAAATTTGGTTAGATTCGGATTTCTGGAGAACTGAACCGCTCTAATAGTTTGTAAGCTCTACTGGGGCAGGGACTGATGTGAATGACTGAAATATTCTCTGTAAAGCGCTACACAATATGTTGTGCTATTTAAATATCCATTTATAAATAAAGTATTAATGAACATATGTTGAACGTTCTGGTAGAGCAATGACAAATTACTGTGCTGTAACTGGCATTTAACTTTTTATGTTTTTCAACACCTGTGCAGTTAAAGCCATAAACTTTGATTCTTTTAACGAAAGTACAAAAATTTGTGGCCCATCTTAGTTCCACTCCCAGCCCATTCACGTGTTCATCAATAACGCGATTTATC
This sequence comes from Taudactylus pleione, assembly GCA_031769625.1. Taxonomy (NCBI): domain Eukaryota; kingdom Metazoa; phylum Chordata; class Amphibia; order Anura; family Myobatrachidae; genus Taudactylus; species Taudactylus pleione. Next base: position 13,114,991 of record JAUIMM010000275.1, on the reverse strand, counting down.
AGCAAAAGCTGGAGTTAACTTTTAGTGAAGAATATGTGACATGGCTAATACACAAAGTTAATGCTACATGCACATTATTTTAAAGTCAATGTAGCAAGTGCCCAAATCCTAATTTACAAGCACCCACTAAAAAAAAACCCTGCATTTTGCATTGTGTTGTATGATGTGCGTCAAAGCATAACATGGGAAGGTTTCCCAGTTATAGCGAATGTGCGTGGCTTACAATGCATGTGTTAGTGCATGTGTGAAAGGGCTCTTAGGGGCTGATTCAGCACCGGACGCTGTCCCCATTCGATCACAATTGACCAATGTTTTTGGGACTGTGCATGCGCCTGAAGCACAGTACTATGCCTCGCGATTGTGCTGCGGCTCCGGTCGCAGTGACTTGTTAGCCGCAGGCTGTATGACAGGCTGCAGGCATTTCAGAGCAGTGACGGGGAGTGTTCCAGAAGACGAGGGAATTTTGCCGGGCATGCAGAGTAAAATGAGGAATACTCAGGGGTCAGATGGTTGCGATGTTGATCCAATACTGCATCTACGGACACAGGCGGTGATTGAAAAAATCTGTCAGTGGGCGTATTTTTGCAATGGACGCCTGCTGCGGCTTTTGCATATTTTCGGACACAAAAACGTAGCTACGGTGGCGACATTTGCATCGACCTCTGAACCAAGGACCTCATTCAGAGTCGGTCGTTAGCTGAACGACCGGGGGTAAGAAGTGGTCGTAAGACTACATCATGCCCCCTTCTCGTTCACCACACACGTCATCTCCTGGGATATAAGGATTAATCGCGACCATCGGGAACCATCGGAACTGGTCGTAGAGCTTAAGGTTGACCATACCCTCTCTTAAGCACTACGATCAGGTCAGTGTACAAACCACCCATGTCACGTGTGCCATGACACTACTTTGTTAATTATGCACTCCCATAAAACGCCGTTCGCATAATTAGGCACGCCTGTGTTCGGATCTCCACTCCCCCGTTTTCAAGCACCTTCCCCTGTTACCACCCACAAACGGTTCAATCTGTCACTCAAACTACCGACCTGGCTGTGTTCAAGGAGAGAGAAATTTCTGATCGTAGCAGCTAGTTTGCGCACGCGCATTGCAAACTTTACGCATGCGCAGTTTAGCGAACATCAGCTGAGTACGACCGTGCGGCCGCAACGACCGACTCTGAATGAGGTCCCAGGTCCTTAGAACTGATAAACACATATCGGTTCCAGATCCCTGCTTCCTGCTGCTCTCCTGCTGTTGCTGTTGGATTGCATTCAGGGAACTGTGCCAAGACGAAACTTGGCAGTGATCACCCATGTAAGAGTAATATTTTCATGAATGTGGCAGTCATAAATGCTATCGATGTTTATTAGTTCTATAATCTATGTATTTTGTGACCAGCAGTCATTATGTTATTGACCTTTATATACTGAACTGAGTGTAAACAAACTACTGAGCCATGCGCCGTGCATTACTGATAATAACGCATTTTATTTATTTATCCCATTCAGCGCAGGTCATTTATGAACTACAAAAGTGAGAGCCCACCTTTCAAATGTTCTTCTGTAATATCACCAGGGGCGCTGAGGGGAAGCAGTCTGGAAGCCGGCGGATGCAATGCCGACCACCAGCTTCCCGACTGCTTAATCCCGGCAAGGGTTAAATGACAGGCATCGAAATCCCGACGCCTGTCATTTTACCTACGATGGGAGACCGGCGCCCGGCATCCCGATCGAAGGGATACCGGGTGCCGCCGCGGACAGCCGCGGGGGGGGAGGGTTAGGTTTAGGGCTCCCGGGGGGGACTTAGGGTTAGGCACCCCCCTGGGAGGTTAGGGTTAGGCTAGCGGAAGGGGGGCTAGGGTTAAGCACCTCCTGGGGGAGGTTAGGGTTAGGCCCTGGGGGACTTAGGTTTAGGTGGCAGGGAAGGGGGGTTAGGTTTAGGCACTTAGAGGGGGGATTAGGGTTAGGCACTGGGGGGGAGATTAGGGTTAGGCACCCTAAAGGGGGGTTGGGGGGAGAATTAGATTAGTTCTAGACGATCGGGATCTCCTCCTGTGTCGGCCAGACGCTGTGGGGATTTGAACCGCCGGCAATGCTCTCAGCGCAAAATCATACTGATTCCGTGCCAAGAGGGAGATGGGGGCTAAAAGTATTGGGCACGGGTCTCAGCAGGTGCCTAAGATTGCTAGAGAGGTGTAACTATGCCCCCCAATATGTTCCAGTCATGCCCCCTACAGCTCCTAAAAATGGCATCCAAGCTGGTGTGTTTACAACCCCATAGGCCATTCCCTGACCCAGCATCAGGTCCACCCATGGCTCTCGATGGCCCTGGATGTTACGTGACTATTTTTTGTGATCCTGGTGTTATGGGGAAATCATGGATTCATAGGCTGAGATGGTTTTTGTTGAAATATGGAGTACACTATTGTACTATCTCCATGAATGCTCCTTAGATGAAGCATTTTCTCTTATCAAGATGGCCGCCGTTTGGTCTTCTGTGCATGTGGCACCATTTTGTCACTGTGTGTGAGCAACACAGTGGAACATGGATGTGTTACACTTATCTCTAGAGAGACCGCCACCTTGTCCTGCTCTATCCTGTAAATAGTGTTAGATTGCTGCACCAGTACCTTCATACATCACTGGCTGGTGCTCTTTAGCTCAGCTCCATCCAGATTACTCAGGGGTCTAGTCATCATCACTTAATCTATACAAAAGCAGGTGAAAAATAACATGTTTAATTACTTTTGTATAATTTAAGTGTCAGACCCATTCATTATTTATGTAACGCAGGAGATATCACAGATATATCCTGGTTACAAATGAGCCTCAATAATTTCCACAATCCCCATACTTAAGGGGGGCTCCAGAATGGACACCCATGGGGGGATGGAGTTTGGGGGCGGATCGGACACCAGCAGGGGGGACGCAGAGACAGACAACGAGGGGGGGGAGAATACCAGTGGCCAAAGGTAGGAAGGGGGCCGGGACGGACACTGGCGGCAGGGGAGGGGGGGTGACTTAAACACACCAACAGCAGTGGTGTGGGGGTCTCTGGAACAGACACCGGCGGCTGCAGGGGGAGGGGGGTCAGACTCAAGTGGTTGCGGGAAGAAGGGGGAATGGGATGTACACTAGTGGTGGGGTGAGAGACACACAAGGGCCTATTCATCATACCTAAAATATCGAGGGAGGTAATTAGGTTTAGAACTTGCATGGAGTTCTACCTAATTACCGGAGGAATTCATCATTCCTCCTCTCCATAACTATCTATTCCGAAAAGCTGTAATTTTTGCGATGACAGCTTCTCAGGAAATAGATAGTTTTCCCTGCCTGTTCTAACTTACCGCAGCTGGAATCTGTGCTGCGCATGCGGTGTTACAATCGTAAACCCAGCGCATGTGCAGCACTACTTACAGCTGTGGTAAGTTTGTGTGTGCCCCCCAACCCCTCCTCCCCTCACCTCCCCCCGTCCCGCACTTACCTGCCCGCTGCAGCGCCTCCGGCTCCGTCCTGCTGGTCTGTCATGTGATCTCCCAGCAGCCCACAGTACAGTTTATAAAAAAAATGAAAAAATTTTTTTTTCTAAACTTTATTGTGTTCTGCTAGTAGAACACAATGTCAGCATAGCAGACGGAGCCAGAGGACGCATCAGAGTGCCGGAGGGAGACGCCGGGGGACCTGCACAGCTGGAAGCAGGTAAGTCTGTCCTGCTATTCGCCACCTCACAGTGGCGAATAGTAACTCCATCAAATTCCGAAAATACCAAATTTTCGGAATTTGATGAATACCATAATTTCTATATCCCCATACTAATGTATGGGGAGTGTGGAAATTAACGCAGGGGACCTTAGCAAGGAGATATCTCCTGTGCTAATTGGCTTCATGAATACTAAAATAACGTTATTTAAGGAAAATGTCCTTAAAAACGTTATTTTAGTGTTGATGAATAGGCCCCTCAGTGAGGAAATCCTTATGGATACCTCAGTGGTAAGGGGGAAAAATATCACTTTTCCGAAAAGCTGACTCTGCAAAAAGTGCAGTTTTTCAGAAGTGATACTTTTGTTAGTGAGGTATGATGAATGCCTACAAAAGATTTTTTAAACCTGCAGCCAGTTTAAATTTTAATTATCACTAGTGATAATTATGCACTGATGAATAGACCCCTAAGTGTATAACTGTGAGTACGACTGTACTAACAATTTCTACTACACTTCAAATAAATGTCACACCTGGTTAAGTATTTGGCAGTAATGTGCGGTGAAGTCAATGGCTGGGAAGACCCACATGGAGATGGGTCTGAGTGCTGGGAGTCTGTCTACCTTCTGTAACTCTCCCTTCACTACACTAAGCTTCAGTGTCCTTTAATTCTTCTATCTGCATCACTGTGTCTTCTCTTGCTGCTTGCTGACTAAGCTCCAATCTCTAAACACTGAAGTGCACTTCATGGTCACATGACACATCCAAGGTGTCCATCAATGCTCAAGACACGCCCCCAATGCTCAAAGGCATGCCTCTATTAGCTCTTGTTCTGTGCAGCTTACTTCCCATGGTGTGGCCCCGCCCCCAGCTCTGCAAGCAGTGTTACTATACAAAAGTGAGGCTGAGCTGTTGCTGCCTCGTCTATCGTCTCCCTTCAATGCCAAGGAGCTTCACAAAGCTAATGAGTGTTAGCTACAAAAATTATTACAATAAACAAAGAAGATGTTTAGAAGTTCTAAAGATATTCATTGTATTATTCTAATCAATTTTATATCAAATCTCAGGAGTATGACATGGGGAGGCTCTGCCTCCCCTGCCTACCCAGACTGCACGTCCCTGGGATTTTGACTGTTTGGTGCATCTGGACTCCTCTGGTGTTTTACATATCTGCTTTGTAGGAGTGTAAACAGCAATTTTCTCTCTGAAAAGCGACTCTTTGGGTGGGATGCATTATTCTTTTTTTTGGTCAAACCTGTGAAAATTACGTATTGGGAAGTTTGACCACTTACCGCATATGTGCCAAGCTCTGGAATGCATTACATTCTGGTTGCTTGGATGCGGTGGGAAACTTCATCCGTAGATGGCGTTGCCCAATAGAGGCCTATGGGCTTTTATTCGCAAAGTGCTGTGAGAGGGATCCAATCGGATCCCTCTCAGCACCTCCCGCAGCACACGTATTATTCGACGCATGCGCTGAAGGACTTCTGTGTCATAAACCCGAAAGTCCTTGTATCGCAAAGGACAGCTCTTACCAGGATAGCTGTATAATACTTTGTGATTTTTTTCATATATACCAGCGTTATTTATGCCGGCATGCATGCGATGATTGACAGGGTGCATCATGCATCCCACCCTTTAACCTGGAAGCTTTCTTTCCCCCCCCCCCCCCCCCATCCCCAGTTGGCCCTTCTGCGGAAATTTCTAGGTGCACTTCGATTAATTTAATAAAATACCTTCAAACACATATAAAAAGCACTGTAGATGTCCCCTAATTTGCATGATGCATTGAAGAAATAAACCGGGCAAGGGTTTAGGAGGAAAACATAAAAGTGTAATAGTCCCAGATTGGAAGTGCTGTAGGTTGGATGTTGATGGGGCACTTATACTGCTTCCTCTGTACCGTTTATGGTTTACTCACCAACCAAAAGCTACAATCAGTGCAGATTGGGTTTGTGGGTGCAGATCACAGGCCCATAAAGGGACGTACAACTTACAATGCAATGGAGAGTGCACCTCCTGAACAGATTAAGAAGCATTATTAGAGATCCGCACTTTCAGTTGTTCATAAATAATGGACTATCCTACCATTATGGAACTGTATGGTACAGATACTGTAGCTGATACACCAGAATCATTTAGGCAACACAATTAATCTTGAAATGTAGCTCTGACACACATCACAATAGCTTTTCCTTTTGGTAATACTACTGGAAGCCTTCCTGAGCTACATTCCAGGTCTGGTGGCCTGCTGGCAATAGTTACAATGAGGCAGTGTCCCTTCCCACGTAAAGCTTCCTACTCACCTAGTGCACGATGGCACAAAGTAAGTACCCTCTGTCCTACTCACACACTGTTCTCCAGAGTGAGGTGATAGGTTTAGTCCCACTCACCCACTGCCTGCTAGATGTGTACATCTACCACAGGTAAGTAGAGGGCATCCTGGTGCCAGTGTCACCAGCCACTCTAATATCACAGTCCATCATTTCCTCGTTCCTTACATTTCATTGGGTGCTATTCCTCCATCATTTCCTCGTTCCTTACATTTCATTGGGTGCTATTCCTCCATCATTTCCTCGTTCCTTACATTTCATTGGGTGCTGTTCCTCCCCTTCTAAACACTTATAAAGCACCTTGGACCCTATAAGGGCTCTTCCCGTTTCACCAAAAGCTCGTCCCATACAGGTCTCCCATTTGATGGCTTGTGGAGTGCTAACAAACATTCACAGAAATATGTCCGCACTCACGCACTAGGAATCTATATCTTGGGGTAACACTTGTTTGGCTGCCATATTGTTTCATTAAATTGTAATTTAATTTGATATCACTCCCAGTACACGCAGGTCATAAAAACACTATTGAGCTGCCGGATCAACAAAGATAAATTATAATAAAAAAGAATAATGTCTTATTACAATACCCAGGAAAGAAGCATAAGGAGGGAGGAAGCATTACTCTTGTAGAATGTCAGGACAAATTGGAATCATCTGCCTGATTATGTTTTTTGTCATACTGTCAGCTCTTGAATTCTCATCACCTGGCAGAGATAAACGCAGACAATCCACATCTACCATCACTGAGCTAATAGGAGGAATTCTATACTTTGTCATGGAAATTGCTTTGATGTGTGCAATAACTGACAATGTACGTCTATAATCTATTCCATAAAGTACCGAACACCTTAAACCCGGGGACAGCTAACAAAAACACAACTAAAACTTTTATAGACAAGAAAATGGTAACCTTGATAAACACACACATACAAACACACTATATTATCCTTTATATATGGTACAGAGGCCCTCATCAGAGTCGGTCGCGAGCGCCGATGCGCTCATAACCGACTCGATGGTTTGGCCTGCGCATGCGCAGCGGCCGCACTGTGCATGCGAAAGCCCCGGAGCGACAGAGAAACACTGCCGCTCCAGAGCTCGTTACCAAAGGTGCGGCTGTCGATGTTGATCGACAGCTGCCCCCGTTTGGTAGGCGGGCCGGGGGTGTGATTTCCAAAACGGAGGCATTCCTTTGCGAACGCCTACCGTTTTGTGGGCGGCCGCACTGACATCATCAGTGATGTCAGTGGGGAGCTTCCTGCTCCATCAGAGCAGAAAGCTCCCTGGGGCTTACGAGTGCCCAGACCCTACCCTAGGGTCTGGGCGTAAGCCCCGATGGTCGCGATGGTGATCACCATCATGACCATCAACCTGGTCGGTCGTTAAGCTGTGGGTGGTAACCCACAGCTTAACTAACGACCAGGAGGCCGCACTTCAATAATGAAGCGGCCGCCCTCATTCAGAACGAGCGATCGCTTCTTGCGACCGCCTATGAATGAGGTCCAGAGACTCCACTAAATTCTTACATACTTTATATATAATTCAATAGGGTTATCTGTTATTACTTTGTTCAGATTTCTCAATCACAGGTTACATAAAATATCTCTTCACTACATAATCCCTTTAAAATAATTAGGTAAAAAAACAAGGTAAAAACACCCATTGCATTAGTGATGACATAAAATGTTATTTAATCACAATTAAAAATGCTTACAGGAGTAAAAACTAAAATTGCTCATTTCAATACTCCAAGGCAGTGGTTCCCAAACTGTGTGCCTAGGCATCCTGGGGTGCCTCAGGACACTTACAAGGGTGCCTCAGGTTGGTGGCCTAGCACAAAATCAAATTATTTATGGTCAATGTAATTTAAATATGTGGACAAACAGAAGCGCAACTTAGCCTAAGGATGACAATTCAGCGCAATTTACTAAATTTTTTTCTGAATTTCTCAATTTAAAAAATTTGGCTTAGGGGTGCCGTGAAAACAATGCTGATACTCTAGGGCGCCGTGATTCTAAAAAGTTTGGGAACCACTGCTCCAAGGGGTATATTTACAAAAGGTCGATTTTAATCTATTTAAAATCGATCAAAATCGATGTTGAGTTTCTGGGGCTTAATCACACATTTACTAACAGACAATTTTTTATTTAGTTTTTTAAGTATTAGCAAATGTGAGATTTAGCTTTAGAAACACAGCATCGATGTGAATAGATTTCGATCGATTTGACTGCATCCGCATCTTTATGCTAAAGCTGTGCCTGATGGAATTCGCACAAAGACGCCCACCGACTGCGGTGCATATACATCGCTGTTCATATTAGGATGCACCATCGGAGAATGCACCAGCCCAAGGGCAGCGCAGTTTGTCCATCTGAACATGACCACTTGTGTCAGTGCGACTGCAGAAAAAGAAGTAGTAGAATATTGCGGCACGCCCACATCTTTTTAGCCACCCCCGTTATCTCCCATTAATGCCCGCTGAAATCCCCAGCTCTGACGGCCAAATTTGTTCTGACACTCCCAGCGCTAACTATCGGGACACAGTGCGACTCGGACACATTCGCAGACTGAAAACGTTGGCCGCTTGCGTGCGGCATAAAACATTACGTGCACTTCTGAATAAGGCCCTTTATGAGCTATATGGTGTGATAGGAGGATAGGTGTATGCCATACTTGCCGACCTTTTGGCTGGCTCTTCCGGGAGGCAGCCAGTTCTTCACTGCGGAGAGCAGGGCTTGGCAGAGGTGGGTTGGCCGGTGGTTAGCAGGGCTCGGTGGTGGCGGGCAGGTCTATGCAATGGCGAGAAAACCGGCATTGTGGAGCCACGATGACGCGATTCAATGCAAATCGCGTCATCGACTGCCTGCGTTGCCCATTTCACTGGGGAAGTGGGTGGCCGTGGCCGGGTGACCCCAGCCCCTGGGAGACTTGACCACCTTTCCAGGTGGCCAGGAGTGCCACCCGATTTTCAGGAGCCTCCAGGAGAGAATCAGTCTGATTTACCGCCGGACGCATTTGTACCTTGCCGGGATTAAGCAGTCGGGAAGCGAGTGGTCGGTATTTCGACCGCCGGCTTCCTGACGGCTTCCCTCCAGGAGGGTAGACAAGTATGGTGTATGTGGAGTGTGGGCAGAAGAAGTAGTGTGGGGTAATTTTTTTTAAAAAAGAATTAAGGGTATTTTATTGCACAGAAACCTTATTCCCAGGTATACTGGGCAAAATATCCCATATTCACACTATTTTGCTATCTAGCTTCCTTACCTATGGTCAGTTAGAACCTCTATAAAGATACGTATGGTTCACTATCCTGACAAACTACTCATTAAGAATTGAGGCCCTCATTCAGAGCCGCACGCAAGCGGGCGCACGTACGTTAGGCGTACGTACAAAAATATCTAAATTCAATGGCTCGCTCGTATTTTCGTTCGCATCTAAAATTCCGCCCTAAACTCTGACGACCCCTCCTCTAACTAACGAGCGTACGAAATAGCGAGCGTACATCCCCGAAATGGCTTGAAAGGAACGCACGCACAAGTATAAACAGGAAGTGGCCTTGTCAGATGTCGATTACCTGCTCCTTTATTCTGCCTACCTCCATCAATCGTATCATGCCAATCAATGTATCAATTAGCTTAATTGCAACAATGCAAGAAACTTTACTCTTGTCTGTGTTTGTGTTTACCCGCAGAATACGTACGGATGAAACATTCGCTTTTATTGTTTAAAAAACATGTGAACCACAATTAAACAATTGTACTATTGCTGTGTATCCCCGCATATTTCCCTGGGTTCATTTCTTTATTTAAATTTGCTTACGCATGTCACTGCATCAAGCCTATCCTAACTCTCCAGAGATTTCTGGCCCTGTCGAACACATGACTCATACACTAACCAATAAAATTGCTCCTGTTAATTTCCAAAATACATTAGCCAATCAGAAAATTTTTACACACTTTATCAAAAATGATTTTTAAGAAAAACACCATTGCCATCATGAGAGCCTCCGCATTCACCAGGCGTGAGCTGCTGGTGCTTACGGAGGTCATGGATCGCCGGATCACCAGCCAGCCAGAACCCATGACCAACCGGCAGAAGCGCTCCGCGTATGCGGAGGTACGGTCCCGCCTGCGGTCCTTCGGATCACGCCGCAACATCGGGCAGCTGGAGCGCAGGTGGTCCGACCTGCAACGGCGAACGCCCCGCTTGCTGGCATGCTTTCGCATGCAGATCCTGGCAAGTAAGTGTTATGTATTGTGGTTTTAATGTTTGTGTTTGTGGGGCAAACTGCGTGTGTATGTTTTCCTGTCTGTTCTATTTATTATTTGTACTCATATCTGCGTGTGCATGTTTTCCTGTCTGTTCTATTTATTATTTGTACTCATATCTGCGTGTGCATGTTTTCCTGTCTGTTCTATTTATTATTTGTACTCATATCTGCGTGTGCATGTTTTCCTGTCTGTTCTATTTATTATTTGTACTCATATCTGCGTGTGCATGTTTTCCTGTCTGTTCTATTTATTATTTGTACTCATATCTGCGTCTGCATGTTTTCCTGTCTGTTCTATTTATTATTTGTACTCATATCTGCGTGTGCATGTTTTCCTGTCTGTTCTATTTATTATTTGTACTCATATCTGCGTGTGCATGTTTTCCTGTCTGTTCTATTTATTATTTGTACTCATATCTGCGTGTGCATGTTTTCCTGTCTGTTCTATTTATTATTTGTACTCATATCTGCGTGTGCATGTTTTCCTGTCTGTTCTATTTATTATTTGTACTCATATCTGCGTGTGCATGTTTTCCTGTCTGTTCTATTTATTATTTGTACTCATATCTGCGTGTGCATGTTTTCCTGTCTGTTCTATTTATTATTTGTACTCATATCTGCGTGTGCATGTTTTCCTGTCTGTTCTATTTATTATTTGTACTCATATCTGCGTGTGCATGTTTTCCTGTCTGTTCTATTTATTATTTGTACTCATATCTGCGTGTGCATGTTTTCCTGTCTGTTCTATTTATTATTTGTACTCATATCTGCGTGTGCATGTTTTCCTGTCTGTTCTATTTATTATTTGTACTCATATCTGCGTGTGCATGTTTTCCTGTCTGTTCTATTTATTATTTGTACTCATATCTGCGTGTGCATGTTTTCCTGTCTGTTCTATTTATTATTTGTACTCATATCTGCGTGTGCATGTTTTCCTGTCTGTTCTATTTATTATTTGTACTCATATCTGCGTGTGCATGTTTTCCTGTCTGTTCTATTTATTATTTGTACTCATATCTGCGTGTGCATGTTTTCCTGTCTGTTCTATTTATTATTTGTACTCATATCTGCGTCTGCATGTTTTCCCTCTTTTTATGAATTTTTAATTATACTGCTATTTTTTTTGGTTTTATTTCTTTTTTTTTTTTTTTTTTTTGTTTGTTTGCCCGGATTTGTCCATAAACTAAACGCAATTTATTTGACATATTTTAGGGGGACAGTCAAGACTCCGCTGTCAACGTCGGCGTTCCCGCCCACTCTCCCCAACCCCCAGCCAACACTCCACCCCAAATCTTTCGCCTATTCCCCACTCCTCCCCATCCTTCCCAGACCCTCTCCCGGAAATGTCGGGCCTCCTTCCCCTCCGTCCCACTTCCCCCTCTCCTCCACCCACCCCTCTTCCAATTACCCCCTCCCCGGAGTCCAGCATAACTCCGCCCCATTCTTTGGGGAATGACGGATCCTCCGAGGAGGATCATGGAGGTTTTGCCGGAGCTCCCGATTTGTTTCCCGGTATGTTTTTTATTATTTTTTTATAAAGCACAAATTGTTTGTATGTAATCATGTGTCGTGCCTTTCTTCGTGTTTTTGTGGCTTGACTTTTGTTGATTGTGAAGGTTTGCCTTTACCTCTTCCTGGTGATTTAAGCATACACATATCATACCTGTGGGAATTTGTACCTAGGCCTTGTATTTTTGCCAGCCCACCCTTTTTATTTATGTTTTTGGGTTTAGGAGTGATTTGTTTTTTTTTTTATGTTTTTCTGTGGAGTCCCTATTGTTGTATTAACCCACACACTTTTCTCACCCACAGAGGAACAGAGGCGTCGGCAAGAGGTGGCGGATGTTGTGGGGCAGATGCGCCACCATGTAATCGGCCTTCTGGTGGCCCTCGACTGGCTGTCTGGCCTCCTTCGGCATTAGTTTTTTTTTTTTTGTTGTATTTGCCAAATAAATTTTTAAAGACAAATATACGTTGTGGCTCATTTTTAAAAACCAAAACCAAGATAGTTTAGCCTGACATAAGTTCCTGCAAGGATTTCCCTTTTTTAAAAGTTAGATTGTGTTTTGTCTTTGTATGTCAAACAGACACCAGAAACACATAACAGTAACAATGTAATTTCCCTTTTTGGGTGTAGTGTCAATTTCAGATTTCTACATTTTCCAGGTTCCTACTTGGTGCGCAAGCTGCTTAGGCCAATCTTACAAATCCCAAGGTTGGGCCAGGCTTCCTTTTGGTGTGGATTGGAAAGCTGAAAACATATTTCAGTTTTGCTCAACTGGCGTCAGTACTGGTTTACCCCTTAGTCAAATGTAACTTGTGTTAACCTGGTTACACTTGCTGTTAACGTCCCAAAAAAGGAAGACCATTTCACTCTTCAAACATTTATTCACCACATAACAGAGAAAACAAAGTGGTCACTCCCAAAAAAAATACACAGTGATAAATTCAAATACAACACATACCAAGAAAAAAATAATTAAAAACACAAAATCAAGAACTGGTTGACGAAGGACCATGCCAACATGATTCCACAAACATGGCGTTGCGATATGGGTTCCAGAATATATGCCCAAAAGGACCAGATCCAGGTTTGGTAAGGGTAGCAGGAAGTAGTGAGCGTTGGAGTGCCAAAGATTATGTGAACAAACAGAAGATGGTGAGAAAATTAAAAATAAATTAGATGTTTGCCAAAAAAAACAAACACATTAGGTATAAACACTGGAGTTTTGAACAAACTTACCTAAAAAATCTGGCCACCACATCATCGCGTATGGCCCCCCCACATACTGACCTTCGACCAACCTCGGGGGGGCCATCCTCAGGTAAGGCATCCTCTGGCTGCATTGGGACACCACTCCTTATGGCAATGTTGTGAAATATCCCACACAGGACCACAATTTTAGACACCATATCCGGCACATACATGAGCTCGCCACCAGAGCGGTGGAGGCATCTGAATCGGCCTTTTAAAAGGCCGATACAGCGCTCCACCACTTGCCTGGTGGCTGTAAGTGCGGAATTATACGCACTTTGTGGCCCTGGTGTGGGAGCCAAATAAGGAGTGAGCAGCCAGGACATGCAAGGGTATCCACTGTCTCCTGTGAACAAAAATAGACCACATCAGGAACACTGTGTATCAAGCTTAACATTGTTATGTACTAAAGGTCTCCACTTACCCAGAAGCCACGCATCACCAGCTTGTAGGTTGGTTAATTTCTGCCATATCCCTGATTGCCGGATGACGAAGGAGTCATGTGCACTTCCTGGTAATTTAGCATTCAGGGACAGGATCTGGAGGGAGGCATCACATACCACCATTACATTCAGGGAGTGATAGTGTTTCCTGTTTCTAAATATTGCCTCCAGCCGTGCTGGAGGCTGAAGTGGTATGTGAGTACCATCCACAACCCCTATGATGTGTGGGAAGCCAGCTATTTGGTAAAAATTGGCCTTGGCCACACTAAGGGCACCCATATCCAAAGGCATTTTAATAAAATGATGGAGGTGCTTGAAAAGTGCCTCCATCACTGCCCTCAGGATCCGGGAAAAGGAGGATTGGGAGATGCCCGCCACTATTCCCACCGTTGTTTGAAACGATCCTGAGGCACAGAAATGTAACACCGCCATAAATTGCGTCAGTGGTGGTATTGCTGTTGGACTGTCAATTTGCCGCTCAAGATCACTTTCTATTAATGAGAGAGTGTCTATGATGATTTTGGGAGGTAGACGGTAGCGTCTTAAAACCTCATCATCGGGCATTCCAAAAAGGGTGACACGTGTTCGAAATATCTGGGGCCTTGCATGCCTACGATTCCTACGCCTGGGACGAGTTTGAGGTTGGTCGTCTTCCGGGAGCAGGGCCAGAACAATTCGCCCCAGATCTACCTGAAATTCAAAGTTTACAATGTAAGGCTTTTGACCCACCCCAAAAGTAAGAAAAAACAACTTAGCTTTCTGATACCATCCATAGCTGCTTACATGCCGGGGTATTGTCATGATACGTATAAACTGTAAAAAAGGCAACAATGAGACTTCAAAAATTTAGAGGGTGTTTTTTTTGTTTAAAAATTGTTGCAAGCCAACACAGAAAATAGCGGAAAAACACATTTGGCCATCGATGAAAACTACATTGCACACCGTACGTCAAATAGGGTTCAAATGGACCCAAAAAATGGAAAAGGGAAAAGCAAAACTGGATTATATGATGAATAAGCCGTCAAAAATGCGGTAAATTATTCGCAAATGCAAGTCACTACACCAACAGTCAAAAATGCGGTAAATTATTCGCAAATGCAAGTCACTACACCAACAGTCAAAAATGCGGTAAATTATTCGCAAATGCAAGTCACTACACCAACAGTCAAAAATGCGGTAAATTATTCGCAAATGCAAGTCACTACACCAACAGTCAAAAATGCGGTAAATTATTCGCAAATGCAAGTCACTACACCAACAGTCAAAAATGCGGTAAATTATTCGCAAATGCAAGTCACTACACCAACAGTCAAAAATGCGGTAAATTATTCGCAAATGCAAGTCACTACACCAACAGTCAAAAATGCAGTAATTCATTCGCAAATGCAAGGCGCTACACCAACAGTCAAAAATGCCGTAATTCATTCGCAAATGCAAGACAAAAAATGGACTTACCCAACTCGAATATATAAGATGTCCTCAAAAAACTTCTTTGGGTCCGAAAACAAAAAAAAACTAAAAAAGATGAAATGAGTGTTAAACAAATTAACTAACCACAAAACAGAAGAATACACCAATTGGCCACAAATTTGAATGCACAAAACTTACCAAATCAGGAAAGGATGTTGAAAAAATGAAAAAAATGCGAACGGAAAAACCAAAGAAATGTAGCAAAAACAAACAAAAAAACAACTCTCCAAAATCCTCCAAACGCAACCAACCAACCAAATCCAAACCACTTAACCGACAACACTCCAACAACCCCACCTCGAATCCACACACACCAAGCCATAAATAGTGTTTATTTTCCCGCACAAATTAAGGATGAATCATAGGGACGCACAATCAATGATGCGGCCGCAAACTAACGACGCATGTATAAATACGTCACGAAATCACATAGAATTTCTGGATGATTTCATGCTGGAAGCAGAGACATGGCTTCAAACCAGGGAAACAATGGTCAAAATTGCGGCGGTAAGGCCTTCATGCATTTTGTGTCAATGAGTATTTTAAAACATAATATTGTGCAAGTTGTGAAGTGGCTAAATCTGCATATTTACCCAAATAGGTGAGGAGGATGACATGGAAGAGACTGCTGGCCCCAGTCAACCCGCCAAAGCTGCAAAAAAAAAAAGGCAGCCACATTTCACAAGCAAGGAGATGGAGGTTTTGATCCAGAAGTGCGTTGACATCCTGCCCCAGGCAGCCAGGAATATGAGCCAAAGCCAGAAGTGGAGAATGTGGGAGGAGGTCGCCGTTGCTGTCAATAGGGTGGGTGATTATGTCCGTCTAGCCCGGGATGTCAAACGGCAGTAAGTAAACACTTTCCCATCCTATAAACAAACCCCATTGTAAAAAAAAGGATAATGGTTCCAAATTCATTCCACAGATGGGCAGACTTCAAATATCGTCTAAAACAAAAACTTGCCGACAGGGCTAGGCATGCAAGGGGGACAGGTGGGGGTCCCACCCCTGTGTCATTGGAGTTGACAGACTTAGAAGAGATGGCACAGGGGTGTGTGCAGGCTGTGGAGGTGTTTGGCGTGTCCAACATGGATACGGACATGCCAGACTTTGCGGCTCCTCATGTTGGCCAAGGTAAGTCTTGTGATGTCACCAACTCAGAAATGCTATTGTGCCAATATGTAGATTCTAATGTGAGTCTTTTCTCCAATTTCCTAACAGAGACAGAGGCGGATGAGTCTGCTCCAGAGGGGAGCCTTGGCCGCAGAATTTCTGCTGACTCTGCAGGGGAGGAACCAGTACATCCGGCTGAGGACCCTGCAGAAGCCAGTCCAGGGCGTGCCCCCTCGCAGGCAGTGGGCCTCCTCACAGAACTCAATTTTAAATCGGATTGCCATACGGAGATTCTGCAGAGGATGGACGCCAGTCTGATACGGGTGGCTGAGGCCCTGGAGCAAAATGCTGCGGCCAACGTGACCATTGCTCAGGCCCTGGCGGAAAATACCAGGGCCAACATCCGCATCGCCGATGCCCTGGAGCAGCTCGTTCGCCAGCACATGGTGGAGCCGACCTCCCTTCCTGCCGGAACATCCAGATCCTCTACCTCTGGCACAACATCAGGCAATCCTCCAAATGTGCCTAGCCCTGTGCCTAGTCCAGAGGCCACAACATCTGCCTCTGGACAGGCCAGCCCGATGGCATCCCGGACCCGGTCTGGCGCCCACCCTCACCCAGCCAAACGGGCGAGAAAACGGTGACAGCAATGGCGACTTTTCCCACTTTCCTTCTGTGCTTGGCTCATATTCCTTTCTGGTCAAAACTTCCCTCTCCTTTCTTGTGAAATGTTTTTAAATTTTGTATTTACGCTTATGTTAGTAGTTATGTTTTTTTTTTTTTTTGATCAAATATCTTGGCCACAAAAAAAGGCAATACAATATTATGCCAATTTGTTTTTGTGTAAACAATAAATTAAAAACAAAACACTGACATTGTATTGTGACATTATTGTACAAATGGGTTACATTTAATCCTGGCCTTAAACGAAAAAACTGACCCTCTTTTTTAAAAAAAAAGGCCTCTTTAAGGAACGTTTAAAAAAACACATAGCGATGCAAATTCCACAGTAAACCAAAAAAAAGGGGAGCTAATTAAAAGATGATGACATTATTGTTACAATAGGCCATAACCACCAAATTGTGGCCAAAATAAAAGCCCAAAAATGTACGCTAATTGATTATGTAATCATGACATTAGCAGCTCTGATTTCCACCTGCGTACGCTTTTGTGCTATCCCAATAAACTGCTTTCCAAACACATACCAAGCCGGATTTCAATCCAACACTAATTACTTTACTGACCAGCCGCGATTAATCGCTGCACCATCGTGGAGTCCCGGGACGGAGGAGAAGGCCATCGCCAATGTGGTCGAGTAATCCTGACCCTAAGCTGTGCGAGCATTTTGAAGGGAAAGCGGATGTTTCAGTGACGTATGAGACGGTCCGAACACATTTGACGTTCGCATCTGCTAATGTATGTACGCCCCAAAAACGCCTCGCCACGCCTGCGTTTTTTCATCTCCACCCCCGTCAACACCCAAAAACGCCCTGTTCTGTCAATCACATTTGACATGTCACTTCCTGTACGCTATTTTAGGAACGAGAGAAAAAAAGCTCGCAATCTGCCGTACGCACATGCGCGGTGTAACACCGACGCATGCGCGGTTAGTCAACATCGGAACGCAACGAGCGTACTGTTGTTAACGTGCGGCTCTGAATGAGGGCCTGAGTTTTTAGCTGGAGTGTGAGAAGAGGTGATTAGTTACAATAACACTCATGTTTATTTGGGTTTGGCTTTGAGATGACGCCATGTGATACCATGCTTCAGGAATGTAAGACTAGATTATTAGACGTCCCAAAACGTGATGCTTACATTTACCGTGAAGAAGCTGTAGGTGTTTATTCAGCCTATAAAATGTGAGTCTGCCTGTTCAGCTAATCGGTTTTATGAGATGAAATATTATCTACCAGCACTCATTTAGATCAGCGTTCTTTTCCAATGACAGATTTGTAATTAACAGTCTCCACGAAGAGGCAAAACATTGCTCGTTAATGTGCCCTAAGCACTTGTGTCTTCATGTAGAGAGTTTCTAAAAACTTTCCTATCTATTGTTTGAAGAGATTCAGTGCTTGTTGGACATCTTGAGCCGTGCAAGTAACTGTAATTACAAATGTTCAAATTGTTCAGTTACAAAGGAAAATTAATCATTAGGAACAATGGGACTTATGCTGACTTAGCTTTATATGTGTCTAAAAATTAGGAGCCTGTACATACAATATACTGTATATATTGTATCAGTAGTCTACAGTATGCTTTATCTTTACGTCAGGCTTTATTACATCCATTTATACTTACTTACAGCCAACCAGGTTATCAGCACAAGTTTTCAGTAACATTTGTTTTGATAGCAAAGAAGGCTTTCACAATTTGGTTTCATTTAACAAAAGAAAACCCGCTATAATGCAGGAGATATAATATTCCTTATGGTGTATGGACGAAGAAATAGACCTAGAAACTTATATAATACGAGGCACGGTCAATGAAGGAAGCACCAGTGCTTAAAGTGGTCCTAAAGAAGTGGTGGAACTCACCCCCTCCCCCTCGGAGCTTTTTCAACAAAGGGACATCGCGTGCTGCAGGGGCGCCCCGGGGAAAATGGGCTTGGTCTCAAAAGAAACGGGAGTGGTCACACAATAATATTCTCAATTCAAATGACTCCAAACAGTAGCACAATCTTATCCACATTACACCGCACATAGGACCTCATTCAGAGTCGATCGTTGAGGCCGCACGGTCGTAAGGGAAAAGGGTCCGGATATGCAAATGATTCCCTCGCAAGTTGCGTCCTTAAGATCGGATCGTTAGCTGGCCGACCAAGGGGAGGATGCGGCCGTAAGACAAAAAATACGCCCCCTTCTCGTTCGCATTACACGTCATCTCCGGCCATATAAGGATTAATCGAGACCATCGGTAACCATCGGAACTGGTCGTAGAGCTTAAGGTTGACCATACCCTCTCTTAAGCACTACGATCAGGTCAGTGTACAAACCACCCATGTCACGTGTGCCATGACGCTACTTTGTTAATTATGCACTCCCATAAAACGCGTTCGCATAATTAGGCACGCCTGCGTTCGGATCTCCACTCCCCCGTTTTCAAGCACCTTCCCCTGTTACCACCCACAAACGCCTCATTCTGTCACTCAAACTACCGACCTGGCTGTGTTCAAGGAGAGAGACATTTCTGATCATAGCAGCTAGTTTGCGCACGCGCATTGGGAACTTTACGCATGCGCAGTTTAGCGAACATCTGTGGCGTACGACCGTGCGGCCGCAACGACCGACTCTGAATGAGGTCCATAGAGCCCCTGATTCACATTACACCACATAGTGGTGTCCCTTATTCATGTAATGACACACAGTAATGCCCCTTTTACACAATGCCCACAGTAGTAGTGCCCCTAACACACATATTGCCCACAGCAGTAGTGCCCCTTATGCAATGCCCACTGTAGTGGTGCCCCTTATGCAATGCCCGCAGTAGTGGTGCCCCTTATACAGTGCCCCCAGTAATGGCTGTGCCCCTTATGCAGTGCCCCCAGGAGTAGTACCAGGATTGGTATACAAATATAAATTGGGATCCAATCAGAGTGCAATCCCGCTGCCTACCCTCCTTAAACAGTGTAAAAAGTAACACCACACTCTTAACACAATTTAGAAATATAAAAGAAACAACACTCTACAAGGGAGATGGCCAGTAGTGTGCCCCTTTTGCAATACCCGCAGTAGTGCCCCTTATGTAGTGCCCCCAGGATTGGTGCCCCTTATGCAATGCCCACTATGCAATGCCCCCAGTAGTAGTGCCCCCAGTAGTAATGCCCCCAGTAGTAATGCCAGCAGTAGCAATGCTCCCAGTAGTGCCACCTATAATAGTCCCACCAATAGTAATGCTCCCAGTAGTAGTGCCCCAATAGTAATACCCTCAGTAGTAGTCCCCAGTAGTAATGCCCCTGTAGTAGTACCCCCAGGAGTAATGCATCTTTAGTAGTGCCTCCAGTAGTAATGCTCCCTGCAGTAGTGCCACCAATAGTAATGCCCCCAGTAGTAGTGACCCCTGTAGTAATGCCCCAATAGTAATTCCCCATGCAGTAGTGCCCCCAATAGTAATGCCCCCTGTAGTAGTGCCCCCAATCATAATGCACTCAATAGTAATGCAGCCTATAGTAGTGCCCCCAATAGTAATACCCCAAATAGTAATGCCCCCTGTAGTAGTTCCTTCAGTAGCAATGCTCCCTGTAGTAGTGCCCCCAATAGTAATGCCCCCTGTAATACAGTCGTTTACACTAAAAAAAACACAATACTTACCTTAAGCCCCACTCCTGCGTATGCGGCCGGCCGACAGGCTGCCCCTCGGAACTATGGGAGGGACGTAATGATGTTTCTCCCATAGTGCACACTGCGGGAGCCGGAAGCCGGAGCTCAGGAGGTGCTGTGGTAACAAAATCTCAGCGGGCGTCTGGCAAATGGAGTCTCCCTGCGGTGCCGGGCTGAGGTGGGCCAGGGGAGGCGGAACTGGTTCCGTTTCCAAATAGAAGTGACGGAACACAGTTCCGCCCCATTCCGGCCCACTTTAACCAATAGGAAGCACAAATCAGCTTCAGAGGTGAAGTCACAGGCAGCCAATCACAAGCGGTCAGCTAGTGCTGATGATATCATCATCAAAGTGTATTATACCATCCCTCAGGGACCCTACTTGATATGGCTTGCTGACAAGTATCTATGCTCCTCCGTGTGGGTCTACATCCACTCACAATAGTGTGAACAAGCCCTTAATATACTCAGCCTACGGTAGGTTGTCCCCTCCCTCCCCCATACTACTTCTTCAGTGGCAACCAGGCGTAAGTGCGCATACCAACATATCTGTATGCGCTCGTAAGCTGGAAGCATTTTTCCAATTCAGCATCAGGCCCAATGTATAGAAACAGATATTTTTTGCATTTTTCAAGATAGGACAGAAAAAAAAATTGGTCCAAAAATCTGTGGAAAACTAGTTTTGTTTCATAAAATTCACATTTTGCATTACAGTATTTATAGACTATGGGCCTGATTCAGCTAGGATCGCAACTGCTAGTACGCACGCAACCGGCCTATTGTTGAATTCTGTGCATGCACGAACCAGCCACTGCGATTGGGACTGCGATTGCAGAGGCTATGCAGACCCATCGCAGAGAGATTGACAGGAAGTGACGTTTGGGGAGGTGACGGGGGGGGGGGTCGGGGAAACGCAGGTGTGCCAGTGCGTTCGAACGCCATTGCAGGGGCGTGCATAAATCATCTACTGTGATGCCGTATGCACCCTGAGTACTCATAGCTTGCGCTGAGGTTAGCAATTCCTGAGTAAGGTCAGAGCTTGTGCAAGTCTGCGTGAGGCTGCGATGGTACTTGATGGTACCGATGGTTTCACAGTCTTGCTAAACATTAAGTATGTGTGTAAGGTAAGGTGGGCGTCCTTATGTTGTGCTGTGATGGCATTGCGGTTGTAATGGATTAGCATATCATGGCAGTGAGACAGCGTGCGTAATCCTACCCTCCTCCGCAGTTTCATGACTCAATGGAAAGTAAAGCTGACTGCAATATACTACTTCTCCCACCACAGAGCAAACTAGTGGCAGTCTTACAATACAGAGAGCATAACAGTGACCGCTACACAATTCACAGGGCTTTGCAATGACTGCTATAGAGAACAGAATGACACAGATACAGAGTGCAGCTTATAATAGTGAGAACAGCAGTGGCGGACAAACAATATAGAGAGCATCACAGTAACCGACATAATACTGAGAGCATGAGAGACCGCCATACTATAAATAAAGTATCCAAGTGACTGCCATTCAATTCACAGAGCATTGCAGTGACTGTTAAATAATACAGAGAGTATTAATGACCACCATAAAATGCAGAGGACATCACAGTGACTGCCATATAATTCAGAGAGTATCACAGCCACACAGCACAACTCATGGAATGGGATAAGTTCTATACCAGCTTTCCCTGCTCCTTAAAAGTAGCTGCATAGTGATTTTAAGGGCTCATTGAATGTGGGATGAAGAAGCGGGTCTCTGCAAGAAGAAGGGTCTATCAGGGGAGGCAGGGGCCTATCGATGCAGAACACGGCCCCTGCCTCGCTGTTGAGCCCCAAGCTCCCCTGTCCTGCTCCCTGGTCAAATCACTTAAAAAAAATAATAAATTGTTGGGACACACAGGTCTATTAGCTACAAATCATCTCACGGTGTGGGTAAGTGCAGCAGCTATACGCCGTGCTTAAGGTACCTCCAGACTTGCTGATTTTTGTTTGCAGTCACATAGGGCTATGTACAATTATCAGCAGGTCTGGACCGAGATCAGGCCATAAGAGTGGGGAGTTTCCACGTCATCGCAATGGCAACTCGACCCCTTTGTACCTAATAGGAGCAAGCCCTATGAAATATAACACACGGGTGCCATGTTCCTGGAGATCAGCGCAGATCCTACTGCACATGCGCTGAGAAGGAGGGCTGCAGGGAGACTGGATATGGGCCCACTCCTTTCTTACCCTGCCTCTGGTGCACTCTCCATACCTTTTTTGTTTTTATCGGTCATTAAATTTAATGTCGGCTCTCACGATCATAGCCCTCCACCCTCGTGTCTTCTTGTCTCTTGCCTTCTGCATGTTCTATACGACACCTATCTTATACCCTATTACATAATATGGACAGTATGTAATGTTCTCTGTACATGTTTTAGTGGCACCTTATAAATATGCAATAAAAAATAACAATAACAATTTGAAATGTTGTTTTTGCATTGTTCCACTGGTGCACTTACTCCATACTTAGCTATGAATGCCTAACTCCACACATTGGTGAACCCAATTTCTGTGCCCCCACAAATGCTGCCAACTATCCCCATAAACCAGTGTGTTTTTATTGTATTTTGGGTTCACCTGCGCAATTTGAGCAACAATTTGACCAGACGATTTGATCACCAGCCACGGCTTCCTGGCGTGTTTAAGTCGGATATTTCAAAGGGCAATGCTTTTAATAGCAAAGCATGGGGCATTTTTCTATGAACAGCACTGACCTGTTATATAAACAAACCACATAGAGCCCTAATCAAATAGGCCCGAAAAGACCAATTTTCTATTGCTCACGGCGACGACACAAAGGGCCAAATGTAATAGGGTGAGAGTTTAGAAAATGTGAGAGTTCAGCAGTAAATCTCACACTATTTATACTTGGCCAGTGTAATAGAGTCTGAGAGCAAACCTGCATGTTTTTAGACTAAAAAAACTCTCACTATTTAAACTCTCATCCAATTGTTTTCCCATTTTGAAGATAAAACTTGACCAATGTGAGAGGTTACTGCTAAACTCTCACATTTTCTAAACTCTCACCCTATTACATTTGGAATAAAATCTTTTTTTGGCCCAATTTATCAAAAATTTCTTACCACTTGCCAGACTGGTACCTTATTGTATTGGCTTATGGGCTTCGGACTTCCAGTTCCAGATTCCCCCTAAATCATACTTGCCTACTTTTGAAAAAGCATATCAGGGAGATTGTGAAAGCAGCACCTATGAGCGCGTGTTACAGTGGGCGTGTACTGATAAATCTGAGAGGCGTGTCCTAAACCTGACTTACATCCAAATGTAAACCAGCCCAAAAGCAGTTAGTAAGATGTTTGTTGATGAAAACACACTAATACTTTTCAGAAATTCATAGGGATCATTGTGCCTTATAATAACCGATGCAAGGAAATGACACTAATGAACCAATTTGAATGTATATATCTCTGTTTTTTAATATAACAGCTTCATAATGGGGGTAAGGATGAAATGAGGGAGATTGCTAGACACTTCAGGGAGACAGGGAGATTGCTACTATTTCAGGGAGTCTCCCTGACAATGATGGAGAGTTAGCAAGTATGCCCCTAAATAAAATGTAATATTTTGTTTTGTTGAAAATGAAAATTGATCATATATATATTAGGGGTGTGCACCGGCCACTTTTCGTGTTTTGTGTTTTGGTTTTGGATCTGGATCTTTCTTCGTGTTTTGGATCTGGATTGGTTTTGCCAAAACCACCCTTCCGTGTTTTGGGTTCTGGGTTTTGTGTTTTGGATCTGTATTTTTTTGAAAAAAAGCATAAAAACAGCTAAAATCACAGAATATGTAGGTTTTTCTGCTCCTATGCTATTATTAACCTCAATAACCTTAATTTCCACTCATTTCCAGTCTATTCTGTACACCTCACACCTCACAATAGTGTTTTTATGTCCAAAAGGTTGCACCGAGGTAGCTGGATGACTATGCTAAGCGACACGAGTGGGTGGCACAAACACGTGACCCAACTAGGCGTGATACTGCAGTGGCAGACAGGATGGCAGTTTGAAAAACTAGGCCCCAAACTGTACATAATGCAAAGAAAAAAAAGAGGTGCAAGATGGAATTGTCCTTAGGCCCTCCCACCCACCCTTATGTTGTATAAACAGGACATGCACACTTTAACAAACCAATCATTTCAGCGCCAGGGTCTGCCACACAACTGTGGCTGAAATGATTGGTTCGTTTGGGCCCCCACAAAACAAGCTGGCAATTAATGTGTCCCTGCACAAACTGGCTCTACGGAGGCAAGATGTCATCCTCATCCTCCTCATCCACCGATTCCTCACCCTCTTCAGTGTGTACATCCTCATCCTCACAAAGTATTAACTCGTCCCCACTTGAATCCACCACCACAGGTTCCTCTGTACATTCTGGAGGCTGGTCTCCCTGGAAGAGCTGATAATTCATTTTGATGAACATCATCTTCTCCACATTCTGTGGAAGCAACCTCCTACGCCTTACAAGGTTCCCAGCTGCACTAAACACTCTGGAGGGGGGGCAACTCATGTAAAATAGAGCCAGTTTGTACAGGGGCCTCCAAATTGCCTCTTTTTCCTGCCAGTACAGGTATGGACTGTCTGACATGCCTACTTGGATGCTGTCACCGATGTAATCCTCCACCATTCTGTCAATGGTGACAGTATCATATGCAGTGACAGTAGACATGTCAGAAATTGTTGCCAGGTCCTTCAGTCCGGACCAGATGACCAAACTTGGTCCTGCCTGCCCTGCATCACCGCCAGCGGGTTGCTTAGGATACCTAAGTTTTTTCCTGGCAGCCCCAGTTGCGGGAGAAAATGAAGAAGGAGCTGTTGACGTGTCACGTTCCGCTTCAGCTGACAGTGTGTTCACCAGCAGGTCTTTGCACCTCTGCAGGCTTGTGTCAGCCGGAAAGAGAGACACCACATAGGCTTTAAACCTAGGATCGAGCACGGTGGCCAAAATGTAGTGGTCTGATTTCAACAGATTGACCACCCTGGAATCCTGGCAAAGCGAATGAAGGGCTTCATCCACAAGTCCCACATGCCGAGCGGAATCGCTCCGTCTTAGCTCCTCCTTCACTTTCTCCAGCTGCTTCTGCAAAAGCCTGATGAGGGGAATGACCTGACTCAAGCTGGCAGTGTCTGAACTGACTTCACGTGTGGCAAGTTCGAAGGGCTGGAGAACCTTGCACAACACGGAAATCATTCTCCACTGCGCTTGAGTCAGGTGCATACCCCCTCCTTTGCCTATGTCATAGGTGGATGTATAGGCTTGTATGGCCTCCATCCTCTGAAGCATATAGAGGGTTGAGTTCCACCGCGTCACAACCTCTTGCTTCAGGTGATGGCGGGGCAGGTTCAAGAGTGTTTGCTGGCGCTCCAGTCTTCGGCATGCAGTCGCTGAATGGCGAAAGTGGCCAGAAATTTTTCGGGCCACCCAAAGCGTCTCCTGCACGCCCCTGTCGCTTTTCAGAAAATTCTGCACCACCAAGTTTATTGTGTGAGCAAAACATGGGATGTGCTGGAATTTGCCCAGATGTAATTCCCGCACAATATTGGTGGCGTTGTCAGATATCACAAATCCCCAGGAGAGTCTAAGTGGGGTAAGCCACTGGGCGATGATTTCCCTCAGTTTCTCTAAGAGGTTGTCGGCAGTGTGCCTCTTACTGAAACCGGTGATACACAGTGTAGCCTGCCTTGGAACGAGCTGGCGTTTCTGAGATGCTGCTACTGGTGACGCTGCTGCTGTTGCTGCGTAAGGTGATACATCTACCCAGTGGGCTGTCACAGTCATATAGTCCTTAGTCTGCCCTGTTCTACTTGTCCACATGTCCGTGGTTAAGTGGACAATGTGTACAACGGCATTTTTCAGGACACTGAGGACACTTTTTCTGACGTTTCTGTACAGTCTCGGTATCGCCTGCCTAGTGAAGTGGAATCTAGACGGGATTTGGAACCGGGGACACACTACCTCCATCAATTGTCTAAATCCCACTGCACTAATGGCGGATACCGGACGCACATCTAACACCAACATAGCAGTCAAGGCCTCAATTATACGTTTTGCTTCAGGATGACTGCTGTCGTACTTCATCCTCCTCGCTAAGGACTGTTGGAGGGTCAATTGTTTAGTAAAAGTAGTGGTGTTCCTACTTCCTCTCTGGGATGATGAACGACTCCCAGCAGCAGCAACAGCAGCAGCGGCAGCAGTAGGCGTAGCAATGCAGGATCCTCCGGAGGAATCCCGGATAGGAGAGTCAGTCATGCCAGTGACATGGCCTGCAGGACTACTTCCGATCCTGACTAAGGAGGAAATTGACGAGGAGGGAGTTGACGGTGTGGTTTGCAGGCGCTTGGATACAACAGGACAACGGGATTTAGGTGTCCCTGGACTGCTTACGGTCTTAGCCAAAGTTTCTGAACTTGACAGTAACTTTTTATGAACGCGCTGCAGGTGCCGTATAAGGGAGGATGTTCCTAGGTGGTTGACGTCCCTACCCCTACTTATTTCACCTTTACATATGGTACATATGGCAAGACAGTTGTTGTCCGGATTTGGATAGAAATATTGCCAGACCAAAGAGGTGGAATGTTTGGTCTTCTGCCCAGGCATGACCGTGATGGGCTTTTTCATCCCACGGACAACAACTGTCTCCCCCAGAGCCTGATTTAAACAAACCACATCACCATCAGAATCCTCCTCGCCAACTTCCTCCTCAGCGCCAGCTACACCAGTATCCTCATCCTGTTGTACTTCAACAGTGACATCTTCAATTTACATATCAGCAAGTGGACTGTGGGTGCTCCTTTCAGCACTTGCAGGGGGCGTGCAAATGGTGGAAAGAGCCACCTCTTCCCGTCCAGTGCTGGGAAGGTCAGGCATCGCAACCACCACCACACTTGGACTCTCCTTGGGGATTTGTGATATCTTCTTAGAAAGCACAGTTCTTCGCTGTGCTTTTGCCAGCTTAACTCTTTTGATTTTTTTAGTGGGAGGAGGGCTTCCATCGTCATGTGAAGCTGAACCACTAGTCATGAACATACTAGGGATCGACCTTAGCCGTTCCTTGCCACTCCGTGTCGTAAATGGCATATTGGCAAGTTTACGTTTCTCTTCAGCTGATTTAAATGTTTTTGTCAAGGTCATTTTCCTGAACTTTGTCATTTGGGATTGTATGTGCCCTCTATTATGACATTGGGCATCGGCCTTGGCAGACGACGTTGATGGCATGTTATCGTCTATGTCATGACTAGTGGCAGCAGCTTCAGCACTAAGAGGAAGTGGTTCTTGATCTTTCTCTATTTTATTTTTATCGGAGAAAGTTTGGTCCTCCATTTATGTTATATCGATTTGATATATACGTGCGGCTAAACACAGAAAATATTTTTTTATTTTTGCTGGAGAGTAGTGCACTTTGTGGGTTACACCAGCCTTTAAGAAATGAGCAAGCCGGCTCTTTACTTATGGGACACAGGCGCACGCTTGGCGCTGCTCCTTTGTTGATGCACGTGCAGCTACTGCGCACACAATTCACAAACACAGAAAATAATTTTTTTTTTGGTTTGGACTGGAGTGTACTTTGGGGGTTACAGCACCCTTTAACGGTCAAGCCAGCCGGCCCTTTACTTATGACACAGGCGCACGCTTGGCACTACTTTGTTGATGCACGTGCGGCTACTGCGCACACAATTCACAAACACAGAAAATATATATTTTTTTGGTTTGGACTGGAGTGTACTTTGGGGGTTACAGCACCCTTTAACGGTCAAGCCAGCCAGTCCTTTACTTATGACACAGGCAAAAGCTTGGCACTACTTTGTTGATGCACGTGCGGCTACTGCGCACACAATTCACAAACACAGAAAATATATATTTTTTTGGTTTGGACTGGAGTGTACTTTGTGGGTTACAGGACCCTTTAACGGTCAAGCCAGCCGGCCCTTTACTTATGACCCAGGCGCACGCTTGGCACTACTTTGTTGATGCACGTGCGGCTACTGCGCACACAATTCACAAACACAGAAAATTATTTTTTTTTTGGTTTGGACTGGAGTGTACTTTGGGGGTTACAGCACCCATTAACGGTCAAGCCAGCCAGCCCTTAACTTATGACACAGGTGCACGCTTGGCACTACTTTGTTGATGCATGTGCGGCTACTGCGCACACAATTCACAAACACAGAAAAAAAATTTTTTTTGGTTTGGACTGGAGTGTACTTTCGGGGCTTACAGCACCCTTTAACGGTCAAGCCAGCCGGCCCATTACTTATGACACAGGCGCACGCTTGGCACTACTTTGTTGATGCACGTGCGGCTACTGCGCACACAATTCACAAACACAGAAAATATATATTTTTTTGGTTTGGACTGGAGTGTACTTTGGGGGTTACAGCACCCTTTAACGGTCAAGCCAGCCGGCCCTTTACTTATGACACAGGCGCACGCTTGGCACTACTTTGTTGATGCACGTGCGGCTACTGCGCACACAATTCACAAACACAGAAAATAATTTTTTTTTGGTTTGGACTGGAGTGTACTTTGGGGGTTACAGCACCCTTTAACGGTCAAGCCAGCCGGCCCTTTACTTATGACACAGGTGCACGCTTGGCACTACTTTGTTGATGCACGTGCGGCTACTGCGCACACAATTCACAAACACAGAAAATAATTTTTTTTTTGGTTTGGACTGGAGTGTACTTTGGGGGTTACAGCACCCTTTAACGGTCAAGCCAGCCGGCCCTTTACAGTCGCACGCTTGGCACTACTTTGTTGATGCACGTGCGGCTACTGCGCACACAATTCACAAACACAGAAAATATATATTTTTTTGGTTTGGACTGGAGTGTACTTTGGGGGTTACAGCACCCTTTAACGGTCAAGCCAGCCGGCCCTTTACTTATGACACAGGCGCACGCTTGGCACTACTTTGTTGATGCACGTGCGGCTTCTGCGCACACAATTCACAAACACAGAAAATAATTTTTTTTTTGGTTTGGACTGGAGTGTACTTTGGGGGTTACAGCACCCTTTAACGGTCAAGCCAGCCGGCCCTTTACTTATGACACAGGCGCACGCTTGGCACTACTTTATTGATGCACATGCGGCTACTGCGCACACAATTCACAAACACAGAAAATAATTTTTTTTTTGGTTTGGACTGGAGTGTACTTTGGGGGTTACAGCACCCTTTAACGGTCAAGCCAGCCGGACCATTACAGGCGCACGCTTGGCACTACTTTGTTGATGCACGTGCGGCTACTGCGCACACAATTCACAAACACACAAAAAATATTATTTTTTTAGCACTTGGGGGGAGCACCCCTGATGGACAGAGCACCCCCTGGACAAGACTACAGCACCCCTTTAGGACTGGGACACTGCACAGGACTTTGGAGTGGACACAGCCCCTATGGAGAACTGACTGCACAACACAGTCCAGCCAGCCCCTATGGACTTTGAAGTAGTGGACACAGCCCCTATTAACAACAGCAGCACAGCACAACACAGCCAGCCCCTATGGACTTTGAAGTAGTGGACAACAGCAGCACAGCGCAGCACAGCACAGCACAACACTACTCTGCTCTGCACTACACTACACTACACTACACAGCCCAGCCAGCCCTAACTCCCACCCTCCCTCTTCACTGTCCACAGCTGAGTGAGAAAATGGCGCCGACGCGGGTACCTTATATAGGTTCCAAAACCCGCGAGACTCGGAAGGCGGGATGATGACGTTTTGCCTCGATTTCGGAATCCGAATTCCGAATATCAGGGGTGAGCGGGTTCGGATTTCTGAAATCCGAACCCCCCCGAGCCCCCCCGATCCGAGTCCGATCCGAGTCAGGCTCGACTTTTCCCGCCTGACTCGGATCTGAAATCGAGGCAAAACGTCATCATCCCGCCTTCCGAGTCTCGCGGGTTTTGGATCCTATATAAGGTACCCGCGTCTGCGCCATTTTCTCACTCGGCTGTGGACAGTGAAGAGGGAGGGTGGGAGTTAGGGCTGGCTGGGCTGTGTAGTGTAGTGTAGTGCTGCTGTTGTCCACTACTTCAAAGTCCATAGGGGCTGGCTGTGTTGTGCTGTTCTGCTGTTGTTAATAGGGGCTGTGTCCACTACTTCAAAGTCCATAGGGGCTGGCTGGACTGTGTTGTGCAGTCAGTTCTCCATAGGGGCTGTGTCCACTCCAAAGTCCTGTGCAGTGTCCCAGTCCTAAAGGGGTGCTGTAGTGTTGTCCAGGGGGTGCTCTGTCCATCAGGGGTGCTCCCCCCAAGTGCTAAAAAAATAATATATTTTCTGTGTTTGTGAATTGTGTGCGCAGTAGCCGCACGTGCATCAACAAAGTAGTGCCAAGCGTGCGCCTGTGTCATAAGTAAAGGGCCGGCTGGCTTGACCGTTAAAGGGTGCTGTAACCCCCAAAGTACACTCCAGTCCAAACCAAAAAAATATATATTTTCTGTGTTTGTGAAATGTGTGCGCAGTAGCCGCACTTGCATCAACAAAGTAGTGCCAAGCGTGCGCCTGTGTCATAAGTAAAGGGCCGGCTGGCTTGACCATTAAAGGGTGCTGTAACCCCCAAAGTACACTTCAAACCAAAAAAATATATATTTTCTGTGTTTGTGAATTGTGTGCGCAGTAGCCGCACGTGCATCAACAAAGTAGTGCCAAGCGTGCGCCTGTGTCATAAGTAAAGGGCCGGCTGGCTTGACCGTTAAAGGGTGCTGTAACCCCCAAAGTACACTCCAGTCCAAACCAAAAAAATATATATTTTCTGTGTTTGTGACTTGTGTGCACTGTGGCTGCACGTGCATCAACAAAGGAGCATTGCGAAGCGTGCGCCTGTGTCCCATAAGTAAAGAGCCGGCTGGCTCATTTCTTAAAGGGTGGTGTAACCCACAAAGTGCACTACTCTCCAGCAAAAATAAAAAAATATTTTCTGTGTTTGTGTGCGCTTTAGCCGCACGTATATATCAATATAACATAATGGAGGACCAAACTTTCTCCGATAAAAATAAAATATGGAAAGATCAAGAACCACTTCTTCCTCGTGCTGTTGCTGCTGCTGGGAGTTGTTCATCATCCCAGAGAGGAAGTAGGAACATCACTACTATTACTAAACAATTGACCCTCCAACAGTCCTTAGCGATGAGGATGAAGTACAACAGCAGTCATCCTGAAGCAAAACGTATAACTGAGGCCTTGACTGCTATGTTGGTGTTAGACGTGCGTCCGGTATCCGCCATTAGTGCAGTGGGATTTAGACAATTGATGGAGGTAGTGTGTCCCCAGTTCCAAATCCCGTCTAGATTCCACCTGCATCCTCAAAGCAGCAGCGACAAGCGTGCGTCTGTCTGTTAAAGGGTGGTGACACCCTCAAAGTGTGCTACACAAACAATAAAAATATTGTTCTTTTTTTTCGGTCTTTGTGAAATGTGTGGGCTGTAGCCGCACCTGCATCCTTAAAGCAGCAGCGACAAGCGTGCGTCTGTCTGTTAAAGGGTGGTGACACCCTCAAAGTGTGCTACACAAACAATAAAAATATTGTTCTTTTTTTTTCTGCCTTTGCGAATTGTGTGGGCTGTAGCCGCACCTGCATCCTCAAAGCAGCAGCGACAAGCGTGCGTCTGTCTGTTAAAGGGTGGTGACACCATCAAAGTGTGCTACACAAACAATAAAAATATTCTTCTTTTTTTTCTGTCTTTGTGAATTGTGTGGGTTGTAGCCGCACTTGCATCCTCAAAGCAGCAGCGACAAGCGTGCGTCTGTCTGTTAAAGGGTGGTGTAACTCTCAAAGTGCTCCAAAAAATAAAAAACTATTTTTTTAATGTGTTTGTGACTTGTGTGCGATGTAGCCGCACGTGCATCAACATAGTAGCAGCGCCAAGCGTGCGCCTGTGTCATAAGTCAAGGGCTGGTTTGGACATCTGGTCCGGACTGAAGGACGTGCCAACAATTTCTGACAAGTCTACTGTCACTGCATATGATACTGTCCTCAAAGCAGCAGCGACAAGCGTGCGTCTGTCTGTTAAAGGGTGGTGAAACCCTCAAAGTGTGCTACACAAACAATAAAAATATTGTTCTTTTTTTTCTGTCTTTGTGAATTGTGTGGGCTGTAGCCGCACGTGCATCCTCAAAGCAGCAGCGACAAGCGTGCGTCTGTCTGTTAAAGGGTGGTGTAACTCTCAAAGTGCTCCAAAAAATAAAAAACTATTTTTTTAATGTGTTTGTGACTTGTGTACAATGTAGCCGCACTTGCATCTTCAAAGCAGCAGCGACAAGCGTGTGTCTGTCTGTTAAAGGGTGGTGACACCCTCAAAGTGTGCTACTCAAACAATAAAAATATTGTTCTTTTTTTTCGGTCTTTGTGAATTGTGTGGGCTGTAGCCGCACTTGCATCCTCAAAGCAGCAGCGACAAGCGTGCGTCTGTCTGTTAAAGGGTGGTGACACCCTCAAAGTGTGCTACACAAACAATAAAAATATTGTTCTTTTTTTTTCTGTCTTTGTGAATTGTGTGGGCTGTAGCCGCACCTGCATCCTCAAAGCAGCAGCGACAAGCGTGCGTCTGTCTGTTAAAGGGTGGTGACACCCTCAAAGTGTGCTATACAAACAATAAAAATATTCTTCTTTTTTCTGTCTTTGTGAATTGTGTGGGCTGTAGCCGCACTTGCATCCTCAAAGCAGCAGCGACAAGCGTGCGTTTGTCTGTTAAAGGGTGGTGACACCCTCAAAGTGTGCTACACAAACAATAAAAATATTCTTCTTTTTTCTGTCTTTGTGAATTGTGTGCGCTGTAGCCGCACTTGCATCCTCAAAGCAGCAGCGACAAGCGTGCGTCTGTCTGTTAAAGGGTGGTGTAACCCTCAAAGTGCTCCAAAAAATAAAAAACTATTTTTTTAATGTGTTTGTGACTTGTGTGCGATGTAGCCGCATGTGCATCAACATAGTAGCAGCGCCAAGCGTGCGCCTGTGTCATAAGTCAAGGGCTGGTTTGGACATCTGGTCCGGACTGAAGGACGTGCCAACAATTTCTGACAAGTCTACTGTCACTGCATATGATACTGTCCTCAAAGCAGCAGCGACAAGCGTGCATCTGTCTTAAAGGGTGGTGACACCCTCAAAGTGTGCTACACAAACAATAAAAATATTGTTCTTTTTTTTCTGTCTTTGTGAATTGTGTGGGCTGTAGCCGCACTTGCATCCTCAAAGCAGCAGCGACAAGCGTGCGTCTGTCTGTTAAAGGGTGGTGTAACTCTCAAAGTGCTCCAAAAAATAAAAAACTATTTTTTTAATGTGTTTGTGACTTGTGTGCGATGTAGCCGCACGTGCATCAACATAGTAGCAGCGCCAAGCGTGCGCCTGTGTCATAAGTCAAGGGCTGGTTTGGACATCTGGTCCGGACTGAAGGATGTGCCAACAATTTCTGACAAGTCTACTGTCACTGCATATGATACTGTCCTCAAAGCAGCAGCGACAAGCGTGCGTCTGTCTGTTAAAGGGTGGTGAAACCCTCAAAGTGTGCTACACAAACAATAAAAATATTGTTCTTTTTTTTCTGTCTTTGTGAATTGTGTGGGCTGTAGCCGCACGTGCATCCTCAAAGCAGCAGCGACAAGCGTGCGTCTGTCTGTTAAAGGGTGGTGTAACTCTCAAAGTGCTCCAAAAAATAAAAAAATATTTTTTTAATGTGTTTGTGACTTGTGTGCAATGTAGCCGCACTTGCATCTTCAAAGCAGCAGCGACAAGCGTGTGTCTGTCTGTTAAAGGGTGGTGACACCCTCAAAGTGTGCTACACAAACAATAAAAATATTGTTCTTTTTTTTCTGTCTTTGTGAATTGTGTGGGCTGTAGCCGCACTTGCATCCTCAAAGCAGCAGCGACAAGCGTGCGTCTGTCTGTTAAAGGGTGGTGTAACTCTCAAAGTGCTCCAAAAAATAAAAAACTATTTTTTTAATGTGTTTGTGACTTGTGTGCGATGTAGCCGCACTTGCATCCTCAAAGCAGCAGCGACAAGCGTGCGTCTGTCTGTTAAAGGGTGGTGTAACCCTCAAAGTGCGCTCCACAAACAAAAAAAATATTCTTCTTTTTTTTTCTGTCTTTGTGAATTGTGTGGGCTGTAGCCGCACTTGCATCCTCAAAGCAGCAGCGACAAGCGTGCGTCTGTCTGTTAAAGGATTACATCGGTGACAGCATCCAAGTAGGCATGTCAGACAGTCCGTACCTGTACTGGCAGGAAAAAGAAGCAATTTGGAGGTCCCTGTACAAACTGGCTCTATTTTACCTGAGTTGCCCCCCCTCCAGTGTGTACTCCGAAAGAGTGTTTAGTGCAGCCGGGAACCTTGTCAGCGAAAGGCGTAGGAGGTTGCTTCCACAAAATGTGGAGAAGATGATGTTCATAAAATGAATTATCAACTCTTCCAGGGAGACCAGCCTCCAGAACGTACAGAGGGACCTGTGGTTGTGGATTCCAGCGGGGACGAATTAATACTCTGTGAGGATGAGGATGTACACACTGAAGAGGGTGAGGAATCGGTGGATGAGGATGATATCTTGCCTCCGTAGAGCCAGTTTGTGCAGGGACAGATTAATTGCCAGCTTGTTTTGTGGGGGCCCAAACGAACCAATCATTTCAGCCACAGTTGTGTGGCAGACCCTGGCGCTGAAATGATTGGTTTGTTAAAGTGTGCATGTCCTGTTTATACAACATAAGGGTGGGTGGGAGGGCCCAAGGACAATTCCATCTTGCACCTCTTTTTTTTCTTTGCATTATGTACAGTTTGGGGCCTAGTTTTTCAAACTGCCATCCTGTCTGCCGTGGAGTGTCACGCCTAGATGGGTCACGTGTTTGTGCCGCCCACTCGTGTCGCTTAGCATAGTCATCCAGCTACCTCGGTGCAACCTTTTGGACATAAAAACACTATTGTGAGGTGTGAGGTGTTCAGAATAGACTGGAAATGAGTGGAAATTAAGGTTATTGAGGTTAATAATAGCATAGGAGCAGAAAAACTTACAAATTCTGTGATTTTAGCTGTTTTTATGCTTTTTTTCAAAAAAATACAGATCCAAAACACAAAACCCAGAACCCAAAACACGGAAGGGTGGTTTTGGCAAAACCAATCCAGATCCAAAATACGAAGAAAGATCCAGATCCAAAACCAAAACACGAAAAGTGGCCGGTGCACACCCCTAATATATATATATACATATATATATATATATATATACATATATATATATATATATATATATATATATATAAAATCAATTTTCTTTTTCAACACATATATACAGTAAATAAATTAGGGGGGAAACCCTCCACCCCCAAAAAAAGACTAACCACCCCCCATTCTAACCCTAACCCCCCTCCCCGCAGCCTGACCCTTACCTCCCCTCCCAGCAGCCTGATACTAACCTCCCCTCCCTGCAGCCTGACACTAACCCCCCTCCCAGCAGCCTGACACTAACCTCCCCTCCCAGCAGCCTGATACTAACCTCCCCTCCCAGCAGCCTGACACTAACCTCCCCTCCCTGCAGCCTGACACTAACACCCCTTCCAGCAGCCTGACACTAACCCCCCTCCCAGCAGCCTGACACTAACCTCCCTCCCAGCAGCCTGACACTAACCCCCCTCCCAGCAGCCTGATATTAACCTCCCCTCCCTGCAGCCTGACACTAACCTTCCCTCCCAGCAGCCTGACACTTACCCCCCTCCCATCAGCCTGACACTACCCCCCTCCCAGCAGCCTGACACTTACCCCCTCCCAGCAGCCTGACACTTACCCCCCTCCCAGCAGCCTGACACTAACCATCCCTCCCAGCAGCCTGACACTAACCTCCCCTCCCAGCAGCCTGACACTAACCTCCCCTCCCAGCAGCCTGACACTAACCCCCCTCCCAGCAGTCTGACACTAACCCCCCTCCCAGCAGCCTGACACTTACCCCCTCCCAGCAGCCTGACACTAACCTCCCCTCCCAGCAGCCTGACACTAACCTCCCCTCCCAGCAGTCTGACACTAACCTCCCCTCCCAGCAGTCTGACACTAACACCCCTCCCAGCAGTCTTACCCTGTCAACTTTCTGACAATGTTACCATTTTACATATCAACATTGTGAGCATGTCGGCACAATGCCTTTCGATATTTGGACAATGTTGACACCATAACTGTCGACATGGCTGTATCCGCATTACGATTGCCGACATTGTCATTATCGACCATTTGACTACATCCCCCTGTCTAACATAGTACAGGAAAATCCAGCTCTGCACAGATGTTATATATATTACAGTCAGCAGTCATTGGTCCTCATTCAGAGCCGCTCGTTAGCGGCAGTACGCTCGTTCCGAGCGATGTTTGCACATCTGCGCATGCGTACGCTTTTTAGTACGCATGCGCGAACCAGTCAGTGCGGCCAAAAATCGTTTGTACGCTATATAGCGAGTGCCTGCTATTTTGAGTGACAGAATGAGGCGTATGTGGGTGGTAACAGGGGAAGGTGCTTGAAAATGGGGAGTGGAGATCCGAACGCAGGCGTGCTTAAAGGTCAAAACGGGCGTTTTATGGGTGTGTATATTTAAAACAGCAGCGTCATTGACCACGTCACTTGGTTATTTTAGAGCCAGAACTGCTCGCAAATTTGTGGTAGCAAACACCAACCACAAGAATAGCGAGCAGTTCATACGCTGGTCGATGTACTCGATTAATCTAATAAATAGCGGACATGACGTATGGTGCGAGCGGCCAGGGGGCGTTTTTAACAAATAAACGAGCGTATGTTTTGCTCGCTCGTTCAGACTTAGAGGTGTGAACAGACTGCAATGTGCGTACGGATCATTTGAATAGCCACCCCTTGTTTTTAAACGAACGACCGCAAATAGCGAACGGCTCTGAATCAGGCCCATTATTCTTTACAAGCTGCACATTACACAATATACTGTATGGGTCATATATTGTTAGGCAGCCGACCTGGAGCTAACGATTAGAGTAGGAGGGAATGATTCCAGAAACAAGAGAAACTGGAAATGTATCTGTATAAAAAAGATGATTAATGAGACAAAAAGAAGAAAGCACACAGGCGTTACACTACAATATGAGCTGTATATATATTAGTAATACAGGATCTCTAGAGATGGAAATACCAAGTGATCAGGGGTCCAGCCGCACATGTCTGCTGCAATGTGACACTTATTTCAGGTTCACTGTCATTCAAACCTCATCCTTATACTTTCAATTAATTTAGTAAGAGAATAAGTAATTTCCCAGTGCAAATTTTTGACGCAGTTTGAGAAATATACATTTCACACACAGTGCCTGATCCAGCACGGATCGCAAGTCTGCAATCGCATGCACCCGCACATAGCGAACGTATGCAAATGAACACGATCGCAGCACTATACCAAGATGCCCCAGAGCTTATAAAGCCTCATTACATAAATCTGCAAGTCAGCAATAACATCGGTAACATCGGACCCATACGCAGAGTTGTGGTTGAGCTTGACATGACTCACAACCTGCGAAGCTTCCTGTCGCCATGCAGAGCCCCTGTAATGGCGTTCAAATGCACAGGCACGCCTGCCTTCCTTTACCACCCCCCTCTCCACCCCGAAACGGCACTTGCTGTCAATCATTTCTTTGTGCCACTGCGTTCGCATACCCGATCGCAGTGGCCAGCATGTGCACGCGCACTGTGATGCATGTGCAGAACGCAAATATCGACCGGTTGCGTGCGTCCGCGGTCTTGCGATCCAACCTGAATCAGGCTCACAGACCATAAGTACATGTCAGTGTTGGCCATCGACCATCGATGATTAGCACTCATCGATGGTCTGACGGGACGGCAACTACTGTAATTTTACCATCGATGGGAGGCCACCGATGGTCTATATTTGTGGTGAAGTGCCGATGTTCATTGTCAGCCACAGTATGCGCATGCGCAAAGTTAAACCATCAATGGCTCAGTCATCTGTGATTTATAACCGATGGCATAAAACCATCGACAATCGATGGCAGAGCCGTTAATGGACAAACCTAGTATACGTAATAAAGACGGTCCTTAAGCAAGTTGGTAGTAAGGTGGGTGGAGCTTGGAATTTTTCTATGTTGTTTACATTTTTCCACAGGCTGCACCACTGTGCTTCTAGGTTAGGGAAGCACCTCCGACAAGTGCAAAGAATTGGACACTTTAAGGGCCGTTGGGCATACCATACTGGAGTATGAAGCAAGTCCTGCTGGCATACAATGAACTTACATTCAAATGTAAATAAGCCCCAAAGTAGTTAGAAAGATCTACTGTACTTGTTGATGAAAACACACTGATACATTTCAGAAAATGCCTGTAGCCATAGGGATCATTGGCCCTCATTCAGACCCACTCGCGAGCGGCTGTCCGCTCGCAAGTGGGTCGATGGTCCGCACTGCGCATGCGCACGACGGAGGGAGCTCCGTCGTGCGCATGCGCAAGACCCTACGAGCGAAGGACTTTCCTTCGCTCTGAGTGTCTCATCAAAGGGGGCGCTCTGTCGATGTTGACTGACAGCACGTCCCCTTTGGTGGGCGTGCCGGGGGCGTGCCTGCCAGACGGAGGAGTTCCCAAGGGAACGCCTACCGTCTGAAGCCGGCCTCACTGACATCACTAGTGATGTCAGTGGGAGTGATTTTGGCTCTGATAGAGACAAAATCACTCCTGGCCTTGCGGTTGAAAAACTCAACTGCAGGCTTCTGCTCGCAGTTTCGATGGTCGCGATGGTCAAGACCATCGTGACCATCATCCTGCACGCTCGTATATGCTGTGGGTGGTGACCCACAGCTATACGAGCGTCCAGGAGGACGCTCCATATTAATGAAGGTGGGCCCTGATTCAGAGCGAGCGCTCTGGTCAGAGCGTCCGGCTCTGAATCAGGGCCTTTGTGCTTTATAACCAATGCAAGAAAATGAAACTAATGATCCTATTTGAATTTATATATTATATTTATGTATTTTTCTATATAACAGCTTCATAATGGGGGTAAGATGAAATCAGGGAGATTGCTAGACTCTTCATGGAGTCAGGGAGATTGCTACTAAAGCAGGGAGATTGGTAGACTCTCCAGGGAGTCAGGGAGATTGCTACTAAAGCAGGGAGATTGGTAGACTCTCCAGGGAGTCCGGGAGATTGCTACTAAAGCAGGGAGATTGGTAGACTCTTCAGGGAGTCAGGGAGATTGCTACTGTTTCAGGAAGTCTCCCTGACAATGAGGGAGAGTTGGCAAGTATGGCCTACAAACTGAGGTGGAGATGTAAAAAACCTTGGACAGAGACAAAGTGGAGAGAGATAAAGTACTAAACAAACAGCTCCTGTCATTTTTCAAACACAGCCTGTAACATGACAGTAACATGACAGTTAGGAGCTGGTTGGTTAGTACTTTATCTCTCTCCGCTTTGTCTCTCTCTAAGGCTGATACATCTGCCTGTGTATTTCTTCCATGACTGGTGTTAAGATTAGAAGCATGAAGTCTCCCGCTTACAGTATATTCTTACACCACCCTCCCACAACTTTCACATTTTTGCAAACAGTGTGTAACCCCCTTATTTATTTACTTATCTACTTATATACTGTATCTTTTTAGCATATATTAAAAATGTTATTACCCAAAACATGAATTCCATTTTCCAATTAACTGCCTCCCATCCCTTTTTTAGGGTACATACATAGATTATACACTCTAGTAAACACAAAGGATGTAACAAGTGAATGACTGAATCTATTCTCAGTAAAACACTGCGTAATAGGTGTGTGCTATATATTTATAACGGCTGATAAATAGGCCTCCCTCAGAGTTAGGGGTCTATTTACTAAGCAGTCTTAGGAGACAGAGTGAAAAGTGATAAGTCAGTGATAAGGTACCAGCCAATCAGCTCCCAACTGTCATTTTTCAAACACAGCCTGTGAGATGACAGTTGGGAGCTGATTGGCTGGCACCTTATCACTTTCTTATCACTTTTCACTCTGTCTCCTAACACTGCTTAGTAAATAGACCCCTAATTATCTTCCAAAGATCAAACCTTTGGCTTTGGTATTGACCTACTGGAAGCAGATCACAGCCTTCTATTAGTTCAGCGAAACCACCGCACTCTCACTTCTTGCTTGTATGATGACACTGCTGGTGGGATGTAGTGGGATGACATTGCTGGTGGGATGTAGTGGGATGACACTGCTGGTGGGATGTAGTGGGATGACACTGCTGGTGGGATGTAGTCGGTATCCTGGAAGTCAGAACACTGATGCGCAGTTGCGCACTATGCAGTATCTGCGTGACCCTGATGGGTCAAAATGCTGACAACTTCAAACGGTAAGTATTAAGATTAGGCTGCGCAAGGGAAGTGTTAGGGTTAGACTGCCGGAGGAGAGTGATAGGGTGAGGGTGATGGGGAGGGGGGCGGTTAGGGTGCAGCTGAGGGAGGGATGGGTTGGGGTTGGGGTTAGGGTTAGCCTTAGAATACTTACCGAAAATCGCCAGCATTTTCACCGTCAGGATTCAGCTGCCGCCATTCCGATCGTCACAATTCTGACTGTCAGGATCCGTGCTGGTTAGGTGACATCCCTGGTTCACTATACATTAGATAAATTACTATTGCAAAAGAGCAGTGAAGTGTAATCTCTATATTTTTACTAAATGTATTATATATAAAATAGATGCATCAAATGTCCACTAGGTGGCAGACTTAAAGCAAATGAGATATTATGCAGTGCTTACCAACAAGCTTATTTTTCAGGTCAATTAATTTGTTTTGCTGTGTTGTGTCATTCAATTATTATGTGTTGAAAATGCATAAACCAAAGGTCACATAATATGTTTTTGTTTTCAAGTGCAAAAGAACTAATATAATATAATAATAATAATAATAATAATAATAATAAAATCAGCAAAACGCTTTTGTTGTTGTGTCAGTGTTGCACATATTTTTGTTTTTGATTATCACGTATAACGTTAAGAAGCAATTAGTCAAAACTCAAAACATGTATTTAAAACACTTTATTACAAGAAATCAACACAAAGTTGAACAAACTCAATAAATACTGTACACTTGTGCAATGACAAATCAAAAAATACATTCATTCATACTGTACTGTATGCTTCCCCTGACAACAGCAAATACCGACTGAAATATTTAATTAATAACACAATAGAAATAATTCAGTCTTGTAGAGCCAGGATTAGTTATGCAATGTTCCAGTGGTTCGGAAACATTAAAATGAATACTTTTACAGTAGATGATTCTGTCCATAAAAATAAACCTTCACTCTTCCACCAAGCCAGGTAACAATTGCATTACTGCTTAGATCAGGTACCGGCCAAATTCTGCATTAGCAGCCATTGCTTTATCCCCTTGTGTTTCAGCCATGTTTTTATATCATCAGGTAGAGTTGTTAAACGTTGCCTAGGAAGTAACACAGCCCTGCTGTACTCAGCAGAGAACAGCTCTGTGTCATCATCATAACCCATAGCAGCTTAAGTCAACCGCTCTGGCTGATGATATACACACGTGACTGAAAAGCACAAAAGATGCTTTGCAAGAAAAATCAATGTATTTAGCAAAAGTTGCATGAAGGCATACACAAACTAAAACATTAACGTAATCTGTAGGTGGTAAACCTGTTAAATTAAAAAAAGTGCACACGAAAATGTTGCCCCACGTAGCTTAATTTCCCATGAAGTACACATTATGGACCTTATTCAGAGTCAGTCGCGAGCGCTGATGCGCTCGTAACCGACTCGATGGTTAGGCCTGCGCACGTGTAGCGGCCGCACTGCGCGTACGCAAGCCCCGGAGCGACAGAGAAACTCTGACGCTCTGGAACTCGCTGCTAAAGGGACGGCTGTCGATGTTGATCGACAGCTGGTCCCGTTTGGTAGGCGGGCCGGGGGGGTGGTTTCCAAAATGGAGGCGTTCCTTTACGAACGCCTACCATTTTGAGGGCGGCCGCACTGACATCATCAGTGATGTCAGTGGGGAGCTTCCTGCTCCATCAGAGCAGAAAGCTCCCTGGGGCTTACGAGTGCCCAGACCCAACCTTAGGGTCTGGTCGTAAGCCCCGATGGTGATCACCATCGCGACCATCAACCGGGTCGGTCGTTAAACTGTGGGTGGTAACCCACAGCTTAACGATCGACAAGGAGGCAGCCGTTCAGGATGCAAGCGGCCGCCCTGATTCAGTGCGACCGCTTGCATCTAACGACCGCCTCTGAATGAGGGCCTATATTAGATGTAAAAATTGCACCTAAAACCTGGGACTATATCTGAGCATGTAAACTACAAGATGCAGAATAACTTGAGATATAATTGATCACATACCTAAAACACAGGTAATAATAATAACCCATGTATGCTTATCATTCATCATGCAACATGTGCCCAGGAATGTGAGAGATACAGTAAAGATACTGTGCTATTCAGGTTAATTGGACAGGCAGACACACATACCAAGAAAGGTCAGTAGGAGAATTGCATCGGCGGTTTCCAGGCGGATGTATTCTGAAGATTTGCATAGTTAGCAAAGTATAGTCCTTGTTTACAGGTAGTAACAACAACATACCTGGCACAATTCCCAAGCACGTAATCAGGGCACAGCTTGTAGCAGCCCTGTAATGCAGAATAACTGTATGCTTCAACTATGCAGCTAAACTGTTCTACTAAGTGAATGCCAAAGCTCCTTTCCTTAGCCCTGGAACGTCTCATGGAGCATCCTAAATGCATCTCTGGGGGTGCATAATTATCTATACTGACTTGATTTACTTACAGGTTTGCAATACAGCAATAACCTCATTCAATGCTGATTATTCAAAAGTGTCGCAGAATACTTTAAACGGACATTTGCTAAGATCTTGGCGAGCCTTTCAGAACCATTACCAAACTGCGTCCTTCCCGGAGCTCACCTTTGGTCAAAACTGCAGCGTGACAATGAAAACGCAACATTAACAGCGATTGAAAAAAAGCAGATACTGCGTTTCATACGAACAGTGACGTGTGAGATATTTCTTGCTACTGTTAAACAACATATTCAATCTGACCATTAGTATACCTGCTCCTACAATCGCTAAAAGTGCTTCGGTCGTTTAAGTTAATTTAAATATTTAATAAAATAAAAACTATTATTTAAGCATTTTATCATGTTGAGAAAATGCTTCTTCGATGCCTGTAATGGAAGCAGCAATGTCTGGTAAAAATCCCGTTGTCCGGTAAATTAGCATTCGATTTAGTGCAAGGATAGTCGATGTTACTGGTGCAAACTCATCTCTTTCCTCTGGGAATTGCACAGTTTCGATTCTTTATCAATATCTTGCTGATTATAAAGTAAGATGCAGTCATTTCAGAGTCTGAAGAGGTCAGATGTACTGGCTCCTGGAATACTGGGTTTGGCTATGGGTTTGTTTCTCTTGCACTTGGCAT
Source organism: Taudactylus pleione (assembly GCA_031769625.1). Classification (NCBI taxonomy): domain Eukaryota; kingdom Metazoa; phylum Chordata; class Amphibia; order Anura; family Myobatrachidae; genus Taudactylus; species Taudactylus pleione. The sequence goes on along the minus strand of JAUIMM010000275.1, from coordinate 13,071,145 downwards.
GGTAGATACACCGGCCTTGGCAGGGATGTTTGCGAAGAATAGGCGATGGTTTTGCACCTGTCGTCATCGTCCTCCTCATCGCAACGGTGGTACCAGCAGAATATGGCTCCTGCGATCAAAAGGAATAAGACTGTAGGCCACCCCAAGAATATGGCCTCTCCAATCTCAACTCGCTGCCTTGACTTGCAGATGGGGTTGGTAATTTCTCGGATGATATTGCTGGTGGTCCAGGCAATTGGAATCAAGACAAGGATTGCGGCCAGGATGAAACAGATGCCAGCAGTGAGGAGAAGACAGGACCTGCCTCCCCGCGCCCGTCTACAGCACCGGAAGCACAGCAAGGAGACAACGGCTATGATGAAGCCGATAACTGACAATACGATGGCGAAGGACATCAATACTCTGCCGGCTTTTAGGTCGGTTGTAATAGACACCAAAGATTCGTAGCTGTTGCACTGCATGGCGTTAAGGCTTTGGGTCACGCAGGTCTGCCATAAGCCATCCCAGCGGCTTAACCATTGCCCATCTATACGCTTGTCACAGTCGCCTGGGATTCCTTCAATCATGTATGATATTCTCCACTGGGCCATGGCTGTGACAACAAAAGTGAGTATCATGCCAATAAGCCCCAGAATGAGGGCAATCAGCTGGACAATGAAGTGTGCCATGGCTTTGCAGATCCTTGTAGATGTTTGTCGTAGCTTGTGCTGAATCAACTCTTCCTCCAAACCTTCTCTGCAGCTGACGTTCCACACTTGTGGACTCTGAAGGTATGAATGGTACAGGGCTTGCAGTGCAGGTTGGTTTTATTAATCAGGTCACGTGTATTAGCAGCTCTGCGTCATAGCATGCTAATCACGGGTGTGTCCGGTTTAGGGAATCCTACTTATAATAGTTGCAAGTAAGAGTCAGATACTCTGTTTTGATGCTATTTCGAAACTTCCCAAAAAAAGATTTCACGTTTTCATGTGTTATGTCAGCCACCAGGAAATGTCCCAAGAACTCTGTAACAGGAACGTTCTCGTGTCCTGGCGACGTTTCCAAACTTCAAATAACACAGCTACAGTACAAAAGTGTAATTTCAAAGAATGTGACATCCTTTAGAATAAAGAGCTTTCACAAAGACCTCGGACCAAAAAGAGAAAAGAGGCTTTAGTCGTCTTATTAGGTTTTACATATTTTATGTTATGAGTGGATTTAAATTGACAGTTACAACTGCACCAATTTTCTAGCTTATTTGATGTGTCAGATGCTCTTGAATCTAAGTGCTGCACATCCTCACTTGTACTGTAATACTTGCTCAAGTACCCGAAATTATTCACCATCCGCAACAAAATGTTCCCGTCCTGGAGACTCATTTTTTTCAGATTATTCCAATTTATTTGCCACCATTTAAAGCCTGTAGATGAGTGAAACAGTAGTGATGTATCAATCAGATAAAGTTTCACCTGATCGTTGTGCAAAGCTGAATACAATCTTCGACGGCATTTCGATTCTCAGCAATGTCGGCTAGTTGCTGGCATTTAGACCGTTCCCCTGTCAACTTACCAACAATATCGTTGATATTCATTTGTAGAGGTACGCAGGAAAATCTGCGATGGTTCCATACAGCAATTCTAGTCAATGTGCGCATTCGCGCACATCGCCAAGATTTGAATCACTCCCATCGAGTTAAATTTTTGGGTTACAAGTTTGCACTATATTTATAAATTCACATTCTTCTGAATTTATACAGCCAGAGATGGAGCGACAAGAGTGAAGTCCTTCTGTCATGTGATTGTGGTGGTGCTGGGAACACTTACAGCCAAATTCTGTTGACAAAACATGAAACATTTTGTGGCCAAATGAAAATTAGTAGAATATTTGTAGAAAAGTTTTAGAACTTTCCAACATCTGACTAGCCGCTGACTAGTTGGCAATTCTAAATGACCTGCATATCAACAGGCAATTGTTAGGACTGTGGCGAGGAGGAGGATTTTTAGAAATAAAGAATGAGCTTGGCCTTGAAGTTTAAATATACATAATCTCCATCAGTAAAATAAATATCACATTTCTTTCTGTAAGCAAAAATAAAATGCAAAGCAACGCAACTATAAACTGCCCACAGTGGTTTGGGATTGCCTTCAAAACATTTCCTAATTTTTATATATATTTTATTAATTTAAAACCAATGGAGGGCATTCACCAAAACGAAAAAGTAAATTGAAAGAATTTCAAAAGTTAGTTAATATCACTTTATCCTCAATCAATTACTACGGAGTTACTACAGTCATCATTACTACGGAGTTACTACAGTCATCATTACTACGGAGTTACTACAGTCATCATTACTACGGAGGGAATTCCAAGATGGCAGTGAGATCTTTCCTCTACCTCTTTCCAGTTCATGTTGGAAACTGTATTTCCGCCCGGTTAGTTACTCAGTTACCATTTATATCTCAGATGCCAACACCGCTGGCACAAGCATATACTGTATGTCTGTATGTGATTTTACTAATGCTATATTTTTATCACTATTGATTAATTTGATTTGTTTAGAATATTAGAGATCTGTTATTATTTGAGATTGCATTTCGCCCTTCTTTTGACAGTATTAAATTATTTGAAGGGTGGCACAGCTCTTTAATCGGGATGCAGCACCTGTTTCACCATTAGCGCCTTATGCGACGGCATCCCCTCTTTAATCAATTTAGGGTGGAATTCAGTTCGCTGCGATAAGCCGATTTTCCACGAAAAACGACTTATCGTGCAAATTTGTACTTAAAATGCAATCCTATTATCTGTGACTTTTCACGAGTACAAATTCACCAAACCATTTGCTGCAAAAAGTTTTCCCCATCTCCTTAGTAGTTGAAAAGTTGTGCAAAACCCCTATTATTGGCAAAAATGGCAGGACTTGGATCAGAATCACTGGGATACATTCCTTAATGACTAATGAGGTAAAAAATATATTTTTAATTAGCTTAATTTGGCCAATAATGACATTATTTTTGGGGTAAAAAAGTACAAAGTGCAGGTAAATGGGTCAATTGATGTGAGACAGATATAAGGGGGATGCCGTATTAGTGGGACAGGTATATGGGGTTGCTATATGATATGGGACAGGTGTTTTTAAGATTGTAGGTGGGTTTTAGAGGCATGTTTTGAAGGTTTTTTAAAAAGTGTCTTTAAATGACACAAATATATACTTATAGGCCTTTTAATGCACCCCAATTTAATCTGAACATTTACTTTGCCAAAAAGCAGTTTCCTAATAACAATGGCCCTCATTCAGAGTCGATCGCTAGATACAAGCGGTCGCTCTGAATGAGGGCGGCCGCTTGTGGTGTGAAGTGCGGCCTCCTGGTCGCTAGCTAAGCTGTGGGTTACCACCCACAGCTCTAGCGAGTGACCAGGTTGATGGTCGCGATGGTCAGGACCATCGGGGCTTGCGACGAGACCCTAAGGTTGGGTCTCGGCAAGCGCAAGCCCCGGGGAGCTTCCTGCTCTGATCGAGCAGGAAGCTCTCCACTGACATCATTGCTGATGTCAGTGGGGCCGCCCCCAAATGGCAAGCGTTCCGTCGGGAACGCCTCCATTTGGCCGGCTACCCTCCTGCCCGTCTCCCAAATGGGGTGAGCTGTCAATCACCATCGACAGCTTTACCCCTTTGGTGCGAGACCCATAGCGACGGAGCGCCCGTCGCTAGCCGGGTCTCCTGCATGCGCAAGTCGGAGCCGGCTCCGACGTCTGCATGCCCAGTGGGCAAACATCGACCCGGTTGCGAGCGCTCAGCGCTTGCGACCGGGTCTGAATAAGGTCGATATTTCGCTGTTTTAGATACATGCATATAACAGTCATATGACACATATAAAGAACCCCAAATACTTTTATTATGGCCACTAATACACTTTTAAATTGTTATCCTATATCAGTTTGGCTTTTTTGGGGTGTTTGGGCTTTTTAGTGGGGCAGATTCCCCCACTTTTACCTATACATATCAGTCACGATAAAATACCCGACATTTGCGGCTTTTGGAAATGAATTGCGCAAAAAACATGGACGCGCATATCCACAATAATCGGTATAAACCTGTTAATTGACTTTCCCCCGTAATTGTATTTTTGGAACATAACAAAATAGTTTTTAGTATATTTCACAAAAATGAAAAGTACAGTAAATCGACGCTATAGTTCCTTTGATGTTACACGTTTTATATTTTCTATATGTTTTTCTTCTTTAGCTATATCCTGGCCATAGTTGAAGCCCTCTTAGCTGAGGAGGGCTGCCGCTGCCGCAGGTTTGGTCGTGGCGCATGAGCGGTGGTGGCGCCGCACATGCGCAAAACATCGGCTTCTAGGGGCTGCATTGTCTGCTGCCCCGAGAAGCTCTGTAGGGCTGCTAGAGAGGCAGAGCAGCGTCTTCCACTGGAAGCCGCTCTTTGCTAATCACAGCCCCAGACTGGCAGTCCCAGGGGCAGGAGACATCTTCCCCTGGGGCTGTTTTCCCTTTGCATGATTGGCAGGTGGTGCTACCAATGGGAAGCCACCTCCAGTCAAAGTCACGGCCTGCAACTGGCTCACTGAAGTAACGGATTTAACTGGGGGGGGGGGGCTGCAGCCCCTACTGTAGGTAAAATCTGCCACTGGTTAAAGCTACACTTACAGGTAGGGGTGTATATTGATTAATAATCAGATCCTAGAGCTAATAATTATCATTTCTTTTTGACCGGGATATCCTGCAAATAATGATAAATAGGCTCCTTAATGACAAACTTATTACATATTGTAAAGCGCTTCGGAATATGTGTGCGCTATATAAATAACTGGTAATAAATAATAAAATAATATTGTTAATGAACAAACCTTTGTACTTCCAGTTCTAAAGTCAGTATGAAAGGATTTGGAGTTGGACCTTATGTTCTGAACGTATATACAGTACTGTCCAGGACGCATTCTCACCTTTCTGTCTCATGTTACTCATTCTGATGTACAGTAACATATTTGTCTGGGTGACACTTTCCCTGGATTGGACACTGCTATCAACCAGTATAAAGACGGAGGGCATCCATGCATCTCGGGAAATGCTGCACATGCCCCCACAGTGACGTAAATGATGGTGCCATGAGGCTCCGCCCCCTGTTAGGACTCGCACGCAAGGTCCCGAATCCAAGATCTTCAAAGTTGGGAGGTATGCTTAAACCCCTAGGCCAGTGATTCCCAACCTCGGTCCTCAAGGCACACTAACGGTCCTGGTTTTAGTGATATCCATGATTGTGCACAGATGGTTAAATCACAGTAACTGAGGTACTAATTAAGTCACATGTGCTCAAGTATGGCTATCCCTAAAACCTGGACTGTTAGTGTGCCTTGAGGACCATGGTTGGGAACCCCTGGCCTAGGCTATAGGACTGTTGAACGTACAGCTGCATTGTTAGTGGAAGGTTATTAAAGTTTTGGTAGCTAGCCATTGGTAGGTCAGTTCCCAATAGGAAGCTGCCTTTTTTCCCTCCCTCCCTATTATTGGCTGATTTTATACAAATTTTTGGATGCCGCCTTTTTCTTTTTCATTGGCCTTGGGTGGTAAAGAACTGCAACTAAGGGGTCAGTGAACTAATTAATAGGTCACTCCCCTTTAAATATACCTTTTGGATGATTGTCTCTAATGGGGTCAGCAGCCTTGGTTGGCTAACCGGGCGATTGAAGGTATGGGGGAGTCTCATGTGACCTATGGACTTGATGAGTGGGCAATTGGCCCTGCAAGTTTTTGTAGTCATCTGATTTGGTAGTCACTGACCTCTGATGGCTGCTGTTTCTTTTGGTTGTTTAAATAAAAAGGTCAACCGGTTTAAATGCCACATCTATCTCCGTGTCTTTATTATAGTTTGTTTGTTGTTTAAGATGCATAAGGTTATGTGTCAATTGCCACAAGGGCATTAATAGCAACTAGGTCCCATACACAGACCGCCTGCAGGAAAAATAACAATTTAGCTGCCACATCAGTTACTCAGTAATCTCATGGGATCTGATACAGGTCACACAATCTAAGATTGCAATCAAATGAGAGCTGCTGTGACAATACTGGCACTGCCCATGTCTACGAACGTCTAATCCACATACTGCAGAACATTTCTGCATAATAAGACTATAAGCCTGTTACTCACACTTTGCTGGCTGAGATTAAGGGGTCTATTTACTAAGCAGTGTTAGGAGAAGTGAAAAGTGATAAGGTACCAGCCAATCAGCTCCCAACTGTCATTTTTCAAACACAGCCTGTGAGATGGCAATTGGGAGCTGATTGGCTGGCACCTTATCACTCTTCACTTTTCACTTCTCCTAACACTGCTTAGTATATAGACCCCTAAGACCCTACTGACTTCCTAATAATCTGCTGCAAAGTGCAACGGGGTACACACAGTGGCATGTAATTTCATACTAAACCGCTAATTATTTTTCGCACAGTGCGCATGCGTTGTGGGCTGCATAAATGTCTTGGAGTAGGTGCCGGTGACCGTGATTAGTATTTCATATGCACCCGTCTCTGACTGGGTGGATAGATTTTAGTGAAGCTAGTCAATGAAAAAACAGATGTCCGAGCACTTTTTTGGCTTACGCTGCCTAAATCTTTATAGATATAATCCAACAATGGACTTTATTTGATACCATGTAGAGATTGATACGTATTATCTGGTTTCTCCCAAAAAATTTATATAGCCCTGTTTACTGATAAAAAATGTAAGTTTTTCCCTTTTATTACCGTTCCTATTTAATTTAAGTGAAAAACTATTCTTGAATTTCAAATGCGTCCAATTCCTGGTAAGAGTCTGCTTTTGGCATGACCATAAATACAGCACAGGGACAGACACTTAACGTGGCTGGATTTGACTTAAGTGGAGACTGTTTTTCTCATGGATAACTTTTACGTGGCCCTTCTTCGAGTCACATCATAAGGAAATCTTTTCGTGCTGACGTTAGGAGGAAAAATTACTCTACTACTAATGTCTACGAGGCAAGACCTCAGTTAAAAAAAACATATTAGTCACTTGTATGTATGTATATATATATATATATATATAAATATATATATATATATATTGTGACAGAAGCACTGGAACAGTTTTGAATGGCTTCTATGCCTGCCCCAGATTCCTGTCCTATGTGTTTTAAAACCCCCAGGAGAAGTCTGTTTGGAAAAATAGACTAGAAATGTCGGCTTTAGTGAAAAGCCGGAATGGGTTCTGGGGGTGTGGATGTGAGGAGAGGGAGAGCTCCATCCACAGGCCACTCCAGGTGTTGGGCCTTTCAGCCTGGTAGCAGGCTCGTTAGGGCTTGCACCTGAAAGTGTCTCAGATAAGCTGGATTTCGTTATAGCTGAGTGTCTCATACCTGGGAGGGCAGGCCCGCAGGCGAGTTTGCTCTGAGACACTGTGTGATACCGCCTATAAGTACTGTGGACGTGAACTTATTTAGTCTTCTGTTAGTGAGGGAACCTGCTGTCTAGTTAGAGCCCAGATGGGCTTGGATTTATGTTTGTGTTTTGTTTTTGTGTCCAGTACAATAAAGACTGGCTCCGACCAGCTTGCACGAGAACCCTAGAATTGTGTCCTGTTTCTCCGGCTGTTGTGTGTGTAAAGAGGGAGTCCATCTACCCAGGAGAGGGACCCCTATCCCGACTGTGTCACAATATATACACCTAAGGTACACCTAGGCTCCAGGTACCTCCAGAGTGGCGGATTCATCGCATAGTGTTCATTGAAATGCGGGTTGCATCCTCAAAAACCAGTATCTTATTCCAATTGTAACTCCCTCACCACTGTGGGCAATGTTTGTGCTGTGTGCCTTCAGGGCCATTGCCCATGGTGGTGAGGGAGTTTTTTGGTGCCTTTTGAGGTAAAATGTGGTATAAATGTATAATATGTTTTGTCATGTATGTGGATTGCCTAGGAATTTGATGCCTACATTAACTTTGCTGCTTCTGCTTCTATGTTGAAGTCTTGATAGGTCCTTGAAGGTCCTCCGGGTCTGAAAGGTTGACCCTGGTAATCTGGCTCTGAAATGATGTTGGAATAAAATAAATAGCATGATATTTTTCTCTGGTCAGTGACCTCTGTTTCTCTTTTGGGAAAAGATATTGGACGTATATATCAGTAATGTTGTCTAATACTAAACAGTGTACTTTTTAATCTTACAGTGGATGCAGCACGTTTTGCTTTTTGATATTAACATAATTACACTAAAACCTAGGGTTTGACAAATCACCGGCTCTGCATAGTTGCATGACTGAGACACATGGAGCATAAATAGTCATTAGCAGATTACTTCTTTTGCTGGCTAGGGTGTGGTGTCCCTGGTGAATTGGTGTCATACTTGGAATGTTTGAATGAATCAATCAAATTGGTACATAGCATTTATTTTCTCAGCCCAGAGATTACTGCCTGCCACTCTCTTATTTATAGCCATATAGAAACACATGTAAAGTAAGAATTAAAACATAGGTTTGATACTGTAGGCAGGGTCGGTAACCTGTTGCTACCAGTGTTTCGTTTAAAATCTAGTTAAGCTCAGTGTGCCAGTTATGCATTTATATTAGGGGGTGGTACATAATGTCTGCATTCAGACTGTCGACATGGATGGGAAGTCAGCATGACAAATGTCGACATTCCGTATGTCGACATTGCCAGAATGTTGGCAGTCGGTATGTCTTCCATGCGGTTGCACTGGCAAGGTGGCTATCGCTAACGCTAACCTTAATCCTAACTACTGCCTAACCCTAATTGCAGCCTAACTCTATAAATGCATCTGTCGACATTCACACTGTTGACATGACAGTATGTCATGTCGACATTCTCTCATTGTTGATATTCAGAATTTTCGACATTATGAACATATAAAAAATATTATATAGGTGAATTGGTAGGTTTAGGCTTATTGTTATTGTTTGCTATCTGTAGCTGAATAAATAAATAAAAATTGAACTTTCAATTATAAAATATTGAACACTAAATTTAAATCCGATCCTTTCACGCCCCACTTAAAACTCTTGTGCGTGCCGCATCTGGCGCAGGTGCCGGGGGTTGCTGAACCCTGCTTTATGGTTGGTTTAAGGTATTTTATTTGTCTTACCTGAATGTATCCAGAATAGTGTTATCAACATTTCAGGAATATCATTCTAGCACTTTCAATTCCAAAATGATGTAGTATGGGATATAGTCGGCATCCCGGGGTGCGGAAAGCTGGCGGTCTGAATACCAGCGCCAAAATCCCGACAGGTCGGGATCCCAGCACCAGTATCCCGACCACCGGCATTCCGAAGGTAAGTATCAGGGTGTTAGGGGGAGGTTGGGGTTAGGTATTATGGGGAGAGTTAGGGTTAGGCACCGGAGAGGGAGTGTTAGGATTAGGGTGCGGGGAGGGGGAGGTTAGGTTTAGGCACTGGGGGGGAGGTTAGGGTTAGGCACCGGGGAGGGAGGGTTAGGGTTAGAAAAACACTCACCGGTGTTCTCTATAAGTGTCGGGATTCTGGCTGTCGAGATGGCGCTGTCAGTATTCTGACCAGCGGCGGCACCCCGACAGTCGGGATTTCATACCCATCCCTGTGGTATAAGGTAGCACTTCGGTATTAATTCCGTCACTCCTCTGTTCCAGTTGTCACAGATGAACAGAGAAACAGGTATATTTACTGAACAGTTGCTCATCTGCCTTTTTGCGTTTCGAGGTGTCTAGGACTGGAGGGCTACCTACTCAGCACAGCTAGATACCTTTACGTCCCTCTATTTTTGTAATGCATTGTCTTTACTACTGTAAATCAATAATATTAGCTTTAATATTTAATTAATTGCATTTCAACCTAGATTTGCAAACGTATTTTGAAACTCCCAAATTATTATTTTAATACAAATCTATGAAGTAGTTGGAATCTTTACATAATGCTCGTACCTGTCAATTTTAAAGATTTTGATCAAAGCTAGATTTTTTTTTAATTATTTTTAGCAAATTAATTATTCTCGTCTAATAAATATCCTATTCAGTGACAGAACCTTCAGCAGTTTACAATGAACAGTAGCTTTCTTTGTCCCATTTAAGATGCTCGTTATTGTAACATACAGATGCATAAACTGTGGTGTCCTGAAGTCCTATTTCTAAGTCACCAACTTTTAACACAGAATATACTCACAGACTCACATATTTTAACATTCCCCACCTCAATTAATGGCCATAAAAATATTGGGCCTTGCAGAGAGTGTTAATAATGTGCATTAAATACTGTATGTAGAAGAAAGGAGAAATGACCTTATAAAAAATATATATCTTTTTTTTTTAATTTTTGAGTCTTATCTTAAATATGAAAATATATATGTAGCTCCCTTTTAAATTTTGTAATATCACTCACCATACTTCATGCACATTTCACATTTGAATAATCCAATTAAATATAAAGGCATGCTTCTACTCTGAAGAGTCACACTGACAAATTATAGTGTATCACCAGCACAATTTCATTGATATGATCAAATATGCTTCTATCACTTAATTTGTTGAAATGTTTAAGTACATATACACCTGTAAAATATTTTATAGGTAACTGTCATCTAACAAACGTGATTTACATAAACATTATTCATTTTAGTTAGAAACGACAATCGCCAAGCCCAGCTCCTAATTTTTTATTAGTCTATTGATGTAGAGTGACTTTCGTTATTCTGTACACCATGGGACTGGAGCAGAATGAGCACTATGCCACTTTGCGTAATTTTGGTCTGTGCTTGCGCAGAATGTTAACGCACACATTTGTGGCTACACATTTTCAGGGGTGTTCTCACATAGGCAATGTTTACTAATGCTGGGTACACACCCAAGTGATCCAACTGACAAGCGGTCATCCCAACAACCAAGTGGCCAATTTGGTAAGCTACAGTACCAATCGGCTGCTCGATATGTCTGGCTGGGCATGCAGATGTGTGATGTCAGTGTTAGTGGTTCCTGCAGCCACTGTACTGGTGGTCGGAGGGTCTCCTGTACACATGGGAAGATGTACAGAGGTCCGATATATCTGCAAGATATATTGGCATTGGCTGTGCTGCAGTGCCGGCTTGATATGTCTGTGAACAACGTCATTTACAGACATATTGGCTATACATACAGATAGATGCACTACGTGATACAGTATGTCGTTCATCGGCTATACGAACGTAAATCGCATAGTGTGTACCGAACCTAAAGGTGTTCATTCAGACCCGGAATCAAACACATATACATCCAGTGGCATTTTATCAGGGGAGCTTACTGTGTGCAATCTCTTACTTTGCGTGCACATATTTCTGTAAAAATTATGCAAGTTCACTGACCCGGTTCTAAGAGATTACAATATCTAACCACTGTCAATAACTTGTCACGATCAGTACTCCCTTGAGCCTGCATGACGTGGGTGTGACACAGAGTTAATGACAAAAAAAAACACCACCTGGTCAGTCTAAAAATGATTACACTACGCATTACGTCACAAACTTATTATTTATTCTCAGGTTCTGCCACCACTTAAGATTGATTCAGGAGCTACTCACTCCAAGTAGGAAACCTTATGTCCTTCCTACAACTACAATGAAGTCCCAGTTATCGTTACCCAAATAATAACCTGTAGTACAGATATGTAGCATGGATTAGCTGAAATCACAGGCAAAATGGATCCGATAAAAATCATAGATGAATCTTATTACATGTAATTTAAAATGAGAAAGACACTCACAATGCTTAACGTGTCCAAAAGCAATTTATAAAATGACATACCAAGATAGTCTTAGGCAAATAATTTTCTTATAAACAAAAAGGAAAAAAATAACAGAACAGTCCCACTTACATGAACATCTTTGCTGGGAGAAACAAGACGATTGAGTAATTCACAATGTCTGATTGGCTCCCAAGAATTGTACAAAGTTTGGCATGTGGGTTATGGCATTTATCCCTATCCGGGTAACAGGTGCCCCTGAGTGCTGTTACTTAGGGTACAGATATGTAACACTATCCAGGTCAACATCATGTTGGTGAGAAGGATAAGCCTGCAATGCCCATAATTTTACCATTATTTGCCTTAGATCATTTGCTGGTAGTCTGAATTAACTATACTTAAAACTGCCAGCCTCCCCTTCATATGGCATGTTCTCAGACAAATAGTTACCCCAGTAGCTGGAAAAACACATAACAGTTCATTTGCAGGTCACCATTCTGGTAAATAAAAATAACTCTAAATATTATACAGTTAATAAACATACAGGGCGTCCATGTTGCTTTATACTGTATGTTGTGATCCATAACATAATCACAGCACAGAAACTCACGCATTTTCAGTGGTGTTCACACATAGTAAAAATACCGTTAGTAGATTCCTGCAGACCAGCAATTATACGCAAACAGTATGCGCCAAGTGGCCTTTTATCAGAGGAAGGGGCCTGTGTGCAATCTCCTACTGTGCATGCACCAATTTCCTGGAAAATTATGCTGGTGCAATTTTCACAGTGATTTTGTTAGCGGTAGTCACCAGGTAAGTATATTCAATATGTGCACCCAATATAGATACCACTGTATATGACAATTAGGAGGGGTGTCTTTTGCACCTGCCACTGATGCTGGTGGCAGTCCATAGTCCTCCTCTACCAAGTAACTGACTCTCTAATAAAGTAACAATGTATTTATAGAGTGCATGGTCTGGAACCTGACCTGCAAGGGAGGGGAGGGGGCCCAAAGCCAGTGGGACCCACCAGGGATTTCCCCTGTTCGACCCTGACCGGTATCGTCAGGAATTTGAGCATCCTTCAGTTGTCTTGATGATTTATTTTGTTTATGTAGATTTTCTAGAAAATCTGCCCTTTCGTGGTTATTTGATAAATAAACCCATCGGTCCCTCCCAACATATTTTTGAATAAAAATATAGGAACGAGTAGGTGTCAAATAACATCTGCCCAGCTCCTTTCTTACTTATCACCTGTGGCTGGCTGCAGAAATAAATTAAATGTACACATTCTTTACATATTTATCTTGGTTGCTGCTGAATACATAAACGCTATTTCTGGAGAGCTGGATGAATCACGGTCACATGGCAATTAAAAGCAGGCAGGGAAAGCTGCAAATACATGTGTGAGAAGACATTACTCTAAAACTGTGGCAGTTAGCAGGCCATAGCCGTATAATCAAGGAAAGTGATGTAACGACAAAGAAATCTAAGTCGGGTATCGGGCCAACGTACCCAGGCAAGCTGTGTAATTCGTAGCTCTGCCTCATGACTGAAGGCATCACTTACACCTTAAGAACTGAATGTGCCACAACCTGAAGACGCACCGTAGGGAGGTTTCAGTCTGTGATCTCAAATTTATTAATGTTTTCGCTGGAATTTGGCTTCAGGATTTCTGAAGGCAGCTCAAACTTCAAACTCGATTCTAAGTCCCTTACACGTAATTCCCCCTTTGTTTACAATGTTGGATTTTAGAGCAGATCGGTATATAGAAGACAAACATATGACATTGAATTAAAACTGATTTTTGGTAAAAGTGACTAAACATTGGTTTTGAATTGCAAGCGTGATGACAGGGTTTTCCCAGTGGGATTCGACCCAAATTGCTATCTAGCCCTAGACTTTTAAGCCTATACTGGTAACAGAAAAATCCAGAGGACAAAAAGAGTGAAGTCCCCACTATCCAGTAAATAACAATATTATTTAAGATAATTTAAGCCCACATGCACCACCAAGGGGTGTGGAGAATAGCCCAAGTGCTTTAAACATGGGACTGATTCTTCCTAGGGTGAATGCAGCCCTGTACTGTCCAACCTAAGGGTCTATTCACAGCATCTCAGTTTAGCGATCACCGTGGAGCTCACCGGGTCATCGATCACCTGAAGTTTGGTTTTTACTCCATCATCTCTGTCTATTCTCAAGTGGAGTCCAGAAGTGGAGCAAAGGTTACCCTCATTGAGGTTTAAAGTTCTCCAGGTATTTAAGTTTCCTGTTCTAGGGTGTCTCCTTGTACTATTGGTGAATTTTGGCTAAAAGGACGAGGTCATGCCAAATCTAAGAGATCTTCTGTTGGAGGGTCTCTGTGTGTTGTGATGTAGTCTGTAGTTTCTGTATGGTGACTCCCCTTCAGGGGCTATGGGTTGCATCCTCAAAATGATAAAGGACAACCATTCAAAGTATACATAAAAAGCTAAAAACAAACATACATATACTTTATTACATCATTAATAGGTCTGCCCTTTGTGTCAAAAGGAAATGATAAGTGATGTTTAAAACTTCTCTCAGGAAGGTAATGGTGTCCAATCACCATTAATTAAATATACAATCGGAAAAAGTCATATCAAGATATCTTTATCTTCCAATTGAATCCTCCGAGCAGGTGGTAAGCTCAAATACAGTATACAAAAAAAAAAAACAAATATACAAAAGAATAAAAACAAATCTAGTGCAACACATGGAAATAAATATAAAACAGCATATCACATAATGTCACATGTAAAAACACCCTCAGAGGGTCCATACCAGAAAAACAATAGGATTGAAGCCTGTAACAAGTATCAAACAGATGTACTTATAGAATCCTTGTTATGGTCACTCTTCCATGAATCCTGGATGTTCCTCTGATTTTGTGTAGGGAAGACCTCACAAATCCTGGACTCGTTTCAGTATGGTTGTACCTTCTTCAAACAGGAAGTAATGAGTTACTAAACAAAGCTTCTTTTAGGTGAGGAATGGCTAATTGCAAACCAGTCCTTTTGTCCCATGATCAAACCCATTCCAGATAAAAATTTACAACAGATAAACAGAAAAGGCAGTGTATACACCAAATGTATATAAAACTAGCTGAAGTACCTGGGGTTGCCCTTGTTTAAATCTTCAAATTATTAAGTTAGGCATCCCAGACCTATTGCCACCCCTCTGTGAAGTTTTCATCCAAATCCATCCAGTGGAAGGCCCAGAACAGACTCACCGGGTCAAAGTTCTGCCCAGCATCCCCGGGTCAAAGTGCTGCCCAGCATACACCAACGGGAGGTCCAACCGGGACCCTAACCCCCCTAAAACTTGGCCAGGATCCAACTAGACCACCTCACATTGGTTTCAACCCAATCAGTGCAGGGGTGTCCGAATGCATAACCGGACAGACAAACAAACAGACCAATGAATTTTATATATAATCTAAATTACTTCAAAAGGATCAGATTGTCACCCGATCTATATTTTTTGAAATCACAAAAAAAAATTTATTGAAAAGTTAACAAGTAGATTTACAAACGTGTCTGCATAAACATCAATGACAATGTAGTCAATAAAAACACAAAAAACTGTATAGACACGGTAGATATCAATCTAGATGAAATATAAACAATATGTGAGAGATAGTACAGACGATAAAGTTGTACTGGGAGAAAACGAAAGGGGTGAGCAGAGGGCGAAAAAGAAAGAAAGAAGAAAGGACAAAAATGAAAGGGGGGGGTGAGAATGGAGATATGTAGAGGGAAGGAAGACCAGGAATAGAAGCTACTGTAAGTAGCTATGCCAAACCAGGGAGAGATGCATTATGAAGGTCATACCAAGGACTCCATACCGCATGAAACCTATCCACCATGTTGTTTTGGAGGCTGGTTATAAATTCCATCCTAGACACGTACCATGTCCTGTTTATTACTTCCTGGCAAGTAGGTGGAGAAGATTGTTTGTCACCAGATCTATTTTTTTTTAACAAATTGATAGCTAGAAATTGTAATTTTTTTTAAACTATCCTGCAAAAACTTAATCAGAAGTTTTAGCTTATAATAAAACCCACTTCTAACCTTTTACAACTAAAAAAAAATATAAAAACTATCCGATTTTAATAATATATATATTCGTGGCTGCCATGAACTTCGGTACTGGAAGTTCCGGGTTTGCTACTATTTTTTCCTAAGATCAGTGTGACAAAAAAAAGTTACCCGCATGTTAATACAGCATAGGCCGCTATGAAATCCAAAGCCAGGAGTTCACTCAGATGTCACGTGAGCACAGGAACCCGGAAGTTCACTTCATGTTATAAGTACCTAATGCTGGGCATACACTAATTGAATAGAGTAAAGTATTGCCGCTACAGATCACTAATGTTGGACTTGCAAATCATCCACCACGACCGATAGATCCGATAATGGTTCGGCCATATCTGGCAGTATATATACTGCCGCAGCCGACCGTACAACATTTTCCCCGTTCCTTCACAGGGGAGGAATGGGGAAATATTTTCTCCCCGGGGAGGAATGCAGATATCATGGCCATACTCTGTGAAATATCTCACAATGTATGGCCAAGATATCTGATGGGTTTCAGCTTGTCAGATAAATCGTCTGTCAGTAAAAATGCAGTAAAACCCCAGTTTCTGGGGTTTTACCGCATTTTCACATGTACTAAGCCCCAGCTGGCCAATTTTTGATGTGGAGGGTAACGCCAGGTTTTTCTGGCATTATGTTAAATCCTTGCCGGGATTCCGCTGTCGTGATTAAGACTCATAACTACATCCCGTATACAGTATTTGGCCATTCCCACCAGCCTGGTTTCATGGTCATCATCATTAGTGTTTACTTGCACCAGTCCTATAAAAGTTGTTTAACATCCATCTGAAAACAGACAATTAGTCATGCGCACAACTCTGCATGGTCCACTATTCATATGAGAATGCCCCGCTATAACCCGGGTATCCCCCTTCAGGCGCAAGTAGAGTTTACGATTTTCCTACTACTGTATGTATCATGTGGAAACTGGTTCAGAAGGAAACAGTGTTGTTTGTTTTCCGTGAATAATGGAAACGCTATGGTTGATTAGCATCAGGACATGCTCATCTAGTTACAAATAGGAACATCACAGAAGAGATTACAGCAGGGCCATTGGCGCATTTGTGTAAGACACAGCAATGGGGGATGACTACACCGAAGATAAGTAAAATGATGTATCTTTTCAGAGATCAGTGAACTCCACCCAAAACTAAAATGGAAGGTTTGGATTTAGAATTTTTTTTTGTAACTTAAAAATATATAATGTTATTTAACAATTAATTTAATCAGTATTTGGATCATAGGCCCTGATTCAGAGCCGGACGCTCTGACCAGAGCGCTCGCTCTGAATCAGGGCCCACCTCCATAAATATGGAGCGTCCTCCTGGACGCTCGTATAGCTGTGGGTCACCACCCACAGCATATACGAGCGTGCAGGATGATGGTCGCGATGGTCTTGACCATCGTGACCATCGCCACTGCGAGCCGAAGTCTGCGGTTGAGTTTCTCAACCGCAAGGCCCGGAGTGATTTTGGCTCTATCAGAGCCAAAATCACTCCCACTGACATCACTAGTGATGTCAGTGGGGCCGGCTTCTGACGGTAGGCGTTCCCTTGGGAACGCCTCCGTCTGGCAGGCATGCCCCCGGCACGCCCACCAAAGGGGGCGTGCTGTCAATCAACATCGACAGCACGCCCCCTTTGATCAGACACAACGAGCGAAGGAAAGTCCTTCGCTTGTCGCGTCTCGCGCATGCACACCATTGACTCACTTGCGCGCGGACAGCCGCTCGCGAGTGGGTCTGAATGAGGCCCATAGTGTTCCTGAGCTTCGATGATAAAATTGAACAAGATGTGAAGGATATAAGATCAAACCTTTACTACAGTATTTGTGGTCTTCATATTGGTTAAAATAAAAATGGGACCTGAACCTATAGATATGGAACAGTGCACATTCATTATCACCCAAATGCAAACAGAACCAGGTGGGGAAGAATGCTTCTTCTATACTATAAACATAAATGACATACTTAATATATACTGTGTAAACATGCATGTATACTGATTCTAATCTCATTATCACCATTCCTGTTTCCCAAGCTTACATACCTTATCATGCCCCGGAAGCCTAAAGCTGCAGTATGTAATCATTTCATGAATGTTTTAGGTCATGCTGTTCTTACTTTCAGGTGTTAGAAGATCAATATACTTATTACTGTACATACTTCTAACTGGTGACTCATTAATGCTTAACTCTTTATGCACAATTTACCAACATCTAAGCCCTAATCTTCTCCTAAGGCTAAGACAACCTATGGCTTGCCTAAGCCGTCCTATTATTATTCAGCTTGATGGCAATAGGCAGGAGCCTATTGGGTTTTTAGAGTACTCTTGGAAAAAAATATGAAAGTGGCCCCATATACTGTAGGTGGAACCAAATCCACTGTAGCTTTGTCCAGCACAAAATTAGATGGGTTAAAATAATATTTGTCACTGCCTAACTGTACTCAACACTTAAATAATCCTAATGACCAATACTGTACAAAAGCATCCTAGCTACTGCCATACAGTACAGAGAGCATCCTAATGATTGCCATACTAGAGAGCATCCTAGCTACTGCCATACAATACAAAGAGAATCCTAATGATTGCCATACATTAGAGAGCATCCTAGCTACTGCTTTACAATACAGGGAGCATGCTAATGATTGCTGTATATTACAGTGCATTCCAGCTACTGCCATACAATACAGAGAGCATCCTAATGATTGCCATACATTACAGAGAGCATTCTAGTGACTGCCATACAATACAGAGCACATTCTTATGACCTTCATATAATAGAGAAATCATATCAAGGAAGAATAGAAAGGAGTTGTCTTAGGTGGCGCACTAATTAAAATTTAACTTTTATTGTCTTTTACTATAAAATGTAAATGTCTACAGCAAAATATTAAAACATACACATACAACATACACTTGTGAATTAGACACAAATAAAGATAATGTTGATTAAAAATGAAAAAGTCTCACTGTGTGTTTTTTCAAATCTTAATAATCAGGTTTACCTACAGTGTGTGTACAGGTGTATACCTGTTATAGCAATGTCTTTCGGTGAAATTGAATCGAGTTTGGAGGTATATAGGCCCTCATTCAGAGCCGGACGCTCTGAGCAGAGCGCACGCTCTGAATGAGGGCCGCCCTCCATAATTCTGGAGCGTCCTCCTGGACACTCGTATAGCTGTGGGTCACCACCCACAGCCTATACGAGCGTGTAGTTTGATGGCCGCGATGGTCGTGACCATCGCGACCATCGAAACTGCGAGCCGAAGCCTGCGGTTGAGGTTTTCAACCGCAAGGCCCGGAGTGATTTTGGCTCTATCAGAGCCAAAATCACTCCCACTGACATCACTAGTGATGTCAGTGGGCCGGCTTCTGACGGTAGGCGTTCCCTTGGGAACGCCCCCGTCAGGGAGGCACGCCCCCGGCACGCCCACCAAAGGGGGCATGCTGTCAATCAACATCGACAGCACGCCCCCTTTGATCAGACACAACGAGCGAAGGACTTTCCTTCGCTCGTCGCGTCTGGCGCATGCGCATGCGCAGTGCACAACATCGACCCACTTGCGAGCGGACAGCCGCTTGCGAGTGGGTCTGAATCAGGCCCATAGTGTCCACTGATTAGAATCGCTTCATAAATGATAGGAAAATCAATTAGGCATATGCTATTGATGTTGGAAGCCTAAAGATACCATATATGGATCAATGGACAGATTATGCATCAATGAGAGTCAAACTGTATCAAGTGTCCTATTAATGGGTAAGTATAGTTGGTTAAATTCCCTCTCAATTGGTTAAAACAATTATTTTAGATAATTATAATATTTATATAATATAGAGAAATCAATCAATTGATATACAAAACAAACATCATCCTAGTGACTACTATACAATACAGAGAACATTCTAGTGATTGCCATACAATAAACAGCATTCTAGGGATTGCCATACAATACAGAGAGCATCATGCTGACTGCCAAACAATACCGGGAGCATAATAGTGGCCAACATACAATATAAAGGGCATCCTAGATGTACCAATTAGACACATCCACTGACATACTCTTCCCCCCTTGCAAGTAGTCCCCTTCAATGAAGTTCATATACAGAAAGGACATGCTTAGTGTAAAAGTCATTATTTAGCATATACATTATGCCATGGCTAAAAGGATAACAGGATAGACTTATTGTCTGAAGCTAACAAGTAAATAGTGTGCACATTGTACCACACTGTCCTATACAGCTTAATGTCTCATACCTTCAGTACAAGTCTAACAGATATCATCAAAGTGCCAGGCTTATAATGAAATGGCATGGGAGCACTCAGTAAGTATAATTATTAGTGCTAATAATACATAGCTTCTTGTTGCTGTCACTTAGCTCACTAATGCTCCCCTACAGATTCACAAGTCTCTATATTGCATCACAATGACATCACAATTGCAAACATTCCCCATACACTGTAATTTCCTATTGCTACCATTTAACTCATTTAGGGGTCTGTTCATTATCAGCGGCCAGACGGGCCCCAAAGATTGTATCCACTTTGCCGTAGGAGGATACTTATCCCGGTTGCAACCTCGGACCTTCTTCCCATAACAAGGAGCGGGGCTTCGAGAACTGATATCTTACAATGGGTGAGAGGGAAAGAATTTAGCTGGAGACTTTTAAATTGTAGCCAATCCCATGTATCAATATAATTTATTAATGATCATTACAAATTCACTGCACAGCCCTGACTCCCTTCTCCTCCTCCTGGCCCGCCTACCTTTTCTATCCAGCCCGCCTGTGTCCTCATCCCAGCCCCACCTCCCCTCCTCATGGCCCGCCTGCCTCCTCTTTCCAGTCCACCTGTGTCCTCATCCCAGCCCCACCTCCTCTCCTCCTGGCCCGCCTACCTTTTCTTTCCAGCCCACCTGTGTCCTCCTCCCAGCCCCACCTGCCCTCCTCATGGCCCGCCTGCCTCCTCTTCCCGGCCCACCTTTGCCCTCCTCCCAGCTCCACCTCCCCTCTTCATGGCCCGCCTACAACCTCTTCTCGATCCGCCTGTGTCCTCCTCCCAGCTCCCCCTCCATTGGCCCACCTGCCTCCTCTTTCCTACCAACCAGCCACCTCTTCCTGGCCCTTCCTGTGTCCTCATCCTCATTTTCCTCCCTTCCTCTGACCCGGCCCACTTACATCCCCTCCTCCGGCATCCCCGTCACCGCACTATACTATATAAGCAGTAGTGGGCCAGCAGTATTTTATATATAGCTGCAGTTTATGCAATGCTGTGTGGAGGTGAAATAATGGTTGTTCTGCACAGATTCAAAATCAAAGTTTCCTTCATAATCACGATTTCAATCACTGGAGAATGTGCATAATACAGTGGTAAGGCGTGAGAGAGAACGCTTTATAAATATACAAACTTATACATCGGGCTTAGATAACATATACACATCTGAGGCACACATATAGAGTATAAGATTGTGGACCTGATTAAGAAGTGACGCAACACAACTGCATCTTTTTGCACATACCACTGCAAAGTCTTTCCCTGGGGTACATCCGCGCGTATGAATGTGCAAGGACTGAGAGGCCCACTTTCAGCATCCGTAGACACTGTAATACCACATTGTGTGTCTTTAGACGCCACCATCAGTTGCATCATCGAAACTTGCACCGGTCCTATCACAGCTGCAGATTTACCCTCGGAGTGTGGCCTCCAGAGTGAACGACTTAGCGTCTGAGTGGACAAACACGCCCACGACATGCCCACAAGACGGACCACCTCCATGCATCTGTTTAGCCACCTCCCAGTCACTGCCCAGCACTTTTCAAAGGGATTTCTGATACCACGCACCTCAATTGCAACAGCACCCCTGTGAGTACACTCTGTGTAACGCCTGCACAGTAGGAGGTGTTTTAGAGATTTTTGCACAGTAGCAAAAAAATCGCTCAACTCCGTGACAATCGATATTGCAGGAGGCTCTTATTCAGGAGGCCCTGTGTGTAGACTCTGAAAGATAACATGTGGCCTCTTATATATCTATACTAATATAATTGGAAGGTTGTGTCTGTCTGTTTGTTCCAAGTTGGTCCAAAAACTACTGAACCGATTGTCATGAAAACTGCATCATTATGTAGTGGAAACTCCTAGAAATA
This sequence comes from Taudactylus pleione, assembly GCA_031769625.1. NCBI lineage: Eukaryota > Metazoa > Chordata > Amphibia > Anura > Myobatrachidae > Taudactylus > Taudactylus pleione. The sequence goes on along the minus strand of JAUIMM010000275.1, from coordinate 13,049,187 downwards.
ACCTGCACTTTGTTTTTGTCACGGCCAGGGTATTTCAGCATGGCGCTAGGCGGGTGTTACCTGTGAGGTTGTTGTGGCGCGGGCTGTCTGGTGGCGGAGCTGGTGTCTGGCGGGGGGCTTTGGCTGCGCGCTTTGTTGTGCGGGCCTGTTGTCACTCTGCACTGGTAAGGCCTGGCAGCGTCTCCGTTCCGTTTGGCATGGGCGCCGCCATCTTGCCTTCTGGCCATGTGATGCGGCTGGCCAATCCTGGTGAGTCACATGTTCCCTCCGGCCAGTAACAGCACGGCATGGGGTATTTAGGAAGGGTCAGTGCCTTCCTTCTTTGCCAGTGCAACGTGTATCTCAGCTTACCTGAGTGGGAGTTCTCTGTGCTTATCCTGTTCCTGTGAATTCGCTGTCTGCCAGTCTGCCTGTCAGCTCCTAGCTTCTGCTGGACTGCCCCGCTTCCTCCATCACGCTTGCCCATACCTGAGTGCCTGAGCCTGCTGACATCCTGCTCATTTGCCTTAGTTCACTACCTGCATACCTGGCTATTATTTTCCTGCATCACTACCTGCATACCTGGTTGATTATTTTCAGTCTCACTACCTGCACACCTGGACAGCTCTAATTGTTTCTACTTGGACATTAACCCATTACTCCCACCACAGAACTCTTGTGCACATTTATATATTCCTGGACTTTTATTTACTGCCATATTTTATGTCTACTCAAGCACTTATTAAAAAACCTAGTTTTTTATTCAAATCCATTTCTGTGATCGCTCCTGCTACCACCCCGGGTCCACAAACAACCCAGAACATAACAGTTTTATCTCAGACCGTCTAGTTAAAGCTGAGCAATAACAAAAACAAAATGTATTGACATCAGCAATGTAAGAGATAGGTGTAGCCCCATGCGTGCGGCGGGTAAGGGGTGGGGGCGAGAGGGGCTTTGGGTCCGCGGTCACTTGTATAAAATAGGCTACATAGCAGGGTTGCCTACCCTCCCGATTCGGGCGGGAGCCTCCCGATAAACGGGTGCAGCTCCCGCCCCCCCGGAAAGGGCTCCCGCCTGCCGACGATCCCCCGTAACCCCCTGCCAATACCTGTTAAATCCCCGCAGTGGGGGGAGAGGGCGCTGACATGATTTGCTTCATTTTGGCCCCGCCCCCTTCACAATGCCTATTTTTTGGCATTGTGTAGCGGGGGCGGGGCCAAAATGACGCGATCACATGGCCCCGCCCCCTGTCGCACCCGCAAAACAACCTCAGCCCATCCAGGCACGCCCCCTTTTGCCAGCCACACCCCCTGTTCTGCCGATCTGGCTGCTCCCTCCCGGAAGGAGCAGCCAGATGGTCAGCAAGTATGCTACATAGCAGTCTGTGCACAGGGCACATAGTTACATTGGTGTGAGTGGTGGGTGAATAGGATAGGCTGCATAGCGGTCTGTGCACAGGGCACACAGTGACATAGGTGTGAGTGGTGGGTGAATAGGATAGGTTACATAGCGGTCTGTGCACAGGGCACACAGTGACATAGGTGTGACTGGTGGGTGAATAGGATAGGCTACATAGCAGTCTGTGCACAGGGCACACAGTGACATTGGTGTGAGTGGTGGGTGAATAGGATAGGCTACATAGCAGTCTGTGCACAGGGCACACAGTGACATTGGTGTGAGTGGTGGGTGAATAGGATAGGTTACACAGCAGTCTGTGCACAGGGCACACAGTGACATTGGTGTGAGTGGTGGGTGAAGGCGCTGCTGCCACCAGTCTGTATAGCGCTGCTGGTCACATGGGCCACTCCCGCGACAGGGCCACTATGCAAAGCAATACAACTACAATACCTCAAATAAAAGTATGTTGGAAGAGATTATAAAATCGTGGACGAAGCCACGGGCAACAGCTAGTATATCATATATTTATATATGAACAGTTACATAAATGATAACCTTAAGAAGAAACAAATGAGCAGCATTAGATAGATATGATGTTAGAAGGGTTTAAACGGGACACAGAACCATCAAGCTCAACCCTTCATAAATTCTAATAATGTTGATCTGGAGGAAATGCATTTTTCTTACTGCTTTTCAATATAGCGTTCCTTGAGGTCACATTTGTATCCACTTTATAGATAAAGAGGAACCTCTGAGGGACACAAGTGTGCTTTTTTTGCTCCTTAAAATGATTGAGAAACAGCCGACTTTGCTTCATTGCCACTTAGTGACCAGACAGATTTCTCTTCAGGTTTCAGGAGATAAAGTGATTACTGGAGGCCAGGTCTGGACTGTAGGGCTGATTGCTCAATTCATCAAATCCACTGTGTCTCAGTACAAGCAACTTATCTTTGCACATTGTGAAGAGAGAAATTGTGAAGAGGCAAGACCCCCTCAGTTTCCTGTGAGGCTCCATCTTTATGGTGTCCTGAATATTCTGTAATTTAATGAACTATGGGCCTGATTCAGACATGGGTGCAATGTTGAACCGGGAACTCAAACCCCTGGTATGTCTTCTGGGATCCAATGTTACCACTCTGTGAAGTTTTCGTCCAAATCCATCCAGTTGAAGGCTCAGAATAGGCTCCACGGGTCCGAACAGACTCCCTGGGTCAAAGTTCTGCTCAGCATACACCAATGGGAGGTCTGACCGGGACCCTAACCCACCTAAAACCTGGCCAGGATCCAACTGGACCACTTCACGTTGGTTTTATCCGTATCGGTGCAGACGTTTCCGAATGTATAACTAGACAGACAGACAAACAAACAGACCAATGAATTATATATATATATACGCAAGGAGACCCCTGTACCCCAGGGATCAGGCGGCACTCAGCGGACTTGCTGCACTATACTACTATTGCCACTTACGTTAACCTGTGCTTTTTAAATATTTGTCTGATTAGCTTTTATTTATATGTGCACTGCTCACTTTTAAATATTCTATGATTTTGTTTGTTCACAGTTGCTCTCTCTGGGAGCAGCAGAGGTCCGCGGCCCGGGGATCAAAGTTAGAAGAAGAGTTCTTCTTTAGAAAAGATGTAAACAATGAAGGGGATTCCTCAGAGTTAAGATTTTCTTGATGTTGAAAGTATACCCGGGGCATCACATATTCCTTTCAGAGATGTTTGTTTACTATTGCCCGGTAACAGTTTCCTAGACAACACTGGGGGAGTTCCTTGCCGGTCTAGACGCAGAGTGATGAGGTCACTGTGCTCCACGAGATGACGCTGGTCACGGAAAGCAGCTGGTGCTAGATTTTTCTTTGATGCACTTGGGTATATAGGTAAGCTTATTTTTGCTTTATATGTTTAATGTATATCCTGATGAAAAGACCGTGTAGGTCTTGAAACGTCGATTTATGGAATAAAATCTATTTGCTACTTTTGGAAGTCCGCTGAGGGCCCCGTGATCCCTGGGGTACAGGGGTCTCCTTGCGTATATTTATCACAGATGGATGGCACCCCGGCATAAAACGTGATATTGTGAGTGCCCCTCTACATGCATTGATATATATATATATATTAGGGGTGTGCACCGGCCACTTTTCGTGTTTTGTGTTTTGGTTTTGGATCTGGATCTTTCTTCGTGTTTTGGATCTGGATTGGTTTTGCCAAAACCACCCTTCCGTGTTTTGGGTTCTGGGTTTTGTGTTTTGGATCTGTATTTTTTTGAAAAAAAGCATAAAAACAGCTAAAATCACAGAATTTGTAGGTTTTTCTGCTCCTATGCTATTATTAACCTCAATAACCTTAATTTCCACTCATTTCCAGTCTATTCTGAATACCTCACACCTCACAATAGTGTTTTTATGTCCAAAAGGTTGCACCGAGGTAGCTGGATGACTATGCTAAGCGACACGAGTGGGCGGCACAAACACGTGACCCATCTAGGCGTGAAACTGCAGTGGCAGACAGGATGGCATTGAAAAACTAGGCCCCAAACTGTACATAATGCAAAGAAAAAAAAGAGGTGCAAGATGGAATTGTCCTTGGGCCCTCCCACCCACCCTTATGTTGTATAAACAGGACATGCACACTTTAACAAACCAATCATTTCAGCGCCAGGGTCTGCCACACAACTGTGGCTGAAATGATTGGTTCGTTTGGGCCCCCACAAAACAAGCTGGCAATTAATCTGTCCCTGCACAAACTGGCTCTACGGAGGCAAGAAGTCGTCCTCATCCTCCTCATCCACAGATTCCTCACCCTCTTCAGTGTTATGTACATCCTCATCCTCACAGAGTATTAATTCGTCCCTGCTGGAACCACAGGTCCCTCTGTACGTTCTGGAGGCTGGTCTCCCTGGAAGAGTTGATCATTCATTTTATGAACATCATCTTCTCCACATTTTGTGGAAGCAACCTCCTACGCCTTTCGCTAACAAGGTTCCCGGCTGCACTAAACACTCTTTCGGAGTACACACTGGAGGGGGGGCAACTCAGGTAAAATAGAGCCAGTTTGTACAGGGACCTCCAAATTGCTTCTTTTTCCTGCCAGTACAGGTACGGACTGTCTGACATGCCTACTTGGATGCTGTCACCGATGTAATCCTTTAACAGACAGACGCACGCTTGTCGCTGCTGCTTTGAGGATTCAAGTGCGGCTACAGCCCACACAATTCACAAAGACAGAAAAAAGAAGAAGAATATTTTTATTCTTTGTGTAGCACACTTTGAGGGTGTCACCACCCTTTAACAGACAGACGCACGCTTGTCGCTGCTGCTTTAAGGATGCAGGTGCGGCTACAGCCCACACATTTCACAAAGACCGAAAAAAAAAGAACAATATTTTAATTGTTTGTGTAGCACACTTTGAGGGTGTCACCACCCTTTAACAGACAGACGCACGCTTGTCGCTGCTGCTTTAAGGATGCAGGTGCGGCTACAGCCCACACAATTCACAAAGACAGAAAAAAGAAGAATATTTTTATTGTTTGTGTAGCACACTTTGAGGGTGTCACCACCCTTTAACAGACAGACGCACGCTTGTCGCTGCTGCTTTGAGGATGCAAGTGCGGCTACATCGCACACAAGTCACAAACACATAAAAAAAATAGTTTTTTATTTTTTGGAGCACTTCGTGAGTTACACCACCCTTTAACAGACAGACGCACGCTTGTCGCTGCTGCTTTAAGGATGCAGGTGTGGCTACAGCCCACACAATTCACAAAGACAGAAAAAAGAAGAAGAATATTTTTATTGTTTGTGTAGCACACTTTGAGGGTGTCACCACCCTTTAACAGACAGACGCACGCTTGTCGCTGCTGCTTTGAGGATGCAAGTGTGGCTACATCGCACACAAGTCACAAACACATTAAAAACATTTTTAGATTTTTTGGAGCACTTTGAGAGTTACAACACCCTTTAACAGACAGACGCACGCTTGTCGCTGCTGCTTTGAGGATGCAAGTGCGGCTACAGCCCACACAATTCACAAAGACAGAAAAAAAAAGAACAATATTTTAATTGTTTGTGTAGCACACTTTGAGGGTGTCACCACCCTTTAACAGACAGACACACGCTTGTCGCTGCTGCTTTAAGGATGCAGGTGCGGCTACAGCCCACACATTTCACAAAGACAGAAAAAAAAAGAACAATATTTAAATTGTTTGTGTAGCACACTTTGAGGGTGTCACCACCCTTTAACAGACAGACGCACGCTTGTCGCTGCTGCTTTGAGGATGCAGGTGGAATCTAGACGGGATTTGGAACCGAGGACACACTACCTCCATCAATTGTCTAAATCCCACTGCACTAATGTCGGATACCGGACGCACGTCTAACACCAACATAGCAGTCAAGGCCTCAGTTATACGTTTTGCTTCAGGATGACTGCTGTCGTACTTCATCCTCATCGCTAGGGACTGTTGTAGGGTCAATTGTTTAGTAAAAGTAGTAATGTTCCTATTTCCTCTCTGGGATGATGAACAACTCCCAGCAGCAGCAACAGCACTAGTAGGAAGTGGTTCTTGATCTTTCCCTATTTTATTTTTATCAGAGAAAGTTTGGTCCTCCATTTATGTTATATTGATATATATACGTGCGGCTAAAGCGCACACAAACACAGAAAATATTTTTTTATTTTTGCTGGAGAGTAGTGCACTTTGTGGGTTACACCACCCTTTAAGAAATGAGCCAGCCGGCTCTTTACTTATGGGACACAGGCGCACGCTTGGCGCTGCTCCTTTGTTGATGCACGTGCAGCCACAGTGCACACAAGTCACAAACACAGAAAATATATATTTTTTTGGTTTGGAGTGTACTTTGGGGGTTACAGAACCCTTTAACGGTCAAGCCAGCCGGCCCTTTACTTATGACACAGGCGCACGCTTGGCACTACTTTGTTGATGCACGTGCGGCTACTGCGCACACAATTCACAAACACAGAAAATAAAATTTTTTTTGGTTTGGACTGGAGTGTACTTTGGGGGTTACAGCACCCTTTAACGGTCAAGCCAGCCGGCCCTTTACTTATGACACAGACGCACGCTTGGCACTACTTTGTTGATGCACGTGCGGCTACTGCGCACACAATTCACAAACACAGAAAATAAATTTTTTTTTGGTTTGGACTGGAGTGTACTTTGGGGGTTACAGCACCCTTTAACGGTCAAGCCAGCCGGCCCTTTACTTATGACACAGGCGCACGCTTGGCACTACTTTGTTGATGCACGTGCGGCTACTGCGCACACAATTCACAAACACAGAAAATAATTTTTTTTTTGGTTTGGACTGGATTGTACTTTCGGGGGTTACAGCACCCTTTAACGGTCAAGCCAGCCGGCCCTTTACTTATGACACAGGCGCACGCTTGGCACTACTTTGTTGATGCACGTGCGGCTACTGCGCACACAATTCACAAACACAGAAAATAATTTTTTTTTTGGTTTGGACTGGAGTGTACTTTGGGGGTTACAGCACCCTTTAACGGTCAAGCCAGCCGGCCCTTTACTTATGACACAGGCGCACGCTTGGCACTACTTTGTTGATGCACGTGCGGCTACTGCGCACACAATTCACAAACACAGAAAATAATTTTTTTTTTGGTTTGGACTGGAGTGTACTTTCGGGGGTTACAGCACCCTTAACGGTCAAGCCAGCCGGCCCTTTACTTATGACACAGGCGCACGCTTGGCACTACTTTGTTGATGCACGTGCGGCTACTGCGCACACAATTCACAAACACAGAAAATAATTTTTTTTTTGGTTTGGACTGGAGTGTACTTTCGGGGGTTACAGCACCCTTAACGGTCAAGCCAGCCGGCCCTTTACTTATGACACAGGCGCACGCTTGGCACTACTTTGTTGATGCACGTGCGGCTACTGCGCACACAATTCACAAACACAGAAAATAATTTTTTTTTGGTTTGGACTGGAGTGTACTTTCGGGGGTTACAGCACCCTTTAACGGTCAAGCCATCCGGCCCTTTACTTATGACACAGGCGCACGCTTGGCACTACTTTGTTGATGCACGTGCGGCTACTGCGCACACAATTCACAAACACAGAAAATAAATTTTTTTTTGGTTTGGACTGGAGTGTACTTTGGGGGTTACAGCACCCTTTAACGGTCAAGCCAGCCGGCCCTTTACTTATGACACAGGCGCACGCTTGGCACTACTTTGTTGATGCACGTGCGGCTACTGCGCACACAATTCACAAACACAGAAAATAATTTTTTTTTTGGTTTGGACTGGAGTGTACTTTCGGGGGTTACAGCACCCTTAACGGTCAAGCCAGCCGGCCCTTTACTTATGACACAGGCGCACGCTTGGCACTACTTTGTTGATGCACGTGCGGCTACTGCGCACACAATTCACAAACACAGAAAATAATTTTTTTTTGGTTTGGACTGGAGTGTACTTTCGGGGGTTACAGCACCCTTTAACGGTCAAGCCAGCCGGCCCTTTACTTATGACACAGGCGCACGCTTGGCACTACTTTGTTGATGCACGTGCGGCTACTGCGCACACAATTCACAAACACAGAAAATATATTATTTTTTTAGCACTTGGGGGGAGCACCCCTGATGGACAGAGCACCCCCTGGACAACACTACAGCACTCCTTTAGGACTGGGACACTGCACAGGACTTTGGAGTGGACACAGCCCCTATGGAGAACTGACTGCACAACACAGTCCAGCCAGCCCCTATGGACTTTGAAGTAGTGGACACAGCCCCTATTAACAACAGCAGCACAGCACAACACAGCCAGCCCCTATGGACTTTGAAGTAGTGGACAACAGCAGCACTACACTACACTACACTACACAGCCCTAACTCCCACCCTCCCTCTTCACTGTCCACAGCCGAGTGAGAAAATGGCGCCGACGTGGGTACCTTATATAGGATCCAAAACCCGCGAGACTCGGAAGGCGGGATGATGACGTTTTGCCTCGATTTCAGATCCGAGTCAGGCGGGAAAAGTCGAGCCTGATTCGGATCGGACTCGGATCGGGGGGGCTCGGGGGGGTTCGGATTTCAGAAATCCGAACCCGCTCACCCCTAATATATATATATATATATATATATATATATATATATTTGAGATGTGTGCCGACCCTCGTGTTTTGGTCTTGGATCTGGATCTGGTTTTGGATTTTTTTCCTTGGTGTTTTGTTTTCGTGTTTTGGTTTTGGATCTGGATTTTTTTCTGAAAAAAAACATAAAAGCAGCTAAAATTACATAAAATGGGCCTGTTTTTGTTCCTACAGTATAATTAACCTCAATAACATTTATTTCCAGTAATTTCCAATTTTGACCACCTAACAATATTATTTGCTTCATCTAGTTAAGGCAAAAAGGTTGTATCCAGCTAGCTGGCTGACTAAGCTAAGTGACACAGAGGGCGGCACTAACATGTGGCAGTTCAGCTTCTAATTTCCAACACGGATACAGTGTGTTATACAGTGTGGGTTGCATACACCAATAATGCACTTACTGTGACAGCAGTGTCGGCAGAGCAGGGTTGCTGACAGTGTCCTCAGTACATGGAATGGCAGTTCTGCGGTGCTGGCAGTGTCCTCAGTGAAGGGTACCGGTGATGTCGGCAGTGCGGGGGTGCCAGCTGTGTCTTTAGTGCAGGTTTGCTGACTGTGTCGGCAGTGCGGGGGTGCAGCGGTGTCTTTGTGCAGGTTTGCTGGCTGTGTCGGCAGTACGGGGGTGCCAGCGGTGTCTTTAGTGCTGGTTTGGTGGCTGTGTCGACAAAGCGGGTGTGCAGCGGTGTCTTAGTGCAGGTTTGCTGGCTGTGTCAGCAGTGCGGTGGTGCCAGCAGTATCTTTAGTGCAGGCTTGCTGGCTGTGTCGGCAGTGTGGGGGTGCCAGCGGTGTCCACATTGCAGGTTTGCTGACTGTGTTGGCAGTACGGGGGTTGCTGGTGGTGTCCTCAGTACATGGAATAGCAGTGCTGCAGTGCTGGCAGTGTTCTCAGTGAAGGGTACCGGTGATGTCGGCAGTGTGGGGGTGCCAGCGGTGTCTTTAGTGCAGGTTTGCTGGCTGTGTCGGCAGTTCCGGGGTGCTGGTGGTGTCCTTAGTACGTTGGGCAGCAGTGCAGGAGTGTCGGCAGCGGTGGTGTTGGCAGCGGGGGATGCTGCCAGTGGAGGTGCTGGGGGTGTTGGCAGCGGGGGGTGACGGCAGTGTCAGGCGGCGGGAGATGGCGGGCGCCATCTTATTTTTCATCCTTTGTGCTGTTTTCAATGGGCTTAACGCTGATTGGCTGAGAGTCGTGACAGACGGCTCTCTCAGCCAATCAACTTTAAGCCTGCTCAAAATAAAACCTTGCGACTTGACAGAGGGGTCGCGAGGTATTGACTCCGGTCAGGGATACGGGGCAGGCAGGGAGATCCGAGCTGAGCTCGGATTGCCCCGGAATTCGGGTGGGTTCGGATCTCTGAGATCCAAACCCGCTCATCTCTAATATATATATATATATATTAGAGATGAGCGGTTCGGATTCTGTGGAATCCGAACTGCTACGAACATAGGGGATCCGAGTCCACCCGAACCCTGTTTGGGTGTTCCCCGCCTGACTCTGATCCCCGTTCGGGGCCAAACGGCGGCTGCCTGATGTCAGATTCTCACTAGAGAATCCGACATCAGGGCTTCTCCAGTGTAGGGCAGACCGCTGTGATAGCAGTCTGCCCTACACAGAACAAACACACAGCCGCCAGCGGCAGCTGTGTGTTTGTTACAGCAGCCAATGAGAGTCACACAGACTCTCATTGGCTGCTGCATGGAGGGAGCCGGCTGGAGCTCACTCATGAGCTCCGTCTTCCGGCTCCCTCCTCGTCGCGTGGCAGCAGAGCGGACGGCGGCTGGAGTGGGGATACAGGTAAAAAAAAAAAATTTTAATGTGTGTATGGGGGCCTGCTAATGAATGGGCCTACTACTGGGGGGGCATACTACTGGGGGGGCCTGCTAATGGGGGGGGCCTGCTAATGGGGGGCCTACTACTGGGGGGCATACTACTGGGGGGCATACTACTGGGGGCCTGCTTATGGGGGCATGCTACTGGGGGGGCATACTACTGGGGGCCAGCTAATGGGGGCATACTACTGGGGGGGCATACTACTGGGGGCCTGCTTATGGGGGCATACTACTGGGAGGGCATACTACTGGGGGCCTGCTTATGGGGGCATACTACTGGGGGCCAGCTAATGGGGGGCATACTACTGGGGGGGCCTTCTTATGGGGGCATACTACTGGGGGGCATACTACTGGGGGCCAGCTAATGGGGGGCATACTGCTGGGGGGGCATACTACTGGGGGCCAGCTAATGGGGGGCAAACTACTGGGGGGCTTACTACTGGGGGCCTGCTTATGGCGGCATACTACTGGGGGCGCATACTACTGGGGGCTTGCTTATGGGGGCATACTACTGGGGGGGCATACTACTGGGGGCATACTACTGGGGGCCTGCTTATGGGGGCATACTACTGGGGTGGCATACTACTAGGGGCCAGTTAATGGGGGGCATACTACTGGGGGGCATACTACTGGGGGCCTGCTAATGGGGGGCATACTACTGGGGGCCTGCTAATGGGGGGCTTACTACTACTGGGGGCACTGCATAGGGGGCCCTACTACTAAGGGGACTGCATAGGGGGCATCACTACTGGGGACATTGTGTAAGGGACACCACTGCTGGGGGCATTGTGTAAGGGACACCACTGCTGGGGGCATTGTGTAAGGGACACCACTGCTGGGGGCATTGTGTATAAGGGTCACTACTGTGGGCATTGTGTAAAAGGGTCACTACTGTGGGTATTGTGTAAAAGGGGCACTACTGTGGGAATTGTATAAAAGGGTCACTACTGTGTGTCGTAACATAAATAAGAGACACTACTTTATGGTGTAATGTGAATCGGGCACTATGTGTGGTGTAATGTGAATAAGATTGTGCACTGTGACTCCTTGGGCTGTAGCCCACTTTGAAAACAAGTACTCTGATTCTGCTGGCCGTACCCCACTGGGTGGGTGCACTACTTTTCATTTCTGCCACTGCTGTGTGGCAATGTGTCATAGATGTGCTTAATACTGTGGTGTCTGTGCCGCTGCGCCGCTGCTTTGTCGCTCACTGCAACCTTTGGCCAATAATGTTGAAAACAATATTATAACCTGTGAGGAGGTCTAAATTGACTGGAAATTAAAAAAAATATTGAGGTTAATAATACTCTAGGAAGAAAAAAAAAGCAATTTATGTGATTTTAGCTTTTTTGTAAATTTTTGTAAAAAAATCCAAATCCAAATCTAAAGCCTGACGACGAATTAGAACCAAATCCAAATCCGGCAAAAATGTTCCGGCGCACATCCCTAATATATATATATATATGGCTACTGCTATTACTACTATTGTGCAGTTGTACGTCTTGACAAAGGTTCCTGCTGGTGACATAAATGTTGGCTATCTGACTACTTTTACTATGGAAGAACATTAAAAGGATTGTGCTTTACCTTTTGAAAACCCTGGTGAGTGCCTCTCATATTACTTCTCTCTCTCTCTCGTGAATATACCTACTGTACTGTATGTTTTTTATACTGCACGTGACCTGAAGCATTTTGCTGCAAAAGTAATATCCTGTCACATCGGTAGATTTATACCATACAAATTGAGGTAGCAAAAATACATTTTATTATAGAAATCGAACACAAATACATGCGGAATTGTATTAACATCTTAAACTGTGGCTTGATGAAATATTACAGAACATTGTATTTACATACTGAAACAATATTAATATATACCGTTCTTAATGCAAAATATGAATAAATAAATACATGCATACGTGAAATTCATAAATACAAATATAAATAATATAATAAATATAATAAATAATAAATACAAAAGTGATGGGACATAAACCAGAGCTTAGCAACTAAGGTCTCCAGCTGCCCGTCTAGACTTTTCACTAGCAGGGCATGCTGCTACTTGTAGTTCCACAACTGATAGCGAGCCACTGGTGTCCTAAGCCTAGTTTAAACAAATTTAAATATCAGTTTCCATGAGGTATTGTAGACAATGATTATAGTAGCACCATCATTGTTTCACATTATAACTTTTGGTTTCAAAGTCTCTGTTTGATGGGGACCAAGCATTACAATAGCATAGGTGTGCCCAGAAGCTGGTACAGGGGATGCCTCAAAGAGATCTCCCAGCGGTGCATGCAAAAATTTCCCTGAGAAGCGCTCGGATGGGATTCGCAGGGACAGAGCTTTCTCGCAAGCTCAGTCCCTGCATGTGATATTTGATACATCCTTGCAATTTATTAAAATATCACATTGAGAATTTGGACGAATTTATCACATCCCATCCGCATCTGAAATTCGGATTGTGATAAATATGCCCCTAATTCCCATATATATAGTGCTGTGTGTGTTACATATACTGTATAGCAGCTGTAACTAGACGTAAACTAAAACTTTTTAGAAAGGAAAAGTGGTCGTTTCCTATAGCAACCAATCAGATTCTAGCTGTCATTTTCTAGAGCGTACTACATAAATGCTAGATAGAATCTGATTGGTTGCTATATTCAACACCTCCATTTTTCCTTTAGAGGCGTTTTAGTAAATCTAGACCCTTAGGGGTATATTTACTAAAGTGAGTTTTTTTAGAAATTGAGATGTTGCCTATAGCAACCAATCAGATTCTACTTAACATTTAACTAGCACCTTCTAGAAGATAATAGCTAGAATCTGACTGGTTGCTATGGGCAACATCACTTCTAAAAACTATCACTTTAGTAAATATACCCCTTAGCATCTGTATCTATATCATTATTCCATCATTTTTCTTGGGATTAGTATGAAATGTACGGAGTTCTATTGTTAAAGGGTTCTTCTCAGGACAGTGCTCGGGCTCCAGTTGATGCTCATTGGGCGAACAGATGGCATTCCTGTTTGCGCACATGCATGGGTGATACCAACAAAATATTGATCCGCCAATGAAAAACAGCAGAACTGTCGGCCACCCGAGCATGACAGCTTCACCGATCTCCTGCTGCTGGACGCTCGTACAGTATGAGAAGCAAACCTCTCTCAGGATATTGACTGCTGTCAGTGTCACAGGTATGAGGACGAGAATTCCAGCGAGGATGTAACTGATGCCTGCGGTGAGCAGTAGGCAGCTGCGGTTCCTTGCGTTCTTTTTGCAGCATTGGTTAAAGAGCATGCCAAGAACTGTATTGATAACCCCAAAAACTGCTATCAGCACTGCAAACGACATGAGAACTCTTGCGGCCTTCAAATCGGCGGTCATCGGCACAGATGCGGAATAGTACTGGCAGGACATTGGGTAGTGGCTCTGCCTAACGCAGGTCATCCAGAGTCCATCCCAACGGCTTATCCATTGGCCATCAATACGCCTGCCGAAGGCATTGCTTTCGACTACGATGGCCAGTCTCCAGTGGGGCATTCCGCAGACAGCAAATGTGAGTACAGTGGCAATGCCCACCAGTATCATCCCAATGGTCTGGACTACGCAGAGCACCATGGTGTCTTCCTATGCCAGTTCTGGGCAGAGAATTTCTCAGTATGGGGCAGTCACAGCTTTTTCTCTTGTCTTGCTGTGTGCTCAGGTCTGCTTCAATGGCAGGCAGCAGTGTGGTACTGTCCAATTTATTTAGGCTGGGGCACGTGCAGCAACGGGATGTGGCTTATTCAGGATGTCCCTTCTACACACATTACACAGACTCAACGACTCAACGCACTGACTCCTCAGGCTAATAATCTCCTGCGCTGAACGAGAAGGAAAAAAAAAAACATATCTAGGAGAGTAATAGGAGTAGCTGCAGCTCACGTGTGTGGTATGTGATTTGTACAGTCTGTTACACTTGGTACATGATGTACAGCATCGCGCTGTACTGTACATTAGTGCACATCTGCACTTGTTCAGGAATGTAATGCAAGCTGCCCGCTTTCTGCCACATTCCAGCTGCTAAATATACTGTATGATCATCGTTTCTAAAACTACAGTACTGTAGGATTTCAGTTTCAGTTTTTTATTTTAACAGAATTGAAGCAATGGACCATAAATAGTGACAAGAGTTGTCATTATTACTTTTAGATTATTATTAGACAATAATTATACATTTTTTTCTTAAATGAGGGTAAAATAGTGAACATACATGTTTTTTTTTCTGATTTTAAGTTACATTTACCAATCAGATTTCCCACATGTTATACATTTTATTTTCCCTCCAATAGGATCATTTTATACTATCCCTCGAACCGAAGGCACAGGAACAATAAATCAGAGGTGCACGCAGTTACAATTCGTTCACATATGGACGATGTTTTGTCTACTGCACATGCGTCAAAGCTGTTCTGCGCATGTGCCGCGATGCTCTTACAACACCGGTCGCGATGTGTATTTTGACGCATACGTGTTGCGACTGTATTCGGGCCGTGTCACGGTCCACGGCTGTGTATCCGGACGCAGTGTGATTGGCAATAGGGTTGCTCAGAGGTCCGATGATGCGACTGATGTTCATCCAACGCTGCGTCTTTGGGCCCAATTCAGAGATGTATGCAATGTCAATATTTACACAGTTGAGGAATTATCGGCTGACTGCGCATGTGTCACGGTCACACTGCGCACGTGCCAAGGTACCAGCAGTGAGGGTTTCTTCGTAAATGATTGACAGTCAGGGACCGTTTTGGAGCGGGAACAGGGAGTGGCAGCAAAAACACAGTCGTGTCTGTCGTGATTGTTTTTGTGGCTTGTCTAAAACTCTGATCCCGTATACAGAAAACATGGCACCAGTGTCTCAGTTCCCATGGCCATCCTGTGTGACTGTAGGGGTTACTGTCAGGATTCCACAGCCAACACTGACTGTCAGGATTCTGGAGCCGACATTGTGACAGCGGGGATTCTGACCGCCGGGATATCGTACCGAACCCTCGGACAATTCTCTCTCCAGCTCCAGAGGGTCTTTTTTTTTCATGTTGTTAGAAAACTTTTGTATTTCATTTTAGGCTACTTAATTTCACTCAAAATGAAAGATTTTGCTCAATATCTATTAGATTATTATCTTTAAACTGATATGGGAAAAAAAGAGTGAGTTCAGGTGCAGTATTTCTGCCAATTCAAGTGATCAGTCTAGGTTTCCTGTGCATGGGACACAGAGAGACAAGGAGGCTCATCCAGGACAGTGAGATCTCATCCAGTGTCCCCAGGATGTCTGCAACCATCAGTATCTCAGCAGTGACCTTCACCCCTTTACTACAGCTTCTACCATTATTCTCTCCAAGTTCAGAGCTTTACGGAAATACAGAAACAGGACTTTCAAAGTTTGACAAATGATAGTAATTACTTAGTCAATTACCCAGCTCAGTTTGAATAGCACAAACTCGTGCTTAGGTGTGTGCCAGTGATCACACCCATGTATTGCCTATGGGAAACAAAGAGCCTTAGTTCATATGAATCTGGATTTTTAGTGAGTCTGCAAAATCTGTAGGTCAATTTAGTGTCATCTGCTGTTTAGCAAGACTGTGCTGAGCTGCCAAGGAAAGGGAGGAACTCATTTGGCACAGGTTTCTCCTTTATGTGAAGATCTGACAAATATAGTAAAATAAATAATTTTGCAAAGAGCATAGAGCTGTTGGGAATATGTGTGTACAGTGGTGGTTTAGCAGAGTATTGTACACACACACTAGTGGAATTGTATTTGACCCAATCACAAATCCAGTGGCTTAACCAGTAGTGTGTCACAAGCCGCCACTTTGTCTTGTTTGACAACAGTGCTCCGGATGGCCCACTCAGGCCCGATGCTAAGAGACCTGTCTGCTGCTCCGTGAGGTCCTCCTACCTGGCTGCTCCCTCATCTCCGTCTTGTCCTGATTGGATCACTCTCCTTTGTCACCTCTGCTGATTCTCTGCTCGGATGCCGGCTATAGCGTTCAGCATGTGTCTTCCGATTCCGTGTGTGGAGATAATGCTCGTGGTGTGTTCCAGTACCTCCTGTCCAGCGTGTATCTCAACAGCCTCAGCCTCACTGTGGCATCTGCGTGGACTTTTGGTTATTTACATTGTGGCAGTATCAGCCGCACTGCTGCGTCTGAGTGGAATTTTAGTCACCAACCTCACAGCAGTTTCAGCCACACTGCTGCATCTGAGTGGACTTTTGTTACTAGATCATGGCTGTCTCAGCCGCATCAAGGCCATTAGGCCACAGCTCAGCAAAAAACTCTCACGACTGCCTCGGTCACAACTAGGCCATAAGGCTGCGTCCCAGCCAAGTACACATCAGCCTTCAAGGCTGCAACTTGGCCATAAGGCCACACCACAGCCAAGTACACATCAGCCCCCAAGGCTGCAACTTGGCCACAAGGCCGCACCTCATCCAAGTATATATCAGCCCCTAAGGCTGCAACTTGGTCACAAGGCCGCACCCCAGCCAAGTACACATCAGCCCTCAAGGCTGCAACTTGGCCTCAAGGCCGCATTCCAGCCAAGTACACATCAACCTTCAAGGCTGCTACTTGGCCACAAGGTCGCACCTGAGCCAAGTATATATCAACCCCCAAGGCTGCAACTTGGCCATAAGACCACACCCCAGCCAAGTACACATCAGCCCTCAAGGTTACAATTATCATTTTACTCACATCTCAAACCTTGTACACATCAGCACTCGAGATTGCAACTCGGCCATAGGTCTGCATCTCCTACCTTGTTGTCATCAGACCTTTCTGACTACTGCAGACCTTAAGGCTACTTTCCTACCCAGTCTTCTTCAGATCCTTTGTGTTCCTCATTTCTGATTACAGTACCTAACCATTCTTACACAGTGAAACTACCCAGGGATTCATTACATTATAGTCGGCCACACAAACAGAGATAGACGAGCCATCTGTCCTTACCATGGATCCCACTCAAAACCCAGCCCAAGGCCTAGCTGCACAAATTCAAGCCTTAACCCAAAAGGTCCAAGAACTGTTACTCCGGGTTGAGGACACCTCGATTTTCTTCTGCTCAGGCCGCAGTTCGAGAGCCAAAATTGAACCTTCCTGACCGCTTCTCAGGGAATCGTAAAGACTTTAAGAACTTCAGAGAGAGCTTCAAATTGTATTTCAAATTGCGTCCCCAATCCTTTGCTCCTTTGCTCCAGGGTGATCCTCAAACCTGGGCATTTGGACTTCGATCTACCCATGCAGCACTTCACTCCGTTGACTCCTTCTTTCCCGCCCTTGGTCTTTTGTATGATGATCCAGAGAAAGCAGCTATGGCCGAAGCTAGTCTTTGATCCTTAAGGCAAGGGCAGAAAGCAGCAAAAGATCAATACACAGAGTTTCGCAAGTGGCCAATAGATTGTGGGTTGAACGATCCAGCGCTCTATTGTCAATTTCGCTTGGGTCTCTCTGACCAAATCAATGACATCCTTGTCCAGTACCCTGCTCCTGAAAATCTGGATGGATTAATGCAACTCGCCATCCGTATTGACCATCGTCTTTGGGAGTGTAGACTGGAGAAAGATTTGCCTACCATCTCTCCACGATCTCCAGTTTGGGTGACTCCTCCTGATCAAGAAGAGCCCATGTAGTTAGGGACTTTCCGTCTTTCGTCTGAAGAAAAGAGCAGAAGATGGTCACTTGGGTTATGTCTGTACTGTGGAGGAAAGGAACATACTGCCTGTGCTTGCCCAGTCAAGTCGGGAAAAGGCAAGGTCTAGATGTACAGGAGGAGCTACATCTGGGCCTAATTCCTATAGTAATCCAAGTTCTTGATAAAGAATTAATCATTTCTGCCTTCCTGGACAGTGGTTCAGCAGATAGTTTCATGGAAATTCATTTTTTAACTCTTTAGGTAGGTCCCCAAGTCCCTACCTCAACCTGTCTCTATTGTTGGTTTGGATGGCAACTTTATTACCAAAGGTGTAGTCAACTCTCGATCTCCTACCATCCATCTTTCTATTGGAGCTTTACATTACGAAAACATAACGTTCCTTCTGTTTCATTGCCCATGGTACCTATAATTCTAGGGTTGCCATGGTTTAGGAACCATAATACTGTTATCAACTGGCAGTCTGGTGAGATTCTTCAGTGGGGGTCCACCTGTTCTTCACGATGTCTTGCCCTACCAGTATGAGTTGCTGCTACCATCCAGTCAGATTCTTCACCTGCTATTCCTGCTCCCTATCGTGATCTCTCCAAGGTCTTTTCTAAGAAGAAAGCTAATACACTACCTCCATATTGTCCATACGACTGTGCTATTGAGTTACAGCCTGGAGCCAAACTTCCAAAAGGCAGGTTATATGTTTTGTCCCTACCGGAAAGTCAATCTATGCAGAAATACATCCTAGAGGGTCTTCAGAAGGGCTTCATCCATCCGTCCAAATCACCAGTTGGGGCTGGATTCTTTTTTGTGCAGAAGAAAGATGGGTCACTTTCGACCATGTATTGATTACCAGGGATTAAATAATATCACCATAAAGAACTCTTATCCATTACCATTAATATCGGTTCTTTTCGACCAACTTCGTGAAGCATCCATTTTTTCCAAGATTGATCTTGGAGGGGCTAATAACCTGATCTGGATTAAAGAGGGAGATGAGTGTAAGATGGCCTTCAATACTCATTCTGGCCACTATGAGTACCTGGTCATGCCTTTTGGTCTTTCTAATGCTCCAGCTGTCTTTCAAGATTTCATTAACAATGTATTGAGAGAATTCCTTGGAGTTTTTACCGTCATATACCTAGGTGATATTCTCATCTATTCTAAATCCCTGGAACAACATTGCCAGCATGTGAGACAGGTGTTATGGAAACTCCAAGAGAATCATGTGTATGCAAAACTGGAGAAGTGTGAATTCAAAGTGAAGGAGTCTCCTTTTTGGGATATGTCATCTCTTCCCAGGGATTATCTATGGACCCAAGTAAAGTTAAAGCCATTTTGGATTGGGTCCAACCTTCTTCACTAAAAGCCATCCAATGCTTTCTGGGATTTGGAAACTATTATCGTAGATTAATCAAGTCCTTTTCCTCCTTTGTTGCACCTATTGTGGAACTGACTAAAAAAGGGGCAGATACAGCTAACTGGCCTGTCAAGGTGGTACAGGCCTTTAATTCACTAAAGTCAGCTTTCATCACTGCTCCTTTTCTCCGTCATCCTGATCTGGATCTTCCTTTTATTGTTGAGATGGATGCTTCCGAAGTTGGTGTTGGCGCAATTTTGTCTCAAAAGTACCCCCGGGACAACAAGTTTCATCCACGTGCCTTCTTCTCACATAAATTTGCTGCTGCTGAATGAAATTATGATGTCGGTAATCCGGAGTTGTTAGCCATCAAGTGGACTAGACTAGAGGCATTGGTTGGGATGAGCTAAACATCTGATTACAGTTTTGACCGACCATAAGAACCTGTCTTATATTGAAACTGCTAAGAGATTAAACGCTAGACAAGCACGTTGGGCTCTATTCTTTACCTGTTTTAACTAAATTTTTTCCTTCTGGCCCGGCTCCAGAAATCTCAAGGCAGACGCTCTCTCACAAAGACAATCTAAAAAATATAAATGGGAACCTGAGCTTCAATAGGCGGATGCTGCACTTCAATCCTCTGAGGTGGTCATACAACACCTCATAAATAATAAACAAGAATATTGTGGACAATTGCGCAACCTTCTAATATATCGGTACCAGATAGGACGAAAGATAGTCCCAAAATGTATTCACAAGTTCACTGGAAATTAAAAGGAAGCTTCCTTCTTTGATTTTCAAAAAGTAACAGTTCCAAAGGTAAGATCCTCGTAGATGACATGCAAATGAAAGAAAAAAATCGCAATATAGCGTAATACGATTTTAATCGCATGAAAAACAATGACACATGTCTAAAACATATAATCCTTCACCAACATGAGAGCAACGGACCAGAGATGGCGGTGTGTAATGCACACCTATTCGCATATAAGCAAATGAATCCCAAAGTCTCCCTTGAAAAAGGACCTTGAAAAAGACTCCAAAAGGAGTTGAAACGCGTTGGTGATAGGAACACAGGACCAGAGGATTCTCCTATATCTTGGTGAGGAATACACATCCAGGAGCTACCATTCCAGGTTTTTTCCCGGGAGACTTTGGGATTCATTGGCTTATATGCGAATAGGTGTGCATTATACACCGCCATCTCTGTTATGCTGCTCTCATGTTGGTGGAGGATTATATGTTTTAGACATGTCATTGTTTTTCATGTGATTAAAATCATATTATGATATATTGCGATTTTTTTTCTTTCATTTGCATGTTATCTATGAGGATCTTACCTGTTGGAACTGTTACTTTTTGAAAATCGAAGACGGAAGCTTCCTATTAATTTCCAGTGAACTTGTGAATACATTTTGGGACTATCTTTCTTCCTATCTGGTACCGATATTTTAGAAGGTTGTGCCATTGTCCACAATATTCTTGCTCTCTCACAAAGCTTCTAACCCATTCAACCTACTACACCTTCTGACGAAACCATCATTCCGGCTTCCCATATTCAGTTGGCCTTGACTAGGAATTTAGCTGATATTCTCCGTTCCTGTCAGTCTTGAGCTCCTTCTGGAAAGCCGCCGGGATTACTCTTTGTCACTGAGAGATTTTGTACAGCAGTTCTAACGGACTTCCATTCAGCTAAAGCCATTGGTCACCCGGGTATTTACAAAACTGCTGAACTACTCTTCCGCTCAGTATGGTGACAATCATTATTCCAGGATGTTCGTGAATTTGTCATGGCCTGTGACGTTTGTGCCCATAATAAATCTCCTCGTACCACTCCTTCTGGCCTCATTTTTCCCCTCTCATCGCTGTTTAAACCCTGGACTCATATAGCAATGGATTTTATTGTGTATCTTCCTTCTTCTCGCTGCTCGGTCATTTGGACTGTTGTTGACCATTTCAGTAAAATGGCTCATTTTATTCCACTCTCCAAACTGCCTTCTGCCATAGAATTATCTGTTTTGCTCATATTTTCTGACTTCATGGACTACCTGTGGACATTGGGCCTGATTCAGACCCACTCGCGAGCGGCTGTCCGCTCGCAAGTGGGTCGATGGTCTGCACTGAGCATGCGCACGACGGAGGGAGCTCCGTCGTGCGCATGCGCCAGACACGACGAGCGAAGGACTTTCCTTCGCTCGTTGTGTCCGATCAAAGGGAGCGTGCTGTCAATGTTGATTGACAGCACGCCCCCTTTGGTGGGCGTGCCGGGGGCGTGCCTCCCTGACGGGGGCGTTCCCACGGGAACGCCTCCCGTCAGAAGCCGGCCCACTGACATCACTAGTGATGTCAGTGGGAGTGATTTTGGCTCTGATAGAGCCAAAATCACTCCGGAGCTTGCGGTTGAAAACCTCAACCGCAGGCTCCGGCTCGCAATTTCGATGGTCGCGATGGTCACGACCATCGCGGCCATCAAAATGCACGCTCGTATAGCCTGTGGGTGGTGACCCACAGCTATACGAGCGTCCAGGAGGACGCTCCATGAAAATGGAGCCCGGCCCTCATGCAGAGCGTGCGCTCTGCTCAGAGCGTACGGCTCTGAATGAGGGCCATTGTTTCAGATCAAGGAACTCAATTTGTTGCTCGTTATTGGAAAATCTTTTGTTCTTTTCTTGGCATCAGCCTCAGTTTGTCTTCCAGACACCATCCTCAGTCCAACGGACAGACTGAATGGGTCAATCAGTCCTTGGAACAATGGCCCTCATTCAGAGCCACTCGCTAGCGGCAGTACGCTAGTTCCGAGCGATGTTCGCACATCTGCGCATGCGTACGGATCGTTATACGCATGCGCGAACCAGTCAGTGCGGCCGAAATTCATGTGCTCGCAATATAGCGAATG
Organism: Taudactylus pleione; assembly: GCA_031769625.1. Lineage (NCBI taxonomy): Eukaryota > Metazoa > Chordata > Amphibia > Anura > Myobatrachidae > Taudactylus > Taudactylus pleione. The sequence goes on along the minus strand of JAUIMM010000275.1, from coordinate 13,026,908 downwards.
CCTGCTATTTTGAGTGACAGAATGAGGCGTATGTGGGTGGTAACAGGGGAAGGTGCTTGAAAATGGGGAGTGGAGATCAGAACGCAGGCGTGCTTAAAGGTCAAAACGGGCGTTTTATGGGTGTGCATAATTAATACAGCAGCGTCATTGACCACGTCACTGGGTTATTTTATAGCCAGAACTGCTCGCAAGATTGTGGTAGCAAAAACCAACCACAAGAATAGCGAGCAGTTCATACGCTGGTCGATGTACTCGATTAATCTAATAAATAGTGGACATGACGTATGGTGCGAGCGGCCAGGGGGCGTTTTTCACAAATAAACGAGCGTATGTTTTGCTCGCTCGTTCAGACTTAGAGGTGTGAACAGACTTGCGAACGGATCATTTGAATAGCCACCCCTTGTTTTTGAACGAACGACCGCAAATAGCGAACGGCTCTGAATCAGGCCCAATATCTTCTATGTTTTGCCTCCAAATATCAAAATGATTGGGTTTCCCATTTACCATTGGCAGAATTTGCTTTCAATAACTCTTGTCATTCATCTTCTACCATTTCTCATTTTTTTTTGCAATTCCCGACTGCATCCTAGGACTAATTCTTTTGAAACCGTTTCTGGAAGAACTTATTTCTTTATGCCAGTCTCTAGTCTCTGTTCGGTTTGGAAGAAGGTTCGTCAGTGTCTTCTCGAAGCATCTATTTGCTCCAAGGCATTGGCTGATAAACACCGCAAGCCATGCAAGTTCAAGGTTGGAGATCTGGTCTGGCTGTCCTGAAAAAACATTCACCAACGTTCACAGAAGCTGGGTCCTAGATTCATTGGTCCCTTCAGAATCATCTCTCAGATCAATCCTGTCACCTTTCAGCTGAAGTTACCCAAAACACTTAAGATTAACAATACATTCCATTGCTCTCTACTCAAACCAATTTTTTCTTCTACCAGGTTCAGTTTCAGACATCCAGTTAGACCTTCTCCTGTTCTCATCCAGGGTCATCAAGAATTCATTGTGGAGAAAATTTTAGATTCCAGATTTTCACGAGGAGGTTTACAATTTTTGGTTCATTGGAAGGGATACGGGCTAGAGGAGCATTCCTGGGTCTCTGAAAAATCTTAGCATGCTTCCGCCTTGCAAAGAAGGTTTTTTGAGAACTTCCCTGATAAGCCCGGTTCTAAGGGTTCCTTAACCCCTCATCGGGGGGGGTCAAGTACTGTTACAAGCCACCGCTGTGTCTTGTTTGACAACAGTGCTCCGGGCGGCCCTCTCAGGTCCATTATTAAGAGACTAGGATGTGGGGCTGCTACTCCGTGAGGTCCTCCTACCTGGCTGCTCCGTCATGTCCACCCTGTCCTGATTGGCTCTCTCTCCTTTTTCACCTTCTCTGCTCGGATGCCGGCTATAGCATTCAGCATGTGTCTACCAGTTCCGTGTGTGGAGATTTGTCTCGTGGTGTGTTCCAGTACCTCCTTTCCAGCATGTATCTCAACAGCCTCAGCCGCACTGAGCCGTCAGAGTGGAATTTTGGTTATTTAAATCATGGTAGTCTCAGCCGCTGTGCAGCATCTGAGTGGAATTTTAGTTACCAACCTCACAGCTGTCTCAGCCACACTGCTGCATCTGAGTGGACTTTTAGTTATCAACCTCACAGTAGTCTCAGCTGCACTGCTGTGTCTGAGTGGACTTTTGTTACTACATCACGGCTCTCTCAGCTACATCATGGTCGTTGGGCCACAATCCCATGCAGCGCTATGCAGGTGGGGGAGCGTGGTGCCGGCATATTGGGTGGTTGGCCACTGGATTGCTCCATGTGTGGGGATGGCCTGGGCCTGATATGTCGGCCGTCGGATCTCCCGTCGCATCGCACGGTGCATATCGCACCATGTATGTGGCCCTTAAGTCTCTTTTATCCTGTATTGTTCATACTGCCTCTGTTTATGTGCTTTGTAAGGCACTGTATAAATAAAGGATAAGAGTAGTAATAATAATAAACACACTGATCAGCAGAGGCGCTTTAAGAGAGGAGGGGGCCCGTTTGCAGGCTACGATCGGGCCCCCTCCTCTCCGGTGGTGCAGTAGACTGGCATTGTGCCTCTCGAAACATGGCTACTGCAGCACGTTCCCAGGACATCTTTACTGTCCATGCAAAAATACTGGGGAAATGGCTGTGGGGCCAACAGAGAGGTAAGTATATTTAATTGGGTGCAGGGTGTGCGGTGTGTGGGCATACAGAAGCGTGCCCCTATACACACTGACTATACAGAGCACAGCCACTTCCGAGTCTGGACACAGCACAGCCAATACAGCAGAGTACAGTGCAGCATACAGAGGCGTGCCCCTATACACATTGACTATACAAATCGCAGCTTGTGAGTCTGGACACAGCACAGCCAATACAGCAGAGTACAGTGCAGCATACAAAAGCATGTCTTTATATACATTGACTATACAGAGCACAACTTGTAAGTCTGGACACAGCACAGCCAATACAGCAGAGTACAGCACAGCATACAGCAGCTGACTATATAGATCACATCCACTTGTTATAACTCTGGAGTCTGGACACAGCACAGCCAATTTATGGCAGAGTTCAGTGCAGCATACAGAAGTGTGCCCCTATTCACACTGACTATACAGAGCACATTTACTTGTGAGTCTGGAGTCTGGACACAGCACAGCCAATTTACAGCAGAGTACAGTGCAGCATACAGCAGTGTGCCCCTATACAGACTTACTATACAGAGCACAGCCACTTGTGAGTCTGGAGTCTGGACACAGCACATCCAATACAGCAGAGTACAGCACAGCATACAGAAGCATGCCCCTATACACATTGACTATACAGAGCATAACGTTTGAGACTGGACATAGCACAGCCAATGCAGAAGAGTACAGTGCAGCATACAGCATGCCCATATACACACTGACTATACACAGCACAGCTTGGGAGTCTGGACACTGCACAGCCAATACAGCAGAGTACAGCACAGCATACCCCTATACACATGGACTATACAGAGTACATCCACTTGTTATAAGTCTGGAGTCTGGACACAGCACAGCCAAATTACAGCAGAGTACAGCACAGCATACAGCAGTGTGCACCTATACACATTGACTATACAGAGCACAGCCACTTGTGAGTTTGGGGTCTGGACAAAGCACAACCAATACAGCAGAGTACAACACAGCATACAGCAGCATGCCTGACAGTGAAATGGTGCAGACTAGAGTCTGTGCTGTGGCGTCTTATATAGATTCCAAAAGCCGCAAGGATCCGACACTGGGAGGATGACATTTTGCCTCAAAGTGGAATCCTAGTCGGGCAGGAAGACCTGAGCCACCGCTCGGACTGATTCAGATACTGGTAGTTCGGGCACTTACAGCTAATGTATCTGTGTGAAAATGAACTGCTCATGCTGAAATCGACAGCATGAAGCAGGTCTATTCATTTGGGGATTTGAAGTTCGATATGAAGTTCGATTTGGTGTGCGAATTGAAATCGAATAACAGTACATAAGGTTGCTTTGTGTTGTTCAATGAAAAAGTACCAATGTTTTGCCGATGTTTGATATAGAGTCGGTTTGTTGAGAAATTCGGTTTAGTGTTCGAATTACCATTCAAATTAGGCTTTAGTAAATACTCTAAAGCAAAATCGCATGCAAATCACTCAAAATGCCAAATCGACCCTTAGTAAATTTACCCCTTGGTGTGTTCTACAATTAGAAAAAAAAAAGAACACAAATGTTGTTCTTTTTGGACTCTGCATTAGCATAACAAATCTCTCTTTCTTAAAACTGAGATTTCTCTTTTTTGTTTATTAAAACGCTCAACAGAAAAATATGATGCAGCCGACAGGGATTAATTAAAATCGCTGGGTGCTAAACAGCGGAGCCGCCACTTTCTACGCTGTTATGTAACTGTAACAGAAATCAGATGAAACTGGTAGTAGATAACTGTAATTTACTGCTCTTGTTCTGCCTTCATCAGTCGACCCACTTATTGATTCATAAATAATTAGCGCATTTGAATGGCATTCACTGCTAATTGTTCCCTATGATCCCTTTTGTTCTCCCTGCTATTGTTTCATTTCGCCCATGGCATATTATAGTGTGCCAATTAATTTCACTTTTGTTGTGCTACAAAGGACAAATTCATTTCTCTGATCTGGATTTTTATGCAGACGTGACAGTCGGCGCTCATCAGTTCCACTGCGCATGCGGTTTGGGAAAATGAAAGTAAGGATTTTTCAAACCGCAATTATAAATACGCCTTTGTGCGTGGTTTGCCAACTATGCACATTATCAAAGTAATAACTGTACATTTTTTTTAAAAGATATGGGCCCTGATTCAGACCCGCTCGCAGGTCTGAAGGGCGTTTTTTTTTTTTTTTTGACCGGCCTTCTGGCCACTCGCTAAGCTGTGGGTGACCACCCACAGCTTTAGCGAGTGGCCAGGTGATGGTCGCGATCATCGGGGCTTGCGACGAGACCCTTTTGGTAGGCCCTAATAGAGCCGGAAGCTCACCACTGACATCACTCGTGATGTCAGTGGTGCCGCCCCCAAACGGCAGGTGTTCCTTTGGGAACGCCTCCGTTTGGCCAGCCACCCCCCCCCCCCCCTGACCCTCCTACCAAACGGGGCAAGCTGTCGATCAACATCGACAGCCACCCCTTGTGGATGCGAGCGCTGGAGCGAGTGATTTCTTGCTTGATCCGGGGCTCGCGCACTGCCCGGCCATTGACCCGCTTGCGAGCGCATAGCGCTTGTGAGCGGGTCTGAATCAGGCCCAGGGTCCGTACAAAATGTGCCAGGCGGCTTGGAAAACAGCAAGAATGGAAATATATTTCTCATTGGAGAAATTGCTTAAATGGGGTGGGGTATGAAATGTCAACATCCAAAATGTCAACATTCTTTATGTCGACAACATAATTATAGTGTGAACAGGGCTATTTCTAATGGTGGGCAAGCTGTGCAATCACAAGGGGCTCTCTGACCCCTGCTGACACTGGCCACCACAGTGGGGGAACGGGGAAGCAACAGCAGCACCACCAGTTCTACCTTTGGTTTCGAGCAGCCTGTGCCGTGACACATGGCGACGTGTCGGCGTAACATCATAGGTCACGCAGCCACCCGTTGGTGCTGTCCAGTCGGCACAGTGCAGCCTCAGCCAGCCTGTGTATCTCTGAGGCTGTAGTGCTGCTCTGGGTGCTGCTGCCCGAGGTCGAGGAAGAGGGGGAGACTGGGAGCTCTACCCTGCAATGCTGCCAACAGGTCAGTTACTAAAGACAATTATTTATTTTTATGTTCTCTATTTTTTGAGGACTTACATATAATACATTGCCGTATACTATGTATTTTAATATATTTTTTATGGAATAATTTTTATATAATAATTTTTTTTAAGTGCCCTAATTTTTCTCTCTATGGGCTCTATTCATTATGTTAATTAACATTTGAAATCATTGCTCCGGCACGGAAACAACTAATTTGCAAATCAGCTGTCTCCCCGAATCTTTTCACTGCTCCTTTTGGAGCAGTGAAACTAGTGCACCTACGTGACCTAGAGCTAATGCAGGTGCACAAAAGCCCTGGCGTTTGTGGGCGGCCCTACTGACATCACTCGTGATGTCAGTAGTGGACTTCCTGCTCTATTAGAGCAGGAAGTCCACTCGGGCTTGCGGGAGCCCGATGGTAGCGATAATCGCGATCATCGCCAGACCGCTCGCACAAGCTATGCGAGCAGCCTGGAGGCAGAAAAAAAAAACACCCTGATTCAGAGCGAGCGCTCGCAAATGGCGAGCGCCTCTGAATCAGGCCCTTAGTGTGCTCTGTGTTATTGTTGTATACCAGTATTAGGCCATATGACAAATTATTGTTTTTATTGAAATTCAATTTTGTTTTAATAAATAGTATTCAGCACATATCCTGAGTGCTCATTGTTTTGCAGTTTTTCTATTGTTTACAATTATCCCTGGAGACAGAAGGATCCCTTTTTCTCCAATAGCGGCATACCTGTATCTAGTTAATCTAGTATGCAATTAGCGCAGCCACTTCTTTTGCTTTTTTTCTGTCCTAAAAGGTCAAATAAGCATTTTTTTTACTGTGGATGTATTTTTTTTTTTCGGTGTGTGCAAAGTTACTATCTTAATTGCAGCCTAACCCAAATTGCATCCTTACCCTAACCCTAACTGCAGCCTAACCCTAACTGCAGCCTAACCACATTTGCAACCTAACTAGGGAGGCCAATCCCGGGCCGTTTTTTCAAATCCCTGGATTCGGTATTGAAAAACTCTCAATCCCGGGATCCCCGGGATCCCAGGATTGAGTTTATCAATAAAACACACACAGACACATTGGGACACAGACAAGGGTGGAGCCGGTCGGGAATAAAAACGATGTGACCTGTTTGTGCGCTGCGGCAGAGTGCCGGAAGAGCTGCGACTCCTGCTGGTTGGCAATCAATTTACATAGCATTAAGAAGCACACCACCAAGGAACCACGTGTGACTGTGAACGCCCGGCGCATTTGTCTATGGTGGCGGGTCAGACCGCGTCAGCTGTTGCCTGCCAACCCGCCGGCGAGGTCCGGAGAAGGAGGGCTGGCACACATGACGGCAGCAGCTGTAGCTGCGGGATGACGGCATGACGTCATTACTGTGCATCCCACTGCCGGAGACCAATGGACCGGGCTTTCACGTGGTTTCTTGGTGGTGTGCTGTGCAATTTCACTATACCTTCTGCTGCCCGGCTAATTGATTCAACATGCCCACCGTGATCCTGGCATTTTTGGGCCAGAATACCGGGACCCTGACGATCCCAGGATTGGCCTCCCTAAACCTAACCCTAATTGCAGTCTAACCGTTACCCTAACCCTATCCCTAATCCTAATTGCAGTCTAACCCTTACCCTAATCCTAATTTCAGCCTAACCCTTACCCTAATCCTATCCCTAATCTTAATTTCAGCCTAACCCTTACCCTAATCCCAATTTCAGCCTAACCCTTACCCTAATCCTATCCTTAATCTTAATTTCAGCCTAACCCTTACCCTAATCCTAATTTCAGCCTAACCCTTACCCTAATCCTAATTTCAGCCTAACCCTTACACTAATCCTAATTTCAGCCTAACCCTTACCCTAATCCTAATTGCAACCTAACCCTAATTGCAACCTAACCCTAATTTCATGTGTCAACATTTTGACTGTCATTCTGACATTGTGAATGTCGATATGTTAAAAGACGACATTCTGAACTTGTCAAAGTTCTGAATGTCAATATGCTGACTCCATCCCACATAAATGGCATGTTTCTGGTATGAGTTCTACAAAACGCGCCTGAGTTAGAGCCTACAGTATCACAAAAGTGCAGCCCAAAAGTAGCTGCAACAATATCTACTCAAGTCTATAAAGTTCTGGAGATTTGTTCTCCGAGCCTGAAGTCCATGGGGCGGTGGTCACATGACGCTGACAGGCATTTTTGCAGAGACTACAAGACAGAGGGATACTTAAAGTACGGGAATGGACACACGATACTTATGCCTATGTGGTCATGTCTTTGGGCTGTGTTGGCACCACTCAATAGGTTTAACATATGAAACTTTTTTGAACTGATTAGAGATGTAAAATGATTATACTTACCTACTCTCCTGGAACGGCCAGGAGGCTCCCAAAAATCAGGTGGTGCTCCAGGCCATCCGGAAAAGTGGGCAAGTCTCCCAACTGGCGGGGGGGGTGATGATGCTATTCACACTAAATTGTGCCATTGTGGCTCTGCTCCCTGCTTCACAATGGCGGGACCATGATGATGCAATTGCGCAGCCAAGCCCACCGCTCCTTCCCCGATGTCAAGTCCCTGCCAAGCTCCCATTACACTGCACCAGTAGCCCCCCGCCCTGTCATGCCCAGGCTGCCCCCTCCCGGCCAGTATGGTAGATGCACAAATCACAGGAGCTTGTCAGCAACAAAGAACCAGATCTGTGTTTATAGAATTGGACGGACTCCATATTAAGATGTCATGGGGGACAAACAAAGGACTGATGCCCCACCAACATGTCACATCACATATACCCATTATATTATTATCAGTCATACTATCAATATTATATTTGTTTATGACCATGCCCGAGCTTGACTCTGGATGGTTGATACTGTACAATGTAAATAGAAAATTTATGATGTCACGATATTAAACGGCATGTATTTGGCTAATTATCACAATTATTAATAAATATGCCCCAATTGAGAGGCATCTGTACATACTGTCTGTTTGAAAGTGAGAAATGTGTTTATGTGTGTTTTGTCCACACTTGCCTTCCCTCCTGGAATGGCCAGGAGGCTCCCGAAAATCCCCAATGAAGTGGGCAGCACAATTTGTGTTGAATCGTGTCATTGTATGAGGCCCTGGTGTTGATTATCCTCGGTTGCGGGTTCAGTGGCCGGAGGGCTAGGGTGAGCTGGTGGTAAAAGACAAGGAAGCAATATATACAGGTAAGTCTTCCTCACAATCTACTCTTAGATGTTGACTAGACTTACTCTGAGGCACGGAGTCTAATCCACTTGATGGTATTCACCAGCGATGCCTCCAAGCGGGATTTGGGTTTCGTTGCACCAAGTGAACAGGTCGCAGCCCTCAGAGTATGTATCTGAGAGAAGCGAGGAGACAAGAACAAACTGGGAATGTGGGAACTGGCAAAGGCAAAATAGAGGAATAATTGAGAAGTGATGGTAGAATTGTACTGGAGGAATTACTCAAGAGTAGGAGTATCAGCTACGATGAAGCAGACGCTGCTTAGCGATGGGGACAGCTCTGAAGATCCTGATACTGTTTCGTCAGTAGCTGTACTGGGAATCCAGATGCTGAATAGCGATGGGTAACAGCTTCAGTGATCCTGACGCTGTGTAGAAAAGGATAGGTAACTGAGTATCCAGATGCTGAATAGTGATGGGTATGGCTCTGGTGATCCTGATGCTGTATAGCAAAGGTTTAGGTGAAGTGGGTATTCAGATGCTGAATAGCGATGGGTAACAGGTCCGTTGATCATGACGCTGTATAGCGGAGGTTAGGTGAACTGAGTATCCAAATGCTGAATAGCGATGGGTAACAGGTCCGTTGATCATGACGCTGTATAGCGGAGGTTAGGTGAACTGAGTATCCAGATGCTGAATAGCGATGAGAAGCACAAGGAATGATTTCTGATAGAGAACACTAGAGAATAGTGTGGAGCCGAGGACACAGTCTCAGCAAATAGTCACTAGAGAAGAGAAGTTGCACAGTCAATTTCCTGTTCCTGAAGCCGGACTTAAATACCCTTAGGTAGCTGGTCATTGGATGCACAGATCAGCTGAGTGACCGCAAGATTACCATTGGAAGTGCCTGATCAGGAGACGCAGACTAACATGGCTGCGCTCATGAACACGATCGCATAGACACAGTATGGAAGTCCTAGCAGACCCTGGGGAGAATACTCCACTACTCACCCACGCGCCTGACGTCTGACCGCCATAGAGATCGGAAACGCCGGTACATAGGTGAGAAGCGGCCGATCCCAGGCTGCAACCTGACACATTGTGCTTCACAATACTGGTAATCACTGCATTGTATAGCAGGGGCGGGGCTCAATGACACAATCACATCATCACGTCCCAGACCTGCCCACCTTCACCTAGCCCCGCCCCTGTAGTTACAATCTGGCTGTCCCCTCCCGGAGGAGGAAGCCAAAACTTCGGCAAGTATAGTTTTATCCTGACATCAACTCTAAACCTTCATTTCTGCTAAGTGGAAACCTCTGTGATGATGTTTGTTAAAGTGTTCTGAGATCAAGAACAAGGCCTGAATAAGGCAGCCCTAGGCTAAAGCACTCATTGTCTCCCCCTGCTTTGTGTCAGACAAGCCGCATTACAGTGTGTCCCCCTGCTTTGTGTCAGACAAGCCGCATTACAGTGTGTGTCCCTGCTTTGTGTCAGACAACCCACATTACAGTGTGTCCCCCTGCTTTGTGTCAGACAAGTCACATTACAGTGTGTCCCCCTGCTTTGTGTCAGACAAACCACATTACAGTGTGTCCCCCTGCTTTGTGTCAGACAAGCCACATTACAGTGTGTCCCCCTGCTTTGTATCAGACAAGCCGCATTACAGTGTGTCCCCCTGCTTTGTGTCAGACAAGCCGCATTACAGTGTGTCCCCCTGCTTTGTGTCAGACAACCCCCATTACAGTGTGTCCCCCTGCTTTGTGTCAGACAACCCACATTACAGTGTGTCCCCCTGCTTTGTGTCAGACAACCCGCATTACAGTGTGTCCCCCTGCTTTGTGTCAGACAACCCACATTACAGTGCGTCCCCCTGCTTTGTGTCAGACAACCCACATTACAGTGTGTCCCCCTGCTTTGTGTCAGACAACCCGCATTACAGTGCGTCCCCCTGCTTTGTGTCAGACAACCCACATTACAGTGCGTCCCCTTGCTTTGTGTCAGACAACCCGCATTACAGTGCGTCCCCCTGCTTTGTGTCAGACAAGCCGCATTACAGTGCGTCCCCCTGCTTGGTGTCAGACAAGCCACATTACAGTGCGTCCCCTGCTTTGTGTCAGACAAGCCACATTACAGTGCGTCCCCCTGCTCTGTGTCAGACAAGCCGCATTACAGTGCGTCCCCCTGCTTTGTGTCAGACAAGCCGCATTACAGTGCGTCCCCCTGCTTTGTGTCAGACAAGCCGCATTACAGTGCGTCCCCCTGCTTTGTGTCAGACAAGCCGCATTACAGTGCGTCCCCCTGCTTTGTGTCAGACAAGCCGCATTACAGTGCATCCCTCTGCTTTGTGTCAGACAAGCCGCATTACAGTGCGTCCCCCTGCTTTGTGTCAGACAAGCCGCATTACAGTGCGTCCCCCTGCTTTGTGTCAGACAAGCCACATTACAGTGTGTCCCCCTGCTTTGTGTCAGACAACCCGCATTACAGTGTGTCCCCCTGCTTTGTGTCAGACAACCCGCATTACAGTGTGTCCCCCTGCTTTGTGTCAGACAAGCCGCATTACAGTGTGTCCCCCTGCTTTGTGTCAGACAACCCACATTACAGTGTGTCCCCCTGCTTTGTGTCAGACAAGCCAAATTACAGTGTGTCCCCCTGCTTTGTGTCAGACATCCCACATTACAGTGTGTCCCCTGCTTTGTGTCAGACATCCCACATTACAGTGTGTCCCCTGCTTTGTGTCAGACAAGCCACATTACAGTGTGTCCCCTGCTTTGTGTCAGACAACCCACATTACAGTGTGTCCCCCTGCTTTGTGTCAGACAACCCACATTACAGTGTGTCCCCCTGCTTTGTCTCAGACAAGCCACATTACAGTGTGTCCCCCTGCTTTGTGTCAGACAACCCACATTACAGTGTGTCCCCCTGCTTTGTGTCAGACAAGCCACATTACAGTGTGTCCCCCTGCTTTGTGTCAGACAAGCCACATTACAGTGTGTCCCCATGCTTTGTGTCAGACAAGCCACATTACAGTGTGTCCCCCTGCTTTGTGTCAGACAACCCGCATTACAGTGTGTCCCCCTGCTTTGTGTCAGACAACCCGCATTACAGTGTGTCCCCCTGCTTTGTGTCAGACATGCCGCATTACAGTGTGTCCCCCTGCTTTGTGTCAGACAACCCACATTACAGTGTGTCCCTCTGCTTTGTGTCAGACAACCCACATTACAGTGTGTCCCCCTGCTTTGTGTCAGACAAGCCACATTACAGCGTGTCCCCTGCTTTGTGTCAGACAAGCCACATTACAGCGTGTCCCCCTGCTTTGTGTCAGACAACCCACATTACAGCGTGTCCCCCTGCTTTGTGTCAGACAAGCCACATTACAGCGTGTCCCCTGCTTTGTGTCAGACAAGCCACATTACAGCGTGTCCCCTGCTTTGTGTCAGACAAGCCACATTACAGCGTGTCCCCCTGCTTTGTGTCAGACAACCCACATTACAGCGTGTCCCCCTGCTTTGTGTCAGACAACCCACATTACAGCGTGTCCCCCTGCTTTGTGTCAGACAACCCACATTACAGTGTGTCCCCCTGCTTTTTTGTCAGACAAGCCACATTAGAGTGTGTCCCCCTGCTTTGTGTCAGACAAACCACATTACAGCGTGTCCCCCTGCTTTGTGTCAGACAAACCACATTACAGTGTGTCCCCCTGCTTTGTGTCAGACAAACCACATTACAGTGTGTCCCCCTGCTTTGTGTCAGACAAGCCACATTACAGCGTGTCCCCCTGCTTTGTGTCAGACAAACCACATTACAGTGTGTCCCCCTGCTTTGTGTCAGACAAACCACATTACAGTGCGTCCCCCTGCTTTGTGTCAGACAAGCCACATTACAGCGTGTCCCCCTGCTTTGTGTCAGATAAGCCGCATTACAGTGTGTCCCCCTGCTTTGTGTCAGACAAACCACATTACAGTGCGTCCCCCTGCTTTGTGTCAGACAAACCACATTACAGTGTGTCCCCCTGCTTTGTGTCAGACAAACCACATTACAGTGTGTCCCCCTGCTTTGTGTCAGACAAACCACATTACAGCGTGTCCCCCTGCTTTGTGTCAGACAAACCACATTACAGTGTGTCCCCCTGCTTTGTGTCAGACAAACCACATTACAGTGCGTCCCCCTGCTTTGTGTCAGACAAGCCACATTACAGCGTGTCCCCCTGCTTTGTGTCAGATAAGCCGCATTACAGTGTGTCCCCCTGCTTTGTGTCAGACAAACCACATTACAGTGCGTCCCCCTGCTTTGTGTCAGACAAGCCACATTACAGCGTGTCCCCCTGCTTTGTGTTAGACAAGCCGCATTACAGTATGTCCCCTGCTTTGTGTCAGATAAGCCGCATTACAGTGTGTCCCCCTGCTTTGTGTTAGACAAGCCGCATTACAGTGTGTCCCCCTGCTTTGTGTCAGTCACGGGGGGCAGCTGAGTAGTATTTAGGGCTTTTTGCCTTTGATTAACAGACAAAATAAAATCGGTAACATTAGTCAGCTAGATTGGCAGCTCATTGATTGGTCCAAGTCACTGATGTAAGATATGGGATGGATTATTGCATAAATATACAGTAGTTGCGTGCAGTGTGCAGCACTTTATGGACAGTGGACCTCATTCAGACCCGGTCGCAAGCACTGAGTGCTCGCAACCAGGTCGATGTGTAGGCTCTGCGCACGTGCAGCGGCCACACTGCGCATACGCAAGCCCCGGAGCGAGAGAGAAATTCTCTCGCTCCAGAGCTCACTACAAAAAGGCCGGCTGTCGATGTTGATCGACAGCTCGGCCCGTTTTGTAGGCGGGGCGGGGGGTTGTTTCGCAAATGGAGGCCTGCCGTTTTGTGGGCGGCCGCACAGCAGTGATGTCAATGGGGAGCTTCTTGGTCGATCAGAGCAGGAAGCTCCCTGCGGCTTGCGGTTGCTGAGACCCAACCTTAGGGTCTCGTCGCAAGCCCCGATGGTCGCTAAAGCTGTGGGTGGTAACCCACAGCTTAGCTAGCGACCAGGAGGCCGCACTTAAAAATACAAGCGGCCGTCCCCATTTTGAACGAGCGCTCGCTTTTATCGGTGCAGAGGGTAACGCCAGAAAAACCTGGCGTTACCCTATAGAAGCCTATGGGCTTCTTACCGCACCCCGCACCTGACGCATCGCCGTCGCCTCGCCTCCCCGCAGCACTGGACCCCACTCACCTGCTCTCCATGGTTGCCGACTCGTGCTCCTCCTGGGTCCTCTGCCTCCTTCTAATCTTCCAGGTACAGGGAGGAGGAGCCTGGGGCTTCCTTCACAGGTCACCAGCAGGAATCGGGCTGGGAGGGGACGGGGTCCCACGGAGACCCCCTCACCCAGCATCGACTGCTTCGCAAAGGGCAGCTCTTATCGCAAGAGCTATCCTTTGTGATACTAATCGCATATGTTAGTACATATGCAATTAGTAAGGTTGCGGTGACTGGCGGAATGGTCACCGCAACCTTAGTACATCCCGCCCAGTGTTCTGAGTAACAGAGCGATTCTGACAAGGAAACGGGGACAGTACCATCCCCTAACTACACACCACACTACTGTACTGTATGGTTTTTTTTTTACGGTTTAGTTATACTTTATTTTTTCCTTGCATTTCTCTAGTTTTATAGTTATGTTTACTGTCATATTCAATGTATTTGTTAAAATATAACAGACCCTTGGAGTTTTATTATGAATTTTATTACCGAAACCCACCTCCCCCAAACACATTATGTCTGTACTTTCTCTAGGGACATGTTTTATGCCTACACAGGCAAAGCTTAATTGACAATAAAAATACAAAGCAGCAATAGATTAGTATATCACCGTGTTTGTGAGAAAGATTGAGAAATGTTTCTGTAGGGTGTTATGTTGCTATAAGAACTCTGCCACACTTACAAATGATTTCTGCTATTGCATATGTTTGTGCACGATGTACTGTGCGGTTTGTATGGAAATATGACAGTAACATGCATTTTAGTATGCAGTCCTATACATTCATAATGTGGCTTTAATGCACTTTGAGACGCCATTTAACAATTATAGGGAGGACGTATTGCTGTTTTCCCATTTTTATGTTCACTATTATTCCCTTGGCGTTTTCTGGTTGTTAAATATTAATGCGCACAGTAAATGTGAACACTTCTAGATTAAGATATGTGCTATTTAAAGGATGTGGTGATTACTTTGTGATTGATGTTATTTGCTATTACACTTTGGAATATTTTAAAAAAGAAAAACGACTTAGTTAAGCTACAGCTATTAAAGGAGAAGTACAGTATGAATAAAATACTGTGAGGGAGTGATAAAGTCGGAGAGATAAAGTACCAACCAATCAGCTCCTGTCATTGTTCAAACACAGCCTGTGACATGACAGTTAGGAGCTGATTGGTTGGTACTTTATATCTCTCCACTTTACCGCTCTACAAGTCTTAGTGCATCTCCCGCTAAGTGATAATGGCAGGGAATACGATTCATCATTTTTAATTATAACGTTTCTGTGAACTTTAATTACAAATGAGAAAACTGAAGTTGGAGCTAAATGTATTATTATTGTTACTATTAAGATTCTTTTGAAAAGAACAAACATTTTACTAAACATTCTAAATTAATCGATACATGTAAAAAAAATGTATTACAATTGCATGAAACAGAAAGAAAAGGCGATCCTTTCCAAAGGAGCTTATAATCTAATAGCCTGTTAAAAAGACAGATTGGAAATAATTCTATCAATAGATGGAAAGGGGGCATTGGCTAGCCTAAAGGCCCCCACACACGGTGCGATTTGCAAACGATCCGATGTTTCCCCTAAAATCCTAAACAAACCATATTGTGCGAACGATTGTACAAACGACCAAACGATATAGATGAATCATTAACGATTGCAAATCTTTAACGATATATCGTTTGGCAGCAAACAAGCTCACGATGCATCTGCTGGAACATTTAAAAATAGTGAAGGGGAGTGGCCGGGATCAGTGACGACAAATAGTGCACCGTCCATCGCATCGTTCATCGCACACACACACGAAACATTGTGTGCCAAATCGTGAAAGATAGGTCGATATCTTCCTGCAGGTTCAATTGATTAGCGACAACGATCAGCGACAGCGGGAGCGCGTATCGGCATCATAATCATCCCCACACACTGCACATTTTACACGATTGGTCGTTCCAATTGATCGAAAATGGCCAAATCGTGTAAAAAAATCGCATTGTGTGTACGGGCCTTAAGAGAGTTATTATAACAATATTGTTTAGGAAGACATGGAGAAGAAGGAGAGGGATGAGCTTTACTGAAGAATACAGGGCCTGATTCAGACCGGCTCGCGAGCGGATAGCGCTCGCAAGCGGGTCGATGGTCAGGCAGTGCGCACGCGCGGCGTGCGCACTCCACATGCGCGAACCCCAGGCCGAATGAGAACTTCACTCGCTCGGGGCTCACAGCAAAACGGGGTGGCTGTCGATGTTGATCGACAGCTCGCCCCGTTTTGTACGTGGGTCGTGGGGGGTGGCTGCACAAACGGAGGCGTTCCCGAAGGAACGCCTGCTGTTTGTGGGCGGCCCTACTGACATCACACGTGATGTCAGTAGTGAACTTCCTGCTCTTTTAGAGCAGGAAGTTCACTGAGGCTTGCGGTGGATGAGACCCTACCACAAGGGTCTCGTCTCAAGCCCGATGGTCGCGATAATCACGACCATCGCCAGGCTGCCCACACAAGCTGTGGGTGGTCACCCACAGCTATGCGAGTGGCCTGGAGGCTTTGATTCACAGCGAGCGCTTGCAAATAGCGAGCGCCTCTGAATCAGGCTCACAGTCTTTAGGGACTAATTAAAAGGTCTGATACTGTACTGTATGATACTGTACCACAGTTTTACTGCATCAATTAGTTTGTAGCCCCACATAACATCTTTGTCCTGTACAGGACCCTTCTCCTTCTGCTATTTACTAATCTATGAGGGAGATTTATCAAACCTTGTAAAGAGGACAGGTGGAGAAATTTCCCATAGCAACCAATTAGCACCTAGCTATCATTTTATAATGTACTTGATAAATGGTAGCTGAAAGCTTATTGGTTGCTATGGGCAACTTCTCCACTGGATCATTTCTCCACACTTTTCACTGCTTGATAAATAGACCCCTAAATGTTTTTTTCTTGAGAGAAGCCATTTGTGTTTATTTGATTCGCACAGCATCTATTCACAGTACGGGGGGAAGCCCGGGGGCAGCCCAGCATCTTGGAGATGCTAAGCACGCCCCATTAGTGATGTACACGGGGGGGGCGTGTCAATAGACCACGCCCCCTTTTCAACCACGCACTCTGGGACTCCGAATGTTGGGAGGTATGGTAACAGTATGTTATCAGTTGTTTTTTCCCTTATGCGCCGCAATCTTTCTGTATTTAAGCTTATTGAAGGACACTATAGTCAGCGTTTTGGTTATGATGGCTGCAAATCTCTATGATAAATATCACGTTATAGTATGTTTCTCAGAAAAACATGTTTGATAAATAAATATACCCATGGGAGATATAACATAAGTAGTATTACAGAATATTACCTTTGAAAATCTCTTTTAATATCATATTTTTGGATTTTCCTGGGTCGTATTGGCAAATACGTATCTCCAATCAAGCAGTCGCTTAGCATGAAAATGAATAATGCTTGGTTTTCATTATAAAATAAGAATATGAAATTCTACAGTTTTTCCCACAATTACCCTCTCCACCCTATCATCCCTCACTTACAGGAGCCCTAAGTTATCTTAAATAACAACAATTAAGTGACATTCACTCACTAACTGGTAATAAAACAGGTCAAAGCATTCTCCCTCATAAAAACGCATTGACTAGTCTCGGTCATTCACGCTTCTCTGTGGAAGACATGGCATTAGTCAATAATGAAACTCACGTGTCTCGCAGTCTATAAATTATATGGCTGTCTTCAAAGTGCTATAAACATATTCTGCTGGCATCTACAGTATTTAACAAGGTACCATGACACAGAAAATCCAACTCACCTTTCACCAACTGCTTATATACCAGTTTTATGATGTTGGCTCATACAAATACCAGTATCCCTGCTTACATGTATAGAAGATGATCAGAAAATAGGCCGTTATGTTCAGCCCGTCACTGGCGTATTAAAGTTAGCTGATTTTATGGGCTGATTCATTATTCATGTGCTGTAGCCAATGAAGACAGGTGTGAAAAACCAAGTAGCGCATCTATAATGGATGCACCCATTGAATTTAGTTTCCTTGCAACCACGACAACATTTTTCCGGTGCTTTCTTTAGAGATATGGGACCTCATTCAGACCCGCTCGCAAGCACAGGCCCCAGAGCGAGAGAAAAACTCTCTCGCTCCGGAGCTCACAACAAAAGGGGCGGCTGTCGATGTTGATCGACAGCTTGCCCCGTTTTGTAGGCATGGCGGTGGGTTTGGTGGTTTCACAAACGGAGGCGTTCCTTAAGGAACGCATACCGTTTTGTGGGCGGCCGCACTGATATAAGCAGTGGTGTCAGTGGGGAGCTTCCTGCTCGATCAGAGCAGGAAGCTCCCTGGGGCTTCCGGTTGCTGAGACCCAACCTCAAGGGTCTCGTCGCAAGCCCCGATGGTCGTGATGGTCTTGACCTTCACGACCATCAACCTGGTTGGTCGCTAAAGCTGTGGGTGGTAACCCACAGCTTAGCTAGCGACCAGGAGGCCGCACTTCAAAAGAGAAGCGTCCGCCCACATTCAGAACGAGCGCTTGCATTTTGCGAGCGCCTCTGAATGAGGGCCATGGTTCTGGCAACATGTTTCTGAAAGTAATCACCAGAAAAATGTCGGAGGCTCCATTTTACCGGAGACATTGCATATGTGCTCATTGCTAGTGTCTTCAGGGCATATACCAGAGTGATCTGGAGGCCCACGGAAAATGTACACTAGACCTGAGGTCAAGCCCAGCACTATGTCAGTTGCTGGGCTGCCCCCAGCTCTCTCCCTGCACTGAATGGATGACGCGCGCATGCGTGCGGCATACATTCTTCTCCAGGGCCGGAGAAGTGCCCAGCCTCCCGACCGCCCGCGGTACACTTTGTCGAAAAACGGGACTGTCCCGCTGAAATTGGGAATGGCTGGGATTGGTGCGCCCTCTATGGGGTGGCACCCCTGTTCGACTGCACTGGTCGAACATGCCTCGAGCCAGCCCTGCTCCAATTTATCTAAAATGCCTTTTTTTTTTAAGTGATCTAAATGGGTTTTCTATAAGAGCAATATCTGTATTTAATGAATTTGAAGGTTTTAAAAGCCTTGTTCGTTTGATAGGGCTTAAGCTGACTTGCGATTGAGCTCCTCTGGCAGTCCATGATCACAAGCCCCAGATCTATTAAAGGACATTAATTGGTTGAAAAGTGGTCACAGCCTTAATCAGCTCCAGCCCCAGAACAAATAAACATCTAAGGGATGGTCATAAGCCCCTGGCACTCCCAGGTTAAGGAGGATCCCGTCACTTTCACCCGGCTCACTACCAAACCTCCCCGCTGGGGTGGTGTCCAGGACCTCCCGCAAGAGTGTGGTCACACCACAGCCGCATTATGAAAGGGCGTGCTCTCAACCTTCCCTTTTATCACCCACCAAAGCAAGGTTAATCAAGTGGAACCACAGGCTTGTCACCATGACGACCTCCTAACAACCAGCCAAAGTTCAAAAAATTTGTCCAATAGAGAAAACCAAACCCTTCTCAATCAAAAACTATACGGTCCGTACAGATATGAACATGGAAACTGAAGCATGTAATGCTTGACCACACAATCCCCCCAGTAGTGTGGGTGTAACTACCATAGGTGCAAGGGGTGCAGCTGCTATGGGGCCCAGGGCTAAGGGGGGCCCATCTTCCTTGTCAAAGTTACATGTGGTATATACATTTTCACCCTTGGGTGGTACATAGGGGTCCTTACAAACTTTTGCTATGGGGCCTTCAATTACCTAGTTATGCCCCTGCCCGGGAGCGACATAAATCTCACAAAAGTCATTAACTTTGCGGCAAACTTCTGCAATCACAGACCCTAGCCAGGCAGGAGAGGAGGAGGACCCGCTGGGAACTGGGTAAATATGGGGGTGGGATGGAGCGGTTGGGGGTAGCGGGGCAGGACAGAGCAGCAAACAGAGAGGTGGGAGGGACAGAGTGGGTGGGCGGAGCAGGGCAGGCAGCTGACAGAAAGGGGTGGGTTAGGACAGAGCAGGGGGCAGGATAGCACAGAGCAGCAGGCAGCGGGGGCGGAGCCATGGATAGAGGGGTGAGGTAGGGAAGAGCCATGGATAGAGAGGGGGTGAGGTAGGACAGAGCAGGGGGCAGAACAGCACAGAGCAGCAGGCAGAAGGGGCGGAGCTATGGATAGAGAAGGGGTGAGGTAGGACAAAGCAGCAGGCAGAGGGGGTGGAGCCATGGATAGAGAGGGGTGAGGTAGGACAGAGCAGGGGGCGGGATAGCACAAAGCTGCAGGCAGAGGGGGTGGAGCCATGGATAGAAAAGGGGTGAGGCAGGACAGAGCAGGGGGCGGGACAGCACAGAGCAGCAGGCAGAGGGGGCGGAGCCAGGATAGAGAGGGGGTGAGGCAGGACAGAGCAGGGGGCGGGACAGCACAGAGCAGAAGGCAGAGGGTGCGGAGCCATGGATAGAGAGGAGTGAGGTAGGCCAGAGCAGCAGGCAGAGGGGGCGGAGCCATGGATAGAGAGGGGTGAGGTAGGCCAGAGCAGCAGGCAGAGGGGGCGGAGCCATGGATAGAGAGGGGTGAGGTAGGACAGAGCAGGGGGCAGGACAGCACAGCAGCAGGCTGAAAGGGGATGGTTTCTTATCGCAGTTTTATGTTTTTGCTTAATGGATGATGCACATTTCTTATGACAACGTCAGTATGTCACGGCTGATGTGTAACACGTGTCATTGAACACCGGTTAGAGCACAGGAGATGTTTCATCCAGGAAAAGTCTGCTCCGCCTATCTCAAGGAGAATTTTAAACTCATACAGCACATGTTTAGTCTACACACCTGTTTAACATAACTCATGTATCAGACTTTCGTAGTCATTCAAGGACATTTTGGAATAGTTACAATTTGCTACACATATATTATTAGAGTAATGTGTATCTTTCATGGAGCTTTGCAAACGTGAAATGGTTAGAAGATTAAGTCAAGGGAATGTATTGATTGAATGTCTGGGAAGAGCCATTTAGCTGAATCAGCCGGGATCAGGCCACCTACAGAACTGTATTGCCTCCTAAGGCACACATTTGGCATGGACTCCTTGCAATATAAAGGTTAATCGTTTAACAAATACCCATTTAAGTGAATGTTTAATAAGTATTTGCATAGCTTTCATTTGTTACTGTGGACAGTTATTGTGAATGTGTATAACGCCCCCTGGAGATACTGTACAAGCTGAGAAAGCTTGTTTTGGACAGGCAGAAATCAGATGCACAGTAACCATCCCTAAAACTTGGACGAAGTTCATTACCGTGTCGCAACTAATTCAGCCTCAATCATTTCATATAAACAAAAACAAGCTGACGAGTGCAGTAAAGAATTTAAACATTAACATAACCCCGCAGCATAATCATGTAAAAATGATCTCGAAAACACTTCATGAAGCTGATTATTTCCGCATTAGACACGTTTACCCGGGTGCTGCTCCTAACCCCGCTAATGAATTCATAGCAAGTGATAAACATCAATCATAATTAGGGTTCCCGGATTTCAATGTTTCATTTTTGAGGAGTTGTGTGTATATTATACTTATTTTGGGGGGGTTTGTGTTAAATGATTTTCAGCGTTAATCAAATAAATATACTAGAGGCATGTGCGGACTCCCGTGTTTTGGCTTTGTTTTCTGTGTTGGTTCTAATTCATCGTTGTGTTTTGGTTTTGGCAAACCAGCCTCAAGCTCGGTTGTTTGTTATTCTGTTACAAAAAAAATCCATAAAAACATCTTTCCCGCATTCGCAATGGCTAACATTCGCTTAATTTGTGTATACATCGGCAAGAGGGCCTGATTCAGACCCGGTCGCAAGCACTGAGCGCTCGCAACCGGGTCGATGTTTGCCCACTGGGCATGCGCACGACGGAGCCGGCCCCGTCGTGCGCATGCGCGAGACCCGGCTAGCGAAGGGTGCTCCGTCGCACCGGGTCTCGCACCAAAGGGGGCGAGCTGTCGATGGTGAGTGAGAGCTCGCTCCATTTGGTGGGCAGGCCGGGGGGGTGGCCGGCCAAACGGAGACGTTCCCAACGGAACGCTTGCCGTTTGGGGGCGGCCCCACTGACATCACCAGTGATGTCAGTGGGAGAGCTTCCGGCTCTGTTAGAGCCGAAAGCTCTCTGGGGCATGCGGCCACGAGACCCTACCACAAGGGTCTCGTCGCAAGCCCGATGGTCGCAATGGTCAAGACCATCGCGACCATCATCATGGCCGCTCGCTATAGCTGTGGGTGGTCACCTACAGCTATGCAAGCGGCCAGGAGACCGCTCCTAAAAAAAAACAGCGCCCGCTTGATTCAGAGCGAGCGCTCGCTTTTTGCGAGCGCCTCTGAATCAGGCCCAGAGTCCACAGCTGAACCAGGCCTCCAGTATAAAACACACACTGCGGAGATTAGGAAGACTCTAAATAAGAATATACCAATTCTGAAGACGCCTCTTATATTGAGTAAACACTTTGGTAAAAATATGTAAATAATATATAGAAAATCTCAAAATCTGAAACAAAAATTGGCTACAAATTTATTTAAAAAGAAAATGTAAGATTATTTTACAATGGGGATTACCAGAAAGAGCAAAAGGTTTTTTTTCGATGTAGTAGATATAAATGTGTCACGTGTAAATTTACTCCAAAAAAAGTGTGTGCAATTTATCTCCGCTGTGTCTGTGGAAACTTTCAAAATTGAATGCTTTTTAAATTGTTCTTCAGTGTATGTTATCTATTTTATAGAATGTGGTTGCGGAATGCAACATATTGGGTGCACCACACGTACATTAAATGGATATAGTCAGCATCCTGACTCTCTGGACCCTGACTGTCAGAATACCTGCTCCGGAATCCAAACGGACAGAATCCTGATGGTAAGTATTAGGGTTAGGGATTAGGTTTTGAGTTAGGCACTACGGGTAAGGTTAGGGTTAGGCGGTGGAAGGGGACAGTTAGGGTTAGGCTGCGGGAAGGAAGGGTTAGGGATAGGCTGCAGGAGGGGACGGTTAGAGTTAAACTGTGGGAGGGGTGGGTTAGGGGGAGAGTTAGGGTAAGAGTTAGAATACTCATCAACATGCATCGGGACGTTGACCATTGGAATTCTGATTGTTGGGATCCTGTACCCAACCCCATTAAATAAAAGATTTTTAGAACATAGACATAATATTTTAACTATTGCATACCTCTTAACTAGAGATGTGCAGTTCGGTACTCTAGAAATCTGAATCCACCCGAATTTCGTGAATCCTGGTAAATCTGAGTCGTAGTTCTGATCTTCTGAGGAGATCCAGGTAAATCCAGGCGGCTGTGCTGATCTTTTCGTGGTTTGGAATTCGGATTTTAAATCCGAATTTCAGGTTTTGGTTTGCATAAATTACATGCTTTTAGCGGTTTTTAAAAACTTTTTTTTTTTTAAATCCAGTTTAAAAAAAAAAAACACGAAGATGAGTCCAGATCCAAAACCAAAATCAAAACACGGGGGTCAGCACACATCTCTACTCCCAACATCTCTGTTATTAAAGTTGGGACCTCCGCACACCTAAGGAGTGCACATCCAAAAAGGGGACATGGGCTCCCGTTTTCATCATTCCTGGAGATGCTAGGCTGCCCCCAGGCTCTCCCCGCACAGTGAACAGATGCCGTGCTCATCTCCTCCAACTTCCCTCCACCGCGGACACTGCGATGTGTGGGACGGCAGGACAACCCCTGAAAAACAGGTTTGTCCCACCAAAAGCGAGACAGTTGAGTGGTGTGATAATGTGTCATTTCATAGTTTACTAAGACATGTGTCAGGATGTGACACGGGAAGTCTCAACAGTCCTCTGTCATGGCAATTGAACAAGTAAAAGCAACCCCCAAGGGAGGCCTTCTGGAACTACCGAATGAAAAGTAAAAAAATCTTCATTATGTTAAATAACATATTAACTCAACGCGAGCACCGGAGCAATACTTCATTGCTCCAGCACGGAGACAGCTGATCCAAAAATCAGCTGTCTCCCCGAAGGGCTTCACTGGTCCTTTCGGTGCAGTGACACTAGTGCGCATGCGTGACGTACAGGTCACGCATGTGTACAAAAGCCCCGGCATCCGGCAGAAGGAGCTGGAAAGGGGCGGAGGGATCCAAAAGGATTCCTCATAGCAATCCGGGACTTCCCATAGGGAAGGAGCAGTGTTAGTGGTGAGTGGGGGAGCACACGCCATCTGAAGATTGTATTTTCGGAGCTTGATGAATTCTGTCCCCATACTAGTGTATGGGGACAGCGGGCTATTCCAGGAGAGAAAGGTAAGCAGGAGATATCTGTGATACTAGTGTATGGGGACAGCGGGCCATTCCAGGAGAGAAAGGTAAGCAGGAGATATCTGTGATACTAGTGTATGGGGACAGCGGGCCATTCCAGGAGAGAAAGGTAAGCAGGAGATATCTGTGATACTAGTGTATGGGGACAGCGGGCCATTCCAGGAGAGAAAGGTAAGCTGGAGATATCTGTGATACTAGTGTATGGGGACAGAGGGACATTCCGCCAGAGGAAGTTAAGCAGGAGATATCTGTGATACTAGTGTATGGGGACAGCAGGCCATTCCGCCAGAGGAAGGTAAGCAGGAGATATCTGTGATACTAGTGTATGGGGACATCGGGCCATTCCGCCAGAGGAAGGTAAGCAGGAGATATCTGCGATACTAGTGTATGGGGACAATGGGCTATTCCGGGAGAGGAAGGTAAAGGGGCACATCTATAGACGATCTACTCCCTGTCCAATATCTAAACGATTTTTCCTTGATTTTTTCCCTTGAAATTTTTGCAAACGATCTTTAATAGATCAAGTGAAATTGACCTGCATGTTCGGTCGACTGACGAGATGATCAAACGACCAGCGGGAGCGCGCATCGTTGATCGTTAACGACCAAACACTGCACGATTTATAAACGATTTTTAAATGATTGAATGATAACGATGTCGTTATCGTTCAATCGCCTGCTAAAATCGTGTAGTGGATGCCCCCCTTTAGCAGGAGATAACTGTGATAACTTCTGTATTACCTTTTTGATGAATGGCCTAGACACTTAGGGCCTGATTCAGAGCCGCTCGTAAGCAGCCGCTCGTTCGTTCTGACCGATGTTCGCACATCTGCACATGCGTACGGATTGTAATACGCATGCGCGAACCAGTCAGTGCAGCCAAAAATCGTTTGTTCGCTATATAGCGAATGCCTGCTACTTTGAGTGACAGAAGGAGGCGTATGTGGGTGGTAACAGGGGAAGGTGCTTGAAAACGGGGAGTGGAGAACAGAACGCAGGCGTGCTTAAAGGTCAAAACGGGCGTTTTAAGGGAGTGCCTAATTAATCCAGCAGCGTCATTGACCACGTCACTTGTTTTTTTTTAACTCAGAACTGCTCGCAAAATAGCGGTTGAAAAAACCAACCACAAGAATAGCGAACAGTTCATACGCTGTACGATGTACTCGATTAATCTAATAAATAGCGGACATGACGTATGGTGCGAGCGTCAAGGGGGCGTTTTTTTCCAAATTACAACCGCAAGTTTTGCTCGCTCGTTCAGACTTAGAGGCGTGAACAGACCGCAAAGTGCGAACGGTTCATTTGAATAGCCACCCCTTTTTATATAACGAACGACCGCAAATAGCGAGCGGCTCTGAATCAGGCCCTTAATTTCTACAATTGCATTTTCACCTGCTTTTGTAGAAATTAAGTGATGATGAATAGACCCCTGTGTCCCTTTGATTCAAATGAAACAGTGGAATTAAATAACATTTAATGGAATTACTTATGTGTTTTTAATAGTAATTTATGGGTAAATTATTAGCTATTGTAAACTTATTAGCATATTTATTTAATTTAATATTTTATGTTATTCTATATAGATACTTGTTTATTATGGTATTTGGCTGCCGTTGTCTGCAATACAGAGCATATTAACATTATTGTTGTGGGATTTGCTTTTTGGAATGACCCATTTTTTACTGGTGGAGATCTGGAATAAATATATTTTGGAAGCGCTGCACAAAACAGGTGTAATAATTAGAGATGAGCCGTTTGGCTTTGCTGTAAACCGATCAGTCCAGAACTTTGGGGTTCTGAGTCATAATGAGTCCTGACTCAGATCACTTTTGGGGTCTACCCGTAAGTTCGGATCTTGGATATTAAAAAATGGACCTCGGGTTTTGGATTGCATGTAGACATGATTGTAGCTGTTTTTATCAATTATAAAGAATTACAAAACCAAAACCGAACCAGAATACTTGAGGGTGATTTTGTCAAAACCATAACATTTGAGGGTGGTTTTGCCGAAACCAAAACCAAAAGACGGGGTCTTCGAACATCTCTAATAATAATAATTACCTAAGGCTTCTTAGCTGGACTGACTAAGGCCCTCATTCAGAGCCACTCGCTAGCGGCAGTACGCTCGTTCCGAGCGATGTTCGCACATCTGCGCATGCGTACGGATCGTTATACGCATGTGCGAACCAGTCAGTGCGGCCGAAATTCATGTGCTCGCAAAATAGCGAATGCCTGATAATTTGAGTGACAGGATGAGGCGTATGTGGGTGGTAACAGGGGAAGGTGCTTGAACACGGGGAGTGGAAATCAGAACGCAGGCGTGCTTAAAGGTCAAAACGGGCGTTTTATGGGTGTGCATATTTAAAACAGCAGCGTCATTGACCACGTCACTGGGTTTTTTTAAAGCCAGAACTGTTCGCAAAATTGTGGTAGCAAAAACCAACCACAAGAATAGCGAGCAGTTCATACGCTGGTCGATGTACTCGATTAATCTAATAAATAGCGGACATGACGTATGGTGCGAGCGGCCAGGGGGCGTTTTTAACAAATAAACGAGCGTATGTTTTGCTCGCTCGTTCAGACTTAGAGGTGTGAACAGACTGCAATTTGCGAACGGATCATTTGAATAGCCACCCCTTGTTTTTGAACGAACGACCGCAAATAGTGAACGGCTCTGAATCAGGCCCTAAGAACAATATTTGTCTGCAATCAGGATTATACCTGGGGAGCTGTGTAATACATATCTCAAGGAGCAGTTAATTGACCCAGGAGTTCCTAGTGCTAATAATAATTACGACAACTGGAATTCTGCTGTTTTTGAGGCTGATATAATTGAACACATGACGCGCTGCATACTCCTACTCCATTTTAAAATAAATAAATAAATATACTAACATAGCAGAATATTATTAATTACTTGCATATTTTATTTTATTGCATTTATGGTCTGTGGCAACAGAATTAATGCTGATTAACTCCTGCTTGCTACTCTTATACCAACAATTTGGCTTATACGCGATAATTTTATGTATCGTTATTTTTAATTAATTTTTGTGAAAATAAAATTGTATTTCTTATGCTTAGCAACTCAATCGCAGTGCTCTTATTTTGTTTATCTACCCGTTTTCTCATTAGTTATCCCTAAATGTATTTCATTCAATATTCAGGTAGTTACTACCACAACCTACTGTAGGTGCATAACCTTACATGTATCATCTACATTCAATTTCATCTGACATATTACAGTTCGGTTTGGATTTTCACTAAATATTTTTATAGCAACCATCCTGCTCTGTCTTACAAATTCTGCGTATGTCAGTGTTATTATCGGTCAATATGGACATCTCACTTCTATGTCATCTACAAGGTAAGTATTTCAAAGGCAACATATCAGATACTGTCTGTCATTTTCTAGAATGCAACAGAGAAATTATATCTGAGGTAAATTTACTAAAGGTCGATTTAGCTTTTTTGTGAGATTTGCCATCAAGTTTGCAAACCTGAGTTTTACTAAAGTCAAAACCAACGACCAAAAATACACCTTTAGTTTAAAGGAGCTTAGCACATCGGACAAACAATCGATACTTTCACATAGACAACAATAGAAACCGCTGTTTACCAAAAACCAATGGCAAGCCGACTGTATACCCTCTCAAAAACGTTATCCCAACCTGTGGCAGGAGAGTTTGGGTGAAGCACTGCACAAGACTTTATTAGATAAAAAAGTAAACAAAGGGTTAATTGTAAAAAAAAATTGCGTGGGGTCCCCCGATTTTCCAATAACCAGCACCGGGCTGAACCAGCTAGGGTGCTTATAATATAGCAGGGAGACACACAGCGTGGGGTCCTCCTGCCATAATCTAAAAGTATCCCAAAACTGGTCAGCCCAGGGCTAGAAATCCTCATAAATTAAAATGGGGTCCCTTGTCTTGAGGATCAACCAGCCTTGGGCTGAAAGCCCAGGTCTGTTCCCAGCATCCCTGATGGCAGCAGATGTAGGGTTAAAAACTGTGATTCCCTGTTACATCTATAACAGATATATTCAAGTTGGGGATATTAATATAAAGTGACAACTGCCTTGCTATGGAACTATTAATACATACAGTATATCAAACGCTTAAACGTCCAGTTCAGGACTTTTTATTGTCTATTTCACAGCACCCCTAAATAACATCTCAGACTTTATGTGTATGGCATATTATATGCATATTTCTTTGCGGTTTATATATGATGGGAATCACAGTTTATATGTTTTTTGCTATATATCTAATTGTTATTAAATGTTTTTTTTTTTGAGAGAAGCCATTTGTGTTTATTTGATAACAGGTGTATGTACTAGCACCAGATTGAATTTTACACATCAGCGCGGTCACGTTATGTTTATTTTTACCAATGATGCGATGCCTGGGCTTGTGGGAATCCTTGGCACCACTAATCCTCCTTACATGGGCCAGTTTAAACTAAAGATGAGCGGTTTGGTTCTACTCGGTTCTTTTCACCAGATTAGTGCAAATTTAGCTATCCAAATCACGTCAGAGCCGATAGCCAATAAGATTCGGTCTTCAGATCCAAACTTAACTAGGTCAAAACCAAACAGAAGTGACATCAAGAGATAAGATTAGATTAGGTACCTATTCATGGACCTATTGGACCCCGATAATTAACCTTCTAACTCGCCGCAGAATCCGGAGCAATTCATCATTGCTCCAGCGCTGTGACGGCTGATGCGAAATCAGCTGTCCCCGCGAGCGGCATCACTGCTCCTTTTTCGGAGCAGTGATGGGAGTACGCATGTGTGACCTACAGGTCTGGCATGCGCACAAACGCCCCAAGGTCCAGCGAAAGGAGCCGGACAGGGGTGGAGGGATCCTAAAGGATCCCTCTTCGCAACCCGGACCTCCTTACCATAGAGAAGGAGCGGGTTGCGATGCTGTAGCAGGAGCATGGAGCTGAAGATAGCGGATGCTACCACAGTCAAGCTCCGAAAATATTATATTTTCGGACCTTGATGAATTCTGTCACCATATTAGTGTATGGGGACAGCGGGCCATTCCGCCAGAGGAAGGTAAGCAAGAGACATCTGTGGCATCTCCTGCTTTACCTTCTTGATGAATGGCCCAATAACTTAATTTTTACAAATGCATGGGAAAATTGCATTTTCACCTGCTTTTGTAAAAATTAAGTGATGATGAATAGGCCCCTAATACAGTAATTTAGTTTACTAGAGCAGCCGTTCTACCAAAAAACTGTGACGAAATTAGATTTCTATCTACCCTGTGCGGCCTCTATGTTTATGTACTCTGCTCTCTTTCCCCATGCTGCAGAATTTTGTAGAGTCTTAGAAATAACAGTAATTATATATTATGATGCTTGTTATAGTTTAGATTAATATTGATTATTAATCACTCAAAACATTAAATGACTTGCAGCAAAATGAATAATACTTGGCAGGTTTCTGAAATATAGAATTATTTAAAAAAAAATGTGTTTGTTCATTATTATTGAAATGTATGAATACATCCAGATAAAGATGGATAATGTAGTATTCTGTGGCATATTCAATAACAAAGTACTGTGCAAAAACGTGCATTAGGGGTGAATAATTGTCCGGCACCCTCTGGTGGTCAGTTTTTTTTTTACTGCTCCAACATAATTATTATTATTATTATTATTATTATTATCATTTATGGCACCACAAGTGTTCCACAGCATCTTACAAAGTACATAAACAAATAGGTTGCCCAGTGACATACAATACTATACAATACAGGACAAGGAACACGAATAATATATATTGCTACATTAGCGACCATAACACCCAGATAAGCAACAAAGCAAAGTAACCAAGTGTTAGGTGCCCTAGTGGGGAGTAAGAAGTAGATAAAAGTAGAGTAAGGAGAAGCACAAGAGGGTAGAGGGCCCTGCTCGTAAGAGCTTACATTCTAAAGGGGAGGGGCAGTCAAACAGGTGTGACACAGATTGGGTAGGCAGGGGGGAAGGAATATGTAGCAGCAAGTTAAGATGAGAGCTTGAAGGCTTTGATAAAGTAGTGGGTCTTGAGAGCCCGTTTGAAGGATTGTAGAGAGGTGGAGAGTCTGATGGGGAGAGGGAGAGAGTTCTAAAGGTGGGGAGCAGCACGGGCAAAGTCTTGGAGACGGGAGTGAGAGGAAGTAATCAAATGGCATGAAAGGCGGCGTGCATTTGTTGAACAAAGAGGGTGGACAGGAGAGTGAAGAGAGATGAGGTCAGAGATGTAAATGGGAAAGGAGTGTGTGAGGGCTTTGTAAGTGAGAGCAAGAACCTTGAATTGGGTTCTGAAAGGGTAGGGGATTCAGTGGAAAGCTTGTAGGAGAGGGGAGGCAGATGCAGAGCATTTCTAGAGGAAGATGAGCCGAGCAGCAGCACTGAGGACAGACTGGAGAATAGAGAGATGAGAGCTGGGGAGGCCAGATAGGAGGAGGTTACAGTAGTCCAATCTGGAGATGACCAATGAGTGTATGAGGGCATCCTGGGTGAGAAAGGGTCTAATCTTGGAAATATTTTTGAGATGGAAACGACAGGACTGCGAGAGATTCTGGATAGGTGGTTTGAAGGAGAGGGATGAGTCCAGGATAGCTCCAAGACAACGACTTTGGGGCTAGAGGAGATAGTTGTGCCATCAATTGATAAAGAAATTGTGGGAAGTGAGGTTATGTGGGAGGGTGGGAAAATGATCAGCTCAGTCTTGGACATATTAAGTTTAAGAAATCGCTGAGACAACCAGGAAGAGATAGCAGAGAGACAGTTGGAGATACGAGTGAGGAGAGAGGGGGAGAGGTCAGGGGATGAGAGGTAGATCTGAGTGTCATCAGCATAGAGATGATATTGGAGGTCAAAAGAGCTGATGAGTTCACCTAGTGAGGACATGCACATTAATAGCAAAGCTTCTATCACCTATCAGTGGTTCCAGGGATATGCAGTCAAGGTACTGTAGGCAGGGAAGCATCATACTCTTGAGATTTAATATAAAAATTATTATAATAATACAAATAAGGTATTTATAACTTATAAACATCTTTGTTTATTGTAATAATTTTTATAGTAAACACTCAACAGCTTTGTGGAGCTCCTTGGGACTGCAGGGAGATGAGAGATGAGGCAGCAACAGCTCAGCCTTGCTTCTTTATAGTCAGACAGTGCTTGAAGAGCTGGGGGCTGGGCCACACCATGGGCAGTAAGCTGCACAGAAAGAGAGCTAATAGATGCATGTCTCTGAGGATGGAGGGTGTGCCTTGAGCACTGATGAACACCTTGGATGTGTCATGTGACCAGGAAGTGCACTGCAGTGTTTAGAGATTGGAGCTCAGCAGCAAGAGAAGACACAGTATTGCAGGTAGGAGAATCAATGGACACTGAAGCTAAGTCTAGTGATTGAAGAGTTACATGAGTAGAGGGTGAGACAGGCTCCTAGCACTCAGACCCATCACCATGTGTGCCTCAACTGTGGTCACATCTGTCGATGGACTTCATTACCAACCTCCCGGTTTCAAACAAATTCAACACCATCTGAGCGGTAGTTGACCGGTTCACCAAGGCTCACTTCATACCCCTCATTCTCTTCTATTCATACAAGAATCTTCAGACTCCATGGACTACCTCTGGAAATTATCTCTGACTGGGGAGTGCAGTTTGTCATCAAGTTTTGGAGTTCCTTGTGTTCTTCACTTCAAGTCAAACTCAATTTCTCCACTGCCTATCATCCCCAGTCTAACGGCCAGACAGAAAGAGTCAACCAAGATCTAGAGTCTTTTTTTCATTTATACATATCCGCCTCTTAGGACATCTGGGCTGAACTGCTTCCTTGGCAGAATTTTGTCACAACAATCAGTACCATTCTTCATCTGGTTCCATGCTCTTTTATGCCACTTATGGCCTCCAGCCTCAAGTTCCTGAATTTCAACCTCTTCCTACCTAACAGGTTCCAGCTGCTGACCGAACCTTGCAGCACTTTTCCAAGATTTGGAAAGAGATCAGCTCCTCCCTTGTGAAGGCTTCTGAGCGGTACTAGAAGTTTGCTGACAGGAAGAGGAGAGCTGTCCCCAGTATCAAGCAAGGAGATCGAGTTTGGACCTCTACATGAAACCTCCAGTTAAGAGTTCTATCCATGACATTTGCACCCGCTACATTGGGCCATTCACCATTGGGTGTGTTATCAACCTGGTTTCATTCAAACTCAAACTACCTCCATTCCTGAGGATACCAAGTTCCTTCCATATTTCTTTATTGAAACCACTCATACTCAATTGGTTTCATTCAGCACTTCCAAAGGCACCCAAAGTCCAGAATCATCATGGAACAGAATATGAAATGGCAAAGATTCTGGACTTTAGAATCCATTATGGACGTCTTCAATACCTGATCGACCGGAAGGGCTATGGCCCAGAAGAACATTCTTGGACTTTTGTCTCTGATGTCCATGCTCCTCAGTTGATACAAGCATTCCATGTCAAGTTTCCACGTAAGCTTAAGAGGTGTCCTGGGGCCACCCGTGAATGGAGGGGGAGTGCTGTCATGCTCTGGCCCTTAAAAACCACTTTCTTACCTCTCTGGTGCCTGTACAGGCCAGCATTGCATCACTCCCGGATAGCACAGAGGTCCACTCACGCTGCACATCGCTCCCGGTTGGTACTGAGGCTTGTCTGTGCTGCTCCTGCCTCGTCCACGCAGTGTCTTGTCACTGATCATGGAGATGGCTTTCCTTGCTTACAGCGTGTCTTTCCAGCTTGATGGCACACACCTAAACCACAATATGGGTGCAGCCATGTTGGACTCTATCACCTGATATTCTTTCTCCACTCAGAGCGTTGCTCCCAGACCAGCTGATCGCAATATCCAGTCCCTATAATTTCCATTTCCTGAATGGCCTATGTTGCCAGTACAACGACAATACTTGCTGAAGTTACAACTCTGTGCTGAGCTCCCAGGTACTCTGTATCTGAACAGTCCCAGTTCTTAAATCTGGTAAACAAGTCTCCTATACCATCTTGCACTCCATCTAGTTTTACCACTGAGACTTGTTCTTACTGCCTCCATCGGTTCCAGACAATACCTCCAATCATCGCTTCCATCCAGTGCCTCCAATCACCGTTCTCATCTAATATCTCCATTCATCAATTCCATTTGTCATCTCCAAACATTGGCCCCAAACCAATCAAGTTCATCAATTCATCAACATCTGACTCATATCAATGAAGTTCTTCAATTCATCAACATTGGTCCCAACTGACCAAGTTCATCAATAAATCAACATCGGACTCAAATCAATTAAGGTCTTCAATTCATCAACATCGGATTCAAATCTGTCAAGTTCTTCAGTTAATCAATACTGGTCTCAAACCGATCCAGCTCTCAATCCAGCATCATCGCTCCCAATCCAATTCTGCTCATTCATTCAGTATTATATATCCAGTCCCATTCCAACCTGCTATTCAATACAGACATTAATTTCCTGTTCTTGCCTTCGGGCCCATCATCCACTGCGGTACCTCTACCTCCTCACATCAATACATGAGGAAGTCCTGGCTCAAGCCACCTAAGTTTAGTCACGCCTCTCAAATCTTCTTTTCAGCCTCCCACGCCTGTTCCAACCCAAATCAACCCTCAGGTGTGACACATGTATGTTTCCTGAAAAAGAGGATCCTCAATTTTCCACCTAATAAGGTAATGGTTTGACAGTGATCTTTTTGCCACAGTAGCTTCTTCAAGCTTCCCTACATTCTGGAGTCTCCCGGTCCTTCCCGGGAGAGTAGGCAAGTAAGAAATCAACCTTATTCATACCTACTAATATTGCTAATACACATTTACCCCAATGTGCCTAGATCAGCTTCTGTCTTGTGTAACCACAACTCAAATTCATTAGTCGACCTCATTTATGCTAACCGAAAGTATGTCATATTCTATAAATGATGGTTGGTATGAGTTGTACGGTATATTTTGGTCTTTCTTAATTTTAATATTGAACAAAAAAAAAACATATTACCCCTATAAATTTGAAGTTTGCTCAGGTTCGAGAAAAATACAAAAAATGTTTCCTTGTAGCACCAAATTAGGTAAAAACACAAATTGTCTCTAGTTAGCCATATGAATGCTTAATTGTGGTCACATTTCTATATTATACACTGAAATTAAAACGAACACTAGAGCCAGGGGCATAACTAGAACTCTATGAGCCTTAAAGCATCATTTTGAAGGTGCCCTGACTCCAATGATTCTAGAGGGACACCTCTCCCCAAAGCAGTTGTTTATTTTTGGTACCATAGAAATGTCCCAGTTTACATTTTGCTACATTGTACTGCTTGCAGTTCACAATATACCACACAGTTCCCCAGTTAACATTATACCACATTGTAGTGACAACAGTTCACATTATGCCACACAGTGACCCCAGTTCACATTAGGCCGCAGTTCATTGCATTTTGTAGTGCCCCCACTTCACATTGTCACAGAGTGGCCTCAGGGCCTGATTCAGAGCCGCTCGTAAGCGGCCGCTCGTTCGCTCCGAGCGATGTTCGCACAGCTGAGCATGCGTATGGGTCGTAATGCGCATGTGCAAACCAGTCATTGCGGTCGGAAATCGAGCGCTCGCAAAACAGTGAGGGGCTGCTAATGTGATTGACAGAATGTACCGTTTGTGGGTGGTAACAGGGGAAGGTGCTTGAAAATGGGGGAGTGGAGATCCGAATGCAGGCGTGCCAAACGGTCAAAAGGGCGTTTAATGGGAGTGCATAATTAGTAAAGGAGCGTCATCAACCACGTCACTTGGTTGTCTTTTAGCCTTAACTGCTCGCAGTGATAGCAGTAAGAAAAACCTACCACAAGCACTGCGAGCAGTTCAGGTGCCTTTCGATGTACCCGATTAATCTAAAAAATACCGGAGATGACGTGTGATGCGAACGGTAAAGGGGTGTCTTTACAAAATAGCAAGCGCATTTTTCGTTCGCTTGCTCAGACATAGAGGCGTCAACAAACCACAAAGAGCGAGCGCTCAATTTAAATAGCCGGCCCCTTTTTTGGAACGACTGTCCGCAAATAGCATCCGGCTCTGAATCAGGCCCTCAGTTCACATTATTGCACACTCTGCTCCAGGTTCACCATATGCTACAAAGTAGTGCCCCAATTCATATCATGTCACACTGTAGTGACCCCAGTTCACATTATACCACACATTCCCCCAGTTCACATTAAGGCACATAGAGTAATCAGTTGATTGGAGTCGATAGTTGGGCCAGTAGTTTGCGAGGTGGTGGGGACATCACTCATCTTATAATGCAGGTGGATGTTACTGACTCGACCTGGTCTGTGTTGTCCCATTAAAAATGGGAGCCTGTGGCCCCCCCAATAATCCATCTCTGTGCTGATATGAGCTGGTCCTGGAAGCAGGGGAGGCGGACCCCAGAGGCAGGAACTATAAGCCCTATGGCAACACAACCTTGCGCCCACTATAGTTACACCCCAGAGGAGAGCACTGTTTGAGCCATGTCCATTACTTATGTCACTTAAATCACTGCAGGTCAAGGTTCAGTAAGCTAGAAGAAAAAAACACAAACACAAACTTACTACATCACTTTAAAAACAATTGCTCTGCATTTTCTCTGATTATTATATATATATATATATATATATTATTATTTTTATTATTATTATTATTTAGATGCTACAGAGTTAATCATTAGCTGCAATTAAGCATATGCCCTAATTACAATTCATTTTATTGAAAAGGTTACCAAATATATCACTGAGTCCCCTGCTTAATTGACCAAAGTAATGCAAAGAGTGTACAATGAACAATACAATAGGGAGAAGTAGTGATAATCAATCTAGAAGAATGAAATATAAATCTGTCCTGTGGTAAATAAAACCTGGACCATACAGTATTTTTCTTTCTTGTGAAATCCATTGTAGTCAATGCTGAGTACATGTGATATACAATATTCATCTCTTTTACGGCCACGTTAATTGCACCTGACACTATTACCCTGTGGTCTCTGTGTGGCCTTAAGGCTAAAGAAAATGACAAATTTTCTGCACAGATACATGTTGCCCAGAAAGGTTCCTGCAGGATTTATAACATCCCTTTGCCATGCAGCTTAGTAATATCCATAATGGAAAATAGGAAACTAAACATGAGTTCTCAATGGCGGCAATTACAACATCTTTCCTAAGGAAACTGGATACAGGATTTTGCTGATTAGTCTATTTTTTGGGGAATTGGGGAATGCACAACCCTTCGCTATCTGAGTGTTACTGAATCCTCTCTTAGAAGACTTGTGAGATGGCATTTTCTCTTGGGCGCAGGTTTGCCGGATGTAGAATATTGGTGTTGAAATATAATAGTCCAGTCCATTAAAAGCGAAAAAAATCGGTCTCAATGTCTTTTTAGTACAGTAAAGTACAATTGCTGAGAACTTACCGCATAGTCATATTGACGCGTTTCACAGGTCATCTTCCTACTTCGTGGATCATTAACTAGGAAACTTTTTATTCTACCATTTGTTGCTGGACAGGACTATACTATTCAACGTCCAATCTTCTACATATGGTAAATCTGTGCCCGAGAGAAAATTCCTTCTTCCTTGTTTATTCTTGAAGCATCTTCTCATCACCCATCATCTAGTGAGTGGAAATGACCCATAGGGGCCCCTATGATTGCTTAACTGGGAATCAATTCTTTGCCTGGTCTCTATCATTCTCTGGTCAGCTCCAGAGTCAGCCTTGCTGGTTCTCTTTGTCTCTTTGTGTTGCATCTCCTGATAAGTCCCACTGCAGTATATTGCCCTACGGTGATATCTTAGTATATCTACACTACAAACCTTGAATATTGTAATGAATCTTTGGTACCCACATTCAAGGCAAGAGATATAGGGCCTAATTCAGTGGTGGACAGAGCTGCATCCATTGGTGGTCAACATTATACTACCTTATGGAAATGCTGCTACAAAGTTCTTCCCTGGTGTACATCCGTATGTTTGAATGTGCAAGAACTGAGAACCCACCGTCACACATTACCCAGTCTTGTTCTATTACTCTTTTTTCCCAATTGTAAAGCACAACAAAATATGCTGCCACTATATAAGTGATAATAAATACATATTTCCAATTATACCCTGCTCTAGAGCAGGGTATTCATTGGAAAGAAGATATAGATACCCGCTGCATTAGATCAGATGCAATGTGATTGTATACACACAATCTAGAGCGAGGCTTGGAATTATGGTTGGCCATCGATGGCGAGTACCCGATGGTTAGCACCAGCTGTGACTAGTGCAGGCTGCAAGTACCATCTCTGCAGAACTAAGTCATAGATGGCTTAACCATCAATGGTTTCTATCAGATGGTTAAACCATCGACCATCGATGGCAGAGGTGTTGATGGTCATCTCTAGTTGGCATGCCATAGAACACATTGGGCCTGAATCAGACTTACATGCTATACTGATATTTATTGATGCAAATGGCTGATTTGCCTCTGAGCATGCACCTGAAGTGCAGCGAACATGTCTCCTGATTTTATATGTACAAAGGGCCTGATTCAGCTTGGATCGCAGTTGCTAATACGCACGATCACAATAGCGATCCAAGCTGAATTAGTCCCAGAGTCACATCACAGATTTGGTCACACGGTATGAGAAATGAACTGTAGGGGGCGTTCCTGGGCAGTGACTGGGAGGTAACAGGTGGTTTGCTAAATAGATGCATGGGGGGTTGAGTCTTATCGGAGTGTCGCGGGCGGGACGCTGAATGCGGTTTTGTACAAAGACGCTGAACCACTCACATAGGGGGTAAAGAATAGGATGTCCCACGCTAGTTAGAGTGTATAGCAGCATTTCAGTTAAAAATAATGACAGTATTAAAGATAAGCGAGTGCTATTCTAAGGCACAAAAATAAAAAATGGTTAATACAACGTAATGTCCAGTATACAGTCATTTGTGGACAAATTAGCAGGCGCAGGATAGTGTAGATGTTATACACAAGTGTAATTCCAGTTACTGCTGCCAAGGACATAGGTACATACAGGTAGAATGAGAGTACAGATGATAAACACTTCAGACCACAAAGGTTTTAGTAACTTTGCAGCTCTCTCGTATGCGAAATGCGGTTAAACTACTTATTATTTAACTTTATTTTTCCCATGGATTTAAATCCTGTTCAATATGCTTCGGGCAATGTAATGTTTTAATAACTGTAGCAGAGATAATGTCTTATTTGTGCAGACGGGTCCTGAGGAAAGTATTCAAGCATGTGACCTCTATTAGTAAATTTCTCACCTTTTTATAGGGTAATCTAGCGTTTTATTATGGTGTGTGAGGGGGAAATTGTGACTTTTCCAGCTATTTTACATTTAGATTGTAGCGAGATGGCCTTCCTAATGGATCTCATAACCTCCTACAATTACACAGGCAACCCAAGCTTTATCCACTGTACGTATGTGATTACTTAAGAGGAGAGGTGTAAAAAGACAGTTTGATTTGAGAATTAAAACCCCACACAGCTGAGTGAAGATTGATCTGCGGCATTCGGATGACTTGACATGGTTATTGGGTATTCAGATTTGAATGTATGGGAAGAAGGTGGGTTTTGATAATATATTTATTCTTGAATTAATCCTGACACATTTAATACAGTAGATAGGAAAAAAATGAGATTGCATTGTTCACATTGCCATAAAGTAGACTGGATTGGTCCACGACATTATAGGTTGCTACAGATGGGAAGATTCAGCCTTTGTCTAAGTGATGAGGAGCGTAATCTACACTAACTCCAATTTGACCAAATGTATCTGCAGACATATTAGACTGATCCAGATGTTCAGCACATGGAGGGGAGATGAACAGAATCAAACTTTCTAAAGAGGACAGGTGTAAAAATTGACCATAGCAACTAACCACCCGGCTCCAAGCTATCATTTTACAGAACTTTGGCCCTCATTCAGACCCACTCACGAGCGGCTGTCTGCTCGCAAGTGGGTCGATGGTCTGCACTGCGCATGCGCACGACGGAAGGAGCTCCGTCGTGCGCATGCGCGAGACGCGCCGAGCGAGGGACTTTCCTTCGCTCGGAGTGTCTCATCAAAGGGGGCGTGCTGTCGATGTTGACTGACAGCACGCCCCCTTGGTGGGCGTGCCGGGGGCGTGCCTGCCAGACGGAGGCGTTCCCAAGGGAACGCCTACCGTCCGAAGCCGGCCCCACTGACATCAGTGATGTCAGTGGGAGTGATTTTGGCTCTGATAAAGCCAAAATCACTCCTGGCCTTGCGGTTGAGAACCTCAACCGCAGGCTGTTGCTCGCAGTTTCGATGGTCGCGATGGTCAAGACCATCGCGACCATCATCCTGCACGCTCGTATATGCTGTGGGTGGTGACCCACAGCTATACGAGCGTCCAGGAGGACGCTCCATATTAATGGAGGTGGGCCCTGATTCAGAGCGAGCGCTCTGGTCAGAGCGTCTGGCTCTGAATCAGGGCCTTTGTTAGCGCTAACTAGAAGCTGATCAGTTGCTGTGGACACATTTGATACATCTCCTCCTTGGTGCCAAGAGTTGGAACTAGGGATGTGCGCCGGAACATTTTTGCCGGATTTGGATTTGGTTCTAATTCATCGTCCGGATTTGGATTTGGATTTGCCAAACTGTGGTGACCGGCTTTGGATTTTTTTACAAAAATTTACAAAAAAAGCTAAAATCACATAAATTGGTCTTTTTTTTCTTCCTAGAGTATTATTAACCTCAATAACAATTAAGTTCCAGTCAATTTAGACCACCTCACAGCTTATAATATTGTTTTCAACATTATTGGCCAAAGGTTGCAGTGAGCTGACTGGTTACTAAGCGACAAAGCAGCGGCACAACGACACAGACACCACAGTATAAAGCACATCTATGACACATTGCCACACAGCAGTGGCAGAAATGAAAAGTAGTGCACCCACCCAGTGGGGTACGGCCAGCAGAGTCACAGTACTTGTTTACAAAGTGGGCTACGGCCTAAGGAGTCACAGTGCACAATCTTATTCACATTACACCGCACATAGTGCCCCTGATTCACATTACACCATAAAGTAGTGTCTCTTATTTACGTTACGACACACAGTAGTGCCCCTTTTACACAATGCCCACAGTAGTGACCCCTTTTACACAATCCCCACAGTAGTGCCCATTTTACACAATGCCCACAGTAGTGACCCCTTTTACACAATGCCCACAGTAGTGCCCCTTTTACACAATGCCCACAGTAGTGACCCTTTTACACAATGCCCACAGTAGTGACCCTTATATACAAAGCCCACAGTAGTAATGCCCCTTATACAATGCCCACAGTAGTAGTGCCATTTATACAATGCCCACAGCAATAGTGTCCCTTAGACAATGACCCCAGCAGTGGTGTCCCTTACACAATGCCCCCAGTAGTGGTGCCCCCTATGCAGTCCCCTTAGTAGTAGGGCCCCCTATGCAGTGCCCCCAGTAGTAGTATGCCCCCCAGTAGTATGCCCCCCCCATTAGCAGGCCCCCAGTAGTATGCCCTCCCCAGTAGTATCCCCCCCCAGTAGTACACCCCCCATTACCAGCCCCCCCCCCAGTAGTATGCCCCCCATTAGCTGGCCCCCAGTAGTATGCCCCCCATTAGCTGGCCCCCAGTAGTATGCCCCCCAGTAGTATTCCCCCATAAGCAGGCCCCTAGTAGTATGCCCCCCCAGTAGTAGGCCCCCCCATTAGCAGGCCCCCAGTAGTATGCCCCCCCAGTAGCAGGTCCCCTGTAGTATGCCCCCCAGTAGCAGGCCCCCAGTAGTAGGCCCCCCAGTAGCATGCCCCCTGTAGTATGCCTCCCCATTAGCAGGCCCCCTGTAGTATGCCCCCCCAGTAGTAGACCCCCCCAAGTATGCTCCCCCAGTAGTAGGCCCCCTGTAGTATGCCCCCCCAGTAGTAGCCCTCCCAGTAGCAGGCCCCCTGTAGTATGCCCCCCCTGTAGTATGCCCCCCCAGTAGTAGGCCCAAAGTAGCAGGCCCCCTGTAGTATGCCCCCCCCCAGTAGTAGGCCCCCCAGTAGCAGGCCGCCTGTAGTATGCCCCCACAGTAGTAGGCCCCCCAGTAGCAGGCCCCTGTAGTATGCCTCCCCAGTAGCAGGCCCCCTGTAGTATGCCCCCCCAGTAGCAGGCCCCCCAGTAGCAGGCCCCCTGTAGTATGCCCCCAGTAGCAGGCCCCCTGTAGTATGCCCCCCCAGTAGTAGGCCCCTCCATTAGCAGGCCCCCATACACACATAAAAAAAAAAAAAACGTACCTGTATCCCCGCTCCAGCCGCCGTCCGCTCTGCTGCCACGCGACGAGGAGGGAGCCGGAAGACGGAGCTCATGAGTGAGCTCCAGCCGGCTCCCTCCGTGCAGCAGCCAATGAGAGTCTGCCTGACTCTCATTGGCTGGTGTAACAAACACACAGCTGCCGCTGGCGGCTGTGTGTTTGTTCTGTGTAGGGCAGACCGCTATCACAGCGGTTTGCCCTACACTCGAGGAGCCCTGATGTTGGATTCTCTAGTGAGAATCCAACATCAGGCGCATGGGGATCCGAGTCAGGCGGGGAAAACCTGAACAGGGTTCGGGTGGACTCGGATCCCCTATGATCGGAGCGGTTCGGATTCCACCGAATCCGAACTGCTCATCTCTAGTTGGAACCTATCTCAATACCAGGACCAGACTGGACCTACAGAACAGGCCTGGCACACATTAAACTCCTGTCCACATTTGTGTGGCCATTCACTGAGAGTCTCAGTACAGTTCCTGCCATCATTACCACCAGAGTCCAGATGCAGTGCAGTGACGACAGCCAGTAAATGTTTTATGAAAAGCTGGACTGGAACAATGACTGAGACTGAGTTTACTGGTTTTTGAAAATAAAAATCGGGATCCAGCCCATTCACAAACTCAGACTCATCATCCAGTTTGCCAGCCAGTATGCTATGCAGTACGGCCGGGCAATGAGTGCTCATAGCGCCGTAAGGAGGATGGTGTGGCTGGTGCAAGAACAGGGCGGGATGACCAGGGAGCAGAACCGGCCATGCTCACCTGCCACCACAATCCCTCTATTGCTAGGCACCCGCTGCAATGCATGTTATGCTGGCGAAGCACCCAGCTTCTTCTCTCCGCTCCACCTGGATCCAGAGTGCATTGCGGGCGAGAAGCTGTGTGGGGCTGGCGATTAGGCAGTGGAATACGGCTGCGCCGCACTATGCAATCGCAACTGACCTGTCACTCTGTACATTAAGGAGTGTACACCTCTAAAAAAGGGCTACCAGGGTGGGAATGCGGGTGTATGCTGGCCAAGTAGTGCAGTCTGCGTACTAGTTGAACCTCTTGGGATGTACACCTATGCAGCAGCGGAGGAATTAGCGTACATCTCTGAATCAGGCCCTTAATTTGGCACATCCCAGAAAACCATCACCTGATTCACCCCAGCGCAGGGGCGTATCTATAATGGGTGCAGGGTGTGCGGGGAACACGGGCCCCTGGGTCCAGGGGGGCCCCGCACTTCACACCCTGCACACATAATATTACTTACCTCTCCGGAGTCCCTTGTCGGCGCGGGGGTCCGGCGCTGTAAAACGACTGGAAAAAGGCCGCGGCAGCCATTTTCCTGTCGTTTGCGCATGCGCAGTACAGGGAAAATGGCGGCCGTGGCCATTTTCCCGGTGACCTGTGCATACATTGTAGACTCTGGGCACACTCTAGTGCCCAGAGTCTATAACTCCGGCGCTGGCCGCATACAACTCAGTGCGCGGCCGGCCACCGGGCGGAGAGGAGAGGGCCCATGTCGGAGACTGCACACGGGCCCCCTCCTCTCTAGAAACGCCCCTGCCCCAGCAGACATCCTGATTTTACAGGACCAGCCTTATTTAAATAAAAATAGATAATTAAAAAAACAGGCAGCATCCTGCCAAGTCATAATAACAGCCAGC
Source organism: Taudactylus pleione (assembly GCA_031769625.1). Lineage (NCBI taxonomy): Eukaryota > Metazoa > Chordata > Amphibia > Anura > Myobatrachidae > Taudactylus > Taudactylus pleione. The sequence goes on along the minus strand of JAUIMM010000275.1, from coordinate 12,983,927 downwards.
ACCAGACATCCCTCTGTAACTGGGATACCGAAGGCGCGAGGTTCCCCCCCCCCGAACCTCGCGCCTTCGGTATCCCAGTTACATGATAATTTGCAGCATGATAATTTGCAGCATGTTTTCTATGTGAACAAAAATGTTTTTGAAAACGTACAGTAATTTCCTATACACACTATTTCATTCCCATATACAGCTGCAGAGCACCACTAAAGCTGGCCATACACGATACAATTATCAGGGCAATCCGCCCAATATCCGCGGATCGCCCCGATAATTGTAGCATGTGTGCGGGCGACCGAGGGTTAAATATTGCTCGGTCGGGCATGCAGGATTGTCCAGTATGCCCGTCCGATGCAATATTTATGGGGTAATCTGTCAGCCGCATCGGGCAGTGTATGCCCAGCCGCGGCTGACAGACAGACATTTCCTGTGTTCCATCCCATGGAAAGAACAGGGAAATGTCTCCTCCCCCGGGGACGGAGCGCAGATGTCGGGCTGATACACCGTGGGCCAGGGCCGGACTGGCCATCGGGCAATTCTGGCAAATGCCAGAAGGGCCGAAGATCAGATGGGCCGGTCTGGTTGTCGCTGTCCACGGGACGGTCCGAGCAGCACCGCCTCCCTCCCAGCAGTTACATACTGTCCTCTGCCCCGCCTCCTTCCTGACGCTGTTCTCAGCTCCGCCTCTCTCCCGACGCTGTCTTTAGGGTGTCAGCGCAGTTGCCGGGTGCCTGCTCCAGTGCCTGTGAATCCTGTCCTGCAGTTTCTGTTGTGCCTGTGACATCATGACGCACGCGCGTATGACGTCACGTGCACGGAAAGAGGAGCCGGGACGCACACAGAGAAGATCAGTAGGTGTTGAGGTGAGTTGAGCTCTTGCTGTGGACCCAGCGACTGCCTGCTCCTGCCAGTGCCTTTATTGTTCTTTTCATTTTGTAACCGACACGATCAGCCTGCTCTCATGCTGGGCGAGGGAGGGAGCAGTGTTATTTAAAATAGTGTCAGTAATTTCCATGATTTATTTGGAGGGGGGGGACTTATATATAATGCAGCCAGACTGACTGAAGGATGTCATACATTTTATTATAATGGATAAGGGACCTGTTAGGCTCCTACAATCAATGAGGAGGGAGGCACTGATATATAATGCAGACACACTAATGGTTGTAATAAGTATTATAAAAGTGCCTTCCCCTTTCCACCTCACTGATTGTAGCAGCCTAGCAGATCCTCCATCCCTTATAATACCCATGATTACACCCCTCAGACAGTGACTATATTCATTTTTATTGTTTTTAATGCAATGATTGCAAAATATGTGCTACAGCTTGTATTTACGCGATACAGGCAGTTGAGGGGTATGCGGCTTCCCGACAGCGTAATCCCGGCAAGGGATTTAACATAGGCATCGAAATACTGACGCCTATGTTAATCCCGATGCCGGAACACCGACCCCCGCCATCCCGATCGTACGCGATGGGTAAGTAGAACACTTAGCCTAGGGATGGGGGGGTTAGGTTTAGGAACCCCCGGGGGGACTTAGGGTTAGGCAACCCCCCTCCACCCGGGGAAGGTTAGCATTAGGTTAGGGGAAGGGGGGCTTAGGGTTAGGCATCACCCAGGAGGGTTAAGTTTAGGGTGCAGGGAGGGGGGGGTTAGGTTTACGCACCTCTGGGGGGAGGTTAGGGTTAAGCACTAGGGAGGGAGGTTAGGGTTAGGCACCCCAAAAGGGGGATAGGGTTGGGCATAGTTAAAATACTCACCCTGTCGGGATCTTCAATCTTCTGTCTTCCGGCATCGGTATTACAACCATCGGGATTAAGTCCAGCAGGATGTCATACCAATTCCAGTTGAGGACTCAGTTTTAAAACAAAGCGTGTCCTGAAATCACCGCCAACAGCATCTCCCCAACCAATCACTGCTGGCAGTGATTGGTTTGGGAGACACTGCTGGCAGCGATTGGTTTGGGAGACACTGCTGGCAGCGATTGGTTTGGGAGACACTGCTGGCAGCGATTGGTTTGGGAGACACTTCAGGCAGCGATTGGTTTGGGAGACACTTCAGGCAGTGATTGGTTTGGGAGACACTTCAGGCAGCGATTGGTTTGGGAGACACTGCTGGCAGCGATTGGTTTGGGAGACACTTCAGGCAGCGATTGGTTTGGGAGACACTGCTGGCAGCGATTGGTTTGGGAGACACTTCAGGCAGTGATTGGTTTGGGAGACACTGCTGGCAGCGATTGGTTTGGGAGACACTTCAGGCAGTGACTGGTTTGGGAGAAACTGCTGGCAGCGATTGGTTTGGGTGACACTGCTGGCAGCGATTGGTTTGGGAGACACTGCTGGCAGCGATTGGTTTGGGAGGCACTGCTGGCAGCGATTGGTTTGGGAGACACTTCAGGCAGCGATTGGTTTGGGAGACACTTCAGGCAGTGATTGGTTTGGGAGACACTTCAGGCAGTGTTTGGGAGACACTGCTGGCAGCAATTGGTTTGGGAGACACTTCAGGCAGCGATTGGTTTGGGAGACACTGCTGGCAGCGATTGGTTTGGGAGACACTGCTGGCAGCGATTGGTTTGGGAGACACTTCAGGCAGCGATTGGTTTGGGAGACACTTCAGGCAGTGATTGGTTTGGGAGACACTGCTGGCAGCGATTGGTTTGGGAGACACTTTCTGGCAGCGATTGGTTTGGGAGACACTTCAGGCAGCGATTGGTTTGGGAGACACTTCAGGCAGTGATTGGTTTGGGAGACACTTCAGGCAGTGATTGGTTTGGGAGACACTGCTGGCAGCGATTGGTTTGGGAGACACTGCTGGCAGCGATTGGTTTGGGAGACACTTCAGGCAGCGATTGGTTTGGGAGACACTTCAGGCAGCGATTGGTTTGGGAGACACTTCAGGCAGTGATTGGTTTGGGAGACACTGCTGGCAGCGATTGGTTTGGGAGACAATTCAGGCAGCGATTGGTTTGGGAGACACTTCAGGCAGCGATTGGTTTGGGAGACACTGCTGGCAGCGATTGGTTTGGGAGACACTTCAGGCAGTGATTGGTTTGGGAGACACTGCTGGCAGCGATTGGTTTGGGAGACACTTCAGGCAGCGATTGGTTTGGGAGACACTTCAGGCAGTGATTGGTTTGGGAGACACTGCTGGCAGCGATTGGTTTGGGAGACACTTCAGGCAGCGATTGGTTTGGGAGACACTTCAGGCAGCGATTGGTTTGGGAGACACTGCTGGCAGCGATTGGTTTGGGAGACACTGCTGGCAGCGATTGGTTTGGGAGACACTGCTGGCAGCGATTGGTTTGGGAGACACTTCAGGCAGCGATTGGTTTGGGAGACACTTCAGGCAGCGATTGGTTTGGGAGACACTGCTGGCAGCGATTGGTTTGGGAGACACTTCAGGCAGCGATTGGTTTGGGAGACACTGCTGGCAGCGATTGGTTTGGGAGACACTTCAGGCAGCGATTGCTTTGGGAGACACTTCAGGCAGCGATTGGTTTGGGAGTCACTTCAGGCAGCGATTGGTTTGGGAGACACTTCAGGCAGCGATTGGTTTGGGAGACACTTCAGGCAGCGATTGGTTTGGGAGACACTTCAGGCAGCGATTGGTTTGGGAGACACTGCTGGCAGCGATTGGTTTGGGAGACACTGCTGGCAGCGATTGGTTTGGGAGACACTTCAGGCAGTGATTGGTTTGGGAGACACTGCTGGCAGCGATTGGTTTGGGAGACACTTCAGGCAGCGATTGGTTTGGGAGACACTTCAGGCAGTGATTGGTTTGGGAGACAATTCAGGCAGCGATTGGTTTGGGAGACACTTCAGGCAGCGATTGGTTTGGGAGACACTGCTGGCAGCGATTGGTTTGGGAGACACTTCAGGCAGCGATTGGTTTGGGAGACACTGCTGGCAGCGATTGGTTTGGGAGACACTTCAGGCAGCGATTGGTTTGGGAGACACTGCTGGCAGCGATTGGTTTGGGAGACACTTCAGGCAGCGATTGGTTTGGGAGAAACTGCTGGCAGCGATTGGTTTGGGAGACACTGCTGGCAGCGATTGGTTTGGGAGACACTGCTGGCAGCGATTGGTTTGGAAGACACTTCAGGCAGCGATTGGTTTGGGAGACACTTCAGGCAGTGATTGGTTTGGGAGACACTGCTGGCAGCGATTGGTTTGGGAGACACTTCAGGCAGCGATTGGTTTGGGAGACACTTCAGGCAGCGATTGGTTTGGGAGACACTGCTGGCAGCGATTGGTTTGGGAGACACTTCAGGCAGCGATTGGTTTGGGAGACACTGCTGGCAGCGATTGGTTTGGGAGACACTGCTGGCAGCGATTGGTTTGGGAGACACTTCAGGCAGCGATTGGTTTGGGAGACACTTCAGGCAGCGATTGGTTTGGGAGACACTTCAGGCAGCGATTGGTTTGGGAGACACTGCTGGCAGCGATTGGTTTGGGAGACACTTCAGGCAGCGATTGGTTTGGGAGACACTTCAGGCAGCGATTGGTTTGGGAGACACTGCTGGCAGCGATTGGTTTGGGAGACACTTCAGGCAGCGATTGCTTTGGGAGACACTTCAGGCAGTGATTGGTTTGGGAGTCACTTCAGGCAGCGATTGGTTTGGGAGACACTTCAGGCAGCGATTGGTTTGGGAGACACTTCAGGCAGCGATTGGTTTGGGAGACACTTCAGGCAGCGATTGGTTTGGGAGACACTGCTGGCAGCGATTGGTTTGGGAGACACTGCTGGCAGCGATTGGTTTGGGAGACACTGCTGGCAGCGATTGGTTTGGGAGACACTTCAGGCAGTGATTGGTTTGGGAGACACTGCTGGCAGCGATTGGTTTGGGAGACACTTCAGGCAGCGATTGGTTTGGGAGACACTTCAGGCAGTGATTGGTTTGGGAGACACTTCAGGCAGCGATTGGTTTGGGAGACACTTCAGGCAGCGATTGGTTTGGGAGACACTGCTGGCAGCGATTGGTTTGGGAGACACTTCAGGCAGCGATTGGTTTGGGAGACACTGCTGGCAGCGATTGGTTTGGGAGACACTTCAGGCAGTGATTGGTTTGGGAGACACTGCTGGCAGCGATTGGTTTGGGAGACACTTCAGGCAGCGATTGGTTTGGGAGAAACTGCTGGCAGCGATTGGTTTGGGAGACACTGCTGGCAGCGATTGGTTTGGGAGACACTTCAGGCAGCGATTAGTTTGGAAGACACTTCAGGCAGCGATTGGTTTGGGAGACACTTCAGGCAGCGATTGGTTTGGGAGACACTGCTGGCAGCGATTGGTTTGGGAGACACTGCTGGCAGCGATTGGTTTGGGAGACACTGCTGGCAGCGATTGGTTTGGGAGACACTTCAGGCAGCGATTGGTTTGGGAGACACTTCAGGCAGCGATTGGTTTGGGAGACACTTCAGGCAGCGATTGGTTTGGGAGACACTGCTGGCAGCGATTGGTTTGGGAGACACTTCAGGCAGCGATTGGTTTGGGAGACACTGCTGGCAGCGATTGGTTTGGGAGACACTTCAGGCAGCGATTGGTTTGGGAGACACTGCTGGCAGCGATTGGTTTGGGAGACACTTCAGGCAGTGATTGGTTTGGGAGAAACTGCTGGCTGCGATTGGTTTGGGAGACACTGCTGGCAGCGATTGGTTTGGGAGACACTGCTGGCAGCGATTGGTTTGGGAGACACTTCAGGCAGCGATTGGTTTGGGAGACACTTCAGGCAGTGATTGGTTTGGGAGACACTTCAGGCAGTGATTGGTTTGGGAGACACTTCAGGCAGTGATTGGTTTGGGAGACACTGCTGGCAGCGATTGGTTTGGGAGACACTTCAGGCAGCGATTGGTTTGGGAGACACTGCTGGCAGCGATTGGTTTGGGAGACACTTCAGGCAGTGATTGGTTTGGGAGACACTGCTGGCAGCGAATGGTTTGGGAGACACTTCAGGCAGTGATTGTTTTGGGAGAAACTGCTGGCAGCGATTGGTTTGGGAGACACTGCTGGCAGCGATTGGTTTGGGAGACACTGCTGGCAGCGATTGGTTTGGGAGACACTTCAGGCAGTGATTGGTTTGGGAGACACTGCTGGCAGCGATTGGTTTGGGCGACACTTCAGGCAGTGATTGTTTGGGAGACACTGCTGGCAGCGATTGGTTTGGGAGACACTTCAGGCAGTGATTGGTTTGGGAGAAACTGCTGGCAGCGATTGGTTTGGGAGACACTGCTGGCAGCGATTGGTTTGGGAGACACTGCTGGCAGCGATTGGTTTGGGAGACACTGCTGGCAGTGATTGGTTGCTGCAGACAAAGCTGCACGCAGGCTATAGGTATATGGTGTATGCATGCAGGCAGCTTTGCAATTGTGATCTTTGCAGATATGGTAATGCAGTAGGCATCATGCCTCCTGTGCATTACTTATCCGAGCTGCATTGTCCAATGCAGCATCAGATAATCTGCGTAACATCGGCCGGCTGCAGCTACCCATGGGGTCAAGTTAGAGGAAGAGGCCAGAAAATCTCCATCAGCTGACAGAGATCCTGGTTTCTTCCCTCCCCCACATCGGCGCCCCCTCCCCGCCCCCAACAGCAGCAGACTGTCAATCACTGCCAGTCGGCTGCCATTTTGCGAGTGTTAGCAGGACCCATTCTGCACATGCACAGAATGGGTCCTGCGCCCTAGCAGATTCCCGAACATTGGGAATCTGCTTTCAGCAGTGCATTAGTTTTCTACATACAAGTACGGAAACATTAATTCACCAGGTAGATACGAACAGCTCTATGAAGGTGTACTATGCTAATTTTTTTACGCTCCTCTCCCCAATAGATTAATTGCTAATCAGTCAAAGCCAGCTAGCTCTACCGTGGGTAATGTGATTTGTAAGGGGGTTCTGCTACCTATTTTTAAAATATATTTTTTTCTTATTGACAGCACTAATCCTGTGTTAACAAAGAGCATAATGGTGCTTCAACATAAAGGTCTTTCTTTTGGTGCAGGTAATAGAAAAGCATACTTGCTGACTTTCTGGCAGGTAGGCGATGCAGGGGGTGTGACGTGGTGTGGCCAAGTAGGCCACGCTGGCACATTGTACAGCATTTCTGGGTCAGGGCAGCCATTAGATCTATCTAGAGTAAAGGTTGGTGTTGCTGTAGTTGAACATAGATAAACAACTGTGTGGCATAATGTGTAAGGGGCATTACTACTGTGTGTGGTATAATGTATAAGAGGCATTACTACTGTGTGTGGTATAATGTGTAAGGGGCGTTACTGTGTGTGGTATAATGTGTAAGGGGCATTACTACTGTGTGTGGTATAATGTATAAGAGGCATTACTGCTGTGTGTGGCATAATTTATAAGAGGAGTTACTACTGTGTGTGGCATAATGTATAAGAGGCATTACTACTGTGTGTGGCATAATGTATAAGAGGCATTACTACTGTGTGTGGCATACTGTGTAAGAGGCGTTACTACTGCGTGTGGCATAATGTATAAGAGGCATTACTGCTGTGTGTGGCATAATGTGTAAGGGGCATTACTACTGTGTGTGGTATAATGTGTAAAGGGCGTTACTACTGTGTGTGGTATAATGTGTAAGGGGCGTTACTGTGTGTGGTATAATGTGCAAGGGGCATTACTACTGTGTGTGGTATAATGTATAAGAGGCATTACTGCTGTGTGTGGCATAATTTATAAGAGGAGTTACTACTGTGTGTGGCATAATGTATAAGAGGCATTACTACTGTGTGTGGCATAATGTATAAGAGGCATTACTACTGTGTGTGGCATACTGTGTAAGAGGCGTTACTACTGCGTGTGGCATAATGTATAAGAGGCATTACTGCTGTGTGTGGCATAATGTGTAAGGGGCATTACTACTGTGTGTGGTATAATGTGTAAAGGGCGTTACTACTGTGTGTGGTATAATGTGTAAGGGGCGTTACTGTGTGTGGTATAATGTGCAAGGGGCGTTACTACTGTGTGTGGTATAATGTGTAAGAGCATTACTGCTGTGTGTGGCATAATTTGTAAGAGGCGTTACTACTGTGTGTGGCATAATGTATAAGAGGCATTACTACTGTGTGTGGCATAATGTATAAAAGGCATTACTATTGTTTGTGGCATAATGTGTAAGAGGCGTTACTACTGCGTGTGGCATAATGTATAAGAGGCATTACTGCTGTGTGTGGCATAATGTATAAGAGGCATTAGTACTGTGTGTGGCATAATGTGTAAGAGGCGTTACTACTGTGTGTAGCATAATGTATAAGAGGCATTACTGCTGTGTGTGGCTTAATGTATAAGAGGCATTACTACTGTGTGTGGCATAATGTGTAAGAGGCATTACTGCTGTGTGTGGCATAATGTGTAAGGGGCGTTACTGCTGTGTGTGGCATAATGTATAAGGGGCTTTACTGCTGTGTGTGGCAGAATGTGTAAGAGACTTTACTACTGTGTAGCCTAATGTGTAAGGAACATTACTGTGTTTGGCATAATGTATAAGAGGCATTACTACTGTGTGTGGCATAATGTATAAGAGGCATTACTACTGTGTGTGGCATAATGTGTAAGAGGCGTAACTACTGAGTGTGGCATAATGTATAAGGGCTTTACTGCTGTGTGTGGCAGAATGTGTAAGAGACTTTACTACTGTGTGGCCTAATGTGTAAGGAACATTACTGTGTTTGGCATAATGTATAAAAGGCATTACTACTGTGTGGCATAATGTATAAGAGGCATTACTACTGTGTGTGGCATAATGTGTAAGAGGCATTACTACTGCGTGTGTCTTAATAAGAGGCATTACTGCTGTGTGTGGCATAATGTGTAAGGGGCATTACTACTGTGTGTGGCATAATGTATAAGAGGCATTACTACTGTTTGTGGCATAATGTGTAAGAGGCGTTACTACTGTGTGTGGCATAATGTATAAGAGGCATTACTACTGTGTGTTGCATAATGTATAAGAGGCATTACTACTGTTTGTGGCATAATGTGTAAGAGGCATTACTACTGCGTGTGGCATAATGTATAAGAGGCATTACTGCTGTGTGTGGCATAATGTATAAGAGGCATTAGTACTGTGTGTGGCATAATGTGTAAGAGGCGTTACTACTGTGTGTAGCATAATGTATAAGAGGCATTACTACTGTGTGTGGCATAATGTGTAAGAGGCATTACTGCTGTGTGTGACATAATGTGTAAGAGGCGTTACTGCTGTGTGTGGCATGTATAAGAGGCATTACTACTGTGTGTGGCATAATGTGTAAGGGGCGTTACTGCTGTGTGTGGCATAATATGTAAGAGGCGTTACTGCTGTGTGTGGCATAATGTATAGGAGGCATTACTGCTGTATATGGCATAATGTGTAAGAGGCGTTACTACTGTGTGTGGCATAATGTATAAGAGGCATTACTGCTGTGTGTGGCAGAATGTGTAAGAGACTTTACTACTGTGTGGCCTAATGTGTAAGGAACATTACTGTGTTTGGCATAATGTGTTATAAGGGGCACTACTACTATGTGGCATAGTGAGTTATAAGGCACTTCAACTGTATATTATAATGTGTTCTAGGTCACTAGTACTATATATTATAATGTGCTATAAGGCACTACTACTGTGTAGCATAATGTCTTATAAGGCACTACTACTGTGTAGCATAATGTCTTATAAGGCACTACTACTGTGTGGTGTAACATCAACAAGGGGCATTACTTTGCGGTGTAAAATGTGACTAAGGTTGAATTTGCGGTATTATTCTGTGGTAACGTCCAGGGCCGGCCCTCGCCCAAATTTTTTGGTAAGCAAGTATATTTTTGGGCGCCCCCCAATGCAGTGCCCCTTTTACAGTGCCCCCGGTAGTGGTACCCCTTATGCAGTGCCTTTTAAACAGTGTCCCCAGGTGAAGTTCCCCCCCTATGCAGTACCCCCAGTTTTGCCCTTTATATAGTGCCCCCAGTAGTGGTCCCCCCCTTGTAGTGGCCCTAGTAGTAGTCCCCCCTCTTGTAGAAGTCCCTCCTTGTAGTACTCCCCCCATTGTTGTGCCCCCAGTGGAGGTTCCCCCCCTATGCAGTGCCCCCAGTAGTAGCCCCCCTTGTAGTGCCCCCAGTAGTAGCCCCCCCTTGTAGTGCCCCCAGTAGTAACCTCCCCTTGTACTGCCCCCAATAGTAACCCCCCCTTGTTGTGCCCCCAGTAGTAGCCCCCCCTTGTAGTGCCCCCAGTAGTAGCCCCCCCTTGTAGTGCCCCCAGTAGTAGTCCCCCCCCCAGTAGAGACACATGTAATAATTAGGGGTGTGCACCGGCCACTTTTCGTGTTTTGTGTTTTGGTTTTGGATCTGGATCTTTCTTCGTGTTTTGGATCTGGATTGGTTTTGCCAAAACCACCCTTCCGTGTTTTGGGTTCTGGGTTTTGTGTTTTGGATCTGTATTTTTTTGAAAAAAAGCATAAAAACAGCTAAAATCACAGAATTTGTAGGTTTTTCTGCTCCTATGCTATTATTAACCTCAATAACCTTAATTTCCACTCATTTCCAGTCTATTCTGAACACCTCACACCTCACAATAGTGTTTTTATGTCCAAAAGGTTGCACCGAGGTAGCTGGATGACTATGCTAAGCGACACGAGTGGGCGGCACAAACACGTGACCCATCTAGGAGTGACACTGCAGTGGCAGACAGGATGGCAGTTAGAAAAACTAGGCCCCAAACTGTACATAATGCAAAGAAAAAAAGAGGTGCAAGATGGAATTGTCCTTGGGCCCTCCCACCCACCCTTATGTTGTATAAACAGGACATGCACACTTTAACAAATCAATCATTTCAGCGCCAGGGTCTGCCACACAACTGTGGCTGAAATGATTGGTTCGTTTGGGCCCCCACAAAACAAGCTGGCAATTAATGTGTCCCTGCACAAACTGGCTCTACGGAGGCAAGATGTCATCCTCATCCTCCTCATCCACCGATTCCTCACCCTCTTCAGTGTGTACATCCTCATCCTCACAAAGTATTAACTCGTCCCCACTTGAATCCACCACCACAGGTCCCTCTGTACGTTCTGGAGGCTGGTCTCCCTGGAAGAGCTGATAATTCATTTTGATGAACATCATCTTCTCCACATTCTGTGGAAGCAACCTCCTACGCCTTTCGCTGACAAGGTTCCCGGCTGCACTAAACACTCTTTCGGAGTACACACTGGAGGGGGGGCAACTCAGGTAAAATAGAGCCAGTTTGTACAGGGGCCTCCAAATTGCCTCTTTTTCCTGCCAGTACAGGTATGGACTGTCTGACATGCCTACTTGGATGCTGTCACCGATGTAATCCTCCACCATTCTGTCAATGGTGACAGTATCATATGCAGTGACAGTAGACATGTCAGAAATTGTTGCCAGGTCCTTCAGTCCGGACCAGATGTCCAAACTTGGTCCTGCCTGCCCTGCATCACCGCCAGCGGGTTGCTTAGGATACCTAAGTTTTTTCCTGGCAGCCCCAGTTGCGGGAGAAAATGAAGAAGGAGCCGTTGACGTGTCACGTTCCGCTTCAGCTGACAGTGTGTTCACCAGCAGGTCTTTGCACCTCTGCAGGCTTGTGTCGGCCGGAAAGAGAGACACCACATAGGCTTTAAACCTAGGATCGAGCACGGTGGCCAAAATGTAGTGGTCTGATTTCAACAGATTGACCACCCTGGAATCCTGGCAAAGCGAATGAAGGGCTTCATCCACAAGTCCCACATGCCGAGCGGAATCGCTCCGTCTTAGCTCCTCCTTCACTTTCTCCAGCTGCTTCTGCAAAAGCCTGATGAGGGGAATGACCTGACTCAAGCTGGCAGTGTCTGAACTGACTTCACGTGTGGCAAGTTCGAAGGGCTGAAGAACCTTGCACAACACGGAAATCATTCTCCACTGCGCTTGAGTCAGGTGCATACCCCCTCCTTTGCCTATGTCATAGGTGGATGTATAGGCTTGTATGGCCTTTTGCTGCTCCTCCATCCTCTGAAGCATATAGAGGGTTGAGTTCCACCGCGTCACAACCTCTTGCTTCAGGTGATGGCGGGGCAGGTTCAAGAGTGTTTGCTGGCGCTCCAGTCTTCGGCACGCAGTCGCTGAATGGCGAAAGTGGCCAGAAATTTTTCGGGCCACCCAAAGCGTCTCCTGCACGCCCCTGTCGCTTTTCAGAAAATTCTGCACCACCAAGTTTATTGTGTGAGCAAAACATGGGACGTGCTGGAATTTGCCCAGATGTAATGCCCGCACAATATTGGTGGCGTTGTCAGATATCACAAATCCCCAGGAGAGTCTAAGTGGGGTAAGCCACTGGGCGATGATTTCCCTCAGTTTCTCTAAGAGGTTGTCGGCGGTGTGCCTCTTACTGAAACCGGTGATACACAGCGTAGCCTGCCTTGTAACGAGCTGGCGTTTCTGAGATGCTGCTACTGGTGACGCTGCTGCTGTTGCTGCGTAAGGTGATACATCTACCCAGTGGGCTGTCACAGTCATATAGTCCTTAGTCTGCCCTGTTCCACTTGTCCACATGTCCGTGGTTAAGTGGACATTGTGTACAACGGCATTTTTCAGGACACTGAGGACACTTTTTCTGACGTTTCTGTACAGTCTCGGTATCGCCTGCCTAGTGAAGTGGAATCTAGACGGGATTTGGAACCGGGGACACACTACCTCCATCAATTGTCTAAATCCCACTGCACTAATGGCGGATACCGGACGCACGTCTAACACCAACATAGCAGTCAAGGCCTCAGTTATACGTTTTGCTTCAGGATGACTGCTGTCGTACTTCATCCTCCTCGCTAAGGACTGTTGGAGGGTCAATTGTTTAGTAAAAGTAGTGGTGTTCCTACTTCCTCTCTGGGATGATGAACGACTCCCAGCAGCAGCAGCAACAGCAGCAGCGGCAGCAGTAGGCGTAGCAATGCAGGTTCCTCCGGAGGAATCCCGGATAGGAGAGTCAGTCATGCCAGTGATATGGCCTGCAGGACTACTTCCGATCCTGACTAAGGAGGAAATTGACGAGGAGGGAGTTGACGGTGTGGTTTGCAGGCGCTTGGATACAACAGGACAACGGGATTTAGGTGTCCCTGGACTGCTTACGGTCTGAGCCAAAGTTTCTGAACTTGACAGTAACTTTTTATGAACGCGCTGCAGGTGCCGTATAAGGGAGGATGTTCCTAGGTGGTTGACGTCCCTACCCCTACTTATTTCACCTTTACATATGGTACATATGGCAAGACAGTTGTTGTCCGGATTTGGATAGAAATATTGCCAGACCAAAGAGGTGGAATGTTTGGTCTTCTGCCCAGGCATGACCGTGATGGGCTTTTTCATCCCACGGACAACAACTGTCTCCCCCGGAGCCTGATTTAAACAAACCACATCACCATCAGAATCCTCCTCGCCAACTTCCTCCTCAGCGCCAGCTACACCAGTATCCTCATCCTGTTGTACTTCAACAGTGACATCTTCAATTTGCATATCAGCAAGTGGACTGTGGGTGCTCCTTTCAGCACTTGCAGGGGGCGTGCAAATGGTGGAAAGAGCCACCTCTTCCCGTCCAGTGCTGGGAAGGTCAGGCATCGCAACCACCACCACACTTGGACTCTCCTTGGGGATTTGTGATATCTTCTTAGAAAGCACAGTTCTTCGCTGTGCTTTTGCCAGCTTAACTCTTTTGATTTTTTTAGTGGGAGGAGTGCTTCCATCGTCATGTGAAGCTGAACCACTAGTCATGAACATACTAGGGATCGACCTTAGCCGTTCCTTGCCACTCCGTGTCGTAAATGGCATATTGGCAAGTTTACGTTTCTCTTCAGCTGATTTAAATGTCTTTTTCAAGGTCATTTTCCTGAACTTTGCCATTTGGGATTGTATGTGCCCTCTACTATGACATTGGGCATCGGCCTTGGCAGACGACGTTGATGGCATGTTATCGTCTATGTCATGACTAGTGGCAGCAGCTTCAGCACTAGGAGGAAGTGGTTCTTGATCTTTCTCTATTTTATTTTTATCGGAGAAAGTTTGGTCCTCCATTTATGTTATATCGATTTGATATATACGTGCGGCTAAACACAGAAAATAATTTTTTTTTTGGTTTGGACTGGAGTGTACTTTGTGGGTTACAGCACCCTTTAACGGTCAAGCCAGCCGGCCCTTTACTTATGACACAGGCGCACGCTTGGCACTACTTTGTTGATGCACGTGCGGCTACTGCGCACACAATTCACAAACACAGAAAATAATTTTTTTTTGGTTTGGACTGGAGTGTACTTTCGGGGGTTACAGCACCCTTTAACGGTCAAGCCAGCTGGCCCTTTACTTATGACACAGGCGCACGCTTGGCACTACTTTGTTGATGCACATGCGGCTACTGCGCACACAATTCACAAACACAGAAAATAATTTTTTTTTAGGTTTGGACTGGAGTGTACTTTCGGGGGTTACAGCACCCTTAACGGTCAAGCCAGCCGGCCCTTTACTTATGACACAGGCGCACGCTTGGCACTACTTTGTTGATGCACGTGCGGCTACTGCGCACACAATTCACAAACACAGAAAATAATTTTTTTTTTGGTTTGGACTGGAGTGTACTTTCGGGGGTTACAGCACCCTTAACGGTCAAGCCAGCCGGCCCTTTACTTATGACACAGGCGCACGCTTGGCACTACTTTGTTGATGCACGTGCGGCTACTGCGCACACAATTCACAAACACAGAAAATAATTTTTTTTTGGGTTTGGACTGGAGTGTACTTTCGGGGGTTACAGCACCCTTAACGGTCAAGCCAGCCGGCCCTTTACTTATGACACAGGCGCACGTTTGGCACTACTTTGTTGATGCACGTGCGGCTACTGCGCACACAATTCACAAACACAGAAAATAATTTTTTTTTTGGTTTGGACTGGAGTGTACTTTCGGGGGTTACAGCACCCTTAACGGTCAAGCCAGCCGGCCCTTTACTTATGACACAGGCGCACGTTTGGCACTACTTTGTTGATGCACGTGCGGCTACTGCGCACACAATTCACAAACACAGAAAATAATTTTTTTTTTGGTTTGGACTGGAGTGTACTTTCGGGGGTTACAGCACCCTTAACGATCAAGCCAGCCGGCCCTTTACTTATGACACAGGCGCACGCTTGGCACTACTTTGTTGATGCACGTGCGGCTACTGCGCACACAATTCACAAACACAGAAAATAATTTTTTTTGGGTTTGGACTGGAGTGTACTTTCGGGGGTTACAGCACCCTTTAACGGTCAAGCCAGCCGGCCCTTTACTTATGACACAGGCGCACGCTTGGCACTACTTTGTTGATGCACGTGCGGCTACTGCGCACACAATTCACAAACACAGAAAATATATTATTTTTTTAGCACTTGGGGGGAGCACCCCTGATGGACAGAGCACCCCCTGGACAACACTACAGCACCCCTTTAGGACTGGGACACTGCACAGGACTTTGGAGTGGACACAGCCCCTATGGAGAACTGACTGCACAACACAGTCCAGCCAGCCCCTATGGACTTTGAAGTAGTGGACACAGCCCCTATTAACAACAGCAGCACAGCACAACACAGCCAGCCCCTATGGACTTTGAAGTAGTGGACAACAGCAGCACTACACTACACTACACTACACAGCACTAACTCCCACCCTCCCTCTTCACTGTCCACAGCCGAGTGAGAAAATGGCGCCGACGCGGGTACCTTATATAGGATCCAAAACCCGCGAGACTCGGAAGGCGGGATGATGACGTTTTGCCTCGATGTCAGATCCGAGTCAGGCGGGAAAAGTCGAGCCTGACTCGGATCGGACTCGGATCGGGGGGGCTCGGGGGGGTTTGGATTTCAGAAATCCGAACCCGCTCACCCCTAGTAATAATAATTAAAAAAAACACTTACCTGAAACCCCGCTCCTGCCGCCGCTATCAGCTCCTCCATCCGTCCTCCCGGGCTGGGCCGCTTTGCATTATTGGCCATTACCCACTGCAGGAGCCGGAAGATGGCTCCAGCAGTGGGTGCAGCAGCCGATGAGAGTCTGACAAACTCTCATAGGCTGCTAATCAAAACACACACACAGCTGCCTGTGTGTTTGGCACTGTGTAGTGCTGAGTGAAATCCGTCCGGTCAGCGCTACAGACACGGTGCAGCTGTGTAACAGAGACACAGACTGCCCGCGGCCCGCACGGTACGCAGCTGAGGTGCCCTCCACTATGTGGCGCCCCACTCAGCTGCGTACCATGCGTAATTAATGGTAGAACCGGCCCTGACAGCACTAGGTGACAGGGAGAGGGTGACGACAGGGAGAGGGTGACAGCACTGGGTGACACGGAGAGGGTGACGACAGAGAGAGGGTGACAGCACTAGGTGACAGGGAGAGGGTGACGACAGGGAGAGTGTGACAGCACTAGGTGACAGGGAGAGGGTGACAACAGGGAGAGGGTGACAGCGTTAGGTGACAGGGAGAGGGTGACAACAGGGAGAGGGTGACGACAGGGAGAGGGTGACAGCACTAGGTGACAGGGAGAGGGTGACAGCGGTAGGTGACAGGGAGAGGGTGACAGCGTTAGGTGACAGGAAGAGGGTCACAGCGTTAGGTGACAGGGAGAGGGTGACAGCGTTAGGTGACAGGGAGAGGGTGACAGCACTAGGTGACAAGGAGAGGGTGACAGCGTTAGGTGACAGGGAGAGGGTGACAGCATTAGGTGACAGGGAGAGGGTGACAGCACTAGGTGACAAGGAGACGGTGACAGCGTTAGGTGACAGAGAGAGGGTGACAGCATTAGGTGACAGGAAGAGGGTGACAACGTTAGGTGACAGGGAGAGGGTGACAGCACTAGGTGACAGGGAGAAGGTGACAGCGTTAGGTGACAGGAAGAGGGTGACAGCATTAGGTGACAGGAAGAGGGTGACAGCACTAGGTGACAGGGAGAGGGTGACAGCGTTAGGTGACAGGGAGAGGGTGACAGCATTAGGTGACAGGGAGAGGGTGATGACAGGGAGAGGGTGACGACAGGGAGAGGGTGACAGCATTAGATGACAGGGAGAGGGTGACAGCACTAGATGACAGGGAGAGGGTGACAGCATTAGGTGACAGGGAGAGGGTGACGACAAGGAGAGGGTGACAGAATTAGGTGACAGGAAGAGGGTGACAGCATTAGGTGACAGGGAGAGGGTGACAGCATTAGGTGACAGGAAGAGGGTGACAGCACTAGGTGACAGTGTTAGGTGACAGGGAGAGGGTGACAGCATTAGGTGACAGGGAGAGGGTGATAACAGGGAGAGGGTGACGACAGGGAGAGGCTAGCATTAGGTGACAAGGAGAGGGTGACAGCACTAGGTGACAGGGAGAGGGTGACAACATTAGGTGACAGGGAGAGGGTGACAGCATTAGGTGACAGGGAGAGGGTGACAGCGTTAGGTGAGAGGGAGAGGGTGACAGCGTTAGGTGACAGGGAGAGGGTGACAGCATTAGGTGAGAGGGAGAGGGTGACAGCGATAGGTGACAGGGAGAGGGTGATGGCAGGGAGAGGGTGACAACGAGGAGAGGGTGACAGAACTAGGTGACAGGAAGAGGGTGACAGCGTTAGGTGACAGGGAGAGGGTGACAGCACTAGGTGACAGGGAGAGGGTGACAGCGTTAGGTGACAGGGAGAGGGTGACAGCATTAGGTGACAGGGAGAGGGTGATGGCAGGCAGAGGGTGACGACAAGGAGAGGGTGACAGCATTAGGTGACAGGAAGAGGGTGACAGCGTTAGGTGACAAGGAGAGGGTGACAGCATTAGGTGACAGGGAGAGGGTGACAGCGTTAGGTGACAGGGAGAGGGTGATGACAGGGAGAGGGTGACGACAGGGAGAGGGTGACAGCGTTAGGTGACAGGGAGAGGGTGACAGCACTAGGTGACAGGGAGAGGGTGACAGCGTTAGGTGACAGGGAGAGGGTGACAGCGTTAGGTGACAGGAAGAGGGTGACAGCATTAGGTGGTGACAGGAAGAGGGTGACAGCACTAGGTGACAGGGAGAGGGTGACAGAGTTAGGTGACAGGGAGAGGGTGACAGCATTAGGTGACAGGAAGAGGGTGATGACAGGGAGAGGGTGATGACAGGGAGAGGGTGACAGCATTAGGTGACAGGGAGAGGGTGACAGCACTAGGTGACAGGGAGAGGGTGACAGCATTAGGTGACAGGGAGAGGGTGACAGCGTTAGGTGACAGGGAGAGGGTGACAGCATTAGGTGACAGGGAGAGGGTGATGACAGGGAGAGGGTGACGACAGGGAGAGGGTGACAGCGTTAGGTGACAGGGAGAGGGTGACAGCACTAGGTGACAGTGAGAGGGTGACAGCGTTAGGTGACAGGGAGAGGGTGACAGCGTTAGGTGACAGGAAGAGGGTGACAGCATTAGGTGGTGACAGGAAGAAGGTGACAGCACTAGGTGACAGAGAGAGGGTGATGACAGGCAGAGGGTGACGACAAGGAGAGGGTGACAGCATTAGGTGACAGGAAGAGGGTGACAGCGTTAGGTGACAAGGAGAGGGTGACAGCATTAGGTGACAGGGAGAGGGTGACAGCGTTAGGTGACAGGGAGAGGGTGATGACAGGGAGAGGGTGACGACAGGGAGAGGGTGACAGCGTTAGGTGACAGGGAGAGGGTGACAGCACTAGGTGACAGGGAGAGGGTGACAGAGTTAGGGGACAGGGAGAGGGTGACAGCATTAGGTGACAGGAAGAGGGTGATGACAGGGAGAGGGTGACGACAGGGAGAGGGTGACAGCATTAGGTGACAGGGAGAGGGTGACAACATTAGGTGACAGGGAGAGAGTGACAGCGTTAGGTGAGAGAGAGAGGGTGACAGCGTTAGGTGACAGGGAGAGGGTGACAGCATTAGGTGAGAGGGAGAGGGTGACAGCGTTAGGTGACAGGGAGAGGGTGATGACAGGGAGAGGGTGACGACAGGGAGAGGGTGACAGCGTTAGGTGACAGGGAGAGGGTGACAGCACTAGGTGTCAGGGAGAGGGTGACAGAGTTAGGGGACAGGGAGAGGGTGACAGCATTAGGTGACAGGAAGAGGGTGATGACAGGGAGAGGGTGACGACAAGGAGAGGGTGACAGCATTAGGTGACAGGGAGAGAGTGACAGCGTTAGGTGAGAGGGAGAGGGTGACAGCGTTAGGTGACAGGGAGAGGGTGACAGCATTAGGTGACAGGGAGAGGGTGACAGCGTTAGAGGACAGGGAAAGGGTGACAGCGTTAGGTGACAGCGTTAGGTGACTGGAAGAGGGTGACAACGTTAGGTGACAGGGTGACAGCCATTGAATGACAAATAGAAAGTCATTAAATTGACATACTTGGGGTCAGAACTGCAGCACGTTGTTGGCTCTTCTCCTTCCTAACCCTGGAGTACTTAACGCCGGGGACAGTCACGAGATCGTGACGTCAGATCCCCGGCGTCCAAGCAGTAGCACAGAGAGAAGAGGAAGCTGGGGTTGGAGGGGAGGAGCTAAGGAGTGGGGAAAGCGAGGCCCCTCCTCCCTCTCTGATTCAGACCCACTCGCGAGCGGCTGTCCGCTCGCAAGTGGGTCGATGTTCTGCACTGAGCATGCGCACGATGGAGGGAGCTCCGTCGTGCGCATGCGCCAGACGCGACGAGCGAAGGAAAGTCCTTCGCTCATTGTGTCTGATCAAAGGGGGCGTGCTGTCGATGTTGATTGACAGCACGCCCCCTTTGGTGGGCGTGCCGGGGGCGTGCCTCCCTGACGGGAGCGTTCCCACGGGAACGCCTCCCGTCAGAAGCCGGCCCACTGACATCACTAGTGGTGTCAGTGGGAGTGATTTTGGCTCTGATAAAGCCAAAATCACTCTGGGGCTTGCGGTTGAAAACCTCAACCGCAGGCTCCGGCTCGCAGTTTCGATGGTCGCGATGGTCAGGACCATCGCGGCCATCAAACTGCACGCTCGTATAGGCTGTGGGTGGTGACCCACAGCTATATGAGCGTCCAGGAGGACGCTCCATTTTTATGGAGGGGGGCCCTCATTCAGAGCGTGCGCTTTGCTCAGAGCGTACGGCTCTGAATGAGGGCCAAAGACTCCTGTAAGCTGAGTCACTCTGGAGGGGAGGAGCTGAGGGGAGGAGAAGTGGCTACTCCTCTCCCTCCGGCCATCCTCGGCCTGTCATTAATGAACTTGTGGGCCAGTGTGAATTACAATGAGTCACACTGACTCCTTTTATGCCGCTGCGCAGCCAGCCACAGCCGTTCAGGTAGCGGCTGTGGCTAGCTGCGCCGCGGCATAAAAGGAGTCAGTGTGACTCATTGTAATTAATTTCCGGCATCTTTGGGGGACAGTGGCGGGACTTAGCGCCGTACGCGACTGCGTACCTGGCATAATGGGCCGGCCCTGGTAACGTCCCTTCCCAGTAAGATTACGTGGCACGTGCTCTCTCTACTTTACATTGTGTAGAGGAACACAGGGGACCAAAATGGTTGTTAAGGCTCTACTTTGGTGGCACAGATGTGTCCTCCTCTGTGTTCAGTGCCCCTGTCCTTAAAAATTCCTACAGTGAATTCTATCTAATGCTCTACAACTGCTAAGCTAGGGCTTGGTAAAGAGGGAAAATGCCTCCCCTTTTCTTTGTGTGTGACCTACTGTACACCAATGAAGTGCCAGCTTTACCAAACAGAACCAACCAAATGTCTGACTGTTGCACATATTTGAATCCCCTGCATGTTTAGCTCTGTTGTGTGTATTTTTAACGGAGAATAATGTACACTTGTATGTTGTAAATTGTTAATGGTGTTATTAATTATATTTGTAAGAGCATAGACTAAGAAGTAGGAGGAGTCAGGAATAGTAAGGGGAGGAGTCTACACTTGGGGCCAGATGCTGACGCTGAGGTGGGCCTGTGTGCTTTAAATGCCAGGGCCTATTTTTAGTCCCAGCCCAGGCCCTGCTGTAGGCTCTATTTATTAACATTATTTTTACTAAAATAAAGTGAAAAAGGGTGTTTTCACACCCTTTTCACATAATTTTAGCATCACCTACAGTTATTAAAGGGCAATTGGAGTAGAATTCATAAAATTCTACTCCAACCCCTAAATATCACTTATTTTTAGTAAAGCAGATCGCATTTCCCATAACTGTAATGGGAAATGTGATCCGACCAGAGGGCCTGATTCAGAGCCGGACGCTCTGACCGGAGCGCTCGCTCTGAATCAGTGCCCTCCTACCTGAACTTGGAGCGGCCTCTTGGACGCTCGCATAGCTGTGGGTTACAGCCCACAGCTTATGCGAGCGTCCATGATGGTTGCGATGGTCAAGACCATCGCGACCATTGGGCTTGCGACGAGACCCTGCGGTAGGGTCTCGCTGCCGCTAGCCCTGGAGTGATTTTGGCTCTATCAGAGCCAAAATCACTCCCACTGACCTCACTACTGATGTCAGTGGGGCCGGACCCAGGCGGTAGGCCTCCGTCTGGAAACCACGCCCCTGGCACGCCCACCAAAGGGGCCGTGCTGTCAGTCACCATCGACAGCACGCCCCCTTTGGTGTGAGACCCCGAGCGGCGGCTACCCCGTCGCTCACCGGGTCTCGCGCATACGCACGACGGAGCTCCCTCCGTCGTGCGCATGCGCATTAGGGCACCATCGACCCGCTTGCGAGCGTCCTGCGCTCGCGAGCGGGTCTGAATTAGGCCCAGAGTTACTAAAAATTTGAAAAAATATTGGGGAAAGCCCTGTGAGCCCTGGAGGTGGCGTTATCCAGGGTCTCCCCCAGTTACCGGACTCCTGCCCTGCTCTAACGGGGCCGGGAGTCGGTCCCAGTAATCAGCTGAGTGGTCTAAACAGACCACAAGCTGATTACTGTAAAAAAAAAAAAAAATAGTAAAAAAAAAAATTACCTTACTCCAGGGACCGGTGATCGGGCCTCCGGTGATGACTCCCCTCCGGTCAGCTGGTCTCCCATAGTGCACTGCTGCCCGGTCATCAAGTGATCAGGTCCCAGTGCAGTATGGGAGATCACCTGACCGGAGGAATGGAGAACATCACCGGAGGCCCGGAGCATGCAGGTAAGTGTAATTAAGGAAGAGGGGGGAGGGGGGGTTGCGGGTGGTCCGCTTTTGCCATGGGCGGGGCTTAGAGCCAGGGGGAAGCAGCAGTGACCAGTCGGCGCATGTGCAGGCACTTAATCAAGGTATTTTCTGCGAAAAGGCTCCGAAGGGGATTCGCAGGGACAGAGCTTTATCGCAAGCTCTGTCCCTGCAAGGGATTTGTAGTAAATCCCTGTGATATTGCCTGAATTTGCAATGCGAATTCAGGGCCTGATTCAGAGCCGGACGCATATACGAGCGGCAGCATATACGAGCGGCCAAAAAGATGGTCGCGATGGTCAAGACCATCGCGACCATAGGGCTTGCGACGAGACCCTGCGGTAGGGTTTCGGTGACCGCAAGCTCTGGAGTGATTTTGGCTCTATCAGAGCCAAAATCACTCCCACTGACATCACTAGTGATGTCGGTGGGGCCGGACCCAGACGGTAGGCGTTCCCATGGGAATGCCTCCGTCTGGCAGCCACGCCCCCGGCACGCCCACCAAAGGGGGCGTGCTGTTAGTCACCATCGACAGCACGCCCCCTTTGGTGCGAGACCCGGAGCGACAGCTTGGCTGTCGCTGTCCGGGTCTAGCGCATGCCCACGACGGAGCTCCACCCGTCATGTGCATGCACATTGGGGTAACATCGACCCGCTTGCGAGCGTCCTGCGCTCGCTAGCGGGTCTGAATGACCCCCTCAGTCATTAATATCACACTACAATCTGCATTCAGTATGCAGATTGTAGTAAATAGAGCCCTGTTAGATAAATCACAGTGTATGCCGCGGACATCTGCGGCTGGCAGGCTGCCAGATAAAATGCCTCTCGGTCTGACAGACATTTTATCTTGCCGTGTATTCCCAGCTTAAGGGCCTGATTCAGAGATGGACGAAATGCCATTATTTTCGCAGAACGAGCGATTGTTTACTAATGCACATGTGCGAACGCAGCACTGCACACCCACAGCGTTTGCATTGCGATTACTCTCGTACACAGGAACCACTCGCGAAGTGAGTGACAGGTGGTCAGCGATTGGGGGGTGGTAACGGGGGGGGGTAGAAAAAGTCAGGCGTTTCAGACCCTTTAAACACAGTTTCATTGGCGTGCATAAATTAATCATTGCGTTCTGCTATGCAGCATAAGACCTCTCTTTGTGTCAGGAGAGCCACAGTGTTTGCGGCTGGTCAGTCTTGCCTTACATGATGCTGCATGACTCCCTGATGTTCATCAATAGTACCAATGTTTACACTGTTGTATGTCAGACATATATGAGAAGGCAGCAGCGGGCGTCCCTATGCTCGGCTATGCTGTGGAAGCCATTAGCATATTTTCGCAGCTGTGTTCTGAGCGATATCGTAGCTACGATTACATTAGCATAAATCACTGAAACAGGCCCTAATAACTCTGGGACTTAGCTTATCTGTTGACATTTGTAGAATTACTGGCCTATAAAGCCAACAGAAAATACATTTTTGCAATGTAGAAATATAAACCTGTGCAGCTTATATATACAATATAGAAAATTAATTTTTACAATGCACCACAAGAGGCTGCTAATGTCATCTAATTGTATTCACCAGCTGCCCTATTACAGAGCTGTGCTGACTCATGCTTTGGAAAGCTTTTCTAATAAGTCACCTCTGCATTCAATAGTGTCAATCTAACATGGACTGATAATGGTAATTCTGCCACTGGCCAGAATCACCTCCGTGTCTGAGCATATTACTGGGTTGATCTTCAGATCCATCTTCCAGAAAAACCTGCAGAAGGTATAGCCTATAGGCCAGTGGTTCCCGCACTGTGCGCCGTGGCACCCTGGGGTGCCTTAGGACACTTGCAGCGGTGCCTCAGGTTGGTGGTTCCTCACCAAATCAAATAATTTATGGTCAATGTAATGTAAATATGTGGACAAACAGAAGCGTAAAACCTGTCCACCACTATATAACTGAGCATAATGATGACAGATAAGCACAATTTACTTAATTTTACTACTTTACTACTAGGGGTGTGCACTGGCCACTTTTCGTGTTTTGTGTTTTGGTTTTGGATCTGGATCTTTCTTCGTGTTTTGGATCTGGATTGGTTTTGCCAAAACCACCCTTCGGTGTTTTGGGTTCTGGGTTTTGTGTTTTGGATCTGTATTTTTTTTTTAAAAAGCATAAAAACAGCTAAAATCACAGAATGTGTTGATTTTTCTGCTCCTATGCTATTATTAACCTCAAAAACCTTAATTTCCACTCATTTCCAGTTTATTCTGAACACCTCACACCTCACACCTCACAATAGTGTTTTTATGTCCAAAAGGTTGCACCGAGGTAGATGGATGACTATGCTAAGAGATACGAGTGGGCGGCACAAACACGTGGTCCATCTAGGAGTGACACTGCAGTGGCAGACAGGATGGCAGTTTGAAAAACTAGGCCCCAAACAGTACATAATTCAAAGAAAAAAAAGAGGTGCAAGATGGAATTGTCCTTGGGCCCACCCACCCTTATGTTGTATAAACAGGACATGCACACTTTAACAAACCAAACATTTCAGCGCCAGGGTCTGCCACACGACTGTGGCTGAAATGATTGGTTTGTTTGGGCCCCCACAAAACAAGCTGGCAATTAATCTGTCCCTGCACAAACTGGCTCTACGGAGGCAAGATGTCGTCCTCATCCTCCTCATCCACCGATTCCTCACCCTCTTCAGTGTTGTGTACATCCTCATCCTCATAGAGTATTAATTCTTCCCCGCTGGAATCCACAACCACAGGTCCCTCTGTACATTCTGGAGGCTGGTCTCCCTGGAAGAGTTGATAATTCATTTTATGAACATCATCTTCTCCACATTTTGTGGAAGCAACCTCCTACGCCTTTTGCTGACAAGGTTCCCGGCTGCACTAAACACTCTTTCGGAGTACACACTGGAGGGGGGGCAACTCAGGTAAAATAGAGCCAGTTTGTACAGGGACCTCCAAATTGCCTCTTTTTCCTGCCAGTACAGGTACGGACTGTCTGACATGCCTACTTGGATGCTGTCACCGATGTAATCCTTTAACAGACAGACGCATGCTTGTCGCTGCTGCTTTGAGGATGCAGGTGCGGCTACAGCCCACACAATTCACAGAGACAGAAAAAAAAGAAGAATTTTTTATTTTTTGTGGAGCACACTTTGAGGGTTACACCACCCTTTAACAGACAGATGCACGCTTGTCTCTGCTGCTTTGAGGATGCAGGTGCGGCTACTGCGCATACATTTGACACACAAACACAGAAAAAAAGAAGATTATTTTAATTTGTTGGAACGCACTTTGGGGGTAACACCACCCTTTAACAGACAGATGCACGCTTGTCGCTGCTGCTTTGAGGACAGTATCATATGCAGTGATAGTAGACTTGTCAGAAATTGTTGGCACGTCCTTCAGTCCGGACAAGATGTCCAAACCGGCCCTTGACTTATGACACAGGCGCACGCTTGGCGCTGCTACTGTGTTGATGCACGTGCGGCTACATCGCACACAAGTCACAAACACAGAAAAAATTTATTTTTTATTTTTTGGAGCACTTTGGGGGTTACACCACCCTTTAACAGACTTATGGGACACAGGCGCATGCTTGGCGCTGCTCCTTTGTTGATGCACGTGCAGCTACAGTGCACACAATTCACAAAGACAGAAAAAAAAGATTTTTTTTATTGTTTGTGGAGCGCACTTTGAGGGTTACACCACCCTTTAACAGACAGATGCACGCTTGTCGCTGCTGCTTTAAGGATGCAGGTGCGGCTACAGCCCACACATTTCACAAAGACAGAAAAAAAAAGAAGAATTTTTTTATTGTTTGTGGAGCGCACTTTGAGGGTTACACCACCCTTTAACAGACAGACGCACGCTTGTCGCTGCTGCTTTAAGGATGCAGGTGCGGCTACAGCCCACACATTTCACAAAGACAGAAAAAAAAGAAATTTTTTTTTATTGTTTGTGGAGCGCACATTGAGGGTTACACCACCCTTTAACAGACAGACGCACGCTTGTCGCTGTTGCTTTAAGGATGCAGGTGCGGCTACAGCCCACACATTTCACAAAGACAGAAAAAAAAAGAATAATTTTTTTATTGTTTGTGGAGCGCACTTTGAGGGTTACACCACCCTTTAACAGACAGATGCACGCTTGTCGCTGCTGCTTTAAGGATGCAGGTGTGGCTACAGCCCACACATTTCACAAAGACAGAAAAAAAAATAGGAATTGTTTTATTGTTTGTGGAGCACACTTTGAGGGTTACACCACCCTTTAACAGACAGACGCACGCTTGTCGCTGCTGCTTTAAGGATGCAGGTGTGGCTACAGCCCACACATTTCACAAAGACAGAAAAAAAAAGATTTTTTTTATTGTTTATGGAGCGCACTTTGAGGGTTACACCACCCTTTAACAGACAGACGCACGCTTGTCGCTGCTGCTTTGAGGATGTAGGTGGAATCTAGACGGCATTTGGAACCAGGGACACACTACCTCCATCAATTGTCTAAATCCCACTGCACTAATGGTGGATACCGGACGCACGTCTAACACCAACATAGCAGTCAAGGCCTCAGTTATACAATTTGCTTGAGGATGACTGCTGTCGTACTTCATCCTCCTCGCTAGGGACTGTTGGAGGGTCAATTGTTTAGTAAAAGTAGTGGTGTTCCTACTTCCTCTCTGGGATGATGAACAACTCCCAGCAGCATCAACAGCACTAGGAGGAAGTGGTTCTTGATCTTTCCCTATTTTATTTTTATCGGAGAAAGTTTGGTCCTCCATTTATGTTATATTGATATATACGTGCGGCTAAGGCGCACACAAACGCAGAAAATATTTTTTTATTTTTGCTGGAGAGTAGTGCACTTTGTGGGTTACAACACCCTTTAAGAAATGAGCCAGCCGGCCCTTTACTTATGGGACACAGGCGCACGCTTGGCGCTGCTCCTTTGTTGATGCACGTGCGGCTACTGCGCACACAATTCACAAACACAGAAAATTCTTTTTTTTTTGGTTTGGACTGGAGTATACTTTGGGGATTACAGCACCCTTTAACGGTCAAGCCAGCCGGGCCTTTACTTATGACACAGGCGCACGCTTGGCACTACTTTGTTGATGCACGTGCGGCTACTGCGCACACAATTCACAAACACACAAAAAATATTTTTTTTTTAGCACTTGGGGGGAGCACCCCTGATGGAACACAGTGCACACAATTCACAAACACAGAAAAAAAATTTTTATTTTGTTTGGAGTGCCCTTTGGGGGTTACAGCACCCTTTAGCGGTCAATCCAGCCGGCCCTTTATTTATGGGACACAGGCGCACGCTTGGCACTGCTTTGTTGATGCACGTGCGGCTACTGCGCACACAATTCACAAACACAAAAAAATATTTTTTTTTATTTTGTTTGGAGTGCCCTTTTGGGGTTACAGCACCCTTTAGTGGTCAATCCAGCCGGCCCTTTATTTATGGGACACAGGTGCACGCTTGGCACTACTTTCTTGATGTACGTGCGGCTACTGCACACACAATTCAAAAAACACAAAAAAAAATATTTTTTTATTTTGTTTGGAGTGCCCTTTGGGGGTTACAGCACCCTTTAATGGACAAGCCAGCCGGCCTTTTACTTATGGGACACAGGCGCACGCTTGGCGCTGCTCCTTTGTTGATGCACTTGCAGCCATAGTGCACACAATTCACAAACACAGAAAAAATATTTTTTTTTTTAGCACTTGGGGGGAGCACCCCTGACGGACAGAGCACCCCCTGGACAACACTACAGCACACCTTTAGGACTGGGACACTGCACAGGACTTTGGAGTGGACAACTGACTGCACAACACAGTCCTGCCAGCCCCTATGGACTTTGAAGTAGTGGGCACAGCCCCTATGGACAACAGCAGCACAGCGCAGCACAGCACAGCACAACACTACACTGCACTACACTACACTAGGGAAAAGTCGAGCCTGACTCGGATCGGCCTCGGATCGGGGGGGCTCGGGGGGGTTCGGATTTCAGAAATCCGAACCCGCTCACCCCTATTTACTACATTTCTCAATAACAAACTTTTGGCTTAGGGGTGCCATGAAAACAATGCTGATACTCTAGGGTGCCGTGGTTCAAAAAAGTTTGGGAGCCACTGCTATAGACTATAATGGCTAATGAAGATGGCGTTAGCTACCAGGACCAAGTTCTGGAATATATATAAAAAACCTCTATATACACTGTATAGCAGTGGTCTCCAACGTTAATTGAGGTGTGAGCTACTTTAGAAAAATTAAACCTCCTGAAGAGCAACTAAAATTGTAGAAAAAAAAATCTGACTAATAACCGAACAATTGAAGATAATTTAATAAAATTAAAAAAATTAAAAAATAAAAATGCATTTAATTATTACAGTGATATTGTTGTAGTTTGTAAATAAAATGTAAGCACAGGCACATTTCACTGTTAATTACCGGCTCCAAGGAGGTACGTGCAGTAGAGTAGCAAAGGATATAGGCAGGGCTGATGTGTGATTTTCCGGCAGGGCTGGGTGGGAGTCACTCGCTCTGCCGTAGCATAGACACCATGGGTGGAACCATGGTGAAGCACGTCAGGTGATTGCTGTGGAGGCTGTGGCAATCACCTGACATGCTTCCCGGTGGCTCCGCCCATGTGTCATTTCCATTGGGGCGCACCTGTCAGAGGTCACTTCCTCCTAGTTGACTCGGCAGTACTCTAGCTAGCTGAGCTACCAAAATTAAGACCGTGAGCTACCGGTAGCTCGCGAGCTACAGGTTGGAGACCACTGCTGTATAGAGATTTTTTTAGTGGGAGGGGCAGTACAGGGACTGGTATAATGTAAGTGTTTGGCTTCACACTGAGGCCAAAATGTTCATTATTACTCTTACCTATACTTGCCAACCTTTTTGCTCCTGGTGGGGGCAGCCAGGTTGGCACAGTGGCTGGGGGGGTGATGTGGGGGCGTGACAACGCTATGCAATTCTGCAATTACCAGCATTGTGAAGCGCGGGGACAGAGCCATGGTGACGCTATTCAGAACAAATTCTAGAAGTGGGGGTGGCCGTGCAAGGTGGCTCCAGCCTCCGGGGAACTTGTCCACCTCTCTGCGTGGTCTGGAGCGCCACCTGATTTTCTGGAGCAGCCTGGCCATTCCAGGAGGGTAGGCAAGTATGTTCTTACCAGATCATAGAGTCTTCCTTCACTTGTCAATTGGTCGACAATGAAAAGGTCGACATTCAGAAGGTTGACCCCAGAAGGTCGACACATTGTGAATGCCAATATTTAACATGTTGACAGTAAAATGTTGACACGTGGTTTTTCATGATTGTTCAGCTTAGGTTTATGGTTACGGTTAAGCTTAGGGTTAGGTTTAGGGTTACGGTTATTCTTAGGGTTAGGGTTAAGCTTAGGTTTAGGGTTAGAGTTAGTTTTAGGGTTGGGCCAAAATAACAAAAAAAAATGTGTTGACATTTTAGTGTTGAAATGTTAAATGTCAACATTTTCAATGTGTCAACCATTTAACCCTGTCACCCTAAATACATCTCTACAGAATGATGGTCGACCTAATGACCACGTCGACCTTTTCACTGTCGATATTCAGAACCACCTTGTGTCAACCTTCTAAATGTCTACTTTTTTCCCATCTATTATATCACACCCCTGAGGGCTATTAAAAGTCTCTTTAATCTTCTCATACCTTTCCAGTGATTAGTGCTATTCAATAAGCTTGCATCAGATTTGTCTTGAATGGGATTCAATATTTATGATGCATAGGCAAATGCAGGCGGGTGTCCTGGTTGCCTGGAAACCCCCCGTCCTTAGCCCAAACCATGATTACCACTATAGACTTAGCATATAATACTAAAGTTGCATGTTTTTAAGAAGATCTGGAAAACATGCACTGCTAGGGGTGCACTGATATAGACCATCTATAGGGTCAATTATTAATACAGCACAGTATAGTATAGTATTATAATACACTATCCAGTACATAAGGAGACCAATCTGTACACCTATGTCCAGAGCAGTATAGGGTTCTTTTTCTGCCCCTCCCCATTCAAGATTCCCAAACTTGCTCAAATGATCTGGAATGGGGAATGGATCCCACATCTGAAATAAAAACACTAAGGGCCTGATTCAGACTCGCTCGCAAGCGGGCCCCGGAGCCAGCGAGAAATAACTCGCTCCAGGGCTCGCAACAGAACGGGGTGCCTGTCGATGTTGATCAACAACTCGCCCCGTTTTGTAGGCGGGAGGGGGGGAGGCTGGCCAAACAGAGGCGTTCCCGATGGAACGCCTGCCGTTCGAGGGCGGCCCTACTGACATCACTCGTGATGTCAGTAGTTGAGCTTCCGGTTCTATTAGAGCAGGAAGCTCACTGGGGCTGGCGGGAACGAGACCCTACCACAAGGGTCTCGTTTCAAGCCCGATGGTCGCTATGGTCGCGACCATCACCTGGCCGCTCGCAAAGGCTGTGGGTGGTCACCCACAGCTATGCGAGCGGCCAGGAGGCCGGTTTTAAAAATAAAACGGCTGCCCTGAATCAGAGCGAGCGCTCGCTTTTTGCGAGCGCTCGCTTTTTGCGAGCGGCTCTGAATCAGGCCCTGAGCTCAGACAGGATGGCCCTACTTCCCCATATAATGGCTCACTGTGATTTCTGGTCCTGTATATGTCAGAATTATTTCATACCTTCGTATAACGTATATTATAGCTGGTTGAGTGCTGATTTTGCCCTCTTCATGGACTGGCCACACTTGATTTAAAATCAAGCATTTGGAAACCCCTCTGCAGAAATCCTGCGTTTGCCACTGTGAACTCTTATTGGAAATGCTTGATCCTGCTGTGCATCTATTCTGAAACCAATTGAAACATCTCAGTTGGCTGTACTCCATTGTGCGCAATTAACTATGTGACCGCCAAGGAAAAATGACTGCTCCAAGGTTTATTTAGGCGAATCTCAGCGGACAGGGGAAGAATACATACTATAGATAATCAATTATTTTATTATTATTTTCTTTTTTTTAACTTGTTACTCATTCACAAAATCAGAATGATGGGTATTTTTTCCTATTTGATACTAGAGTGTATTTTGCTTTGATGAATGGTAAGAATTCCTGAATAAATGCATTTTGATGTCATGATGTCAGGAAATTAAATGGAATGAATGCCAGAGGGGGGTGAATCAGTTTATAGCTACTGTATAAGCAGCTCGGTGCTAAATGTTATACTTCAGAGGGGGCAGGCAGATGCGGCAGTAAATTAAATTTGTTCATGAAAGGATAAAATTCACAGTTGCATCCATCTCTCATCCAACATAAAAAAACACAGCCAAGCCTGGCATATGGTGTGACAATGAACCAGTTTTATTATTCTTTTATTTTATTGGCATGCGATAGACCCTACAGCATCAAACTGGTACCAATTCTCCATTCTCACTTCCGTACATTAGCTTTAATCTAGCATCAGTCAGAAGTGTAACGGTTATGATGGCTACAATTAGGGAGGCCAATCCCGGGGCTTTTTTTCAATCCCGGGATTCGGGATTGCAAAAAACGCAACACTGGGATTCCCGGGATACCAAGGATTGGCTGTTTAAAAAAAAAAAAAACCCCACCCAGCCCCCACAGTTACTTACCGGTGGGGGGTGGCGGCGGCAATAACTTAAAGTACAGCAAACACGAGGATGGGGAGGGCAGGTCACTCGACCTGTGCGAAAGGCTGCGCAGCGTGATCTTTGTTCTCATGTCACGCTGCACAGTGGGCACATCCATGGGAAGGGGGAGCCGGCAGCGTCTGAGGTCTCTGCTGGAGGTGCTCAGCGCTGCCCGCACACAGACCAATCCCGAATCCCGGGATTGGAAGCTTCCAATCCTAGGATTCAATCCCGGCCATTTTGAGGTCAAAATCCCGGGATCCCCCGATTCCAGGATTGGCCTCCCTAGCTACAATTCATTATATGACCTGTGAAGACCAACTGGTTGCACCAGGGTATATTTCAACGAATCTCAGCAAAAGGCGGTAAATACTTATGTAATTGAGCTCAGCAAAAGGCGGTAAATACTTATGTAATTAAGTTAATTTTGGGAAAAATTTGTGATATTACCCTGTAGATTGTCTTGATCAGACATAACAATTCCAGAATTAATCCATTTTGATTCACAAAGTAAGACTATTAATATTAACAGTTATTTATATATAGCACCAACATATTCTGTAGCGCTTTACAATTGGGAACAAACAGTAATAAAACTAGTCTGGAT
The DNA here is from genome assembly GCA_031769625.1 of Taudactylus pleione. NCBI lineage: Eukaryota > Metazoa > Chordata > Amphibia > Anura > Myobatrachidae > Taudactylus > Taudactylus pleione. Next base: position 12,951,573 of record JAUIMM010000275.1, on the reverse strand, counting down.
AATAACAGAGATATAGAGGTAATAGGGTCCTAGAGAGGTAAATAGTGCCTCCATTTCAGGACGTTTCAATTTAATGACTATTGCTTGACAATAATCTTCCTTCCTTAAATGTAGCCATGTCCTCCTGTGTATGATGTTTTACATCATTTAATTGTTTATTACAGTCAGCATTCCATTCTATTCATTTAATTTTTCTTTCCTTTTACTACTTTGGCAATACGCTTCATCTTTTTTCACTTCTTTGACTTCATTCTGCAGAGCACAGGTCCTTTGATTTCTTTTTTCTTTCTCTCTTCTCACGGATCCTGCTGCACGGCGTTGAGCGGCGTCCTAGGTAGCCATGGCAACCTAGCGCCTGACACCGTGACGTCACCAGTCCACGACCCCGGAAGTGCCGGAGCATGGACGGAGACAGAGAAGCTGGCTTGTTCTTCCTTCACGCAGCGGGTGGTCACTTCTCTACTCAATATAAGGTATGTCTTCACCTCATTCACTTGTTCACACCTTGACAAAGGAGCTCAAGAGCCCCGAAACGTTGCAATTTTTTGTGACTATTTTTAATATATTTATTTCCATATCAGTCTCCATGTTCCTTTATCCTGAGGGCACCGGAGCAAGTTGTCTGTGTAGCAGTGGAGTGCCGGTCCGTTTGTAGTATTTATATATATATATATACAGTCAGGTCCATAAATATTGGGACATTGACAGAATTTTCATATTTTGGCCTCTATTCACCACCACAATGGCTTTGAAATGAAACAAACAAGATGTGATTTAACTGCAGACTTTCAGATTTAATTTGAAGGTAATTACGTCCAAATCAGGTGAACGGTGTAGAAATTACAACGGTTTCTATATGTGCCTCCCACTTTTTAATGGGCCAAAAGTAATTGGACAAACTAAACAATCCTAAATCTAACTTTCACTTTTTAATACTTTGTTGCAAATCCTTTGCAGGCAATTACAGCCTTAAGTCTGGAACGCATAGACATCACCAGACGCTGGGTTTCATCCCTGGTGATGCTCTGCCAGGCCTCTACTGCAAATGTCTTCAGTTCCTGCTTGTTCTTGGGGCATTTTCCCTTCAGTTTTGTCTTCATCAAGTGAAATGCATGCTCAATCGGATTCAGGTCAGGGGATTGACTTGGCCATTGCATAACATTCCACTTTTTAGCCTTAAAAAACTCTTTGTTTGCTTTTGCAGTATGCTTCGGGTCATTGTCCATCTACACTGTGAAGCGCCGTCCAATGAGTTCTGAAGTATTTGACTGAATATGAGCATATAATATTGCCCGAAACACTTCAGAATTCATTCTGCTGCTTTTGTCAGCAGTCACATCATCAATAAATACAAGGGAACCAGTTCCATTGGCAGACATACATGCCCACGCCATGACACTACCACCACCATGCTTCACTGATGAGGTGGTATGTTTTGGGTCATGAGCAGTTCCTTTCCTTCTCTTCCCATCACTCTGGTACAGGTTGATCTTTGTCTCATCTGTCCATAGGATGTTGTTCCAGAACTGTAATGGCTTTTTTAGATGTTGTTTGGCAAACTCTAATCTGGTCTTCCTGTTTTTGTGGCTCACCAATGGTTTGCATCTTGTGGTGAACGCTCTATATTCACTCTTGTGAAGTCTTCTCTTGATTGTTGACTTTGACACATAAACATCTACCTCCTGGAGAGTGTTCTTGATTTGGCCAACTGTTGTGAAGGGGTTTTTCTTCACCAGGGAAATAATTCTTTTGTCATCCACCACAGTTGTTTTCCGTGGTCTTCCGGGTCTTTTGTTGTTGCTGAGCTCTCCGGTGCGTTCTTTCTTTTTAAGAATGTTCCAACCAGTTGATTTGGCCACACCTAATGTTTTTGCTATCTCTCTGATGGGTTTGTTTTGATTTTTCAGCCTAATGATGGCTTGCTTCACTGATAGTGACAGCTCTTTGGATCTCATATTGAGAGTCGATAGCAACTGATTCCAAATGCAAATGTCACACCTAGAATCAACTCCAGACCTTTTACCTGCTTAATTGATAATGAAATAACGAGGGAATTGCTCACACCTGTCCATGAAATAGCTTTTGAGTTGATAGTCCCATTACTTTTGGTCCCTTAAAAATGGGAGGCACATATTGAAACTGTTGTAATTCCTACACCGTTCACCCGATTTAAATTAAATCTGAAAGTCTGCAGTTAAAGCACATCTTGTTTGTCTGCAGTTAAAGCACATCTTGTTTGTTTCATTTCAAAACCATTGTGGTAGTGAATAGAGGCCAAAATCTGAAAATTCTGTCAATGTCCCAATATTTATGGACCTGACTGTATATATATATATATATATATATATATATATGTTCTTTTAAACTGTGTGTTTGTGCCGCTGCTCTGTCGCTTAGTTTAGCCAGCCAGCCAGCCATCTCGCTGCAGCCTTTGGCCTACTGTATATTGGTAAAAACAATATTGTGAGCTGTGAGGTAGTCAAAATTGACTGGAAATTACTGGAAATTAATGTTTTTGAGGTTAAAGCTCAACTCGTTATCTACTGTACATCAGAATATAACGTATTTACCAGCAGAGTCCCTTTACTCCTGCAATGGCCGCAGCTTTCACACTGACCTGCTCCCACCCGGATACTAGTGCAGACTACACCACTGGACTATCAGTAGCGGAAATTCTCACACTGGCCTGCTCTGCTCACGCTCAGATACCAATACGAACTACTCTATCGTTCCATGCTCGCGGAGCTTTCCATTTTCCAGGATATCAACCCAGCGTCTCTCATAGTACAATTGTGTGGTTATCTGCCATGGACAGTGCCAGCTGCCTACACCTGGTAACTGTATCAGCTGCCATTTATCCATGCACCTTGCAGGATTTATTTGATAACAGGCACAATATTATTTGATCTTTGCATGTAGCCCACAAATGCTGGACAGTTTTATTTTTATACTGCAATTTAGATGCCAGTTTGGATACACTCTCCCAACTCTATCTTCACATGTTAAATCTGCCCCACCTGCAGTGCAGCTCTATTCCCAAAGCTGATTCGAGCACATACAGTAGATGCTAAGTACCACACCACCAGTCCCCTATCTAACTAAATCTAACTAACTGCAGCCACAAATCTCAGTCAAGCAAAAAGATAATTCAATAGTCACTACCTATTCCACAGGTCTCCAACTGCCACTCGCGGCACAGCTCCTCTCAGCAATAAAGTCTGTCAGCCCGACCACTCTTCTCCAAATGATCTTCTCTTCACCCTCCTGAAATCCTCCAGTCCCTTCCTCTCCTTCCCTGGGACTGGGCCACCTTCCGGAGAGCTGTTTTTTCAAATGAACTTTCTCTCTAGCCCCTCCTTCTTCTCTGCCTTCCAGCCCCACACACAAGGCCTGATTCAGCAAGGTTCGCTATTCTGCTAGAACGCAGCCACCGCAGTTGCTAATATAAGCAATGAAATTAAAATGTGTGCAATCGTATTGCGATCACAGCCTAACATAAGGACGCCCACTTCCCCTTACACACATCCATATACTTAGGCAATATAGAGAAACAATTGGTAACATTGAGTAACAGCGGACCCATACACACAGTTAAGGCAGGTCAGACCTCACTCAGGAATTGCTAACTTCAGTACACACTATGAGGCTTCAGGCTGCGATTGGTAGTGCGGTGGATAATTTATGCGTTCGCCCGACCGCCCTCCATCACCACCCACAAACAGCACTTCCTGTCAATTAATGTGCTCTAGGTCTGCGTAGCCTCTGCAAATGCAGTTCCCATCGCAAATTGGTAGTTTGCGCACGTGCACTACGATGTATATGCATTCGCTATGCAAATTAATTGACCGATTGCGTGCGCCTTTGCTACTGTGATCCTTGTTGAATCAGGCCAAGTCTTCCCGCACCTCTCAGCCTCTGCATCTTAATTACCTGCTCTCCCGGAAGGTGCAGGAGGCTCACAATTTTTCAGGCAGTCCCTCCCACTCCTGGAAGAGTGCCTGGATCTCTCGCTTCCCACCAGGGATGGCCGTAATTTTTAAAGAAGGGTGTATAGATTTTGCCTAGAGATATGCGGGTTCAGTTTTCTGAAAACCAAACCCTCCCGAACGTACCCATTCCGAGTGGATCCGAGCCAGAACTCAGATCTCTCCACCAATTTGGATTCCAAAATAAAGTAAAACGTCTTCTACCTGGCGTCGGATCTCCTGTGTTATGGATTAAAATTAAGTCCTTCCCACGCCATTTCACACAGGACCGCCAGAGAGAGCTGTGTGCTGCTGAGCTGACCTATCTCACACAGGACCGCTGGAGAGAGCTGTGTGCTGCTGAGCTGACCTATTTCACACAGGACTGCCGGAGACAACTGTGTGCTGCTGAGCTGACCTATTTCACACAGGACCACCAGAGGGAGCTGTGTGCTGCTGAGCTGACCTATTTCTCACAGGACCGCCAGAAAGAGCTGTGTGCTGCTGAGCTGACCTATTCACACAGGACCGCCAGAGAGAGCTGTGTGCTGCTGAGCTGACCTATTTCACACAGGACCGCCAGAGAGAGCTGTGGGCTGCTGAGCTGACCTATCTCACACAGGACCGCCGGAGAGAGCTGTGTGCTGCTGAGCTGACCTATCTCACACAGGACTGCCAGAGAGAGCTGTGTGCTGCTGAGCTGACCTATCTCACACAGAACCGCTGGAGAGAGCTGCGTGCTGCTAAGCTGACCTATTTCACACAGGACCGCCAGAGAGAGCTGTGTGCTGCTGAGCTGACCTGTTTCACACAGGACCGCCAGAGAGAGCTGTGTGCTGCTGAGCTGACCTATTTCACACAGGACCGCCAGAGAGAGCTGTGTGCTGCTGAGCTGACCTATTTCACATGGGACCGCCAGAGAGAACTGTTGCTGCTGAGCTGACCTATTTCACACAGGACTGCCAGAGAGAGCTGTGTGCTGCTGAGGTGACCTTATGTATTAGTTGAGATTGAGCTATACATTGAAATAAAATATGAGAGGTTATATAAAGAATTCCACCAGGGTGACGCACCACTACCTATGGTACTGTACTCCGTTTTCGTTTGTTGAAGTTTTCCCTAGCTAGTGAAATAAGTTACAGGGGTTTAAAATATAACTTAGTTCTCTGTTTATGGTGTGTGCGAACACAAACAAACACACCCACACAACCTTCCTCCTAAAGTAGGACTTTATATCTGCAGGAGGAGAATTGCATTAGTATGGACACCTGTGTGCCACCATAAATATAGTGAGTAGCTGCAGTGTGGAAAACATATAAAAACAAAAAATATACTGTGTGTATAAAAAAAAACTATTTGTATTGTGTGTGTTCATAGTTTCATACAACTTCAGGCAGGCCTAATGGTCAATATGTCCAGGGCCTCCGCCTTAATATCTGCGCAGTGAGTCGCAGTTTGTGGTCAGGTTGATACTGTGTTTAACGACACTAACGGTCAGTAGGTCAAGGGACTTAATATCTGCACAGTGCGTCGCAGTTACTCCGCTCCCGTAAAGTGACGCGCCCTAAAGTCCATACTCCTGCGCAAAACACACAAAGAGGTGAAAGAACGCCTAAACAAACGCAAGGCTGGAGGGGACTCATAAATATAGATAGCTTGGATTATCCTTAAAATATCCCTGTATAACATAATCCTGCTGGCGCCGAGTCTGGTATCCCAGCTTTCTGCTACAATCAGTATTGTAAAAAACTCCAAAAACAGCATACTGGCAGTTAGATCTTGCCGCATCGATGAATCCGGCCAAATTCTCGGTCACAGCCACCCTCCGATAGCTCCCCTAAAACTACAGAATTAGACGCGTCCTAAAACAACTGAAAACCCGTAATTGCCCACCTTATCAGGTAGCCAATTCTAACTCCGTTGAAGTCCGGAAACCTTACCAAACCAAACTTGCAGATCTACCCACCAGTCTTGAGACAAGCAAAAATGTTGAGATCCTTAATCCTGGCTGTGAAGCGATCCGAGCGACGACAATTTCCTGCCCGTGGTTACTACTCTACAATCAAAATTCACGGCCTATAAGCAATTGCAATTGCTTTAGCGACCTTTGCCAATAATTCTCCAATTCCCTAACTTTAACCAAAGGCAATCGGTAAAGACCTAGGCCCTGATTCAGACCCACTCGCGAGCGGCTGTCCGGTGCGACTGCCGGGCTGGAAGGGAAAGAGCGGGGATGGAGGTACCATTGCGCATGCCAGAGAGGAGGGAGGAGTGGAATAGCGGGCTGCTGGGTGCTGCTAGACAAGCCTGGGGAAGGCACGGCCGCCAGGTGGTGCGCTAATTAAGCAGCGTGGTGGAGGTGAAGGGGGTAGCGGTGACAGGGAATGGTAGAGGAGGGTACGCTGGGGTTTTAGGCACCAATGTAAACTGCACTAGGGCATGGGGCAGAAGAACACACTGGGGTTTAGGCAGGATGTAGGTGGCCATTCAAGCAATGCTAGCAAACACAGTGGAGCAGAGGACAGCAAAAGAAAAGCAACAGAGTCTGGTTCCATAACGTGGAAAAGAGGAAGATGTCTCCTCTTCCAAGCTATTTATAATGCATAGTATGGGCCCTGCCCTTTATTGTTGCCATAGGCTATTGCTTTGATGGACACAAATCCTGGCTATGCCCCCTCTTTTCCTTAACCCCTGGTGGACTAGCAATATTCCATGCTAAACAGGGTGCTTATTTTTCCTCAAACTTATTCAAGTATTCAGATCTATTATTTGCTTCTCCAGGATCCAAGGGTTGTCAACATCTTGAAATTAGATCACTGCATTCGTCGACCGTGCTTGATCCTAGGTTTAAGTCGTAAATCATGTCTTTCTTTCCAACTGACACAGATCTTAAGAGATGCAAAAAGCTCCTGGTAGGCAAGTTGGCAGCTCAAGTGGCACATGATATAACAACGTCTCCACCTTCAGTTTCTCTGGCAACTGCTGCTGCCTGGAAAAAACTGAGCTTTCCTAAGAGACCCACTGGTGATGTGGATGAGTCAACACAACATTTTGACATCTGGTCAGGTCTAAAAGAATTGCCCAAAATTGACACCTCTACCGTATCACAATTTGATACAGTCACCATCCATAGAATGGTGAAGGATTATATTAATGACAGTGTGCAAATACTCATGTCAGACGGGAAAAAAGGCGATTTTGAGGCCCTTGTATTGTACAAACTGGCTGTGCCCACCCTCAAGTGTGTACTCGGAAAGAGTTTTCAGCACAGCTGGGAACCTTATCAGCATGGAAACCTTATCAGCAATCTGCGTTGGAGGCTACTTCCTCAAAATGTGGAAAAGATGTTCATCAAAATGAAGTATAAATTAAACAAGGAAAACCTTTACTGCCAATTACATCAATGTATAGAGACTACTCTAATGGTGGATTTCAGCGGGGAAGAGTTAATATAGTATGAAGGTGTTAACACTGATGAGGATGTAGAGGAGGATGACAATGATAGCATCATGCCGCTGTAGAGAAGAGATCATTAACAGCCCTGTTAGTTGCCTTAAGCCGTTTATTAACAACACTTTTAGCTGCCTTAAGCCCATTGGTAGATTGTTTTTTGTAGGGGCCTTTGGGGAAACCAACCACTTCAGCCACAAAAGTGGCAGTCCCTTTCGCTAAAGTGATTGGTTTGTTAAACTGTGCATTTCCTTTTTAATATACAACATAAGGTTGGGTGGGAGTGCCCAAGACAATTCCATCTTGTACATCTTTTATTTGCATTATGTGCTGATTTGGGCATTGCCGACTGTCTTTTTGCATAGGTGACAAATATTTTTTATAGTTTATTAAACTGTCTTCCTGTCTGCCACTGCTGTGTGGCAATGTTTCATAGATGTCCTATATTCTTTTAAATTGCTGTGCATTTGTGCAACTGCTCTGTCCCTTAGTTTAGACAGCCATCTCGCTGCAGCCTTTGGCCTACTGTATATTGGGGAAAACAATATTGTGAGTTGTGAGGTGGTCAAAACTGACTGGAAATGACTGGAAATTAATGTTTTTGAGGTTAATAAAACTCTAGGAACAAATACAGGCCCACATTTTGTGACTTTAGCTGTTTTTATTATTTTTTAACAAAAAAAACAGATCCAAAACCAAAACACGTGAGAGTGGTTTTGTCAAAACCAAACCAAAACACAAAGATGAATTAGAACTAAAACACGGGGTCGGCGCACATCTAGTGACTACTATTGGCTGGTGGACCTATTATTAATTCTGTTTCAGAAAGATTAAGTTTGAGCTGGTGAGATGACATCCAAGATAAAATAGCTGAAATACATTCAGTAATGCGGGTCAATACAGATGGTGACACATCTGGAGAGGATAGGTAGATTTGAGCATCATCCGCATACAGATGATACTGAAATCCGAAGGAGATGATTAGCTTGCCAAGAGATGTGGCATAGATTGAGAAAAGCAGATGACCTAATGGTGGGTACACACTATAGCGATATATCTGCAGATGATGGTCGTTCATACACACTGAACGACCATCATCTGCATGCTGCAGCGGGTCGGGCCAGCCTGAGGGCGGGTAGCAGGCAAATCCCTTCCCCCTCCCCGCGACTGCCGCTGTGTGTGTACGGGCGAACGGCTGATCGCCCGTACACACTTGCCGATGGACAGATATGTCTGTGAACCACACTTGGCTGAAATTGACACTGAAGCGCTCGCAGTGCTTGTGGCAGGGTATGGTCAACCACAAGTGCTGCGATCGCATCTGATGATACTCGATGTTACTGATGGTTGCATACACTTCCTGGAGATGACGTGCGCAAGTGGGCATCTTATGACAGGCTGGTGGGCATCTGCGTATACAATGCGATCGCACGCTAAGACATCCGTTCGATCGCTTGTCTTGCCAAATTTGCATACGCATCTAGCGAGAGAACGCTTCTAGTGAGCGGGTCTGAATCGAGCCCTGTGTCCTAAAGACCTAGGGATTGTAGTGTTTGTATAAGAAGAGAATGGTCAAGTGTCAAATGCAGCAGAGAGATCTAGAAGAATAATAAGTGAGTAATGGTGTTTAGACAGTGGGTCCCTCCCTGTGGTGTTACCTGGTGCGGGGAGGGATACTGTGTGCGTCACGCGCCACTGAAAATGAGGTGTGGCCTCATGGGGAGGTAGTGTGACCACACCGGAAGGGGCGTGGTCTTGCAACTCGAACCCCTTTGGTCCCGTGCTTCTTACTGGGGAGGGGGGGGACTGCCCTGAGTGCTGCACTTAATACTACAGTGCAGCACTCGGTTCCTGTCACTGAGGGGGAGTCTGCACCTTGGTGTCACCCCTTGGATGCCACTGTGTTTAGATTTAGCAGTGATCAGATCATTCGCTACTTTAGTCAGTGCTGTCTCTGTGGAGTGTTGGGACTGAAAGCCTGACTGAAGTGGTTCCAATAAGTTGTGTGAGTGAAGAAAGTGAGTAGGGTGGGTGTAGGCAAGTCTCTCGTGCGATAGAAAAATACAACAATAAAGTGGGCGCTAATCAAGGTCTAATCACTAATTATGTGGTTCTGATGAATAAAATTTGCCGTTGGAGCTGCCCCCACACAGGTAAATCTGGAAATGTATCACAAAATATTACAATACTAGAAAAAATAATAATGGGAGCGCTGGTAACTGGCTACTGGTTTATAAAATAGATTTATTCAATAAAAAACAAATAATTATACATTGCATCAATCCAATCTTTCCAACGCAAGTGGAATCATTAATAAGGCTAAATTGCCACAATTTAAGGCACGGATCCGGCTTTATTTATTTTAAAACAATATATAGCAAACGACATATGAAACATCGATGTATATTAAAATCAATCTGACAATATCAAACACTTTTTATCATAAATCATTAGGCCTCGATTCAATCCGATTTTGGTAGCGGAGTATGGAGTTAGAGATTGATAATAGTCAAGTCTCTCGTGCAGCTTGGATGGGCGATGGGAGACACGTGATGTTTATGAGGTTTGCTGGATTTATATTCCGTGAATGGGGCATGTGGGTGGGGCCTGGATTTGGTGATAAGTCACCAGGTAATAAAAGCGGAAGCAGGGAGAGCTAAATATAGTTGTACGTGTGTGAAAGGTTTTTATGGCGACATATTGAGGATGTTACAGTATAGTCAATGTATAAAGATAAGAGAAAGGTTCATGAATGTTAATAAGAGAGTAGTGGATTATAGGCAGCAATTGGCACAGAGGGGTGAGGTGCAGGGAGTGATGGGTGTTATAGCCTTACAGAAGATACTATGGAGTGATGTGAAAAAAAATGCAATCTGTGGTACATGGTGATTTATGCTTAAAAGTCAAGATATTTATGGACAGAACATAAGGAAATGACAGGTGAAATGATCAGATGTTGTTTAATGTTTGTTCAACTGTTTGATTAACTCTTCCGTTTAAACACTTAGGGCCTTTCAACACAGCCGACCCCTAAATTGAATGTAAAGCTGGGTACATACTATATGATCTATCATCCAATAATTCGTTCCGACGTGGATCGGAACGATATATCGTATGCATCATATAGTGCACAGGTTCTCAAACTCGGCCCTCAGGACACCACAGTGCATGTTTTCCAGGTCTCCTCACAGAATCGCAAGTTAAATAATTAACTAGACCTGTGAAACTTTTAAAATGTGTCAGTGAGTAATGACTACACCTGTGCACCTGCTGGGTAACTTGGAAAAAGGGAACTGTGTGGGGCCCTGAGGACCGAATTTGAGAACCTCTGGTATAATGTGTACGCCCAATCCATTGTTCATCACATGGTCCCATCTGCATCAGATGGGACATGGAAAGTACGATGCGGTGCGCACTGTGTAGTGTGTACACACAATCACATGACCACAGGATGTATGTAATCTTTCCTCTGAAGACATCACCTGGGCTGTCACTGATCTACACGATGATTGCACAGTGTATATAGGAGAAAAGATTATTTGGATATACATGATATATTGTGCTGTCGTTCGGATGATTGCATAGTATATGTCCCCTCTCAAAATCTTGTGTTCCGGGATTTAGTGAAATTGGAACGATTGTCGCATAGTTTGTAACATCGTATAGTGTGTACCAGGCTTAAATATACAGGGCCTGATTCAGACCTGCTCGCGAGCGCTGAGCACTCGCAAGTGGGTCGATGTTGCCTAGTGCGCATGTGCACGACGGAGGCGGCTCCGTCGTGCGCATGAGCGAGACCCAAATAACGACGGCCAAGCCGTCGTTATGGGTCTCGCACCAAAGGGGGCGTGCTGTCGATGGTGATTGACAGCACGCCCCCTTTGGTGGGCGTGGCTGCGCAGACGGAGGCGTTCCTATGGGAACGCCTACCGTCTGGGGCCGGCCCCACTGACATCACTAGAGATGTCAGTGGGAGTGCTTTTGGCTCTGATAGAGCCAAAAGCACTCCAGGGCTTGCGGCAGCGAGGGTCTCGTCGCAAGCCCGATGGTCGTGATGGTCTTGACCATCGCAACCATCATTTTGGCCACTCGCTATAGCTGTGGGTCATGACGTCTCTCCCATCACCCACTGCGGGAGCCGGAAGATCCAGCCCGGCTCCCCAGTGGGAGCTGGACTCTCATCAGCTGCTAAAACAAACACACAGCTGCCGGCCGGCGGCTGTGTGTTTGTTATACTAATAGTGTAGTGCGGACTGCACTTATGTGCGGTCCACACTACCGCCCTGCCTGAGTGACTAACAGATGCTAGAGGTCCAGTAGGACCTCTAGCATATGTCTCCTCCTAGGCGGCCGTCATTTTTGGAGGGCCGTTTTCTGCAGATTTCATGCGGTCGGCAAAGTCCGCACGGAATCTGCAGCCACTGTGCCCCACAAGCCTCCGCGCCCCCAAGCCACCACGGGTCTGCGGGGGCGGTAGTTACGCCACTGCGTCCCGCCCAGTCTGCCTAATTATGGCACAGGCAACATCTGAGCCATTTTTGTTTAGCTGATCAAAGGAAATAAACTGCACAAACACCAGGCCAGAATGGTATTATAAATGAGGTCTCACTGCACTACACCACAAACACAGGTAATAATTACTAGCAAGTCATGATACTACATACATTTAAAAATAAAACAAAAAATATGCTTGCATGAGGTTCAAATGAAGAATGGGAATTGCAGTAGGATACATACTGTATAACATACTTTTATAGTCATTATACAATAGCTTTAAAGCTTGATGCATATTTTACCATTTACTTCTACAAGACCAATTCTTGAGAAAACTCATAACACCCCACCTGTCACCCATACATTTACATCTGCTGTGTTAGCGGGCTCTACGGTCATATTTACAAACCGATCAATGCTGATATTAACCCCTTACCTAGCCTGGTTGCTTGGGATGCAACCGCAGCCGGCATGGCTATTGCTGACACAGTCATATCTCAACGACCGTGCTGACAGCTGCTCCTGCTCCCTGTTATGGAGGAAATCTGTATGCACATGTACAGTTTTGGTGCATCTCCAATGTATGATCATAGATTTTTCTATATGGATGCCATCTCGGAATCAGTCCTATTTATCAAACTAACGCATGAATACCCCGGCTCCTGGAATTTTTAATGGGGACTGCAACAATTTATTATGTATGGAATTAGCATGTATAGCCATGTGCAACCTCTAGGCTACAGCGTAACCGGAGAGAAATCTTTGAATGCCTCGGTGGCAGGCTGGAGAAAAATCTATAGATTGATAAATAGGCTCCAATGTCTTAAGTAGCCAGGAAGTGGCATAAATCTCATTGCAACATGAGTTTATTGGTTTCTTCCGGGCTGTCCCGGGAACTTTGGAATGTTGGCCCCCTGAGTTTCGGAGAGTTGACAGGCAGAGTCAGTTGGAGTTTACTTGGTGAGTAAGATGCATGGAGATTGTGCCCAGTGAATGAATAAGATTGTTTGTATTAATAAGGAGTGTATAGTACTGTGGAATCATATGTCAAAAGTGCAACGGTGGGTAAATGTATTAGATTACATATTTATTTGAACAGAAAGGAAATGAGAGAACAGACCCGATTACCAGTAATCCCAATTCTAGTTGGTCAGCGTGATATTTGGAGTAAACATAAGGAGTAATGACTAGAGAAGATATAAAGTCCTGTTACAGTTACAGTATGTGGAAGGAAATCCTGATGTAAATAGAAGGGACCTAGGAAACGGTTGTCTAGGCTCATCGATCATCTCCTTATCGTTCCGCTGTTTACAGTAAGGGAGTAACAGCAACTGTAGCAGCCAGTGATATGTAATACGCACCAGTGCAACACTATAAAATTTACTGGCGTAATCTAATCTAATTCTTATACACGCTTATCTCTGGACTCCCCACATTATAAAAGGTTTCTTAAGGGAAAGGATTTTTATACTACTGTTTGTCACAAAGAGGAAACTTGGCTAATGTTACCTGGACACTAAAACACACATTAACTTGGCAGTATAGAGAATAGACGGCACCACTGGGGTTACTGTGTCTAGTTAAGTCTTTTTGCAAAATTATTACTGTGCACATTTTTTATGTCATTTTTTGTTGTGCCGATGGAGTTGTTGTTTTATTGTCAGTAAGTCAGGTAAATCCCTGTAATATTACTTCCATAACACTGTGTGAATAAATCTGCTCCTGCCTCCTTCTTGGATAGATGTGACCACAAAATAGAGGGGAAGTGGGTTAAAACTAAAGCTAGAAAAGTGCTATTTATTGGTAGTAAAGTGGTGTTTTAGCTTTGGGGAACTTTATCTGAGACTACTCATTGTCTTTGCCTATTTCTCCTCCCTCACAATACCAAGTTACATAAACAGTCATATTATAGTAAATATAGTACTATGCACTAACATCAGACCGGTGACGTGCGGTGAGGTACAGTAAATGGTTGGGATTTACACATACGTTTATTAACCCAAGGGTTCATGTGGGCATTATACAAAGGTGCGGCAGTATACTGTATAGTGCTGGAAATTTGGTGTGTTTTGATCAGGGATGTGTGGAAAAAGTAGAGAGGGGAGGCAGTGCCTCACCTGCCATACACTTTTTACTCCAGAGTTTTGACTATAAAATTTTTTAAAATAATATAAAGAAGATATTTATAATATTTTCTCTTAGAATTTTTACAGTCAAAACTTTGGAGTCTTACTATGGCGGTGCCCTGGGGCGGCTTAGCTGGGCTAGTTTGGTGGGTGTCCTGTGCTCTGGATTTGAACCCTAGTATGTTAATGACCTACCCTACAGAGGTTACCTGGATATGGTGGGTAGGCCCATAACCTTGGCCATGATTATGCTAAAAACCTCTATTGATTGCAACATTTTACTGCATTTATATATTATTAGTAATTTGGAGTTGTGCACCTGAGATTTGTCTATTTCTGTGCCTGCAATTAGTCTCATCAGGTAGCACCTCCCATTATATATATTCAGGGTGTGCAGTCCAGGAACCTTTCCTAAAAACTTTGGAGTATACCTAAGTATGACAGGAAAGGCTCTGCTTCACCTGCCTCACCTCACTGCACATCACTGCATCAGATATAAAGAGGGATTCAATTGCAAGGTCCAGTAATGAGAGGTCACTGCAGGTAAGATACATGGTCATTTTTGTTCACACATCAGTAAACTCACAGCTGAGCAACTTTCAGTGGACTAGATTGTAAGGCATGCTGTATAGGCGCTATAACGTGTATTTTGTAAGAAATCAACATCAAAGATAAAGCAAGCTTCCCTACATAGGATGAGAGAAGATCTGTGCGGCCTCCAAAATGCCTTCAACAACCAAGTGCAGCAATTCGAACCCAGAGGAATCCAGTTTTCAGATGTGGCCCTTATAGAGGGCATCTGGGAGACCCTAAGGGGACAATTGCAAATGTTACAAACACAACATTACAAATTAAATATTATCTAGCTTCAAAGAAAGAGTCATTTCATTCTAAAGGAATTAATTAGTTAATTGGTGTTCAGTTCAGTTTTCCTGTTGCCAACATGAGCGCTCTCTAGTGCATGCTTGACGACTTTCTTTTTGGCGATGCATGGGGTGTGGCGGCGGTAATAGTGGATAGTGCAGAGGCATGGTGGCATGATTGCGTCAGTGTGGCCCCTCCCTCTCTATATAATGGCGAGATTTCGGGCACTGAACAGTAGGGGACGGTGCTACAATGACGCGATTCAGTGCAAATCGTGTCATCGGACCCTTCCGGACAGCCCACTTTCGACAAGTAAGTGCGGGGGGAAGAGGGGGTGGGTACGGGGGGCAGGTGGCTAAACCAGGAGACTTGCCCTCTCCTGCGGGGAGCCGGGAACACCACCCAACATTCGGGAGTCTCCTGCCCATTGCGGGAGAGTCTGCAAGTATGCTCTAGTGTCTCATAGCAGAGTAAAATAAAAATTTAATAATATTGAGTCATTTAATCAATACTGCTATATCAGTTGCCCCAAGAGATGAACTGAGAATCAACCAATATAAAGGGCGAGATGTAATGTGAGTTGTTGGTATGAGCCAAACTCAAACCTTCTCGCACATGTAATGGTCCAAGTTTGTCTCAAAACTTGCTAAATGTAATAGCCTGTGAATTTGTGAGTTGGAGGCCAGGGCCGGCTCCAGGGGTCAGAGCACCCTGTGCCAGCCCATCATATGGCGCCCTATCATCGTGCGCGGCTTTGGCGTGGCCTAATTACCATAGGCCACACCCCCTATGTGACGTTATTTGGAGGTGTGCCCGCATGGCATTCCTCCAAATAACATCAAGCTGGGGGTAAAGCCCAGCAATCCGTCACTGGCTGGGCTTCCCCCAGCCCTCTTCCGTCAGCAGTGGCGTAACTAGGGCAGGGCGGGCGGGGTTCGTGCCCTGGCGCCGTTGGACCGGCGGCGCGGGGAGGCGCCGCCGGCCACGGTACCGGCCCGCCCGCCCTAGTTAGCCAGTGTAGCGCCGACCGCAATGAGTGCTGTCAGCGCTACACATTTACACAGGACCGGCACTAGGCTTCCAGCGCCGGTCCTGTGCTGCACGCCTGAGCCCGTTCCCTCCCCCAGGAGGCGGGCACAGGCTGTGCATAACACACGCATCGCCGCCAGCGCTGGCGGCGA
Source organism: Taudactylus pleione (assembly GCA_031769625.1). NCBI lineage: Eukaryota > Metazoa > Chordata > Amphibia > Anura > Myobatrachidae > Taudactylus > Taudactylus pleione. Next base: position 12,935,493 of record JAUIMM010000275.1, on the reverse strand, counting down.
TGCGTGTGTTAAACAGCAGCCAATGAGAGTCAGATAGACTCTCATTGACTGCTGCAGCACCCACTGCAAGAGCCGGACTTCCGTCCGGCTCCTGGAGTGGGTAATGGGACTGACGTCATGACGTCTGTCCCATAATGCTGAGCGCGCCCGCCCGGGCAGGAGCGGCGTCGCGATCAGGACCAGGACCAGGAGCAGAGATTCAGGTAAGTATATTTTTATAGATATATATATATATATATATTTTTTTTTTTGTAACCTATCTGCACAACGGGGGAGGGGGGTGGCTACTACCGGGGGACCTCTACTGGGGGAGGGGTGACTACTACTGGGGGGAGCTCTACTGGGGGAGGGGTGGCTACTACTGGGGGGACCTCTACTGGGGGAGGGGTGGCTACTACTGGGGGGACCTCTACTGGGGGAGGGGTGGCTACTACTGGGGGCACCATTGGGAGCACCTACTCTACTGGGGACTACTACTTGGGGGGGAACTACCACTGGGGGCATTATGAAAGGGACCTACTAGAGGCACTGCACTCGGGGGATCACTACTGGGGGCAATAATAGGAAGGGCCACTACAGGGGGCACTGGATAGGGGGGTCCTGGTTGTGGAAATACAGGGGACAAAATGAGTAGGGGTCCCCTGTATTTTCCATAACCAGCACCGGACTCTTTCTAGTGGAGGGGTAATGCCACAGCCAAGGGAACCCTTTCACCGAGTCCCCCGGCCAAAGCATTACCCCTGACCGCTAGTCAGCCCAGGCCGGGGATCCCTGGGAAAGTGGGGACCTGACAATAAAGGGGTGCCCCTCTCCAGGGCACCCCAGGCCTGGGCTGATAGCCTGGGGCTATCCTCAGCACCCATGGGCGGTGGGTGCCTGGTTGATTGTGTTAAATGTGTGATGTAAAAAATAGATTTAATAATATTGTCTTTTGCTGGCAAACTACAGGTCCCAGCAAGCATCCTCACATGCTGGTACTTGGAGAACCACAAGTACCAGCATGCAGGTCATTACGGGCCTACTGGTACCTGTAGTCCACCTGCATAAGAAATATTAAAATTACGACAAGACACACACACCGTGACAATACAGTTTTATTTAAACATACATACTCATTTAATCCCCTGTGTTTCCACAACCAGGACTGCCTCAGCTGAGCCCTGTGCTGGTTCTTAAAATACAGGGGACCCCTACACATTTTTTCCCCTGTATTTTAAGAACCTGGAAAGGCTCAGCATAGCCCAGTGCTGGTTCTTAAAATTAAAGATGAGCGGGTCCGGTTCCCTGAGAACCGGACCCACCCAAACTTCGGGGATTCGGGGCACCCCTCGGATCTCTCCTCCTGCCCCGGATCCCTAATTGAGGCAAAACCTCATGTTCCTCTGTCGAATTTCAAGGTTTTGCCTTAAGTGACCATCTTTAAAAATTCCTTTGCCTTCAATGGGCAAAGCGCTGATTGGCTGACAGAGCCTTCTGTCACGACTCTCAGCCAATCATTGTTAAGCCCATTGAATGCAGGGAAAAAAGAAGATGGCGCTGGTTCCTGCAGCCGGCACCCCCCGCTGCCGACACACCTGCTGCTGGCACCCCCCGCTGCTGACACACCAGCTGTCTGCACCCCCACTGTTGACACCACCGGCAGCCCCGCTGCTGACACCACTGGCTCCCCCATGCTGCCGACACCGCTAGCACCATGCATTGAGAACACCCCTGCACTGCCGACACAGTCAGCAAACCTGCACTGAGGACACCGCTGGCATCCCCTCTCTGCCGACACCACCGGTACCCTGCACTAAGGACACTGCCAGCACTCCCGCACTGCTATTCCATGTACTGAGGACATCGTCAGCAACCCCCGCACTGCCGACACAGCCAGCAAACCTGCACTGAAGACACTACTGGTACTCCCACTCTGCTGACACCGCTGGTACCCTGCACTGAGGACACTGCCAGCACCGCAGCACTGCCATCCCTTGTACTGAGGACACCGTCAGCAACCCCCGCAGTGTCGACACAGCCAGCAAACCTGTACTGAAGACACCACTGGCACTGCCGACATCACGGGTACCCTTCACCAAGGACACTGCCAGCACCGCAGAACTGCCATCCCATGTACTGAGGACACCGTCAGAAACCCCCGCACTGCCGACACAGCCAGCAAACCTGCACTGAAGACACCGCTGGCACTGCCGACATTGCCAGTACCCTTCACTGAGGACACTGCCAGCACCGCAGCACTGCCATTCCATGTACCGAGGACACCGTCAGCAACCCCGCTCTGCCGACACTGCTGTCACAGTAAGTGCACTATTGGTGTATCCAACACACAATGTATAACACACTGTATCCATGTTGGAAATTAGAAGCTGAACTGCCACATGTTAGTGCCGCCCACTGTGTCACTTAGCTTAGTCAGCCAGCTAGCTGGATGCAACCTTTTGACCTTAACTAAATGAAGCAAATAATATTGTGAGGTGGTCAAAATTGATTGGAAATTACTGGAAATAAATGTTATTGAGGTTAATTAAACTGTAGGAATAAAAACAGGCCCATTTTATGTGATTTTAGCTGTTTTTATGATATTTTATGAAAAAATCCAGATCCAAAGCCAAAACCGAAAAACAAAACATCAAGGAAAAAAATCCAAAACCAGATTCAGATCCAAAACCAGGGGAGATCCAGATCCAAAACCAAAACACGAGGGTCAGCGCACATCTCTACTTAAAATACAGGGGACCCCTGCGCATTTTTTCCCCTGTATTTTAAGAACCAGGACAGGCCCTTCAGAGCCCGGGGCTGGTTATGCTTGTGGGGAAGGATGCACTTTATTTATTTATTTATTTTTTTACTGTTTAATTTTTTTTCTACACACAGAAAGATCCATGGATCACACAAATCAGTGCACCTTTCTGTGTTACTCAGACCTGCTCAGGCTAGACTCGCTATTCTGAAGCAGGTCTGGTTTTTTACGAGTTTCACACAGTAATAGGGTGCGAGTGATACACTTGCACTCTATTACATTGCCCAAGTTCTATGCTCACAATGGCAAAACATCTGGATGCGTGTTTTGCCATTGCGAGTTGCGGAAGTGTGAGAAACATGCGAGTTTGCATGTTCTCACACCCTATTACATAGGGAGAGTTTTGAAAATGTGTGAGTATAGCTCTTTACTGGCACTTTTCAAAATTAACACCCTATTACATCTCTGAAGAAAATATCTGTAGGTAGGAGGAGTGCGCAAAACCTGCAGCCAGGGCCGTAACTAGGGTAGCACGACCAGTGCCATGGCACAGGGCACCGCAGGGCAGTGGGCGCTGTTGGGACCTGTCAATTTTCCTGTTTATCATCATGTTTACTTGTAGCTTTCTCTTCTCTTATCTACAGCATCTCCTGGCCTCCCCTATCTCTTCCCTGGCCCTTCCCCATGAGGCCATGGCCCTTTTTCAGGTGTACTATCTTATGTCTCCATTTAGAAAAAATGGGGGGGGGCGCCAATGCTCTCTCTGGCACAGGGCACCAAAAAGTCTAGTTACGGTTCTGCCTGCAGCCTATCAACTTCCCAGGATAGAGGTGTCACCACACCTTACACAACTCAAATAATACACAATAGACCCGGGTGTCAAATGGCACTGGGTATCAACATAAACAGGAACATAAAAAACATATACTGTATCTGTGTCTCAAATGATACTTAATCCTTATGTCTGTGACTCGTATCGACATGTGATCACTTATCCTTTTTACGGGTCCTGAACTGCAAAGATGTTCTCCAATATGGATATGAAAGTATAAAAACATATAAAAAAATACTCTCATTAATAACTCTTTGAAAGGGTCATTTGGTTGTGAGGGGGGATTCTAAACAATGTTCTAAACACAAAAACCTACCCAACTTACACAAAGCAAGTTGGAAATAAATACGTAAAGGTATCTTTCCTTATTTTTCTCTATTGTATGGGAGATCTGGACGTACCCCAACTCACACTCTAGAAGATTGGGTAAAATCCTATAAAGGTATCTTTTCCATAGAATCAAGATAAAATTTGTACCAAAACTCACATCACACGGAGTATGTTCAAACTCATCAAGGTTTCTTTTCCCAGGGAAACTTGTACTTATCTCCGTCCACTTTATCGCCATCCAAGGCTTAGTAAATAGGTCTCTATCGGAACACCTCTCGGCAATAAATAAGAAATGCAAAAGATAAAATGTAAAATTTATCAGCTATATTTATTATTTACACAAAAGCCTTAGTATATTTACTCTTACTAGAGCTCTGGTGTTTTCGTTTTCTTTTGATTGCAGTATTGGCATGAGGCCTGATATGCCGAACGCAGATTCCTGATTATTGGGAATCTGAGGCTGACTCGGCTGGCCAGCCGCCCAGCGCCGTCGACCATCGGCAACCGATAGTTTCGATGGTCATGATGATTATCCCAGCCTGCGACCTTTGTCGCAGAGCTGGGATCACAAAAGCAGCAAGGGGTGTCATACAGGGGGTGTCATACACCTTCTGCTGCATTTGCATTATTACGAGGTTTGCAATTGCAACGCTGCTTGCGTGCAGCTTTGCAATTGCGATACTTGCTGAATCAGGCCCTTAGATACTACAGAGGGATCAGACTATTGCAGCTCCATACAATATAAAGGTTGAGGTCATACTATTACACCTGTGTGTACACTAAGATTAGGAAATATTCCTGCTCTCTTCTGAGGATTTCAGACATATGTCAGCACTTAATCTCCTGCAAGTCCTACTTTGTATAGATCTAATCCAACTGATGACATCTATAAAACACTCAGTGAATGATCATACTCGTAAACGTTTGAAGTGTACACATTTGGATCAATATAGGTGAATGTTAAGGGACTATACAATTATATTAATAAAGTATAGTATAATGTAGGTTTCAATTAGGGGAGAGCGGGTTTGGATTTCTGAAATCCGAACCCCCCCAAGCCCCCCCGATCCGAGTCGTATCCGAGTCAGGCTCGACCTTTCCCACTTGACTCGGATCTGAAATCGAGGCAAAATGTCATCATCCCGCCTTCCGGATCTCGCGGGTTTTGGATTCTATAAAAGGTCCCAGCGTCGGCGCCATTTTCTCACTCTGTCTGTGGACAGTGAAGAGGGAGGGTGGGAGTTAGGGCTAACTGGGCTGTGTAGTGTAGTGCTGTGCTGTGCTGCACTGTGCTGCTGTTGTCCATAGGGGCTGTGTCCACTCCTCCAAAGTCCATAGGGGCTGGCTGCGCTGTGTTGTGCAGATTGTTGTCCATAGGGGCTGGCTGCGCTGTGTTGTGCAGTCAGTTGTCCATAGGGACTGTGTCCACTCCAAAGTCTATAGGGGCTGGCTGGGCTGTGTTGTGCAGTCAGTTGTCCATAGGGACTGTGTCCACTCCAAAGTCTATAGGAGCTGGCTGGGCTGTGTTGTGCAGTGTCCCAGTCCTAAAGAGGTGCTGTAGTGTTGTCAAGGGGGTGCTCTGTCCATCAAGGGTGCTCCCCCCAAGTGCAAAAAAAATATTTTTTTTTCTGTTTGTGAATTGTGGGCCTGATTCAGACCCGCTCGCGAGCACTGAGCGCTCACAAGCGGGTCGATGGTGGCCCAGTGCACATGCACACGACGGAGCCGACTCCATAGTGCGCATGCGCGAGACCCGGATAGCAACGGACAAGCCGTCGCTCCGGGTCTCGTACCAAAGGGGGCGGGCTGTCGATGTTGAATGACAGCACACCCCCTTTGGTGGGCGGGCCAGGGGCATGGCTGCCCAGATGGAGGCGTTCCCATGGGAACGCCTACCGTCTGGGGCCAGCCCCACTGACATCACTTCCACTGACATCAAATGATGTCAGTGGGAGTGCTTTCGACTCTGTTTGAGCCGAAAGCACTCCAGGGCTTGCGGCAATGAGACCCTACCACAAGGGTCTCCTCACAAGCCCGATGGTCGCGATGGTCTTGACCATCGCGACCATCTTCCTGGCCGCTCGCTATAGCTGTGGGTGGTCACCCACAGCTATACGAGAGGCCAGGGGGCCGCTCTTAAAAAACAGAGGGCCGGCCCTGATACAGATAGAGAGCGCTCTGTCAGAGCGTCCGGCTCTGAATCAGACCCTGTGTGCGCAGTAGCCGTACGTGCATCAACAAAGTAGCACCAAGCGTGCGCCTGTGTCATAAGTAAAGGGCCAGCTGGCTCGTTCGTTAAAGGGTGCTGTAACCCCCAAAGTGCACTCCAAAAAATATTTTTTTTTTCTGTGTTTGTGAATTGTGTGCGCAGTAGCTGCACGTGCATCAACAATGTAGCGCCAAGCGTCTGCCTGTGTCATAAGTAAAGGGCCGGCTGGCTCGTCCATTAAAGGGTGCTGTAACCCCAAAAGTGCACTCCAAAAAATATGGTTTTTTTTCTGTGTTTGTGAATTGTGTGCATTGTACGTGCATCCTCAAAGCAGCAGCGCCAAGCGTGCATCTGTTTGTTAAAGGGTGGTGTAACCCCCAAAGTGCACTCCAACAAAAATAAAAAAAAAATTCTGTGTTTGTGAATTGTGTGCACTGTACGTGCATCCTCAAAGCAGCAGCACCAAGAGTGCGTCTGTCTGTTAAAGGGTGGTGTAACCCCCAAAGTGCACTCCAACAAAAATAAAACATTTTCTTCTGTGTTTGTGAATTGTGTGCACTGTACGTGCATCCTCAAAGCAGCAGCGCCAAGCGTGCATCTGTCTGTTAAAGGGTGGCGTAACCCCCAAAGTGCACTCCACAAAAAATAAAAAATTCTTCTTTTTTTTCTGTCTTTGAGAATTGTTTGCATTGAAGCTGCACGTGCATTAACAAAGGAGCAGCGCCAAGCGTGCCCTGTGTCCTATAAGTAAAGAGCCGGCTGGCTCATCTCTTAAAGGGTGGTGTAACCCCCAAAGTGCACTAGTCTCCAACAAAAATAAAAAATTATTTTCTGTGTTTGTGTGCGCCTTAGCCGCACGTATAGATCAATATAACACAAATGGAGGACCAAACTTTCTCCGATAAAAATAAAATAGGGAAAAATCAAGAACCACTTCCACCCGGTTCCAAATCCCATCTAGATTCCACTTCACCAGGCAGGCGATACCGAGACTGTACAGAAATGTCAGAAAAAGTGTCCTCAGTGTCCTGAAAAATGCGGTTGTACCCAATGTCCACTTAACCATGGACATGTGGACAAGTGGAACAGGGCAGACTAAGGACTATATGACTGTGACAGCCCACTGGGTAGATGTATCACCTTACACAGCAGCAACAGCAGCGTCACCAGTAGCAGCATCTCAGAAACGCCAGCTCGTTCCAAGGCAGGCTACACTGTGTATCACCGGTTTCAGTAAGAGACACACGGCCGACAAACTCTTAGAGAAACTGAGGGAAATCATCGCCCAGTGGCTTACCCCACTTATACTCTCCTGGGGTTTTGCGATATCTGACAACGCCACCAATATTGTGCGGGCATTACATCTGGGCAAATTCCAGCACGTCCAATGTTTTGCTCACACAATAAATTTGGTGGTGCAGAATTTTCGGAAAAGCGACAGGGGCGTGCAGGAGACGCTTTGGGTGGCCCGAAAAATTTCTGGCCACTTTCGCCATTCAGCGACTGTGTGCCGAAGACTGGAGCACCAGCAAACACTCTTGAACCTGCCCCGTCATCACTGAAGCAAGAGGTTGTGACGTGGTGGAACTCAACCCTCTATATGCTTCAGAGGATGGAGGAGCAGCAAAAGGCCATTCAAGCCTATACATCCACCTATGACATAGGCAAAGGAGGGGGTATGCACCTGACTCAAGCACAGTGGAGAATGATTTCCGTGTTGTGCAAGGTTCTCCAGCCCTTCGAACTTGCCACACGTTAAGTCAGTTCAGACACTGCCAGCTTGAGTCAGGTCACTCCCCTCTTCAGGCTTTTGCAGAAGCAGCTGGAGAAAGTGAAGGAGGAGCTAAGACGGACCGATTCCGCTCGGCTTGTGGGACTTGTGGATGAAGCCCTTCATTCACTTTACCAGGATTCCAGGGTGGTAAATCTGTTGAAATCAGACCACTACATTTTGGCCACCGTGCTCGATCCTAGGTTTAAAGCCTATGTGGTGTCTCTCTTTCCGGCCGACACAAGCCTGCAGAGGTGCAAAGACCTGCTGGTGAAACACTGTCAGCTGAAGCGGGACATGACACGTCAACAGCTCCTTCTTCATTTTCTCCCGCAACTGGGGCTGCCAGGAAACAACTTAGGTATCCTAAGCAACCCGCTGGCGGTGCTGCAGGGCAGGCAGGACCAAGTTTGGACATCTGGTCCGGACTGAAGGCCCTGGCAACAATTTCTGACATGTCTACTGTCACTGCATATGATACTGTCACCATTGACAGAATGGTGGAGGATTACATCGGTGACAACAGTCCATACCTGTACTGGCAGGAAAAAGAGGCAATTTGGAGGCCCCTGTACAAACTGGCTCTATTTTACCTGAGTTGTCCCCCCTCCAGTGTGTACTCTGAAAGAGTGTTTAGTGCAGCCGGGAACCTTGTCAGCGAAAGGCGTAGGAGGTTGCTTCCACAAAATGTGGAGAAGATGATGTTCATAAAAATGAATTATCAACTCTTCCAGGGAGACCAGCCTCCAGAACGTACAGAGGGACTTGTGGTGGTGGATTTCAGCGGGGACGAATTAATACTCTGTGAGGATGAGGATGTACACAACACTGAAGAGGGTGAGGAATCGGTGGATGAGGAGGATGAGGACGACATCTTGCCTCCGTAGAGCCAGTTTGTGCAGGGACAGATTAATTGCCAGCTTGTTTTGTGGGGGCACAAATTACTCATTCATTTCAGCCACAGTTGTGTGGCAGACCCTGGCGCTGAAATGATTGCTTTGTTAAAGTGTGCATGTTCTGTTTATACAACATAAGGGTGGGTGGGAGGGCCCAAGGACAATTCCATCTTGCACCTCTATTTTTTCTTTGCAGTATGTACTGTTTGGGGCCTAGTTTTTCAAACTGCCATCCTGTCTGCCACTGCAGTGTCACTCCTAGATGGGCCACGTGTTTGTGCCGCCCACTCGTGTCGCTTAGCATAGTCATCCAGCTACCTCGGTGCAACCTTTTGGACATAAAAACACTATTGTGAGGAGTGAGGTGTTCAGAATAGACTGGAAATGAGTGGAAATTAAGGTTATTGAGGTTAATAATAGCCTCAAATGGAGGTGTTCCTGACGGAACGCCTACCGTTTTGTGGGTGGCCGCACTGACATCAGCAGTGATGTCAGTGGGGAGCTTCCTGCTCAATTAGAGCAAGAATCTCCCTGGGGCTTGCAGTTGCCGAGACCCAACCTTTGGGTCTCGTCGCAAGCCCCGATGGTCGCGATGGTCTTGACCATCGCAACCATCTCCCTGGTCGGTCGCTGAAGCTGTGGGTGGTAACCCACAGCTTAGCTAGCACCAGGAGGCCGCACTTAAAATTCCAAGCAGCCGCCCTCGCTTCTTGCGAGCACCTCTGAATGAGGGCCATTGTCTTCTGTCTGTGATGGGTTGGGTATGAAATACCGGTAGTCGGGATGCCTGCTGTAAAAATGCCGACACCGGAATCCCGATGCTCAGTATTCCGACAGAGGTCGGGTAAGTATACTACCCTTCCCCCCTTCTCCCCCTAACCCTAACTTTCCCTTCATACACCCTAACCCTAACCCTCCCCACCCCGCACCCAAACCCTAACTCTCCCCGGCTAACAGCTAAGACGTCCTGGTTTACCTTCATTCGGGATGGCGGCTGTCGAGATTCCGGCATCAGGATATAGACTGATGTGGGAATTTCGACGTGGGGCCTCTTTAGTCCCAGGTCTGGCTTGCGGCGTCGGGATTTCGAATGATCTAATTTATTAATGTTTTTATATATTTGTGTTTATTTTAGAGATGAGCGGTTCGGTTTTGGCTCAGATCTTCTCCCGAAGTTCTGATCTCAGAATGAGTCAAAAAACTTGAGAAAAGGTCTCACTCTCCAAGTGACTCTGTGTCTCCTCCTCGTGAGAGCTACTCTCCTGCCTGTTAGCAATCATACACAGGGATCTATTTACTAAGCAGTGTTAGGAGACAGAGTGAAAAGTGATAAGAAAGTGATAAGGTGCCAGCCAATCAGCTCCCCACTGTTATTTTTCAAACACAGCCTGTGGGCTGACAGTTGGGAGCTGATTGGCTGGCACCTTTTCACTTTTCACTCTGTCTCCTAACACTGCTTAGTAAATAGACCCCACAGTCTCTAAACATCTTCCAGGGAGTTGGGAGTTGGGGACAATGAGCCTAATTCACTACGGATCACAATTCTGCTTATACGCACGCACCGCAGTTGATAATATCAGCAGTGCTATTTAAATGTTTGCATTCACCTTGCGATCGCAACCAGACATGAGGACGCCCACTAACCCTCACTCACATCCGTATACTAGGGCAACATAGCGAAACCATTGGTAACATCGGACCCATATGCACACTTGTACCTTACTCAGAAATTGCTAACAGCCACGCACACTGTCAGTGCTATGGCTGCTTATGGCCACGCAGTGGATAAATTATGCATGCCCCTGCCAGTTCGCGCATGCGCACTGTGATCCATACGCATGTGCAGGACGCAACAATAGGCTGATTGCATGCGTATTAGCAACTGCGTTCCGTGCTGAATCAGGCCCAATGTTTATCTGGGTCAGTTACATTTGATGCTTCACAACCACAGCCGTTACCATGGTGGTGCGGCTGGTGCGCTTGCACAGAGTGAACATGCCCTGTGAGTGGAACTGGCCATCTCCACCCGTGTATGCACCACCACCACTGAGCGCCCGCAGGCCGCCACTATATATAATAGTAGCGGTGCACCCGGCTCCTTCTCTGTCAGACGCACTGCTGCTAATACACATTACAGCAAGCAGCGCTGCAGCTGCCTGTCCCATGCGCTTCGTCCCCCCTTCTCCTGCAGTGTCTGCAGGGACTGAGGCTTCTGCCGAACACAGTCAGCCGGGTACCCTTCCGTGGCCGCTGCTGGGCACAGCTGCCCAACAACAAAAGTAAACAGCATAGCTGCTCCCGGGAGGAGGGAGCGATGAGAAGGAGGAACCATCCAGGAAGAATGATGAGGAGGAGGAGGAGGAGGAGGAGGAGAAGGAGGAATAAGGAGGAGGAGGAATGAGATGGAGGTGCTCTACCATGGAATAAGTGTATAAGGGGCACGACCATGGCAGAATGTTTATAAGCAGCTTTACTGTGGTGTAACGTGTATAAGAAGCTCTACCATGGCATAATGGGTATAAGGGGCTCTACTGTGGCATAACATGTATAAGGCGCACTACTATGACGTAAAGTATCTAAGGAGCTCTACTGCGGCATAACATGTGCCGCAGTACAAGGGGCATTAGTGTGTGGCAAAACGTGTATAAGGGACACTACTGTGTGGTGTAATGAGAATAACGGACACTACTGTGTGGTGTAATGTGAATTATGGACACTACTGTGTGGTGTAATGTGAATAACGGACACTACTGTGTGGCATAACGTGTATAAGGGACACTACTGTGTGGCATAACGTGTATAAGGGACACTACTGTGTGGTGTAATGTGAATGGGATGCAGTCAGGAAGCCGACAGACGAAATGCCGACTGCTGGCTTCCCGACTGTCAAATCCTGGCCGAGTACTAATGACAAGTGCCGAAATCCCGACGCCTGTCTTTATACCTACGCCGGGAGCGGACAGCCGCAGGGGGGAGGGTTAGGTTAGGGGCTGCTGGGGGAATTTAGGGCTAGGCACCCCCCCGGAAGGGTTGGGATTAGGCTAGGGGAAGGGGGGGTTAGGATTAGGCACCCCCCTGGGAGACAGGTTTAGGCTGTGGGGACAGGGGGTTATGTTTAGGCACTTAGGGGGGGTTAGGGTTAGACACTAGGGTGGGAGGTTAGGGTTAGGCACCCCTAAGGGAGGGTTAGTGGGAGTAGGGTTAGTTATACTTACCGAAATCCCCTGCCGGGATCTTCACTACTGCCGGTCTTCCGGCATCGGGATTTGGCCGGCGGTCATTCATTCTGATTCCATGTGAATAACGGACACTACTGTGATACCCCCAAAACAGGGCATCACTTCATCATTTATATTTCTGTTTTAATATAAACTGCTTCCTCAGGGCCGGCGCTACCACTAGGCAAACTTGGGCAGCTGCCTAAGAGCGCCGGCCACTGCAGGGCGCCTCTGGAATAATGTGTAGTGTGTACCGCAAATAAGTGCAGCCCGCACTACACTACTAGTAACAAACACACAGCCGCCGGCGCTGGCAGCTGTGTGTTTGTTTTAGCAGCCGAAGAGAGTCAGACAGACTCTCATCGGCTGCTGCGCCCACTGCTGGAGCCGGCCTTTCCGGCTCCCGCAGTGGGTGATGGTAGAGACGTCGGAGCAGGGATTAAGGTAAGTGGAGCTTTTTTTACGTGTGTCTGTCCGGCCCTGGGATCATTGCTGGGGGTACTGCTGGGGGGGGACTACTGCTGGGGGCACTGCTGGGGGGGACTACTGCTGGGGGCACTGCTGGGGGGAACTACTACTGGGGGCACTGCTGGGGGGGACTACTACTGGGGGCACTGCTAGGGGAGGGACTACCACTGGGGGCACTGCTTGGGGGGACTAGCACTGGGGGCTCTGGTGGGGGGACTACTACTGCACTGGTGGGACCATTACTGGGGGCACTGCACTGGTGGGCAAAAAATACGGGCGGCTTTTTGCCGCCCGGTCAAAACCGGCAAGTGTGAAACTAGCCTAAGGGGTGAATTTTCTAAAGATCAAGCTTGTTTTTTTGATAAATCTTCCGTCGCTTTTGCAATTTGCCATTTACTAAAGTCAAAACGGAAAAAAATTACCAAATGACCGACTTTAGAACACTGTAGAACATCAAACAAACTATTGATTATTTTACATAGACAAGTATAGAAACCAGATTTACTACACATCGGCTTGCAAAACTACCAAAACCCGATCATAATGTCATGACGTCAAACTGGCCCAAACTATTGACCTGCCTGCAGCAGATGAGTTTGGGTGAAGCACTGCAAAAATTCCTATGATCTGTGCAGGCTTCATTTCATTAAAATGTTTATAAATGGTTAAAATCAGAAAAAAAAATTGCATGGGGTCCCCCTCAAATTCATAACCACCTTTTGTGCCACTCAGCTGAGACTGGTATTGGAAAATAGAGGGGGAAGCATTTTAAACAGACAAAGCCTGCAGAGATCACAGTGATCTGTGCATTGCTTGCACTCCGCAGCAGATTGATGGTGGGTTTGCTGTTGCATCCGTTGTGATATAGGGGTTTGAAATTCAGTGGGTATCGCTGTCGGAATTTAAATGACAGTCAAAAACGATCCTTTATACTGTAATTTATGGTTTTTAAGACTACAATCCAATGTCGATACCCGTCAGTTTTAAACCACTGTGTGTGGACTTTTAAAGGTTTCATGATCGCACAGTAGCATAGCCACAACACGCCAAATACTTTAATGGCGTGTTCATGGAAATACCTACAGCTCCGCAAATCGGGATGATTGCCCATATTATGACTCGGAGTGACAGTCCTTTGTAATCGGGACATTTGGGTGGGGGGGTAATGCTATTCCCTTTCTTATCCCGCTAGCCTTAATTTACAGCCGATGTGGTCCCTAGAAGCTGAGGGTTTTTTTAGTGCGCAAGCGCAAGTTTTATTTATTTTATTTCTTTATTGTACCGGTCACAGCAATTAGCTAGGCAGCCCCTTTCGAGTCGAATGGTAGGGACAGTCACCGCTAATTAGTCACTTAACACACACTATTTTATTAGGCAGTATTACAATATATTTTCTGGGAAGTATGACAAGTGCAGGTGTGTGTGCTTGCGAGTGTCTACACAGTAAAAGTTATTCTTTTACGTAACGCCAAGTTTTGCAATGCTAACCACTGCAGTTGATGAAAGGTTCCTCTCTATTGTATATATGATTGGAGAAAGAAAACACACATACCCTTATAAAATATCAGTTTTCAATTTAATAGACAGATTGTGCAATAGAAGGAAAGGACACAACACCCAGTAAAATCCGCAATAAGTCACTAATATAAGTGGTGCTTCTTATGCTTGCATTAAGCCCTGCTGTGCCTCTGTGAGGACTCCGGACCTGCCAAGTGACATGGCGTAAAGGAACCTGGGGCTGATGCAGGCTTGAAGGAAAGTCAGAAATCAGGCGTATCTTGCCTGTTTGGGGTCTGATTCACACATGGACACTAATGTCGCCGCTGCTGCGAATTGGCATGCAGTGGCTGTGCGACAATATGCTAGTCTCGCAGCCGCTGGGACCTGTATTGATACACCCACTGACGGCTTCACAAATCCAAGCATCGGTCGAAGATCAGTCGGTTATCGAAGTTCTGAGTAACTCTATGGTTACTCAGAATGGTCATCGGAACTGAGACGCCGGAGAATGTGTAACTGCGTATCGGATCACAGTTGTAGTCTGCAGTACGCCCCCAAAACGGTCACAACATGCCAGCGTTTTTCCCCGTTACGTCCCACGAACGCTGCCTGCCTGTCAATCACACTGCACCCAAATATTTGTTGTGACCAGTGGCAGTTCCTTACCTGTCTGGCTGGGGGGTCTGCAGTGCACTTTATCCCTCTCCTCCCTTTCCATCCCAGTGATTGACGGGTGATGTCACCTGGAGGCGGGGCTTAAGTACGGCAGCTGCAGGGGCGTGGCTTAAGCCCGAAGCTGCTGTTAGGCTAGCAGACAGGCTGGCTTTTGGGGACTGCATTAGCTGCAGCCCCTATGAGCCAGATAAGGCTGCCGTTATAGTAGGGGAGTAGTTTCCCATGGGAAGCCCTCTTTCTGCTATTGCATTCCGGACTGGCAGTACCAGGGGGAGAAAATATCTCCCCCTGGGACTGCCTGTCTGGCTGTGCTTCCAATGAGAAGTCACTACCACTGCTGCTAGCCTAGGCAGTGCCTGCGGGTGGTGGATTTTCTGGGGGGCTGCAGTCCTGCAGCCCCTAGGTAAAATCAGCCACTAATTGCGTCTGCCATAGTTAATGAATTTTGACGAATGCACAGTGCGACTTAGATGCAAGCGCAGATCACCGATAACCGCTCAATTGCGTAAACATGGGCATTACGTCCATCTCGGAATCAGGCGCTATGCGTGTTTTCAGATGTATCTTTTGCACCGAGAATAGGGCACCTTGACAGTGATGAAACCAAGCGTACAGATAAGGGTGGTCTAGCCGCAGAGATACCGGCAGATACATGCATTTAGGGCCTGATTCAGCAGTGCACTGCTGATCACAGATTCCCGATTATCGAGAATCTGCGTGTGCGCTGGACCCATTCTGCGAGTGTGCTGAATGGGTCCTGCATAGTCGCATGCAGCCCCTTCGATGCCTACTGTGGACATTATGTGTATAAGGGGCAGTACTGTGGGCATTGTGTATAAGGGGCACTACTGTGTGTCGTAATGTGAATAAGGGACTCTACTATGTGGTGTAATGTGAATAAGACTGTAATACTGTGTGGCATAATATGAATTGGGGACACTATTCTGTAACCACGCCTCTTTCTTGTGAGTCCACAAGAAAATGGGAGGGAAGGCACCGAACACCTTAGCACCGGCCCCATCATACATAAAGGGTGGGATGCATGCCACGGGGGGTGCTGGGAGGGATCCGATTGGATCCCTCTCTAAGCTCACTCCCGATAGAAGCCCATAGTAACATCATCAGGAAGATGCAACCAAGGGCTTAGTGCATATGAGAAATGCAGTCAAACCGGCATTTTCGGGGTTTGACCGCATTTTTCTCATTGATGCATCCCGCCCTATGTCACATTCAGACCCTTCCAACTCTAAATCCATCTGACAGTTTTAAATTTGCGCCTCCCATCACAGAGCAAAAGATTGTATCACCAAGGTGCAAAACTGATTGTCGGCTAACAGCGGGGGGCGTGTCCAGCCAGATGCGACACGTGTGGGGCGGAGCCAGGGGCGGGGACGCATGATTGCATCATCGTTATTTTCGGCACTGTGAAGCAGGGGGTGGGGCCATGATGACGCGATTCAGCGCAAATCGCGTCACAGGGCCCCCCACACTGTGGGGATTTCTAGTGGATTCTGGGGGGAGGTCGGGTGGGTTGGGGAATGTTGGGAGGCTTGCCTGCCTTTCTGGGGGGCCAGGGGCGGCACCCAAAAATTGGGCGGCTCCCGGCCAAATCGGGAGGGTAGGCAAGCCTGTGGTAGGGGTAGGGTGTAAGGAAAAAAAATCACCTGGGGCAGCATTGGAACAAGGAGGGGTTAGGGGCAGGCAGTACTGGGGGACAGTGCTGTTGGGATAGGGAGGAGGTAGATCGCAGCTAGGACAGTACTGGGGGGCAAGGATAGCACTAGGGGCAGGCAGTACTGGGGTTAGGGAGGGGGCAAGGGTACATAGCAGCTTGGCAGGACTGGGGGGGAAGGAAGGGGTTAGGTTAGGAGTAGGGAAGGGGTAAGGGTAGATAGCAGCTGGGGCAGTACTGGGGGAGGGGGTAAGGATAGATAGTAGCTGGGGCAAGCAGGTGCTTAGGGACAGGCAGTACTGAGGATAGGCTCTAAGGGCTCTATTTATTAACATTATTTTGACTAAAATAAAGTGAAAAAGGGTGTTTTCACACCCTTTTCAAATTATTTTAGTATCACCTATAGTTACTTATTACAGGGCAATTGGAGTAGAATTCGTAAAATTCTACTCCAACCCCTAGCATCACTTATTTTTAGTAAAGCAGATTGCATTTCCCATAACTGTAATGGGAAATGTGATCCAAGCAGAGTTACTAAAAATAAAATGTGAAAAAATTATCGGGGAAAGCCCTGTGATAACGCCGGAGGTGGCGTTATCCAGGGTCTCCCCCGGTTACCGGACTCCTGCCCTGCTCTAACGGGGAGCAGAGCCGGGAGTCGGTCCCAGTAATCAGCTGTGTGGTCTAAACAGACCGTACAGCCCAGGGGGGGTTGCGGGGGGGCAGGGGGGGTAGCGAGGGGTCCGCGATCGCGGGGCTTAGCGCTGGAGGCGGGGCTTAGTGCCGGGGGGTAGCAGCGGCAACCGGTCGGTGCATGCGCGGGCACTTAGTCACGGTATTTTTTTCGAAAATACCGTGATAAGGCTCCGAAGGGGATTCGCAAGCTCTGTCCCTGCAAGGGATTTGTAGCAAATCCCTGTGATATTGCCTGAATTCGCAATGCGAATTCAGTCGTTAATATCACACTACAATCTGCATTCAATATGCGGATTGTAGTAAATAGAGCACTAAGGCACTACAGGCACAGGGGACACACACTACTGCAGGGGAGACACACATCTACACATCCTTACCATACAGAGTCACAGCCTACATACACCTAACAGTCTCTCCGGGCACAGATGCAAGGCAGGGGAGTGTAGGCAGGCATGGGGTGTCACGGTGGTTCGCTGCCCATACACAGAGCACACATCATGGGGCAGTGACAGAGAGCAACGCTTACCTTTGCGGAGGAGGAGGGTGGCTGCACTGCACTGGGTGAGTCGGGCCAGTCTCTGCGACATAGGAACATGCTGCTGGCGTCAGTGCGCCCTGTAGAGGATGCAGAGGCACCTCTGGAAACTGACATCTACTAAGGGTGTGAACAGCTCAGTACTTGGACTTTTTTCTTCCATTTGGATCACCTATTTTATCCTGCATGTTTTTATTCTGAATTTTTTTTAATTTATGTTTTAATATTTTTATATTCTGCATGTGTTGGAACTTTGTTCATTTTTTCTATGCACCTTTTATGTGTTTTGGTGCTGATTATGTTTATTAAAATCTTTTGTACTGAAATCACACTTGTTTGCCCCTATATACTGGAGCAACATTTTGAGAACCTATACTGAAGGACTGAATTCTACCCCCAAAAAAGATACCTTTATGGGCGTGCCACCATCTAATTACACGTGAGTTGGGGTACGAACCCATACTTTCCATACAAAGATACCTATATGTGATTAATTATCTACAACACGGTGTGAGTTGGGGTACGCCACCGTATGTCTTACTTATATTAGCCATAAAACTGCATTGTGAAGTTTTAGACACACCTGTATGCTGATTCCACCTGTGGGACAGAATATAAAGATACCTTTACACATTTCCATCTTGAATATAAAGAAGTGAGTTGGGTACGCTAATCTCCTAAAGAAGATTACCTATAACCTTTATTTGGAGTATAAAGATACCTTTTAGTACATTTACTCCCCACTAATGACAGATTAATCGAAAGCAGTTAAACCATCTTGATTCTCAATATCCTGGTGGTTTTAAATATTACTACACATTGGCTCCTTTATCTGTCTTTGATGTTTCCCCTATGTTATGACTAGGGGTGAGCGGGTTCGGATTTCTGAAATCCGAACCCCCCCGAGCCCCCCCGATCCGAGGCAGATCCGAGTCAGGCTCGACTTTTCCCGCCTGACTCGGATCTGAAATCGAGGCAAAACGTCATCATCCCGCCTTACGAGTCTCGCGGGTTTTGGAACCTATATAAGGTACCCGCGTCTGCGCCATTTTCTCACTCGGCTGTGGACAGTGAAGAGGGAGGGTGGGAGTTAGGGCTGGCTGGGCTGTGTAGTGTAGTGTAGTGTAGTGCAGAGTAGTGTTGTGCTGTGCTGTGCTGCGCTGTGCTGCGGTTGTCCACTACTTCAAAGTCCATAGGGGCTGGCTGTGTTGTGCTGTGCTGCTGTTGTTAATAGGGGCTGTGTCCACTACTTCAAAGTCCATAGGGGCTGGCTGGACTGTGTTGTGCAGTCAGTTCTCCATAGGGGCTGTGTCCACTCCAAAGTCCTGTGCAGTGTCCCAGTCCTAAAGGGGTGCTGTAGTGTTGTCCAGGGGGTGCTCTGTCCATCAGGGGTGCTCCCCCCAAGTGCTAAAAAAATAATATTTTTTGTGTGTTTGTGAATTGTGTGCGCAGTAGCCGCACGTGCATCAGCAAAGTAGTGCCAAGCGTGCGCCTGTGTCATAAGTAAAGGGCCGGCTGGCTTGACCGTTAAAGGGTGCTGTAACCCCGAAAGTACGCTCCAGTCCAAACCAAAAAAAAAATTATTTTCTGTGTTTGTGACTTGTGTGCACTGTGGCTGCACGTGCATCAACAAAGGAGCAGCGCCAAGCGTGCGCCTGTGTCCCATAAGTAAAGAGCCAGCTGGCTCATTTCTTAAAGGGTGGTGTAACCCACAAAGTGCACTACTCTCCAGCAAAAATAAAAAAATATTTTCTGTGTTTGTGTGCGCTTTAGCCGCACGTATATATCAATATAACATAAATGGAGGACCAAACTTTCTCCGATAAAAATAAAATAGGGAAAGATCAAGAACCACTTCCTCCTTGTGCTGTTGCTGCTGCTGGGAGTTGTTCATCATCCCAGAGAGGAAGTAGGAACATCACTACTTTTACTAAACAATTGACCCTCCAACAGTCCCTAGCGATGAGGATGAAGTACGACAGCAGTCATCCTGAAGCAAAACGTATAACTGAGGCCTTGACTGCTATGTTGGTGTTAGACGTGCGTCCGGTATCCACCATTAGTGCAGTGGGATTTAGACAATTGATGGAGGTAGTGTGTCCCCGGTTCCAAATCCCGTCTAGATTCCACCTGCATCCTCAAAGCAGCAGCGACAAGCGTGCGTCTGTCTGTTAAAGGGTGGTGACACCCTCAAAGTGTGCTACACAAACAATAAAAATATTCTTCTTCTTTTTTCTGTCTTTGTGAAATGTGTGGGCTGTAGCCGCACCTGCATCCTTAAAGCAGCAGTGACAAGCGTGCGTCTGTCTGTTAAAGGGTGGTGTAACCCTCAAAGTGCGCTCCACAAACAATAAAAATATTCTTCTTTTTTTTTCTGTCTTTGTGAAATGTGTGGGCTGTAGCCGCACCTGCATCCTTAAAGCAGCAGCGACAAGCGTGCATCTGTCTGTTAAAGGGTGGTGTAACCCTCAAAGTGCGCTACACAAACAATAAAAATATTGTTCTTTTTTTTTCTGTCTTTGTGAAATGTGTGGGCTGTAGCCGCACCTGCATCCTCAAAGCAGCAGCGACAAGCATGCGTCTGTCTGTTAAAGGGTTACCTCGGTGACAGCATCCAAGTAGGCATGTCAGACAGTCCGTACCTGTACTGGCAGGAAAAAGAAGCAATTTGGAGGTCCCTGTACAAACTGGCTCTATTTTACCTGAGTTGCCCCCCCCCTCCAGTGTGTACTCCGAAAGAGTGTTTAGTGCAGCCGGGAACCTTGTCAGCGAAAGGCGTAGGAGGTTGCTTCCACAAAATGTGGAGAAGATGATGTTCATAAAATGAATTATCAACTCTTCCAGGGAGACCAGCCTCCAGAACGTACAGAAGGACCTGTGGTGGTGGATTCCAGCGGGGACGAATTAATACTCAGTGAGGATGAGGATGTACACAACACTGAAGATTGTGAGGAATCG
The DNA here is from genome assembly GCA_031769625.1 of Taudactylus pleione. Taxonomy (NCBI): domain Eukaryota; kingdom Metazoa; phylum Chordata; class Amphibia; order Anura; family Myobatrachidae; genus Taudactylus; species Taudactylus pleione. The sequence goes on along the minus strand of JAUIMM010000275.1, from coordinate 12,914,993 downwards.
GTGGATGAGGAGGATGAGGACGACATCTTGCCTCCGTAGAGCCAGTTTGTGCAGGGACAGATTAATTGCCAGCTTGTTTTGTGGGGGCCCAAACGAACCAATCATTTCAGCCACAGTCGCGTGGCAGACCCTGGCGCTGAAATGTTTGGTTTGTTAAAGTGTGCATGTCCTGTTTATACAACATAAGGGTGGGTGGGAGGGCCCAAGGACAATTCCATCTTGCACCTCTTTTTTTTCTTTGCATTATGTATAGTTTGGGGCCTAGTTTTTCAAACTGCCATCCTGTCTGCCACTGCAGTGTCACTCCTAGATGGACCACGTGTTTGTGCCGCCAACTTGTATCTCTTAGCATAGTCATCCAGCTACCTCAGTGCAACCTTTTGGACATAAAAACACTATTGTGAGGTGTGAGGTGTTCAGAATAGACTGGAAATGAGTGGAAATTAAGGTTATTGAGGTTAATAATAGCATAGGAGCAGAAAAATCACAAATCCCCAAGGAGAGTCCAAGTGTGGTGGTGGTTGCGATGCCTGACCTTCCCAGCACTGGACGGGAAGAGGTGGCTCTTTCCACCATTTGCACGCCCCCTGCAAGTGCTGAAAGGAGCACCCACAGTCCACTTGCTGATATGCAAATTGAAGATGTCACTGTTGAAGTACAACAGGATGAGGATACTGGTGTAGCTGGCGCTGAGGAGGAAGTTGGCGAGGAGGATTCTGATGGTGATGTGGTTTGTTTAAATCAGGCTCCGGGGGAGACAGTTGTTGTCCGTGGGATGAAAAAGCCCATCACGGTCATGCCTGGGCAGAAGACCAAACATTCCACCTCTTTGGTCTGGCAATATTTCTATCCAAATCCGGACAACTGTCTTGCCATATGTACCATATGTAAAGGTGAAATAAGTAGGGGTAGGGACGTCAACCACCTAGGAACATCCTCCCTTATACGGCACCTGCAGCGCGTTCATAAAAAGTTACTGTCAAGTTCAGAAACTTTGGCTAAGACCGTAAGCAGTCCAGGGACACCTAAATCCCGTTGTCCTGTTGTATCCAAGCGCCTGCAAACCACACCGTCAACTCCCTCCTCGTCAATTTCCTCCTTAGTCAGGATCGGAAGTAGTCCTGCAGGCCATGTCACTGGCATGACTGACTCTCCTATCCGGGATTCCTCTGGAGGATCCTGCATTGCTACGCCTACTGCTGCCGCTGCTGCTGTTGCTGCTGCTGGGAGTCGTTCATCATCCCAGAGAGGAAGTAGGAACACCACTACTTTTACTAAACAATTGACCCTCCAACAGTCCTTAGCGAGGAGGATGAAGTACGACAGCAGTCATCCTGAAGCAAAACGTATAACTGAGGCCTTGACTGCTATGTTGGTGTTAGACGTGCGTCCGGTATCCGCCATTAGTGCAGTGGGATTTAGACAATTGATGGAGGTAGTGTGTCCCCGGTTCCAAATCCCGTCTAGATTCCACTTCACTAGGCAGGCGATACCGAGACTGTACAGAAACGTCAGAAAAAGTGTCCTCAGTGTCCTGAAAAATGCCGTTGTACACAATGTCCACTTAACCACGGACATGTGGACAAGTGGAACAGGGCAGACTAAGGACTATATGACTGTGACAGCCCACTGGGTAGATGTATCACCTTACGCAGCAACAGCAGCAGCGTCACCAGTAGCAGCATCTCAGAAACGCCAGCTCGTTACAAGGCAGGCTACGCTGTGTATCACCGGTTTCAGTAAGAGGCACACCGCCGACAACCTCTTAGAGAAACTGAGGGAAATCATCGCCCAGTGGCTTACCCCACTTAGACTCTCCTGGGGATTTGTGATATCTGACAACGCCACCAATATTGTGCGGGCATTACATCTGGGCAAATTCCAGCACGTCCCATGTTTTGCTCACACAATAAACTTGGTGGTGCAGAATTTTCTGAAAAGCGACAGGGGCGTGCAGGAGACGCTTTGGGTGGCCCGAAAAATTTCTGGCCACTTTCGCCATTCAGCGACTGCGTGCCGAAGACTGGAGCGCCAGCAAACACTCTTGAACCTACCCCGCCATCACCTGAAGCAAGAGGTTGTGACGTGGTGGAACTCAACCCTCTATATGCTTCAGAGGATGGAGGAGCAGCAAAAGGCCATACAAGCCTATACATCCACCTATGACATAGGCAAAGGAGGGGGTATGCACCTGACTCAAGCGCAGTGGAGAATGATTTCCGTGTTGTGCAAGGTTCTCCAGCCCTTCGAACTTGCCACACGTGAAGTCAGTTCAGACACAGCCAGCTTGAGTCAGGTCATTCCCCTCATCAGGCTTTTGCAGAAGCAGCTGGAGAAAGTGAAGGAGGAGCTAAGACGGAGCGATTCCGCTCGGCATGTGGGACTTGTGGATGAAGCCCTTCATTCGCTTTGCCAGGATTCCAGGGTGGTCAATCTGTTGAAATCAGACCACTACATTTTGGCCACCGTGCTCGATCCTAGGTTTAAAGCCTATGTGGTGTCTCTCTTTCCGGCCGACACAAGCCTGCAGAGGTGCAAAGACCTGCTGGTGAACACACTGTCAGCTGAAGCGGAACGTGACACGTCAACGGCTCCTTCTTCATTTTCTCCCGCAACTGGGGCTGCCAGGAAAAAACTTAGGTATCCTAAGCAACCCGCTGGCGGTGATGCAGGGCAGGCAGGACCAAGTTTGGACATCTGGTCCGGACTGAAGGACCTGGCAACAATTTCTGACATGTCTACTGTCACTGCATATGATACTGTCACCATTGACAGAATGGTGGAGGATTACATCGGTGACAGCATCCAAGTAGGCATGTCAGACAGTCCATACCTGTACTGGCAGGAAAAAGAGGCAATTTGGAGGCCCCTGTACAAGCTGGCTCTATTTTACCTGAGTTGCCCCCCCTCCAGTGTGTACTCCGAAAGAGTGTTTAGTGCAGCCGGGAACCTTGTCAGCGAAAGGCGTAGGAGGTTGCTTCCACAGAATGTGGAGAAGATGATGTTCATCAAAATGAATTATCAGCTCTTCCAGGGAGACCAGCCTCCAGAAGGTACAGAGGGACCTGTGGTGGTGGATTCAAGTGGGGACGAGTTAATACTTTGTGAGGATGAGGATGTACACACTGAAGAGGGTGAGGAATCGGTGGATGAGGAGGATGAGGATGACATCTTGCCTCCGTAGAGCCAGTTTGTGCAGGGACACATTAATTGCCAGCTTGTTTTGTGGGGGCCCAAACGAACCAATCATTTCAGCCACAGTTGTGTGGCAGACCCTGGCGCTGAAATGATTGATTTGTTAAAGTGTGCATGTCCTGTTTATACAACATAAGGGTGGGTGGGAGGGCCCAAGGACAATTCCATCTTGCACTTCTTTTTTTTCTTTGCATTATGTACAGTTTGGGGCCTAGTTTTTCTAACTGCCATCCTGTCTGCCACTGCAGTGTCACTCCTAGATGGGTCACGTGTTTGTGCCGCCCACTCGTGTCGCTTAGCATAGTCATCCAGCTACCTCGGTGCAACCTTTTGGACATGAAAACACTATTGTGAGGTGTGAGGTGTTCAGAATAGACTGGAAATGAGTGGAAATTAAGGTTATTGAGGTTAATAATAGCATAGGAGCAGAGAAACCAACAAATTCTGTGATTTTAGCTGTTTTTATGCTTTTTTTAAAAAAAATACAGATCCAAAACACAAAACCCAGAACCCAAAACACGGAAGGGTGGTTTTGGCAAAACCAATCCAGATCCAAAACACGAAGAAAGATCCAGATCCAAAACCAAAACACAAAACACGAAAAGTGGCCGGTGCACACCCCTACTTCAAAGTCCATAGGGGCTGGCTGTGTTGTGCTGTGCTGCTGTTGTTAATAGGGGCTGTGTCCACTACTTCAAAGTCCATAGGGGCTGGCTGTGTTGTGCTGTGCTGCTGTTGTTAATAGGGGCTGTGTCCACTACTTCAAAGTCCATAGGGGCTGGCTGGACTGTGTTGTGCAGTCAGTTCTCCATAGGGGCTGTGTCCACTCCAAAGTCCTGTGCAGTGTCCCAGTCCTAAAGGGGTGCTGTAGTGTTGTCCAGGGGGTGCTCTGTCCATCAGGGGTGCTCCCCCCAAGTGCTAAAAAAAGAATATATTTTCTGTGTTTGTGAATTGTGTGCACAGTACTCGCACGTGCATCAACAAAGTAGTGCCAAGCGTGCGCCTGTGTCATAAGTAAAGGGCCGGCTGGCTTGACCGTTAAAGGGTGCTGTAACCCCCAAAGTACACTCGAGTCCAAACAAAAAAAAAATTATTTTCTGTGTTTGAGATTTGTGTGCGCAGTAGCCGCACGTGCATCAACAAAGTAGTGCCAAGCGTGCGCCTGTGTCATAAGTAAAGGGCCGGCTGGCTTGACCGTTAAAGGGTGCTGTAACCCCCGAAAGTACACTCCAGTCCAAACCAAAAAAAAAATTATTTTCTGTGTTTGTGAATTGTGTGCGCAGTAGCCGCACTTGCATCAACAAAGTAGTGCCAAGCGTGCGCCTGTGTCATAAGTAAAGGGCCGGCTGGCTTGACCGTTAAAGGGTGCTGTAACCCCCAAAGTACACTCCAGTCCCAACCAAAAAAAAAATTATTTTCTGTGTTTGTGAATTGTGTGCGCAGTAGCCGCACGAGCATCAACAAAGTAGTGCCAAGCGTGCGCCTGTGTCATAAGTAAAGGGCCGGCTGGCTTGACCGTTAAAGGGTGCTGTAACCCCCGAAAGTACACTCCAGTCCAAACCAAAAAAAAAATTATTTTCTGTGTTTGTGAATTGTGTGCGCAGTAGCCGCACGTGCATCAACAAAGTAGTGCCAAGCGTGCGCCTGTGTCATAAGTAAAGGGCCGGCTGGCTTGACTGTTAAAGGGTGCTGTAACCCCCGAAAGTACACTCCAGTCCAAACCAAAAAACAAATTATTTTCTGTGTTTGTGAATTGTGTGCGCAGTAGCCGCACGTGCATCAACAAAGTAGTGCCAAGCATGCGCCTGTGTCATAAGTAAAGGGCCGGCTGGCTTGACCGTTAAAGGGTGCTGTAACCCCCAAAGTACACTCCAGTCCAAACCTAAAAAAAAATATTTTCTGTGTTTGTGAATTGTGTGCGCAGTAGCCGCACGTGCATCAACAAAGTAGTGCCAAGCGTGCGCCTGTGTCATAAGTAAAGGGCCGGCTGGCTTGACCGTTAAAGTGTGCTGTAACCCCCAAAGTACACTCCAGTCCAAACCAAAAAAAAAATAATTTTCTGTGTTTGTGAATTGTGTACGCAGTAGCCGCACGTGCATCAACAAAGTAGTGCCAAGCGTGCGCCTGTGTCATAAGTAAAGGGCCGGCTGGCTTGACCGTTAAAGGGTGCTGTAACCCCCGAAAGTACACTCCAGTCCAAACCAAAAAAAAAATTATTTTCTGTGTTTGTGAATTGTGTGCGCAGAAGCCGCACGTGCATCAACAAAGTAGTGCCAAGCGTGCGCCTGTGTCATAAGTAAAGGGCCGGCTGGCTTGACCGTTAAAGGGTGCTGTAACCCCCAAAGTACACTCCAGTCCAAACCAAAAAAAAAATTATTTTCTGTGTTTGTGAATTGTGTGCTCAGTAGCCGCACGTGCATCAACAAAGTAGTGCCAAGCGTGCGCCTGTGTCATAAGTAAAGGGCCGGCTGGCTTGACCGTTTAAGGGTGCTGTAACCCCCAAAGTACACTCCAGTCCAAACCAAAAAAAAAATTATTTTCTGTGTTTGTGAATTGTGTGCGCAGTAGCCACACATGCATCAACAAAGTAGTGCCAAGCGTGCGCCTGTGTCATAAGTAAAGGGCCGGCTGGCTTGACCGTTAAGGGTGCTGTAACCCCCGAAAGTACACTCCAGTCCAAACCAAAAAAAAAATAATTTTCTGTGTTTGTGAATTGTGTGCGCAGTAGCCGCACGTGCATCAACAAAGTAGTGCCAAGCGTGCGCCTGTGTCATAAGTAAAGGGCCGGCTGGCTTGACCGTTAAAGGGTGCTGTAACCCCCGAAAGTACACTCCAGTCCAAACCAAAAAAAAAATTATTTTCTGTGTTTGTGAATTGTGTGTGCAGTAGCCGCACGTGCATCAACAAAGTAGTGCCAAGCGTGCGCCTGTGTCATAAGTAAAGGGCCGGCTGGCTTGACCGTTAAGGGTGCTGTAAAGCCCGAAAGTACACTCCAGTCCAAACCAAAAAAAAAATTATTTTCTGTGTTTGTGAATTGTGTGCGCAGTAGCCGCACGTGCATCAACAAAGTAGTGCCAAGCGTGCGCCTGTGTCATAAGTAAAGGGCCGGCTGGCTTGACCATTAAGGGTGCTGTAACCCCCGAAAGTACACTCCAGTCCAAACCAAAAAAAAAATTATTTTCTGTGTTTGTGAATTGTGTGCGCAGTAGCCGCACGTGCATCAACAAAGTAGTGCCAAGCGTGCGCCTGTGTCATAAGTAAAGGGCTGGCTGGCTTGACCGTTAAAGGGTGCTGTAACCCCCAAAGTACACTCCAGTCCAAACCAAAAAAAAAATTATTTTCTGTGTTTGTGAATTGTGTGCGCAGTAGCCGCACGAGCATCAACAAAGTAGTGCCAAGCGTGCGCCTGTGTCATAAGTAAAGGGCCTGCTGGCTTGACCGTTAAAGGGTGCTGTAACCCCCGAATGTACACTCCAGTCCTAACCAAAAAAAAAAAAATTTTCTGTGTTTATGAATTGAGTGCGCAGTAGCCGCACGTGCATCAACAAAGTAGTGCCAAGCGTGCGCCTGTGTCATAAGTAAAGGGCCGGCTGGCTTGACCGTTAAGGGTGCTGTAACCCCCGAAAGTACACTCCAGTCCAAACCAAAAAAAAAATTATTTTCTGTGTTTGTGATATGTGTGCGCAGTAGCCGCACGTACATCAACAAAGTAGTACCAAGCGTGCGCCTGTGTCATAAGTAAAGGGCTGGCTGGCTTGACCGTTTAAGGGTGCTGTAACCCCCAAAGTACACTCCAGTCCAAACCAAAAAAAAAATTATTTTCTGTGTTTGTGAATTGTGTGCGTAATAGCCACACATGCATCAACAAAGTAGTGCCAAGCGTGCGCCTGTGTCATAAGTAAAGGGCCGGCTGGCTTGACCGTTAAGGGTGCTGTAACCCCCGAAAGTACACTCCAGTCCAAACCAAAAAAAAAATTATTTTCTGTGTTTGTGAATTGTGTGCGCAGTAGCCGCACGTGCATCAACAAAGTAGTGCCAAGCGTGCGCCTGTGTCATAAGTAAAGGGCTGGCTGGCTTGACCGTTAAAGGGTGCTGTAACCCCCAAAGTACACTCCAGTCCAAACCAAAAAAAAAATTATTTTCTGTGTTTGTGAATTGTGTGCGCAGTAGCCGCACGAGCATCAACAAAGTAGTGCCAAGCGTGCGCCTGTGTCATAAGTAAAGGGCCTGCTGGCTTGACCGTTAAAGGGTGCTGTAACCCCCGAATGTACACTCCAGTCCTAACCAAAAAAAAAAAAATTTTCTGTGTTTGTGAATTGAGTGCGCAGTAGCCGCACGTGCATCAACAAAGTAGTGCCAAGCGTGCGCCTGTGTCATAAGTAAAGGGCCGGCTGGCTTGACCGTTAAGGGTGCTGTAACCCCCGAAAGTACACTCCAGTCCAAACCAAAAAAAAAATTATTTTCTGTGTTTGTGAAATGTGTGCGCAGTAGCCGCACGTACATCAACAAAGTAGTACCAAGCGTGCGCCTGTGTCATAAGTAAAGGGCCGGCTGGCTTGACCGTTAAAGGGTGCTGTAACCCCCAAACTACACTCCAGTCCAAACCAAAAAAAAAATAATTTTCTGTGTTTGTGAATTGTGTGCGCAGTAGCCGCACGAGCATCAACAAAGTAGTGCCAAGCGTGCGCCAGTGTCATAAGTAAAGGGCCGGCTGGCTTGACCGTTAAGGGTGCTGTAACCCCAGAAAGTACACTCCAGTCCAAACCAAAAAAAAAATTATTTTCTGTGTTTGTGAATTGTGTGCGCAGTAGCCGCACGTGCATCAACAAAGTAGTGCCAAGCGTGCGCCTGTGTCATAAGTAAAGGGCCGGCTGGCTTGACCGTTAAAGGGTGCTGTAACCCCCAAAGTACACTCCAGTCCAAACCAAAAAAAAAATAATTTTCTGTGTTTGTGAATTGTGTGCGCAGTAGCCGCACGAGCATCAACAAAGTAGTGCCAAGCGTGCGCCTGTGTCATAAGTAAAGGGCCGGCTGGCTTGACCGTTAAGGGTGCTGTAACCCCCGAAAGTACACTCCAGTCCAAACCTAAAAACAAATTATTTTCTGTGTTTGTGAATTGTGTGCGCAGTAGCCGCACGTGCATCAACAAAGTAGTGCCAAGCATGCACCTGTGTCATAAGTAAAGGGCCGGCTGGCTTGACCGTTAAAGGGTGCTGTAACCCCCAAAGTACACTCCAGTCCAAACCAAAAAAAAAAATATTTTCTGTGTTTGTGAATTGTGTGCGCAGTAGCCGCACGTGCATCAACAAAGTAGTGCCAAGCGTGCGCCTGTGTCATAAGTAAAGGGCCGGCTGGCTTGACTGTTAAAGGGTGCTGTAAACCCCGAAAGTACACTCCAGTCCAAACAAAAAAAAAATTATTTTCTGTGTTTGTGAATTGTGTGCGCAGTAGCCGCAGGTGCATCAACAAAGTAGTGCCAAGCGTGCGCCTGTGTCATAAGTAAAGGGCCGGCTGGCTTGACCGTTAAAGGGTGCTGTAACCCCCGAAAGTACACTCCAGTCCAAACCAAAAAAAAAATAATTTTCTGTGTTTGTGAATTGTGTGCGCAGTAGCCGCACGTGCATCAACAAAGTAGTGCCAAGCGTGCGCCTGTGTCATAAGTAAAGGGCCGGCTGGCTTGACCGTTAAATGGTGCTGTAACCCCCGAAAGTACACTCCAGTCCTAACCAAAAAAAAAATTATTTTCTGTGTTTGTGAATTGTGTGCGCAGTAGCCGCACGTGCATCAACAAACTAGTGCCAAGCGTGCGCCTGTGTCATAAGTAAAGGGCCGGCTGGCTTGACCGTTAAAGGGTGCTGTAACCCCCAAAGTACACTCCAGTCCAAACCAAAAAAAAATTATTTTCTGTGTTTGTGAATTGTGAGCGCAGTAGCCGCACGAGCATCAACAAAGTAGTGCCAAGCGTGCGCCTGTGTCATAAGTAAAGGGCCGGCTGGCTTGACCGTTAAAGGGTGCTGTAACCCCCAAAGTACACTCCAGTCCCAACCAAAAAAAAAATTATTTTCTGTGTTTGTGAATTGTGTGCGCAGTAGCCGCACGAGCATCAACAAAGTAGTGCCAAGCGTGCGCCTGTGTCATAAGTAAAGGGCCGGCTGGCTTGACCGTTAAAGGGTGCTGTAACCCCCGAAAGTACACTCCAGTCCAAACCAAAAAAAAAATTATTTTCTGTGTTTGTGAATTGTGTGCGCAGTAGCCGCACGTGCATCAACAAAGTAGTGCCAAGCGTGCGCCTGTGTCATAAGTAAAGGGCCGGCTGGCTTGACTGTTAAAGGGTGCTGTAACCCCCGAAAGTACACTCCAGTCCAAACCAAAAAACAAATTATTTTCTGTGTTTGTGAATTGTGTGCGCAGTAGCCGCACGTGCATCAACAAAGTAGTGCCAAGCATGCGCCTGTGTCATAAGTAAAGGGCCGGCTGGCTTGACCGTTAAAGGGTGCTGTAACCCCCAAAGTACACTCCAGTCCAAACCTAAAAAAAAATATTTTCTGTGTTTGTGAATTGTGTGCGCAGTAGCAGCACGTGCATCAACAAAGTAGTGCCAAGCGTGCGCCTGTGTCATAAGTAAAGGGCCGGCTGGCTTGACCGTTAAAGTGTGCTGTAACCCCCAAAGTACACTCCAGTCCAAACCAAAAAAAAAATAATTTTCGGTGTTTGTGAATTGTGTACGCAGTAGCCGCACGTGCATCAACAAAGTAGTGCCAAGCGTGCGCCTGTGTCATAAGTAAAGGGCCGGCTGGCTTGACCGTTAAAGGGTGCTGTAACCCCCGAAAGTACACTCCAGTCCAAACCAAAAAAAAAATTATTTTCTGTGTTTGTGAATTGTGTGCGCAGAAGCCGCACGTGCATCAACAAAGTAGTGCCAAGCGTGCGCCTGTGTCATAAGTAAAGGGCCGGCTGGCTTGACCGTTAAAGGGTGCTGTAACCCCCAAAGTACACTCCAGTCCAAACCAAAAAAAAAATTATTTTCTGTGTTTGTGAATTGTGTGCTCAGTAGCCGCACGTGCATCAACAAAGTAGTGCCAAGCGTGCGCCTGTGTCATAAGTAAAGGGTCGGCTGGCTTGACCGTTTAAGGGTGCTGTAACCCCCAAAGTACACTCCAGTCCAAACCAAAAAAAAAATTATTTTCTGTGTTTGTGAATTGTGTGCGCAGTAGCCACACATGCATCAACAAAGTAGTGCCAAGCGTGCGCCTGTGTCATAAGTAAAGGGCCGGCTGGCTTGACCGTTAAGGGTGCTGTAACCCCCGAAAGTACACTCCAGTCCAAACCAAAAAAAAAATAATTTTCTGTGTTTGTGAATTGTGTGCGCAGTAGCCGCACGTGCATCAACAAAGTAGTGCCAAGCGTGCGCCTGTGTCATAAGTAAAGGGCCGGCTGGCTTGACCGTTAAAGGGTGCTGTAACCCCCGAAAGTACACTCCAGTCCAAACCAAAAAAAAAATTATTTTCTGTGTTTGTGAATTGTGTGCGCAGTAGCCGCACGTGCATCAACAAAGTAGTGCCAAGCGTGCGCCTGTGTCATAAGTAAAGGGCCGGCTGGCTTGACCGTTAAGGGTGCTGTAACCCCCGAAAGTACACTCCAGTCCAAACCAAAAAAAAAATTATTTTCTGTGTTTGTGAATTGTGTGCGCAGTAGCCGCACGTGCATCAACAAAGTAGTGCCAAGCGTGCGCCTGTGTCATAAGTAAAGGGCTGGCTGGCTTGACCGTTAAAGGGTGCTGTAACCCCCAAAGTACACTCCAGTCCAAACCAAAAAAAAAATTATTTTCTGTGTTTGTGAATTGTGTGCGCAGTAGCCGCACGAGCATCAACAAAGTAGTGCCAAGCGTGCGCCTGTGTCATAAGTAAAGGGCCTGCTGGCTTGACCGTTAAAGGGTGCTGTAACCCCCGAATGTACACTCCAGTCCTAACCAAAAAAAAAATTATTTTCTGTGTTTGTGAAATGTGTGCGCAGTAGCCGCACGTACATCATCAAAGTAGTACCAAGCGTGCGCCTGTGTCATAAGTAAAGGGCCGGCTGGCTTGACCGTTTAAGGGTGCTGTAACCCCCAAAGTACACTCCAGTCCAAACCAAAAAAAAAATTATTTTCTGTGTTTGTGAATTGTGTGCGTAGTAGCCACACATGCATCAACAAAGTAGTGCCAAGCGTGCGCCTGTGTCATAAGTAAAGGGCCGGCTGGCTTGACCGTTAAGGGTGCTGTAACCCCCGAAAGTACACTCCAGTCCAAACCAAAAAAAAAATTATTTTCTGTGTTTGTGAATTGTGTGCGCAGTAGCCGCACGTGCATCAACAAAGTAGTGCCAAGCGTGCGCCTGTGTCATAAGTAAAGGGCTGGCTGGCTTGACCGTTAAAGGGTGCTGTAACCCCCAAAGTACACTCCAGTCCAAACCAAAAAAAAAATTATTTTCTGTGTTTGTGAATTGTGTGCGCAGTAGCCGCACGAGCATCAACAAAGTAGTGCCAAGCGTGCGCCTGTGTCATAAGTAAAGGGCCTGCTGGCTTGACCGTTAAAGGGTGCTGTAACCCCCGAATGTACACTCCAGTCCTAACCAAAAAAAAAAAAAATTTCTGTGTTTGTGAATTGAGTGCGCAGTAGCCGCACGTGCATCAACAAAGTAGTGCCAAGCGTGCGCCTGTGTCATAAGTAAAGGGCCGGCTGGCTTGACCGTTAAGGGTGCTGTAACCCCCGAAAGTACACTCCAGTCCAAACCAAAAAAAAAATTATTTTCTGTGTTTGTGAAATGTGTGCGCAGTAGCCGCACGTACATCAACAAAGTAGTACCAAGCGTGCGCCTGTGTCATAAGTAAAGGGCCGGCTGGCTTGACCGTTAAAGGGTGCTGTAACCCCCGAAAGTACACTCCAGTCCAAACCTAAAAAAAAATATTTTCTGTGTTTGTGAATTGTGTGCGCAGTAGCCGCACGTGCATCAACAAAGTAGTGCCAAGCGTGCGCCTGTGTCATAAGTAAAGGGCCGGCTGGCTTGACCGTTAAAGTGTGCTGTAACCCCCAAAGTACACTCCAGTCCAAACCAAAAAAAAAATAATTTTCTGTGTTTGTGAATTGTGTACGCAGTAGCCGCACGTGCATCAACAAAGTAGTGCCAAGCGTGCGCCTGTGTCATAAGTAAAGGGCCGGCTGGCTTGACCGTTAAAGGGTGCTGTAACCCCCGAAAGTACACTCCAGTCCAAACCAAAAAAAAAATTATTTTCTGTGTTTGTGAATTGTGTGCGCAGAAGCCGCACGTGCATCAACAAAGTAGTGCCAAGCGTGCGCCTGTGTCATAAGTAAAGGGCCGGCTGGCTTGACCGTTAAAGGGTGCTGTAACCCCCAAAGTACACTCCAGTCCAAACCAAAAAAAAAATTATTTTCTGTGTTTGTGAATTGTGTGCTCAGTAGCCGCACGTGCATCAACAAAGTAGTGCCAAGCGTGCGCCTGTGTCATAAGTAAAGGGCCGGCTGGCTTGACCGTTTAAGGGTGCTGTAACCCCCAAAGTACACTCCAGTCCAAACCAAAAAAAAAATTATTTTCTGTGTTTGTGAATTGTGTGCGCTGTAGCCACACATGCATCAACAAAGTAGTGCCAAGCGTGCGCCTGTGTCATAAGTAAAGGGCCAGCTGGCTTGACCGTTAAGGGTGCTGTAACCCCCGAAAGTACACTCCAGTCCAAACCAAAAAAAAAATAATTTTCTGTGTTTGTGAATTGTGTGCGCAGTAGCCGCACGTGCATCAACAAAGTAGTGCCAAGCGTGCGCCTGTGTCATAAGTAAAGGGCCGGCTGGCTTGACCGTTAAAGGGTGCTGTAACCCCCGAAAGTACACTCCAGTCCAAACCAAAAAAAAAATTATTTTCTGTGTTTGTGAATTGTGTGTGCAGTAGCCGCACGTGCATCAACAAAGTAGTGCCAAGCGTGCGCCTGTGTCATAAGTAAAGGGCCGGCTGGCTTGACCGTTAAGGGTGCTGTAAAGCCCGAAAGTACACTCCAGTCCAAACCAAAAAAAAAATTATTTTCTGTGTTTGTGAATTGTGTGCGCAGTAGCCGCACGTGCATCAACAAAGTAGTGCCAAGCGTGCGCCTGTGTCATAAGTAAAGGGCCGGCTGGCTTGACCGTTAAGGGTGCTGTAACCCCCGAAAGTACACTCCAGTCCAAACCAAAAAAAAAATTAATTTCTGTGTTTGTGAATTGTGTGCGCAGTAGCCGCACGTGCATCAACAAAGTAGTGCCAAGCGTGCGCCTGTGTCATAAGTAAAGGGCTGGCTGGCTTGACCGTTAAAGGGTGCTGTAACCCCCAAAGTACACTCCAGTCCAAACCAAAAAAAAAATTATTTTCTGTGTTTGTGAATTGTGTGCGCAGTAGCCGCACGAGCATCAACAAAGTAGTGCCAAGCGTGCGCCTGTGTCATAAGTAAAGGGCCTGCTGGCTTGACCGTTAAAGGGTGCTGTAACCCCCGAATGTACACTCCAGTCCTAACCAAAAAAAAAATTATTTTCTGTGTTTGTGAAATGTGTGCGCAGTAGCCGCACGTACATCAACAAAGTAGTACCAAGCGTGCGCCTGTGTCATAAGTAAAGGGCCGGCTGGCTTGACCGTTTAAGGGTGCTGTAACCCCCAAAGTACACTCCAGTCCAAACCAAAAAAAAAATTATTTTCTGTGTTTGTGAATTGTGTGCGTAGTAGCCACACATGCATCAACAAAGTAGTGCCAAGCGTGCGCCTGTGTCATAAGTAAAGGGCCGGCTGGCTTGACCGTTAAGGGTGCTGTAACCCCCGAAAGTACACTCCAGTCCAAACCAAAAAAAAAATTATTTTCTGTGTTTGTGAATTGTGTGCGCAGTAGCCGCACGTGCATCAACAAAGTAGTGCCAAGCGTGCGCCTGTGTCATAAGTAAAGGGCTGGCTGGCTTGACCGTTAAAGGGTGCTGTAACCCCCAAAGTACACTCCAGTCCAAACCAAAAAAAAAATTATTTTCTGTGTTTGTGAATTGTGTGCGCAGTAGCCGCACGAGCATCAACAAAGTAGTGCCAAGCGTGCACCTGTGTCATAAGTAAAGGGCCTGCTGGCTTGACCGTTAAAGGGTGCTGTAACCCCCGAATGTACACTCCAGTCCTAACCAAAAAAAAAAAAATTTTCTATGTTTGTGAATTGAGTGCGCAGTAGCCGCACGTGCATCAACAAAGTAGTGCCAAGCGTGCGCCTGTGTCATAAGTAAAGGGCCGGCTGGCTTGACCGTTAAGGGTGCTGTAACCCCCGAAAGTACACTCCAGTCCAAACCAAAAAAAAAATTATTTTCTGTGTTTGTGAAATGTGTGCGCAGTAGCCGCACGTACATCAACAAAGTAGTACCAAGCGTGCGCCTGTGTCATAAGTAAAGGGCCGGCTGGCTTGACCGTTAAAGGGTGCTGTAACCCCCAAACTACACTCCAGTCCAAACCAAAAAAAAAATAATTTTCTGTGTTTGTGAATTGTGTGCGCAGTAGCCGCACGAGCATCAACAAAGTAGTGCCAAGCGTGCGCCAGTGTCATAAGTAAAGGGCCGGCTGGCTTGACCGTTAAGGGTGCTGTAACCCCAGAAAGTACACTCCAGTCCAAACCAAAAAAAAAATTATTTTCTGTGTTTGTGAATTGTGTGCGCAGTAGCCGCACGTGCATCAACAAAGTAGTGCCAAGCGTGCGCCTGTGTCATAAGTAAAGGGCCGGCTGGCTTGACCGTTAAAGGGTGCTGTAACCCCCAAAGTACACTCCAGTCCAAACCAAAAAAAAAATAATTTTCTGTGTTTGTGAATTGTGTGCGCAGTAGCCGCACGAGCATCAACAAAGTAGTGCCAAGCGTGCGCCTGTGTCATAAGTAAAGGGCCGGCTGGCTTGACCGTTAAGGGTGCTGTAACCCCCGAAAGTACACTCCAGTCCAAACCTAAAAACAAATTATTTTCTGTGTTTGTGAATTGTGTGCGCAGTAGCCGCACGTGCATCAACAAAGTAGTGCCAAGCATGCACCTGTGTCATAAGTAAAGGGCCGGCTGGCTTGACCGTTTAAGGGTGCTGTAACCCCCAAAGTACACTCCAGTCCAAACCAAAAAAAAAATTATTTTCTGTGTTTGTGAATTGTGTGCGTAGTAGCCACACATGCATCAACAAAGTAGTGCCAAGCGTGCGCCTGTGTCATAAGTAAAGGGCCGGCTGGCTTGACCGTTAAGGGTGCTGTAACCCCCGAAAGTACACTCCAGTCCAAACCAAAAAAAAAATTATTTTCTGTGTTTGTGAATTGTGTGCGCAGTAGCCGCACGTGCATCAACAAAGTAGTGCCAAGCGTGCGCCTGTGTCATAAGTAAAGGGCCGGCTGGCTTGACCGTTAAGGGTGCTGTAACCCCCGAAAGTACACTCCAGTCCAAACCAAAAAAAAAATTATTTTCTGTGTTTGTGAATTGTGTGCGCAGTAGCCGCACGTGCATCAACAAAGTAGTGCCAAGCGTGCGCCTGTGTCATAAGTAAAGGGCTGGCTGGCTTGACCGTTAAAGGGTGCTGTAACCCCCAAAGTACACTCCAGTCCAAACCAAAAAAAAAATTATTTTCTGTGTTTGTGAATTGTGTGCGCAGTAGCCGCACGAGCATCAACAAAGTAGTGCCAAGCGTGCGCCTGTGTCATAAGTAAAGGGCCTGCTGGCTTGACCGTTAAAGGGTGCTGTAACCCCCGAATGTACACTCCAGTCCTAACCAAAAAAAAAATTATTTTCTGTGTTTGTGAAATGTGTGCGCAGTAGCCGCACGTACATCATCAAAGTAGTACCAAGCGTGCGCCTGTGTCATAAGTAAAGGGCCGGCTGGCTTGACCGTTTAAGGGTGCTGTAACCCCCAAAGTACACTCCAGTCCAAACCAAAAAAAAAATTATTTTCTGTGTTTGTGAATTGTGTGCGTAGTAGCCACACATGCATCAACAAAGTAGTGCCAAGCGTGCGCCTGTGTCATAAGTAAAGGGCCGGCTGGCTTGACCGTTAAGGGTGCTGTAACCCCCGAAAGTACACTCCAGTCCAAACCAAAAAAAAAATTATTTTCTGTGTTTGTGAATTGTGTGCGCAGTAGCCGCACGTGCATCAACAAAGTAGTGCCAAGCGTGCGCCTGTGTCATAAGTAAAGGGCTGGCTGGCTTGACCGTTAAAGGGTGCTGTAACCCCCAAAGTACACTCCAGTCCAAACCAAAAAAAAAATTATTTTCTGTGTTTGTGAATTGTGTGCGCAGTAGCCGCACGAGCATCAACAAAGTAGTGCCAAGCGTGCGCCTGTGTCATAAGTAAAGGGCCTGCTGGCTTGACCGTTAAAGGGTGCTGTAACCCCCGAATGTACACTCCAGTCCTAACCAAAAAAAAAAAAAATTTCTGTGTTTGTGAATTGAGTGCGCAGTAGCCGCACGTGCATCAACAAAGTAGTGCCAAGCGTGCGCCTGTGTCATAAGTAAAGGGCCGGCTGGCTTGACCGTTAAGGGTGCTGTAACCCCCGAAAGTACACTCCAGTCCAAACCAAAAAAAAAATTATTTTCTGTGTTTGTGAAATGTGTGCGCAGTAGCCGCACGTACATCAACAAAGTAGTACCAAGCGTGCGCCTGTGTCATAAGTAAAGGGCCGGCTGGCTTGACCGTTAAAGGGTGCTGTAACCCCCGAAAGTACACTCCAGTCCAAACCTAAAAAAAAATATTTTCTGTGTTTGTGAATTGTGTGCGCAGTAGCCGCACGTGCATCAACAAAGTAGTGCCAAGCGTGCGCCTGTGTCATAAGTAAAGGGCCGGCTGGCTTGACCGTTAAAGTGTGCTGTAACCCCCAAAGTACACTCCAGTCCAAACCAAAAAAAAAATAATTTTCTGTGTTTGTGAATTGTGTACGCAGTAGCCGCACGTGCATCAACAAAGTAGTGCCAAGCGTGCGCCTGTGTCATAAGTAAAGGGCCGGCTGGCTTGACCGTTAAAGGGTGCTGTAACCCCCGAAAGTACACTCCAGTCCAAACCAAAAAAAAAATTATTTTCTGTGTTTGTGAATTGTGTGCGCAGAAGCCGCACGTGCATCAACAAAGTAGTGCCAAGCGTGCGCCTGTGTCATAAGTAAAGGGCCGGCTGGCTTGACCGTTAAAGGGTGCTGTAACCCCCAAAGTACACTCCAGTCCAAACCAAAAAAAAAATTATTTTCTGTGTTTGTGAATTGTGTGCTCAGTAGCCGCACGTGCATCAACAAAGTAGTGCCAAGCGTGCGCCTGTGTCATAAGTAAAGGGCCGGCTGGCTTGACCGTTTAAGGGTGCTGTAACCCCCAAAGTACACTCCAGTCCAAACCAAAAAAAAAATTATTTTCTGTGTTTGTGAATTGTGTGCGCAGTAGCCACACATGCATCAACAAAGTAGTGCCAAGCGTGCGCCTGTGTCATAAGTAAAGGGCCAGCTGGCTTGACCGTTAAGGGTGCTGTAACCCCCGAAAGTACACTCCAGTCCAAACCAAAAAAAAAATAATTTTCTGTGTTTGTGAATTGTGTGCGCAGTAGCCGCACGTGCATCAACAAAGTAGTGCCAAGCGTGCGCCTGTGTCATAAGTAAAGGGCCGGCTGGCTTGACCGTTAAAGGGTGCTGTAACCCCCGAAAGTACACTCCAGTCCAAACCAAAAAAAAAATTATTTTCTGTGTTTGTGAATTGTGTGTGCAGTAGCCGCACGTGCATCAACAAAGTAGTGCCAAGCGTGCGCCTGTGTCATAAGTAAAGGGCCGGCTGGCTTGACCGTTAAGGGTGCTGTAAAGCCCGAAAGTACACTCCAGTCCAAACCAAAAAAAAAATTATTTTCTGTGTTTGTGAATTGTGTGCGCAGTAGCCGCACGTGCATCAACAAAGTAGTGCCAAGCGTGCGCCTGTGTCATAAGTAAAGGGCCGGCTGGCTTGACCGTTAAGGGTGCTGTAACCCCCGAAAGTACACTCCAGTCCAAACCAAAAAAAAAATTATTTTCTGTGTTTGTGAATTGTGTGCGCAGTAGCCGCACGTGCATCAACAAAGTAGTGCCAAGCGTGCGCCTGTGTCATAAGTAAAGGGCTGGCTGGCTTGACCGTTAAAGGGTGCTGTAACCCCCAAAGTACACTCCAGTCCAAACCAAAAAAAAAATTATTTTCTGTGTTTGTGAATTGTGTGCGCAGTAGCCGCACGAGCATCAACAAAGTAGTGCCAAGCGTGCGCCTGTGTCATAAGTAAAGGGCCTGCTGGCTTGACCGTTAAAGGGTGCTGTAACCCCCGAATGTACACTCCAGTCCTAACCAAAAAAAAAATTATTTTCTGTGTTTGTGAAATGTGTGCGCAGTAGCCGCACGTACATCAACAAAGTAGTACCAAGCGTGCGCCTGTGTCATAAGTAAAGGGCCGGCTGGCTTGACCGTTTAAGGGTGCTGTAACCCCCAAAGTACACTCCAGTCCAAACCAAAAAAAAAATTATTTTCTGTGTTTGTGAATTGTGTGCGTAGTAGCCACACATGCATCAACAAAGTAGTGCCAAGCGTGCGCCTGTGTCATAAGTAAAGGGCCGGCTGGCTTGACCGTTAAGGGTGCTGTAACCCCCGAAAGTACACTCCAGTCCAAACCAAAAAAAAAATTATTTTCTGTGTTTGTGAATTGTGTGCGCAGTAGCCGCACGTGCATCAACAAAGTAGTGCCAAGCGTGCGCCTGTGTCATAAGTAAAGGGCTGGCTGGCTTGACCGTTAAAGGGTGCTGTAACCCCCAAAGTACACTCCAGTCCAAACCAAAAAAAAAATTATTTTCTGTGTTTGTGAATTGTGTGCGCAGTAGCCGCACGAGCATCAACAAAGTAGTGCCAAGCGTGCGCCTGTGTCATAAGTAAAGGGCCTGCTGGCTTGACCGTTAAAGGGTGCTGTAACCCCCGAATGTACACTCCAGTCCTAACCAAAAAAAAAAAAATTTTCTATGTTTGTGAATTGAGTGCGCAGTAGCCGCACGTGCATCAACAAAGTAGTGCCAAGCGTGCGCCTGTGTCATAAGTAAAGGGCCGGCTGGCTTGACCGTTAAGGGTGCTGTAACCCCCGAAAGTACACTCCAGTCCAAACCAAAAAAAAAATTATTTTCTGTGTTTGTGAAATGTGTGCGCAGTAGCCGCACGTACATCAACAAAGTAGTACCAAGCGTGCGCCTGTGTCATAAGTAAAGGGCCGGCTGGCTTGACCGTTAAAGGGTGCTGTAACCCCCAAACTACACTCCAGTCCAAACCAAAAAAAAAATAATTTTCTGTGTTTGTGAATTGTGTGCGCAGTAGCCGCACGAGCATCAACAAAGTAGTGCCAAGCGTGCGCCAGTGTCATAAGTAAAGGGCCGGCTGGCTTGACCGTTAAGGGTGCTGTAACCCCAGAAAGTACACTCCAGTCCAAACCAAAAAAAAAATTATTTTCTGTGTTTGTGAATTGTGTGCGCAGTAGCCGCACGTGCATCAACAAAGTAGTGCCAAGCGTGCGCCTGTGTCATAAGTAAAGGGCCGGCTGGCTTGACCGTTAAAGGGTGCTGTAACCCCCAAAGTACACTCCAGTCCAAACCAAAAAAAAAATAATTTTCTGTGTTTGTGAATTGTGTGCGCAGTAGCCGCACGAGCATCAACAAAGTAGTGCCAAGCGTGCGCCTGTGTCATAAGTAAAGGGCCGGCTGGCTTGACCGTTAAGGGTGCTGTAACCCCCGAAAGTACACTCCAGTCCAAACCTAAAAACAAATTATTTTCTGTGTTTGTGAATTGTGTGCGCAGTAGCCGCACGTGCATCAACAAAGTAGTGCCAAGCATGCACCTGTGTCATAAGTAAAGGGCCGGCTGGCTTGACCGTTAAAGGGTGCTGTAACCCCCAAAGTACACTCCAGTCCAAACCAAAAAAAAAAATATTTTCTGTGTTTGTGAATTGTGTGCGCAGTAGCCGCACGTGCATCAACAAAGTAGTGCCAAGCGTGCGCCTGTGTCATAAGTAAAGGGCCGGCTGGCTTGACTGTTAAAGGGTGCTGTAAACCCCGAAAGTACACTCCAGTCCAAACAAAAAAAAAATTATTTTCTGTGTTTGTGAATTGTGTGCGCAGTAGCCGCAGGTGCATCAACAAAGTAGTGCCAAGCGTGCGCCTGTGTCATAAGTAAAGGGCCGGCTGGCTTGACCGTTAAAGGGTGCTGTAACCCCCGAAAGTACACTCCAGTCCAAACCAAAAAAAAAATAATTTTCTGTGTTTGTGAATTGTGTGCGCAGTAGCCGCACGTGCATCAACAAAGTAGTGCCAAGCGTGCGCCTGTGTCATAAGTAAAGGGCCGGCTGGCTTGACCGTTAAATGGTGCTGTAACCCCCGAAAGTACACTCCAGTCCTAACCAAAAAAAAAATTATTTTCTGTGTTTGTGAATTGTGTGCGCAGTAGCCGCACGTGCATCAACAAAGTAGTGCCAAGCGTGCGCCTGTGTCATAAGTAAAGGGCCGGCTGGCTTGACCGTTAAAGGGTGCTGTAACCCCCAAAGTACACTCCAGTCCAAACCAAAAAAAAATTATTTTCTGTGTTTGTGAATTGTGAGCGCAGTAGCCGCACGAGCATCAACAAAGTAGTGCCAAGCGTGCGCCTGTGTCATAAGTAAAGGGCCGGCTGGCTTGACCGTTAAAGGGTGCTGTAACCCCCAAAGTACACTCCAGTCCCAACCAAAAAAAAAATTATTTTCTGTGTTTGTGAATTGTGTGCGCAGTAGCCGCACGAGCATCAACAAAGTAGTGCCAAGCGTGCGCCTGTGTCATAAGTAAAGGGCCGGCTGGCTTGACCGTTAAAGGGTGCTGTAACCCCCGAAAGTACACTCCAGTCCAAACCAAAAAAAAAATTATTTTCTGTGTTTGTGAATTGTGTGCGCAGTAGCCGCACGTGCATCAACAAAGTAGTGCCAAGCGTGCGCCTGTGTCATAAGTAAAGGGCCGGCTGGCTTGACTGTTAAAGGGTGCTGTAACCCCCGAAAGTACACTCCAGTCCAAACCAAAAAACAAATTATTTTCTGTGTTTGTGAATTGTGTGCGCAGTAGCCGCACGTGCATCAACAAAGTAGTGCCAAGCATGCGCCTGTGTCATAAGTAAAGGGCCGGCTGGCTTGACCGTTAAAGGGTGCTGTAACCCCCAAAGTACACTCCAGTCCAAACCTAAAAAAAAATATTTTCTGTGTTTGTGAATTGTGTGCGCAGTAGCCGCACGTGCATCAACAAAGTAGTGCCAAGCGTGCGCCTGTGTCATAAGTAAAGGGCCGGCTGGCTTGACCGTTAAAGGGTGCTGTAACCCCCAAAGTACACTCCAGTCCAAACCAAAAAAAAAATAATTTTCTGTGTTTGTGAATTGTGTACGCAGTAGCCGCACGTGCATCAACAAAGTAGTGCCAAGCGTGCGCCTGTGTCATAAGTAAAGGGCCGGCTGGCTTGACCATTAAAGGGTGCTGTAACCCCCGAAAGTACACTCCAGTCCAAACCAAAAAAAAAATTATTTTCTGTGTTTGTGAATTGTGTGCGCAGAAGCCGCACGTGCATCAACAAAGTAGTGCCAAGCGTGCGCCTGTGTCATAAGTAAAGGGCCGGCTGGCTTGACCGTTAAAGGGTGCTGTAACCCCCAAAGTACACTCCAGTCCAAACCAAAAAAAAAATTATTTTCTGTGTTTGTGAATTGTGTGCTCAGTAGCCGCACGTGCATCAACAAAGTAGTGCCAAGCGTGCGCCTGTGTCATAAGTAAAGGGCCGGCTGGCTTGACCGTTTAAGGGTGCTGTAACCCCCAAAGTACACTCCAGTCCAAACCAAAAAAAAAATTATTTTCTGTGTTTGTGAATTGTGTGCGCAGTAGCCACACATGCATCAACAAAGTAGTGCCAAGCGTGCGCCTGTGTCATAAGTAAAGGGCCGGCTGGCTTGACCGTTAAGGGTGCTGTAACCCCCGAAAGTACACTCCAGTCCAAACCAAAAAAAAAATAATTTTCTGTGTTTGTGAATTGTGTGCGCAATAGCCGCACGTGCATCAACAAAGTAGTGCCAAGCGTGCGCCTGTGTCATAAGTAAAGGGCCGGCTGGCTTGACCGTTAAAGGGTGCTGTAACCCCCGAAAGTACACTCCAGTCCAAACCAAAAAAAAAATTATTTTCTGTGTTTGTGAATTGTGTGTGCAGTAGCCGCACGTGCATCAACAAAGTAGTGCCAAGCGTGCGCCTGTGTCATAAGTAAAGGGCCGGCTGGCTTGACCGTTAAGGGTGCTGTAAAGCCCGAAAGTACACTCCAGTCCAAACCAAAAAAAAAATTATTTTCTGTGTTTGTGAATTGTGTGCGCAGTAGCCGCACGTGCATCAACAAAGTAGTGCCAAGCGTGCGCCTGTGTCATAAGTAAAGGGCCGGCTGGCTTGACCGTTAAGGGTGCTGTAACCCCCGAAAGTACACTCCAGTCCAAACCAAAAAAAAAATTATTTTCTGTGTTTGTGAATTGTGTGCGCAGTAGCCGCACGTGCATCAACAAAGTAGTGCCAAGCGTGCGCCTGTGTCATAAGTAAAGGGCTGGCTGGCTTGACCGTTAAAGGGTGCTGTAACCCCCAAAGTACACTCCAGTCCAAACCAAAAAAAAAATTTTTTTCTGTGTTTGTGAATTGTGTGCGCAGTAGCCGCACGAGCATCAACAAAGTAGTGCCAAGCGTGCGCCTGTGTCATAAGTAAAGGGCCTGCTGGCTTGACCGTTAAAGGGTGCTGTAACCCCCGAATGTACACTCCAGTCCTAACCAAAAAAAAAATAATTTTCTGTGTTTGTGAATTGTGTGCGCAGTAGCCGCACGTGCATCAACAAAGTAGTGCCAAGCGTGCGCCTGTGTCATAAGTAAAGGGCCGGCTGGCTTGACCGTTAAAGGGTGCTGTAACCCCCGAAAGTACACTCCAGTCCAAACCAAAAAAAAAATTATTTTCTGTGTTTGTGAATTGTGTGTGCAGTAGCCGCACGTGCATCAACAAAGTAGTGCCAAGCGTGCGCCTGTGTCATAAGTAAAGGGCCGGCTGGCTTGACCGTTAAGGGTGCTGTAAAGCCCGAAAGTACACTCCAGTCCAAACCAAAAAAAAAATTATTTTCTGTGTTTGTGAATTGTGTGCGCAGTAGCCGCACGTGCATCAACAAAGTAGTGCCAAGCGTGCGCCTGTGTCATAAGTAAAGGGCCGGCTGGCTTGACCGTTAAGGGTGCTGTAACCCCCGAAAGTACACTCCAGTCCAAACCAAAAAAAAAATTATTTTCTGTGTTTGTGAATTGTGTGCGCAGTAGCCGCACGTGCATCAACAAAGTAGTGCCAAGCGTGCGCCTGTGTCATAAGTAAAGGGCCGGCTGGCTTGACCGTTAAGGGTGCTGTAACCCCCGAAAGTACACTCCAGTCCAAACCAAAAAAAAAATTATTTTCTGTGTTTGTGAAATGTGTGCGCAGTAGCCGCACGTACATCAACAAAGTAGTACCAAGCGTGCGCCTGTGTCATAAGTAAAGGGCCGGCTGGCTTGACCGTTAAAGGGTGCTGTAACCCCCAAACTACACTCCAGTCCAAACCAAAAAAAAAATAATTTTCTGTGTTTGTGAATTGTGTGCGCAGTAGCCGCACGAGCATCAACAAAGTAGTGCCAAGCGTGCGCCAGTGTCATAAGTAAAGGGCCGGCTGGCTTGACCGTTAAGGGTGCTGTAACCCCAGAAAGTACACTCCAGTCCAAACCAAAAAAAAAATTATTTTCTGTGTTTGTGAATTGTGTGCGCAGTAGCCGCACGTGCATCAACAAAGTAGTGCCAAGCGTGCGCCTGTGTCATAAGTAAAGGGCCGGCTGGCTTGACCGTTAAAGGGTGCTGTAACCCCCAAAGTACACTCCAGTCCAAACCAAAAAAAAAATAATTTTCTGTGTTTGTGAATTGTGTGCGCAGTAGCCGCACGAGCATCAACAAAGTAGTGCCAAGCGTGCGCCTGTGTCATAAGTAAAGGGCCGGCTGGCTTGACCGTTAAGGGTGCTGTAACCCCCGAAAGTACACTCCAGTCCAAACCTAAAAACAAATTATTTTCTGTGTTTGTGAATTGTGTGCGCAGTAGCCGCACGTGCATCAACAAAGTAGTGCCAAGCATGCACCTGTGTCATAAGTAAAGGGCCGGCTGGCTTGACCGTTAAAGGGTGCTGTAACCCCCAAAGTACACTCCAGTCCAAACCAAAAAAAAAAATATTTTCTGTGTTTGTGAATTGTGTGCGCAGTAGCCGCACGTGCATCAACAAAGTAGTGCCAAGCGTGCGCCTGTGTCATAAGTAAAGGGCCGGCTGGCTTGACTGTTAAAGGGTGCTGTAAACCCCGAAAGTACACTCCAGTCCAAACAAAAAAAAAATTATTTTCTGTGTTTGTGAATTGTGTGCGCAGTAGCCGCAGGTGCATCAACAAAGTAGTGCCAAGCGTGCGCCTGTGTCATAAGTAAAGGGCCGGCTGGCTTGACCGTTAAAGGGTGCTGTAACCCCCGAAAGTACACTCCAGTCCAAACCAAAAAAAAAATAATTTTCTGTGTTTGTGAATTGTGTGCGCAGTAGCCGCACGTGCATCAACAAAGTAGTGCCAAGCGTGCGCCTGTGTCATAAGTAAAGGGCCGGCTGGCTTGACCGTTAAAGGGTGCTGTAACCCCCGAAAGTACACTCCAGTCCTAACCAAAAAAAAAATTATTTTCTGTGTTTGTGAATTGTGTGCGCAGTAGCCGCACGTGCATCAACAAAGTAGTGCCAAGCGTGCGCCTGTGTCATAAGTAAAGGGCCGGCTGGCTTGACCGTTAAAGGGTGCTGTAACCCCCAAAGTACACTCCAGTCCAAACCAAAAAAAAATTATTTTCTGTGTTTGTGAATTGTGAGCGCAGTAGCCGCACGAGCATCAACAAAGTAGTGCCAAGCGTGCGCCTGTGTCATAAGTAAAGGGCCGGCTGGCTTGACCGTTAAAGGGTGCTGTAACCCCCGAAAGTACACTCCAGTCCAAACCAAAAAAAAAATTATTTTCTGTGTTTGTGAATTGTGTGTGCAGTAGCCGCACGTGCATCAACAAAGTAGTGCCGAGCGTGCGCCTGTGTCATAAGTAAAGGGCCGGCTGGCTTGACCGTTAAGGGTGCTGTAAAGCCCGAAAGTACACTCCAGTCCAAACCAAAAAAAAAATTATTTTCTGTGTTTGTGAATTGTGTGCGCAGTAGCCGCACGTGCATCAACAAAGTAGTGCCAAGCGTGCGCCTGTGTCATAAGTAAAGGGCCGGCTGGCTTGACCGTTAAGGGTGCTGTAACCCCCGAAAGTACACTCCAGTCCAAACAAAAAAAAAAATTATTTTCTGTGTTTGTGAATTGTGTGCGCAGTAGCCGCACGTGCATCAACAAAGTAGTGCCAAGCGTGCGCCTGTGTCATAAGTAAAGGGCTGGCTGGCTTGACCATTAAAGGGTGCTGTAACCCCCAAAGTACACTCCAGTCCAAACCAAAAAAAAAAATATTTTCTGTGTTTGTGAATTGTGTGCGCAGTAGCCGCACGAGCATCAACAAAGTAGTGCCAAGCGTGCGCCTGTGTCATAAGTAAAGGGCCGGCTGGCTTGACCGTTAAAGGGTGCTGTAACCCCCGAATGTACACTCCAGTCCTAACCAAAAAAAAAAAAATTTTCTGTGTTTGTGAATTGAGTGCGCAGTAGCCGCACGTGCATCAACAAAGTAGTGCCAAGCGTGCGCCTGTGTCATAAGTAAAGGGCCGGCTGGCTTGACCGTTAAGGGTGCTGTAACCCCCGAAAGAACACTCCAGTCCAAACCAAAAAAAAATTATTTTCTGTGTTTGTGAAATGTGTGCGCAGTAGCCGCAAGTACATCAACAAAGTAGTACCAAGCGTGCGCCTGTGTCATAAGTAAAGGGCCGGCTGGCTTGACCGTTAAAGGGTGCTGTAACCCCCAAACTACACTCCAGTCCAAACCAAAAAAAAAATTATTTTCTGTGTTTGTGAATTGTGTGCGCAGTAGCCGCACGAGAATCAACAAAGTAGTGCCAAGCGTGCGCCAGTGTCATAAGTAAAGGGCCGGCTGGCTTGACCGTTAAGGGTGCTGTAACCCCCGAAAGTACACTCCAGTCCAAACCAAAAAAAAAATTATTTTCTGTGTTTGTGAATTGTGTGCGCAGTAGCCGCACGTGCATCAACAAAGTAGTGCCAAGCGTGCGCCTGTGTCATAAGTAAAGGGCCGGCTGGCTTGACCGTTAAAGGGTGCTGTAACCCCCAAAGTACACTCCAGTCCAAACCAAAAAAATAATAATTTTCTGTGTTTGTGAATTGTGTGCGCAGTAGCCGCACGAGCATCAACAAAGTAGTGCCAAGCGTGCGCCTGTGTCATAAGTAAAGGGCCGGCTGGCTTGACCGTTAAGGGTGCTGTAACCCCCGAAAGTACACTCCAGTCCAAACCTAAAAACAAATTATTTTCTGTGTTTGTGAATTGTGTGCGCAGTAGCCGCACGTGCATCAACAAAGTAGTGCCAAGCATGCACCTGTGTCATAAGTAAAGGGCCGGCTGGCTTGACCGTTAAAGGGTGCTGTAACCCCCAAAGTACACTCCAGTCCAAACCAAAAAAAAAAATATTTTCTGTGTTTGTGAATTGTGTGCGCAGTAGCCGCACGTGCATCAACAAAGTAGTGCCAAGCGTGCGCCTGTGTCATAAGTAAAGGGCCGGCTGGCTTGACTGTTAAAGGGTGCTGTAAACCCCGAAAGTACACTCCAGTCCAAACAAAAAAAAAATTATTTTCTGTGTTTGTGAATTGTGTGCGCAGTAGCCGCAGGTGCATCAACAAAGTAGTGCCAAGCGTGCGCCTGTGTCATAAGTAAAGGGCCGGCTGGCTTGACCGTTAAAGGGTGCTGTAACCCCCGAAAGTACACTCCAGTCCAAACCAAAAAAAAATTATTTTCTGTGTTTGTGAAATGTGTGCGCAGTAGCCGCACGTGCATCAATAAAGTAGTACCAAGCGTGCGCCTGTGTCATAAGTAAAGGGCCGGCTGGCTTGACCATTAAAGGGTGCTGTAACCCCCAAAGTACACTCCAGTCCAAACCAAAAAAAAATTATTTTCTGTGTTTGTGAATTGTGAGCGCAGTAGCCGCACGAGCATCAACAAAGTAGTGCCAAGCGTGCGCCTGTGTCATAAGTAAAGGGCCGGCTGGCTTGACCGTTAAAGGGTGCGGTAACACCCAAAGTACACTCCAGTCCAAACCAAAAAAAAAATTATTTTCTGTGTTTGTGAATTGTGTGCGCAGTAGCCGCACGTGCATCAACAAAGTAGTGCCAAGCGTGCGCCTGTGTCATAAGTAAAGGGCCAGCTGGCTTGACTGTTAAAGGGTGCTGTAACCCCCAAAGTACACTCCAGTCCAAACCAAAAAAAAAATAATTTTCTGTGTTTGTGAATTGTGTGCGCAGTAGCCGCACGTGCATCTACAAAGTAGTGCCAAGCGTGCGCCTGTGTCATAAGTAAAGGGACGGCTGGCTTGACTGTTAAAGGGTGCTGTAACCCCCGAAAGTACACTCCAGTCCAAACCAAAAAAAAAATTATTTTCTGTGTTTGTGAATTGTGTGCGCAGTAGCCGCACGTGCATCAACAAAGTAGTGCCAAGCGTGTGCCTGTGTCATAAGTAAAGGGCCGGCTGGCTTGACCGTTAAGGGTGCTGTAACCCCCGAAAGTACACTCCAGTCCAAACCAAAAAATAAATAAATTTCTGTGTTTGTGAATTGTGTGCGCAGTAGCCGCACGTGCATCAACAAAGTAGTGCCAAGCGTGCGCCTGTGTCATAAGTAAAGGGCCGGCTGGCTTGACCGTTTAAGGGTGCTGTAACCCCCAAAGTACACTCCAGTCCAAACCAAAAAAAAAATTATTTTCTGTGTTTGTGAATTGTGTGCGCAGTAGCCACACATGCATCAACAAAGTAATGCCAAGCGTGCGCCTGTGTCATAAGTAAAGGGCCGGCTGGCTTGACCGTTAAAGGGTGCTGTAACCCCCGAAAGTACACTCCAGTCCTAACCAAAAAAAAAAAATTTTCTGTGTTTGTGAATTGTGTGCGCAGTAGCCGCACGTGCATCAACAAAGTAGTGCCAAGCGTGCGCCTGTGTCATAAGTAAAGGACCGGCTGGCTTGACCGTTAAAGGGTGCTGTAACCCCCGAAAGTACACTCCAGTCCAAACCAAAAAAAAAATTATTTTCTGTGTTTGTGAATTGTGTGTGCAGTAGCCGCACGTGCATCAACAAAGTAGTGCCAAGCGTGCGCCTGTGTCATAAGTAAAGGGCCGGCTGGCTTGACCGTTAAGGGTGCTGTAACCCCCGAAAGTACACTCCAGTCCAAACCAAAAAAAAAAATATTTTCTGTGTTTGTGAATTGTGTGCGCAGTAGCCGCACGTGCATCAACAAAGTAGTGCCAAGCGTGCGCCTGTGTCATAAGTAAAGGGCCAGCTGGCTTGACCGTTAAAGGGTGCTGTAACCCCCAAAGTACACTCCAGTCCAAACCAAAAAAAAAATAATTTTCTGTGTTTGTGAATTGTGTGCGCAGTAGCCGCACGAGCATCAACAAAGTAGTGCCAAGCGTGCGCCTGTGTCATAAGTAAAGGGCCGGCTGGCTTGACCGTTAAAGGGTGCTGTAACCCCCGAATGTACACTCCAGTCCTAACCAAAAAAAAAAATGTTTTCTGTGTTTGTGAATTGTGTGCGCAGTAGCCGCACGTGCATCAACAAAGTAGTGCCAAGCGTGCGCCTGTGTCATAAGTAAAGGGCCGGCTGGCTTGACCGTTAAGGGTGCTGTAACCCCCGAAAGTACACTCCAGTCCAAACCAAAAAAAAAATTATTTTCTGTGTTTGTGAATTGTGTGCGCAGTAGCCGCACGTGCATCAACAAAGTAGTACCAAGCGTGCGCCTGTGTCATAAGTAAAGGGCCGGCTGGCTTGACCGTTAAGGGTGCTGTAACCCCCGAAAGTACACTCCAGTCCAAACCAAAAAAAAAATTATTTTCTGTGTTTGTGAATTGTGTGCGCAGTAGCCGCACGTGCATCAACAAAGTAGTGCCAAGCGTGCGCCTGTGTCATAAGTAAAGGGCCGGATGGCTTGACCGTTAAGGGTGCTGTAACCCCCGAAAGTACACTCCAGTCCAAACCTAAAAACAAATTATTTTCTGTGTTTGTGAATTGTGTGCGCAGTAGCCGCACGTGCATCAACAAAGTAGTGCCAAGCATGCACCTGTGTCATAAGTAAAGGGCCGGCCGGCTGGCTTGACCGTTAAAGGGTGCTGTAACCCCCAAAGTACACTCCAGTCCAAACCAAAGAAATATATATTTTCTGTGTTTGTGAATTGTGTGCGCAGTAGCCGCACGTGCATCAACAAAGTAGTGCCAAGCGTGCGCCTGTGTCATAAGTAAAGACCGGCTGGCTTGACTGTTAAAGGGTGCTGTAACCCCCGAAAGTACACTCCAGTCCAAACCAAAAAAAAAAAATATTTTCTATGTTTGTGAATTGTGTGCGCAGTAGCCACACGTGCATCAACAAAGTAGTGCCAAGCGTGCGCCTGTGTCATATGTAAAGGGCCGGCTGGCTTGACCGTTAAAGGGTGCTGTAACCCCCGAAAGTACACTCCTGTCCTAACCAAAAAAAATATTATTTTCTGTGTTTGTGAATTGTGTGCGCAGTAGCCGCACGTGCATCAACAAAGTAGTGCCAAGCGTGCGCCTGTGTCATAAGTAAAGGGCCGACTGGCTTGACCGTTAAGGGTGCTGTAACCCCCGAAAGTACACTGCAGTCCAAACCAAAAAAAAAATTATTTTCTGTGTTTGTGAAATGTGTGCGCAGTAGCCGCACGTGCATCAACAAAGTAGTACCAAGCGTGCGCCTGTGTCATAAGTAAAGGGCCGGCTGGCTTGACCGTTAAAGGGTGCTGTAACCCCCAAAGTACACTCCAGTCCAAACCAAAAAAAAATTATTTTCTGTGTTTCTGAATTGTGAGCGCAGTAGCCGCACGAGCATCAACAAAGTAGTGCCAAGCGTGCGCCTGTGTCATAAGTAAAGGGCCGGCTGGCTTGACTGTTAAGGGTGCTGTAACCCCCGAAAGTACACTCCAGTCCTAACCAAAAAAAAAATTATTTTCTGTGTTTGTGAATTGTGTGCGCAGTAGCCGCACGTGCATCAACAAAGTAGTGCCAAGCGTGCGCCTGTGTCATAAGTAAAGGGCCGGCTGGCTTGACTGTTAAAGGGTGCGGTAACCCCCAAAGTACACTCCAGTCCAAACCAAAAAAAAAATTATTTTCTGTGTTTGTGAATTGTGTGCGCAGTAGCCGCACGTGCATCAACAAAGTAGTGCCAAGCGTGCGCCTGTGTCATAAGTAAAGGGCCGGCTGGCTTGACTGTTAAAGGGTGCGGTAACCCCCGAAAGTACACTCCAGTCCAAACCAAAAAAAAAATTATTTTCCGTGTTTGTGAATTGTGTGCGCAGTAGCCGCACGTGCATCAACAAAGTAGTGCCAAGCGTGTGCCTGTGTCATAAGTAAAGGGCCGGCTGGCTTGACTGTTAAAGGGTGCTGTAACCCCCGAAAGTACACTCCAGTCCAAACCAAAAAAAAAATTATTTTCTGTGTTTGTGAATTGTGTGCGCAGTAGCCGCACGTGCATCAACAAAGTAGTGCCAAGCGTGCGCCTGTGTCATAAGTAAAGGGCCGGCTGGCTTGACCGTTAAAGGGTGCTGTAACCCCCGAAAGTACACTCCAGTCCAAACCAAAAAAAAAATAATTTTCTGTGTTTGTGAATTGTGTGCGCAGTAGCCGCATGTGCATCAACAAAGTAGTGCCAAGCGTGCGCCTGTGTCATAAGTAAAGGGCCGGCTGGCTTGACCGTTAAAGGGTGCTGTAACCCCCGAAAGTACACTCCAGTCCTAACCAAAAAAAAAAATTATTTTCTGTGTTTGTGAAATGTGTGCGCAGTAGCCGCACGTGCATCAACAAAGTAGTACCAAGCGTGCGCCTGTGTCATAAGTAAAGGGCCGGCTGGCTTGACCGTTAAAGGGTGCTGTAACCCCCAAAGTACACTCCAGTCCAAACCAAAAAAAAAATTATTTTCTGTGTTTGTGAATTGTGTGCGCAGTAGCCGCACGAGCATCAACAAAGTAGTGCCAAGCGTGCGCCTGTGTCATAAGTAAAGGGCCGGCTGGCTTGACCGTTAAGGGTGCTGTAACCCCCGAAAGTACACTCCAGTTCAAACCAAAAAAAAAATTATTTTCTGTGTTTGTGAATTGTGTGCGCAGTAGCCGCACGTGCATCAACAAAGTAGTGCCAAGCGTGCGCCTGTGTCATAAGTAAAGGGCCGGCTGGCTTGACTGTTAAAGGGTGCTGTAACCCCCGAAAGTACACTCCAGTCCAAACCAAAAAAAAAATTATTTTCTGTTTGTGAATTGTGTGCGCAGTATCCGCACGTGCATCAACAAAGTAGTGCCAAGCGTGCGCCTGTGTCATAAGTAGAGGGCCGGCTGGCTTGACCGTTAAGGGTGCTGTAACCCCCGAAAGTACACTCTAGTCCAAACCAAAAAAAAAATTATTTTCTGTGTTTGTGAAATGTGAGCGCAGTAGCCGCACGTGCATCAACAAAGTAGTACCAAGCGTGCGCCTGTGTCATAAGTAAAGGGCCGGCTGGCTTGACCGTTAAAGGGTGCTGTAACCCCCAAAGTACACTCCAGTCCAAACCAAAAAAAAAAATATTTTCTGTGTTTGTGAATTGTGTGCGCAGTAGCCGCACGAGCATCAACAAAGTAGTGCCAAGCGTGCGCCTGTGTCATAAGTAAAGGGCCGGATGGCTTGACCGTTAAGGGTGCTGTAACCCCCGAAAGTACACTCCAGTCCAAACCAAAAAAAAAATTATTTTCTGTGTTTGTGAATTGTGTGCGCAGTAGCCGCACGTGCATCAACAAAGTAGTGCCAAGCGTACGCCTGTGTCATAAGTAAAGGGCCGGATGGCTTGACTGTTAAAGGGTGCGGTAACCCCCAAAGTACACTCCAGTCCAAACCAAAAAAAAATTATTTTCTGTGTTTGTGAATTGTGTGCGCAGTAGCCGCACGTGCATCAACAAAGTAGTGCCAAGCGTGCGCCTGTGTCATAAGTAAAGGGCCGGCTGGCTTGACTGTTAAAGGGTGCTGTAACCCCCGAAAGTACACTCCAGTCCAAACCAAAAAAAAAATTATTTTCTGTGTTTGTGAATTGTGTGCGCAGTAGCCGCACGAGCATCAACAAAGTAGTGCCAAGCGTGCGCCTGTGTCATAAGTAAAGGGCCGGCTGGCTTGACCGTTAAGGGTTCTGTAACCCCCGAAAGTACACTCCAGTCCAAACCAAAAAAAAAATTATTTTCTGTGTTTGTGAATTGTGTGCGCAGTAGCCGCACGTGCATCAACAAAGTAGTGCCAAGCGTGCGCCTGTGTCATAAGTAAAGGGCCGGCTGGCTTGACTGTTAAAGGGTGCTGTAACCCCCGAAAGTACACTCCAGTCCAAACCAAAAAAAAAATTATTTTCTGTGTTTGTGAATTGTGTGCGCAGTAGCCACACGTGCATCAACAAAGTAGTGCCAAGCGTGCGCCTGTGTCATAAGTAAAGGGCCGGCTGGCTTGACCGTTAAAGGGTGCTGTAACCCCCGAAAGTACACTCCAGTCCTAACCAAAAAAAATATTATTTTCTGTGTTTGTGAATTGTGTGCGCAGTAGCCGCACGTGCATCAACAAAGTAGTGCCAAGCGTGCGCCTGTGTCATAAGTAAAGGGCCAGCTGGCTTGACCGTTAAGGGTGCTGTAACCCCCGAAAGTACACTCCAGTCCAAACCAAAAAAAAAATTATTTTCTGTGTTTGTGAAATGTGTGCGCAGTAGCCGCACGTGCATCAACAAAGTAGTACCAAGCGTGCGCCTGTGTCATAAGTAAAGGGCCGGCTGGCTTGACCGTTAAAGGGTGCTGTAACCCCCAAAGTACACTCCAGTCCAAACCAAAAAAAAATTATTTTCTGTGTTTGTGAATTGTGAGCGCAGTAGCCGCACGAGCATCAACAAAGTAGTGCCAAGCGTGCGCCTGTGTCATAAGTAAAGGGCCGGCTGGCTTGACCGTTAAGGGTGCTGTAACCCCCGAAAGTACACTCCAGTCCAAACCAAAAAAAAAATTATTTTCTGTGTTTGTGAATTGTGTGCGCAGTAGCCGCACGTGCATCAACAAAGTAGTGCCAAGCGTGCGCCTGTGTCATAAGTAAAGGGCCGGCTGGCTTGACTGTTAAAGGGTGCGGTAACCCCCAAAGTACACTCCAGTCCAAACCCAAAAAAAAATTATTTTCTGTGTTTGTGAATTGTGTGCGCAGTAGCCGCACGTGCATCAACAAAGTAGTGCCAAGCGTGCGCCTGTGTCATAAGTAAAGGGCCGGCTGGCTTGACTGTTAAAGGGTGCGGTAACCCCCGAAAGTACACTCCAGTCCAAAAAAAAAATTATTTTCCGTGTTTGTGAATTGTGTGCGCAGTAGCCGCACGTGCATCAACAAAGTAGTGCCAAGCGTGCGCCTGTGTCATAAGTAAAGGGCCGGCTGGCTTGACTGTTAAAGGGTGCTGTAACCCCCGAAAGTACACTCCAGTCCAAACCAAAAAAAAAATTATTTTCTGTTTGTGAATTGTGTGCGCAGTATCCGCACGTGCATCAACAAAGTAGTGCCAAGCGTGCGCCTGTGTCATAAGTAGAGGGCCGGCTGGCTTGACCGTTAAGGGTGCTGTAACCCCCGAAAGTACACTCCAGTCCAAACCAAAAAAAAAATTATTTTCTGTGTTTGTGAAATGTGTGCGCAGTAGCCGCACGTGCATCAACAAAGTAGTACCAAGCGTGCGCCTGTGTCATAAGTAAAGGGCCGGCTGGCTTGACCGTTAAAGGGTGCTGTAACCCCCAAAGTACACTCCAGTCCAAACCCAAAAAAAAAACATTTTCTGTGTTTGTGAATTGTGTGCGCAGTAGCCGCACGAGCATCAACAAAGTAGTGCCAAGCGTGCGCCTGTGTCATAAGTAAAGGGCCGGCTGGCTTGACCGTTAAGGGTGCTGTAACCCCCGAAAGTACACTCCAGTCCAAACCAAAAAAAAAAATATTTTCTGTGTTTGTGAATTGTGTGCGCAGTAGCCGCACGTGCATCAACAAAGTAGTGCCAAGCGTGCGCCTGTGTCATAAGTAAAGGGCCGGATGGCTTGACTGTTAAAGGGTGCGGTAACCCCCAAAGTACACTCCAGTCCAAACCAAAAAAAAAATATTTTCTGTGTTTGTGAATTGTGTGCGCAGTAGCCGCACGTGCATCAACAAAGTAGTGCCAAGCGTGCGCCTGTGTCATAAGTAAAGGGCCGGCTGGCTTGACTGTTAAAGGGTGCTGTATCCCCCGAAAGTACACTCCAGTCCAAACCAAAAAAAAAATTATTTTCTGTGTTTGTGAATTGTGTGCGCAGTAGCCGCACGTGCATCAACAAAGTAGTGCCAAGCGTGCGCCTGTGTCATAAGTAAAGGGCCGGCTGGCTTGACCGTTAAGGGTGCTGTAACCCCCGAAAGTATACTCCAGTCCAAACCAAAAAAAAAATTATTTTCTGTGTTTGTGAATTGTGTGCGCAGTAGCCGCACGTGCATCAACAAAGTAGTGCCAAGCGTGCGCCTGTGTCATAAGTAAAGGGCCGGATGGCTTGACTGTTAAAGGGTGCGGTAACCCCCAAAGTACACTCCAGTCCAAACCAAAAAAAAATTATTTTCTGTGTTTGTGAATTGTGTGCGCAGTAGCCGCACGTGCATCAACAAAGTAGTGCCAAGCATGCACCTGTGTCATAAGTAAAGGGCCGGCTGGCTTGACCGTCAAAGGGTGCTGTAACCCCCAAAGTACACTCCAGTCCAAACCAAAAAAAAAATATTTTCTGTGTTTGTGAATTGTGTGCGCAGTAGCCGCACGTGCATCAACAAAGTAGTGCCAAGCGTGCGCCTGTGTCATAAGTAAAGGGCCGGCTGGCTTGACTGTTAAAGGGTGCTGTAAACCCCGAAAGTACACTCCAGTCCAAACAAAAAAAAAATTATTTTCTGTGTTTGTGAATTGTGTGCGCAGTAGCCGCAGGTGCATCAACAAAGTAGTGCCAAGCGTGCGCCTGTGTCATAAGTAAAGGGCCGGCTGGCTTGACCGTTAAAGGGTGCTGTAACCCCCGAAAGTACACTCCAGTCCAAACCAAAAAAAAAATAATTTTCTGTGTTTGTGAATTGTGTGCGCAGTAGCCGCACGTGCATCAACAAAGTAGTGCCAAGCGTGCGCCTGTGTCATAAGTAAAGGGCCGGCTGGCTTGACCGTTAAAGGGTGCTGTAACCCCCGAAAGTACACTCCAGTCCTAACCAAAAAAAAAATTATTTTCTGTGTTTGTGAATTGTGTGCGCAGTAGCCGCACGTGCATCAACAAAGTAGTGCCAAGCGTGCGCCTGTGTCATAAGTAAAGGGCCGGCTGGCTTGACCGTTAAGGGTGCTGTAACCCCCGAAAGTACACTCCAGTCCAAACCAAAAAAAAAATTATTTTCTGTGTTTGTGAAATGTGTGCGCAGTAGCCGCACGTGCATCAATAAAGTAGTACCAAGCGTGCGCCTGTGTCATAAGTAAAGGGCCGGCTGGCTTGACCGTTAAAGGGTGCTGTAACCCCCAAAGTACACTCCAGTCCAAACCAAAAAAAAATTATTTTCTGTGTTTGTGAATTGTGAGCGCAGAAGCCGCACGAGCATCAACAAAGTAGTGCCAAGCGTGCGCCTGTGTCATAAGTAAAGGGCCGGCTGGCTTGACCGTTAAAGGGTGCGGTAACCCCCAAAGTACACTCCAGTCCAAACCAAAAAAAAAATTATTTTCTGTGTTTGTGAATTGTGTGCGCAGTAGCCGCACGTGCATCAACAAAGTAGTGCCAAGCGTGCGCCTGTGTCATAAGTAAAGGGCCGGCTGGCTTGACTGTTAAAGGGTGCTGTAACCCCCGAAAGTACACTCCAGTCCAAACCAAAAAAAAAATAATTTTCTGTGTTTGTGAATTGTGTGCGCAGTAGCCGCACGTGCATCTACAAAGTAGTGCCAAGCGTGCGCCTGTGTCATAAGTAAAGGGACGGCTGGCTTGACTGTTAAAGGGTGCTGTAACCCCCGAAAGTACACTCCAGTCCAAACCAAAAAAAAAATTATTTTCTGTGTTTGTGAATTGTGTGCGCAGTAGCCGCACGTGCATCAACAAAGTAGTGCCAAGCGTGCGCCTGTGTCATAAGTAAAGGGCCGGCTGGCTTGACCGTTAAGGGTGCTGTAACCCCCGAAAGTACACTCCAGTCCAAACCAAAAAAAAAATAATTTTCTGTGTTTGTGAATTGTGTGCGCAGTAGCCGCACGTGCATCAACAAAGTAGTGCCAAGCGTGCGCCTGTGTCATAAGTAAAGGGCCGGCTGGCTTGACCGTTTAAGGGTGCTGTAACCCCCAAAGTACACTCCAGTCCAAACCAAAACAAAAATTATTTTCTGTGTTTGTGAACTGTGTGCGCAGTAGCCACACATGCATCAACAAAGTAGTGCCAAGCGTGCGCCTGTGTCATAAGTAAAGGGCCGGCTGGCTTGACCGTTAAAGGGTGCTGTAACCCCCGAAAGTACACTCCAGTCCTAACCAAAAAAATAATAATTTTCTGTGTTTGTGAATTGTGTGCGCAGTAGCCGCACGTGCATCAACAAAGTAGTGCCAAGCGTGCGCCTGTGTCATAAGTAAAGGGCCGGCTGGCTTGACTGTTAAAGGGTGCTGTAACCCCCGAAAGTACACTCCAGTCCAAACCAAAAAAAAAAATATTTTCTGTGTTTGTGAATTGTGTGTGCAGTAGCCGCACGTGCATCAACAAAGTAGTGCCAAGCGTGCGCCTGTGTCATAAGTAAAGGGCCGGCTGGCTTGACCGTTAAGGGTACTGGAACCCCCGAAAGTACACTCCAGTCCAAACCAAAAAAAAAATTATTTTCTGTGTTTGTGAATTGTGTGCGCAGTAGCCGCACGTGCATCAACAAAGTAGTGCCAAGCGTGCGCCTGTGTCATAAGTAAAGGGCCGGATGGCTTGACTGTTAAAGGGTGCTGTAACCCCCAAAGTACACTCCAGTCCAAACCAAAAAAAAATTATTTTCTGTGTTTGTGAATTGTGTGCGCAGTAGCCGCACGTGCATCAACAAAGTAGTGCCAAGCGTGCGCCTGTGTCATAAGTAAAGGGCCGGATGGCTTGACCGTTAAAGGGTGCTGTAACCCCCGAAAGTACACTCCAGTCCAAACCTAAAAACAAATTATTTTCTGTGTTTGTGAATTGTGTGCGCAGTAGCCGCACGTGCATCAACAAAGTAGTGCCAAGCATGCACCTGTGTCATAAGTAAAGGGCCGGCTGGCTTGACCGTTAAAGGGTGCTGTAACCCCCAAAGTACACTCCAGCCCAAACCAAAAAAAAAAATATTTTCTGTGTTTGTGAATTGTGTGCGCAGTAGCCGCACGTGCATCAACAAAGTAGTGCCAAGCGTGCGCCTGTGTCATAAGTAAAGGGCCGGCTGGCTTGACTGTTAAAGGGTGCTGTAACCCCCGAAAGTGCACTCCAGTCCAAACCAAAAAAAAAATTATTTTCTGTGTTTGTGAATTGTGTGCGCAGTAGCCACACGTGCATCAACAAAGTAGTGCCAAGCGTGCGCCTGTGTCATAAGTAAAGGGCCGGCTGGCTTGACCGTTAAAGGGTGCTGTAACCCCCGAAAGTACACTCCAGTCCTAACCAAAAAAAATATTATTTTCTGTGTTTGTGAATTGTGTGCGCAGTAGCCGCACGTGCATCAACAAAGTAGTGCCAAGCGTGCGCCTGTGTCATAAGTAAAGGGCCGGCTGGCTTGACCGTTAAGGGTGCTGTAACCCCCGAAAGTACACTCCAGTCCAAACCAAAAAAAAAATTATTTTCTGTGTTTGTGAAATGTGTGCGCAGTAGCCGCACGTGCATCAACAAAGTAGTACCAAGCGTGCGCATGTGTCATAAGTAAAGGGCCGGCTGGCTTGACCGTTAAAGGGTGCTGTAACCCCCAAAGTACACTCCAGTCCAAACCAAAAAAAAATTATTTTCTGTGTTTGTGAATTGTGAGCGCAGTAGCCGCACGAGCATCAACAAAGTAGTGCCAAGCGTGCGCCTGTGTCATAAGTAAAGGGCCGGCTGGCTTGACCGTTAAGGGTGCTGTAACCCCCGAAAGTACACTCCAGTCCAAACCAAAAAAAAAATTATTTTCTGTGTTTGTGAATTGTGTGCGCAGTAGCCGCACGTG
Organism: Taudactylus pleione; assembly: GCA_031769625.1. Taxonomy (NCBI): domain Eukaryota; kingdom Metazoa; phylum Chordata; class Amphibia; order Anura; family Myobatrachidae; genus Taudactylus; species Taudactylus pleione. The sequence continues at coordinate 12,876,383 of JAUIMM010000275.1, read as the reverse complement.
CATCAACAAAGTAGTGCCAAGCGTGCGCCTGTGTCATAAGTAAAGGGCCGGCTGGCTTGACTGTTAAAGGGTGCGGTAACCCCCAAAGTACACTCCAGTCCAAACCCAAAAAAAAATTATTTTCTGTGTTTGTGAATTGTGTGCGCAGTAGCCGCACGTGCATCAACAAAGTAGTGCCAAGCGTGCGCCTGTGTCATAAGTAAAGGGCCGGCTGGCTTGACTGTTAAAGGGTGCGGTAACCCCCGAAAGTACACTCCAGTCCAAAAAAAAAATTATTTTCCGTGTTTGTGAATTGTGTGCGCAGTAGCCGCACGTGCATCAACAAAGTAGTGCCAAGCGTGCGCCTGTGTCATAAGTAAAGGGCCGGCTGGCTTGACTGTTAAAGGGTGCTGTAACCCCCGAAAGTACACTCCAGTCCAAACCAAAAAAAAAATTATTTTCTGTTTGTGAATTGTGTGCGCAGTATCCGCACGTGCATCAACAAAGTAGTGCCAAGCGTGCGCCTGTGTCATAAGTAGAGGGCCGGCTGGCTTGACCGTTAAGGGTGCTGTAACCCCCGAAAGTACACTCCAGTCCAAACCAAAAAAAAAATTATTTTCTGTGTTTGTGAAATGTGTGCGCAGTAGCCGCACGTGCATCAACAAAGTAGTACCAAGCGTGCGCCTGTGTCATAAGTAAAGGGCCGGCTGGCTTGACCGTTAAAGGGTGCTGTAACCCCCAAAGTACACTCCAGTCCAAACCAAAAAAAAAAATATTTTCTGTGTTTGTGAATTGTGTGCGCAGTAGCCGCACGAGCATCAACAAAGTAGTGCCAAGCGTGCGCCTGTGTCATAAGTAAAGGGCCGGCTGGCTTGACCGTTAAGGGTGCTGTAACCCCCGAAAGTACACTCCAGTCCAAACCAAAAAAAAAAATATTTTCTGTGTTTGTGAATTGTGTGCGCAGTAGCCGCACGTGCATCAACAAAGTAGTGCCAAGCGTGCGCCTGTGTCATAAGTAAAGGGCCGGATGGCTTGACTGTTAAAGGGTGCGGTAACCCCCAAAGTACACTCCAGTCCAAACCAAAAAAAAAATATTTTCTGTGTTTGTGAATTGTGTGCGCAGTAGCCGCACGTGCATCAACAAAGTAGTGCCAAGCGTGCGCCTGTGTCATAAGTAAAGGGCCGGCTGGCTTGACTGTTAAAGGGTGCTGTATCCCCCGAAAGTACACTCCAGTCCAAACCAAAAAAAAAATTATTTTCTGTGTTTGTGAATTGTGTGCGCAGTAGCCGCACGTGCATCAACAAAGTAGTGCCAAGCGTGCGCCTGTGTCATAAGTAAAGGGCCGGCTGGCTTGACCGTTAAGGGTGCTGTAACCCCCGAAAGTACACTCCAGTCCAAACCAAAAAAAAAATTATTTTCTGTGTTTGTGAATTGTGTGCGCAGTAGCCGCACGTGCATCAACAAAGTAGTGCCAAGCGTGCGCCTGTGTCATAAGTAAAGGGCCGGATGGCTTGACTGTTAAAGGGTGCGGTAACCCCCAAAGTACACTCCAGTCCAAACCAAAAAAAAATTATTTTCTGTGTTTGTGAATTGTGTGCGCAGTAGCCGCACGTGCATCAACAAAGTAGTGCCAAGCATGCACCTGTGTCATAAGTAAAGGGCCGGCTGGCTTGACCGTCAAAGGGTGCTGTAACCCCCAAAGTACACTCCAGTCCAAACCAAAAAAAAAAATATTTTCTGTGTTTGTGAATTGTGTGCGCAGTAGCCGCACGTGCATCAACAAAGTAGTGCCAAGCGTGCGCCTGTGTCATAAGTAAAGGGCCGGCTGGCTTGACTGTTAAAGGGTGCTGTAAACCCCGAAAGTACACTCCAGTCCAAAAAAAAAAAAATTATTTTCTGTGTTTGTGAATTGTGTGCGCAGTAGCCGCAGGTGCATCAACAAAGTAGTGCCAAGCGTGCGCCTGTGTCATAAGTAAAGGGCCGGCTGGCTTGACCGTTAAAGGGTGCTGTAACCCCCGAAAGTACACTCCAGTCCAAACCAAAAAAAAAATAATTTTCTGTGTTTGTGAATTGTGTGCGCAGTAGCCGCACGTGCATCAACAAAGTAGTGCCAAGCGTGCGCCTGTGTCATAAGTAAAGGGCCGGCTGGCTTGACCGTTAAAGGGTGCTGTAACCCCCGAAAGTACACTCCAGTCCTAACCAAAAAAAAAATTATTTTCTGTGTTTGTGAATTGTGTGCGCAGTAGCCGCACGTGCATCAACAAAGTAGTGCCAAGCGTGCGCCTGTGTCATAAGTAAAGGGCCGGCTGGCTTGACCGTTAAGGGTGCTGTAACCCCCGAAAGTACACTCCAGTCCAAACCAAAAAAAAAATTATTTTCTGTGTTTGTGAAATGTGTGCGCAGTAGCCGCACGTGCATCAATAAAGTAGTACCAAGCGTGCGCCTGTGTCATAAGTAAAGGGCCGGCTGGCTTGACCGTTAAAGGGTGCTGTAACCCCCAAAGTACACTCCAGTCCAAACCAAAAAAAAATTATTTTCTGTGTTTGTGAATTGTGAGCGCAGTAGCCGCACGAGCATCAACAAAGTAGTGCCAAGCGTGCGCCTGTGTCATAAGTAAAGGGCCGGCTGGCTTGACCGTTAAAGGGTGCGGTAACCCCCAAAGTACACTCCAGTCCAAACCAAAAAAAAAATTATTTTCTGTGTTTGTGAATTGTGTGCGCAGTAGCCGCACGTGCATCAACAAAGTAGTGCCAAGCGTGCGCCTGTGTCATAAGTAAAGGGCCGGCTGGCTTGACTGTTAAAGGGTGCTGTAACCCCCGAAAGTACACTCCAGTCCAAACCAAAAAAAAAATAATTTTCTGTGTTTGTGAATTGTGTGCGCAGTAGCCGCACGTGCATCTACAAAGTAGTGCCAAGCGTGCGCCTGTGTCATAAGTAAAGGGACGGCTGGCTTGACTGTTAAAGGGTGCTGTAACCCCCGAAAGTACACTCCAGTCCAAACCAAAAAAAAAATTATTTTCTGTGTTTGTGAATTGTGTGCGCAGTAGCCGCACGTGCATCAACAAAGTAGTGCCAAGCGTGCGCCTGTGTCATAAGTAAAGGGCCGGCTGGCTTGACCGTTAAGGGTGCTGTAACCCCCGAAAGTACACTCCAGTCCAAACCAAAAAAAAAATAATTTTCTGTGTTTGTGAATTGTGTGCGCAGTAGCCGCACGTGCATCAACAAAGTAGTGCCAAGCGTGCGCCTGTGTCATAAGTAAAGGGCCGGCTGGCTTGACCGTTTAAGGGTGCTGTAACCCCCAAAGTACACTCCAGTCCAAACCAAAAAAAAAATTATTTTCTGTGTTTGTGAATTGTGTGCGCAGTAGCCACACATGCATCAACAAAGTAGTGCCAAGCGTGCGCCTGTGTCATAAGTAAAGGGCCGGCTGGCTTGACCGTTAAAGGGTGCTGTAACCCCCGAAAGTACACTCCAGTCCTAACCAAAAAAATAATAATTTTCTGTGTTTGTGAATTGTGTGCGCAGTAGCCGCACGTGCATCAACAAAGTAGTGCCAAGCGTGCGCCTGTGTCATAAGTAAAGGGCCGGCTGGCTTGACCGTTAAAGGGTGCTGTAACCCCCGAAAGTACACTCCAGTCCAAACCAAAAAAAAAATTATTTTCTGTGTTTGTGAATTGTGTGTGCAGTAGCCGCACGTGCATCAACAAAGTAGTGCCAAGCGTGCGCCTGTGTCATAAGTAAAGGGCCGGCTGGCTTGACCGTTAAGGGTACTGGAACCCCCGAAAGTACACTCCAGTCCAAACCAAAAAAAAAATTATTTTCTGTGTTTGTGAATTGTGTGCGCAGTAGCCGCACGTGCATCAACAAAGTAGTGCCAAGCGTGCGCCTGTGTCATAAGTAAAGGGCCGGATGGCTTGACCGTTAAGGGTGCTGTAACCCCCGAAAGCACACTCCAGTCCAAACCAAAAAAAAAATTATTTTCTGTGTTTGTGAATTGTGTGCGCAGTAGCCGCACGTGCATCAACAAAGTAGTGCCAAGCGTGCGCCTGTGTCATAAGTAAAGGGCCAGCTGGCTTGACCGTTAAAGGGTGCTGTAACCCCCAAAGTACACTCCAGTCCAAACCAAAAAAAAAATAATTTTCTGTGTTTGTGAATTGTGTGTGCAGTAGCCGCACGAGCATCAACAAAGTAGTGCCAAGCGTGCGCCTGTGTCATAAGTAAAGGGCCGGCTGGCTTGACCGTTAAAGGGTGCTGTAACCCCCGAATGTACACTCCAGTCCTAACCAAAAAAAAAAATGTTTTCTGTGTTTGTGAATTGTGTGCGCAGTAGCCGCACGTGCATCAACAAAGTAGTGCCAAGCGTGCGCCTGTGTCATAAGTAAAGGGCCGGCTGGCTTGACCGTTAAGGGTGCTGTAACCCCCGAAAGTACACTCCAGTCCAAACCAAAAAAAAAATTATTTTCTGTGTTTGTGAATTGTGTGCGCAGTAGCCGCACGTGCATCAACAAAGTAGTACCAAGCGTGCGCCTGTGTCATAAGTAAAGGGCCGGCTGGCTTGACCGTTAAGGGTGCTGTAACCCCCGAAAGTACACTCCAGTCCAAACCAAAAAAAAAATTATTTTCTGTGTTTGTGAATTGTGTGCGCAGTAGCCGCACGTGCATCAACAAAGTAGTGCCAAGCGTGCGCCTGTGTCATAAGTAAAGGGCCGGATGGCTTGACCGTTAAAGGGTGCTGTAACCCCCGAAAGTACACTCCAGTCCAAACCTAAAAACAAATTATTTTCTGTGTTTGTGAATTGTGTGCGCAGTAGTCGCACGTGCATCAACAAAGTAGTGCCAAGCATGCACCTGTGTCATAAGTAAAGGGCCGGCTGGCTTGACCGTTAAAGGGTGCTGTAACCCCCAAAGTACACTCCAGTCCAAACCAAAAAAAAAAATATTTTCTGTGTTTGTGAATTGTGTGCGCAGTAGCCGCACGTGCATCAACAAAGTAGTGCCAAGCGTGCGCCTGTGTCATAAGTAAAGGGCCGGCTGGCTTGACTGTTAAAGGGTGCTGTAACCCCCGAAAGTACACTCCAGTCCAAACCAAAAAAAAAAATATTTTCTGTGTTTGTGAATTGTGTGCGCAGTAGCCACACGTGCATCAACAAAGTAGTGCCAAGCGTGCGCCTGTGTCATAAGTAAAGGGCCGGCTGGCTTGACCGTTAAAGGGTGCTGTAACCCCCGAAAGTACACTCCAGTCCTAACCAAAAAAAATATTATTTTCTGTGTTTGTGAATTGTGTGCGCAGTAGCCGCACGTGCATCAACAAAGTAGTGCCAAGCGTGCGCCTGTGTCATAAGTAAAGGGCCGGCTGGCTTGACCGTTAAGGGTGCTGTAACCCCCGAAAGTACACTCCAGTCCAAACCAAAAAAAAAATTATTTTCTGTGTTTGTGAAATGTGTGCGCAATAGCCGCACGTGCATCAACAAAGTAGTACCAAGCGTGCGCCTGTGTCATAAGTAAAGGGCCAGCTGGCTTGACCGTTAAAGGGTGCTGTAACCCCCAAAGTACACTCCAGTCCAAACCAAAAAAAAATTATTTTCTGTGTTTGTGAATTGTGAGCGCAGTAGCCGCACGAGCATCAACAAAGTAGTGCCAAGCGTGCGCCTGTGTCATAAGTAAAGGGCCGGCTGGCTTGACTGTTAAGGGTGCTGTAACCCCCGAAAGTACACTCCAGTCCAAACCAAAAAAAAAATTATTTTCTGTGTTTGTGAATTGTGTGCGCAGTAGCCGCACGTGCATCAACAAAGTAGTGCCAAGCGTGCGCCTGTGTCATAAGTAAAGGGCCGGCTGGCTTGACTGTTAAAGGGTGCGGTAACCCCCAAAGTACACTCCAGTCCAAACCAAAAAAAAAATTATTTTCCGTGTTTGTGAATTGTGTGCGCAGTAGCCGCACGTGCATCATCAAAGTAGTGCCAAGCGTGCGCCTGTGTCATAAGTAAAGGGCCGGCTGGCTTGACTGTTAAAGGGTGCTGTAACCCCCGAAAGTACACTCCAGTCCAAACCAAAAAAAAAATTATTTTCTGTGTTTGTGAATTGTGTGCGCAGTAGCCGCACGTGCATCAACAAAGTAGTGCCAAGCGTGCGCCTGTGTCATAAGTAAAGGGCCAGCTGGCTTGACCGTTAAAGGGTGCTGTAACCCCCGAAAGTACACTCCAGTCCAAACCAAAAAAAAAATAATTTTCTGTGTTTGTGAATTGTGTGCGCAGTAGCCGCATGTGCATCAACAAAGTAGTGCCAAGCGTGCGCCTGTGTCATAAGTAAAGGGCCGGCTGGCTTGACCGTTAAAGGGTGCTGTAACCCCCAAAGTACACTCCAGTCCAAACCAAAAAAAAAATTATTTTCTGTGTTTGTGAATTGTGTGCGCAGTAGCCGCACGAGCATCAACAAAGTAGTGCCAAGCGTGCGCCTGTGTCATAAGTAAAGGGCCGGCTGGCTTGACCGTTAAGGGTGCTGTAACCCCCGAAAGTACACTCCAGTCCAAACCAAAAAAAAAATTATTTTCTGTGTTTGTGAATTGTGTGCGCAGTAGCCGCACGTGCATCAACAAAGTAGTGCCAAGCGTGCGCCTGTGTCATAAGTAAAGGGCCGGCTGGCTTGACTGTTAAAGGGTGCTGTAACCCCCGAAAGTACACTCCAGTCCAAACCAAAAAAAAAATTATTTTCTGTTTGTGAATTGTGTGCGCAGTATCCGCACGTGCATCAACAAAGTAGTGCCAAGCGTGCGCCTGTGTCATAAGTAGAGGGCCGGCTGGCTTGACCGTTAAGGGTGCTGTAACCCCCGAAAGTACACTCCAGTCCAAACCAAAAAAAAAATTATTTTCTGTGTTTGTGAAATGTGTGCGCAGTAGCCGCACGTGCATCAACAAAGTAGTACCAAGCGTGCGCCTGTGTCATAAGTAAAGGGCCGGCTGGCTTGACCGTTAAAGGGTGCTGTAACCCCCAAAGTACACTCCAGTCCAAACCAAAAAAAAAAATATTTTCTGTGTTTGTGAATTGTGTGCGCAGTAGCCGCACGAGCATCAACAAAGTAGTGCCAAGCGTGCGCCTGTGTCATAAGTAAAGGGCCGGCTGGCTTGACCGTTAAGGGTGCTGTAACCCCCGAAAGTACACTCCAGTCCAAACCAAAAAAAAAATTATTTTCTGTGTTTGTGAATTGTGTGCGCAGTAGCCGCACGTGCATCAAAAAAGTAGTGCCAAGCGTGCGCCTGTGTCATAAGTAAAGGGCCGGATGGCTTGACTGTTAAAGGGTGCGGTAACCCCCAAAGTACACTCCAGTCCAAACCAAAAAAAAATTATTTTCTGTGTTTGTGAATTGTGTGCGCAGTAGCCGCACGTGCATCAACAAAGTAGTGCCAAGCGTGCGCCTGTGTCATAAGTAAAGGGCCGGCTGGCTTGACTGTTAAAGGGTGCTGTATCCCCCGAAAGTACACTCCAGTCCAAACCAAAAAAAAAATTATTTTCTGTGTTTGTGAATTGTGTGCGCAGTAGCCGCACGTGCATCAACAAAGTAGTGCCAAGCGTGCGCCTGTGTCATAAGTAAAGGGCCGGCTGGCTTGACCGTTAAGGGTGCTGTAACCCCCGAAAGTACACTCCAGTCCAAACCAAAAAAAAAATTATTTTCTGTGTTTGTGAATTGTGTGCGCAGTAGCCGCACGTGCATCAACAAAGTAGTGCCAAGCGTGCGCCTGTGTCATAAGTAAAGGGCCGGATGGCTTGACTGTTAAAGGGTGCGGTAACCCCCAAAGTACACTCCAGTCCAAACCAAAAAAAAATTATTTTCTGTGTTTGTGAATTGTGTGCGCAGTAGCCGCACGTGCATCAACAAAGTAGTGCCAAGCGTGCGCCTGTGTCATAAGTAAAGGGCCGGCTGGCTTGACCGTTAAGGGTGCTGTAACCCCCGAAAGTACACTCCAGTCCAAACCAAAAAAAAAATTATTTTCTGTGTTTGTGAATTGTGTGCGCAGTAGCCGCACGTGCATCAACAAAGTAGTGCCAAGCGTGCGCCTGTGTCATAAGTAAAGGGCCGGATGGCTTGACTGTTAAAGGGTGCGGTAACCCCCAAAGTACACTCCAGTCCAAACCAAAAAAAAATTATTTTCTGTGTTTGTGAATTGTGTGCGCAGTAGCCGCACGTGCATTAACAAAGTAGTGCCAAGCGTGCGCCTGTGTCATAAGTAAAGGGCCGGATGGCTTGACCGTTAAAGGGTGCTGTAACCCTCGAAAGTACACTCCAGTCCAAACCTAAAAACAAATTATTTTCTGTGTTTGTGAATTGTGTGCGCAGTAGCCGCACGTGCATCAACAAAGTAGTGCCAAGCATGCACCTGGGTCATAAGTAAAGGGCCGGCTGGCTTGACCGTTAAAGGGTGCTGTAACCCCCAAAGTACACTCCAGCCCAAACCAAAAAAAAAAATATTTTCTGTGTTTGTGAATTGTGTGCGCAGTAGCCGCACGTGCATCAACAAAGTAGTGCCAAGCGTGCGCCTGTGTCATAAGTAAAGGGCTGGCTGGCTTGACTGTTAAAGGGTGCTGTAACCCCCGAAAGTACACTCCAGTCCAAACCAAAAAAAAAATTATTTTCTGTGTTTGTGAATTGTGTGCGCAGTAGCCACACGTGCATCAACAAAGTAGTGCCAAGCGTGCGCCTGTGTCATAAGTAAAGGGCCGGCTGGCTTGACCGTTAAAGGGTGCTGTAACCCCCGAAAGTACACTCCAGTCCTAACCAAAAAAAATATTATTTTCTGTGTTTGTGAATTGTGTGCGCAGTAGCCGCACGTGCATCAACAAAGTAGTGCCAAGCGTGCGCCTGTGTCATAAGTAAAGGGCCGGCTGGCTTGACCGTTAAGGGTGCTGTAACCCCCGAAAGTACACTCCAGTCCAAACCAAAAAAAAAATTATTTTCTGTGTTTGTGAAATGTGTGCGCAGTAGCCGCACGTGCATCAACAAAGTAGTACCAAGCGTGCGCCTGTGTCATAAGTAAAGGGCCGGCTGGCTTGACCGTTAAAGGGTGCTGTAACCCCCACAGTACACTCCAGTCCAAACCAAAAAAAAATTATTTTCTGTGTTTGTGAATTGTGAGCGCAGTAGCCGCAAGAGCATCAACAAAGTAGTGCCAAGCGTGCGCCTGTGTCATAAGCAAAGGGCCGGCTGGCTTGACCGTTAAGGGTGCTGTAACCCCCGAAAGTACACTCCAGTCCAAACCAAAAAAAAAATTATTTTCTGTGTTTGTGAATTGTGTGCGCAGTAGCCGCACGTGCATCAACAAAGTAGTGCCAAGCGTGCGCCTGTGTCATAAGTAAAGGGCCGGCTGGCTTGACTGTTAAAGGGTGCGGTAACCCCCAAAGTACACTCCAGTCCAAACCAAAAAAAAAATGATTTTCTGTGTTTGTGAATTGTGTGCGCAGTAGCCGCACGTGCATCAACAAAGTAGTGCCAAGCGTGCGCCTGTGTCATAAGTAAAGGGCCGGCTGGCTTGACTGTTAAAGGGTGCGGTAACCCCCGAAAGTACACTCCAGTCCAAACCAAAAAAAAAATTATTTTCCGTGTTTGTGAATTGTGTGCGCAGTAGCCGCACGTGCATCAACAAAGTAGTGCCAAGCGTGCGCCTGTGTCATAAGTAAAGGGCCGGCTGGCTTGACTGTTAAAGGGTGCTGTAACCCCCGAAAGTACACTCCAGTCCAAACCAAAAAAAAAATTATTTTCTGTTTGTGAATTGTGTGCGCAGTATCCGCACGTGCATCAACAAAGTAGTGCCAAGCGTGCGCCTGTGTCATAAGTAGAGGGCCGGCTGGCTTGACCGTTAAGGGTGCTGTAACCCCCGAAAGTACACTCCAGTCCAAACCAAAAAAAAAATAATTTTCTGTGTTTGTGAAATGTGTGCGCAGTAGCCGCACGTGCATCAACAAAGTAGTGCCAAGCGTGCGCCTGTGTCATAAGTAAAGGGCCGGCTGGCTTGACCGTTAAGGGTGCTGTAACCCCCGAAAGTACACTCCAGTCCAAACCAAAAAAAAAATTATTTTCTGTGTTTGTGAATTGTGTGCGCAGTAGCCGCACGTGCATCAACAAAGTAGTGCCAAGCGTGCGCCTGTGTCATAAGTAAAGGGCCGGATGGCTTGACTGTTAAAGGGTGCGGTAACCCCCAAAGTACACTCCAGTCCAAACCAAAAAAAAATTATTTTCTGTGTTTGTGAATTGTGTGCGCAGTAGCCGCACGTGCATCAACAAAGTAGTGCCAAGCGTGCGCCTGTGTCATAAGTAAAGGGCCGGATGGCTTGACCGTTAAAGGGTGCTGTAACCCCCGAAAGTACACTCCAGTCCAAACCTAAAAACAAATTATTTTCTGTGTTTGTGAATTGTGTGCGCAGTAGCCGCACGTGCATCAACAAAGTAGTGCCAAGCATGCACCTGTGTCATAAGTAAAGGGCCGGCTGGCTTGACCGTTAAAGGGTGCTGTAACCCCCAAAGTACACTCCAGCCCAAACCAAAAAAAAATATATTTTCCGTGTTTGTGAATTGTGTGCGCAGTAGCCGCACGTGCATCAACAAAGTAGTGCCAAGCGTGCGCCTGTGTCATAAGTAAAGGGCCGGCTGGCTTGACTGTTAAAGGGTGCTGTAACCCCCGAAAGTACACTCCAGTCCAAACCAAAAAAAAAATTATTTTCTGTTTGTGAATTGTGTGCGCAGTATCCGCACGTGCATCAACAAAGTAGTGCCAAGCGTGCGCCTGTGTCATAAGTAGAGGGCCGGCTGGCTTGACCGTTAAGGGTGCTGTAACCCCCGAAAGTACACTCCAGTCCAAACCAAAAAAAAAATAATTTTCTGTGTTTGTGAAATGTGTGCGCAGTAGCCGCACGTGCATCAACAAAGTAGTGCCAAGCGTGCGCCTGTGTCATAAGTAAAGGGCCGGCTGGCTTGACCGTTAAGGGTGCTGTAACCCCCGAAAGTACACTCCAGTCCAAACCAAAAAAAAAATTATTTTCTGTGTTTGTGAATTGTGTGCGCAGTAGCCGCACGTGCATCAACAAAGTAGTGCCAAGCGTGCGCCTGTGTCATAAGTAAAGGGCCGGATGGCTTGACTGTTAAAGGGTGCGGTAACCCCCAAAGTACACTCCAGTCCAAACCAAAAAAAAATTATTTTCTGTGTTTGTGAATTGTGTGCGCAGTAGCCGCACGTGCATCAACAAAGTAGTGCCAAGCGTGCGCCTGTGTCATAAGTAAAGGGCCGGATGGCTTGACCGTTAAAGGGTGCTGTAACCCCCGAAAGTACACTCCAGTCCAAACCTAAAAACAAATTATTTTCTGTGTTTGTGAATTGTGTGCGCAGTAGCCGCACGTGCATCAACAAAGTAGTGCCAAGCATGCACCTGTGTCATAAGTAAAGGGCCGGCTGGCTTGACCGTTAAAGGGTGCTGTAACCCCCAAAGTACACTCCAGCCCAAACCAAAAAAAAATATATTTTCTGTGTTTGTGAATTGTGTGCGCAGTAGCCGCACGTGCATCAACAAAGTAGTGCCAAGCGTGCGCCTGTGTCATAAGTAAAGGGCCGGCTGGCTTGACCGTTAAGGGTGCTGTAACCCCCGAAAGTACACTCCAGTCCAAACCAAAAAAAAAAATATTTTCTGTGTTTGTGAATTGTGTGCGCAGTAGCGGCACGTGCATCAACAAAGTAGTGCCAAGCGTGCGCCTGTGTCATAAGTAAAGGGCCGGATGGCTTGACTGTTAAAGGGTGCGGTAACCCCCAAAGTACACTCCAGTCCAAACCAAAAAAAAATTATTTTCTGTGTTTGTGAATTGTGTGCGCAGTAGCCGCACGTGCATCAACAAAGTAGTGCCAAGCGTGCGCCTGTGTCATAAGTAAAGGGCCGGATGGCTTGACCGTTAAAGGGTGCTGTAACCCCCGAAAGTACACTCCAGTCCAAACCTAAAAACAAATTATTTTCTGTGTTTGTGAATTGTGTGCGCAGTAGCCGCACGTGCATCAACAAAGTAGTGCCAAGCGTGCGCCTGTGTCATAAGTAAAGGGCCGGATGGCTTGACCGTTAAAGGGTGCTGTAACCCCCGAAAGTACACTCCAGTCCAAACCTAAAAACAAATTATTTTCTGTGTTTGTGAATTGTGTGCGCAGTAGCCGCACGTGCATCAACAAAGTAGTGCCAAGCGTGCGCCTGTGTCATAAGTAAAGGGCCGGCTGGCTTGACTGTTAAAGGGTGCTGTAACCCCCGAAAGTACACTCCAGTCCAAACCAAAAAAAAAATTATTTTCTGTGTTTGTGAATTGTGTGCGCAGTAGCCACACGTGCATCAACAAAGTAGTGCCAAGCGTGCGCCTTTGTCATAAGTAAAGGGCCGGCTGGCTTGACCGTTAAAGGGTGCTGTAACCCCCAAAGTACACTCCAGTCCAAACCAAAAAAAAATTATTTTCTGTGTTTGTGAATTGTGAGCGCAGTAGCCGCACGAGCATCAACAAAGTAGTGCCAAGCGTGCACCTGTGTCATAAGCAAAGGGCCGGCTGGCTTGACCGTTAAGGGTGCTGTAACCCCCGAAAGTACACTCCAGTCCAAACCAAAAAAAAAATTATTTTCTGTGTTTGTGAATTGTGTGCGCAGTAGCCGCACGTGCATCAACAAAGTAGTGCCAAGCGTGCGCCTGTGTCATAAGTAAAGGGCCGGATGGCTTGACTGTTAAAGGGTGCGGTAACCCCCAAAGTACACTCCAGTCCAAACCAAAAAAAAATTATTTTCTGTGTTTGTGAATTGTGTGCGCAGTAGCCGCACGTGCATCAACAAAGTAGTGCCAAGCGTGCGCCTGTGTCATAAGTAAAGGGCCGGATGGCTTGACCGTTAAAGGGTGCTGTAACCCTCGAAAGTACACTCCAGTCCAAACCTAAAAACAAATTATTTTCTGTGTTTGTGAATTGTGTGCGCAGTAGCCGCACGTGCATCAACAAAGTAGTGCCAAGCATGCACCTGGGTCATAAGTAAAGGGCCGGCTGGCTTGACCGTTAAAGGGTGCTGTAACCCCCAAAGTACACTCCAGCCCAAACCAAAAAAAAAAATATTTTCTGTGTTTGTGAATTGTGTGCGCAGTAGCGGCACGTGCATCAACAAAGTAGTGCCAAGCGTGCGCCTGTGTCATAAGTAAAGGGCTGGCTGGCTTGACTGTTAAAGGGTGCTGTAACCCCCGAAAGTACACTCCAGTCCAAACCAAAAAAAAAATTATTTTCTGTGTTTGTGAATTGTGTGCGCAGTAGCCACACGTGCATCAACAAAGTAGTGCCAAGCGTGCGCCTGTGTCATAAGTAAAGGGCCGGCTGGCTTGACCGTTAAAGGGTGCTGTAACCCCCGAAAGTACACTCCAGTCCTAACCAAAAAAAATATTATTTTCTGTGTTTGTGAATTGTGTGCGCAGTAGCCGCACGTGCATCAACAAAGTAGTGCCAAGCATGCGCCTGTGTCATAAGTAAAGGGCCGGCTGGCTTGACCGTTAAGGGTGCTGTAACCCCCGAAAGTACACTCCAGTCCAAACCAAAAAAAAAATTATTTTCTGTGTTTGTGAAATGTGTGCGCAGTAGCCGCACGTGCATCAACAAAGTAGTACCAAGCGTGCGCCTGTGTCATAAGTAAAGGGCCGGCTGGCTTGACCGTTAAAGGGTGCTGTAACCCCCACAGTACACTCCAGTCCAAACCAAAAAAAAATTATTTTCTGTGTTTGTGAATTGTGAGCGCAGTAGCCGCAAGAGCATCAACAAAGTAGTGCCAAGCGTGCGCCTGTGTCATAAGCAAAGGGCCGGCTGGCTTGACCGTTAAGGGTGCTGTAACCCCCGAAAGTACACTCCAGTCCAAACCAAAAAAAAAATTATTTTCTGTGTTTGTGAATTGTGTGCGCAGTAGCCGCACGTGCATCAACAAAGTAGTGCCAAGCGTGCGCCTGTGTCATAAGTAAAGGGCCGGCTGGCTTGACTGTTAAAGGGTGCGGTAACCCCCAAAGTACACTCCAGTCCAAACCAAAAAAAAAATTATTTTCCGTGTTTGTGAATTGTGTGCGCAGTAGCCGCACGTGCATCAACAAAGTAGTGCCAAGCGTGCGCCTGTGTCATAAGTAAAGGGCCGGCTGGCTTGACTGTTAAAGGGTGCTGTAACCCCCGAAAGTACACTCCAGTCCAAACCAAAAAAAAAATTATTTTCTGTTTGTGAATTGTGTGCGCAGTATCCGCACGTGCATCAACAAAGTAGTGCCAAGCGTGCGCCTGTGTCATAAGTAGAGGGCCGGCTGGCTTGACCGTTAAGGGTGCTGTAACCCCCGAAAGTACACTCCAGTCCAAACCAAAAAAAAAATAATTTTCTGTGTTTGTGAAATGTGTGCGCAGTAGCCGCACGTGCATCAACAAAGTAGTGCCAAGCGTGCGCCTGTGTCATAAGTAAAGGGCCGGCTGGCTTGACCGTTAAGGGTGCTGTAACCCCCGAAAGTACACTCCAGTCCAAACCAAAAAAAAAATTATTTTCTGTGTTTGTGAATTGTGTGCGCAGTAGCCGCACGTGCATCAACAAAGTAGTGCCAAGCGTGCGCCTGTGTCATAAGTAAAGGGCCGGATGGCTTGACTGTTAAAGGGTGCGGTAACCCCCAAAGTACACTCCAGTCCAAACCAAAAAAAAATTATTTTCTGTGTTTGTGAATTGTGTGCGCAGTAGCCGCACGTGCATCAACAAAGTAGTGCCAAGCGTGCGCCTGTGTCATAAGTAAAGGGCCGGATGGCTTGACCGTTAAAGGGTGCTGTAACCCCCAAAGTACACTCCAGCCCAAACCAAAAAAAAATATATTTTCTGTGTTTGTGAATTGTGTGCGCAGTAGCCGCACGTGCATCAACAAAGTAGTGCCAAGCGTGCGCCTGTGTCATAAGTAAAGGGCCGGCTGGCTTGACCGTTAAGGGTGCTGTAACCCCCGAAAGTACACTCCAGTCCAAACCAAAAAAAAAAATATTTTCTGTGTTTGTGAATTGTGTGCGCAGTAGCCGCACGTGCATCAACAAAGTAGTGCCAAGCGTGCGCCTGTGTCATAAGTAAAGGGCCGGATGGCTTGACTGTTAAAGGGTGCGGTAACCCCCAAAGTACACTCCAGTCCAAACCAAAAAAAAATTATTTTCTGTGTTTGTGAATTGTGTGCGCAGTAGCCGCACGTGCATCAACAAAGTAGTGCCAAGCGTGCGCCTGTGTCATAAGTAAAGGGCCGGATGGCTTGACCGTTAAAGGGTGCTGTAACCCCCGAAAGTACACTCCAGTCCAAACCTAAAAACAAATTATTTTCTGTGTTTGTGAATTGTGTGCGCAGTAGCCGCACGTGCATCAACAAAGTAGTGCCAAGCATGCACCTGTGTCATAAGTAAAGGGCCGGCTGGCTTGACCGTTAAAGGGTGCTGTAACCCCCAAAGTACACTCCAGCCCAAACCAAAAAAAAAAATATTTTCTGTGTTTGTGAATTGTGTGTGCAGTAGCCGCACGTGCATCAACAAAGTAGTGCCAAGCGTGCGCCTGTGTCATAAGTAAAGGGCCGGCTGGCTTGACTGTTAAAGGGTGCTGTAACCCCCGAAAGTACACTCCAGTCCAAACCAAAAAAAAAATTATTTTCTGTGTTTGTGAATTGTGTGCGCAGTAGCCACACGTGCATCAACAAAGTAGTGCCAAGCGTGCGCCTGTGTCATAAGTAAAGGGCCGGCTGGCTTGACCGTTAAAGGGTGCTGTAACCCCCAAAGTACACTCCAGTCCAAACCAAAAAAAAATTATTTTCTGTGTTTGTGAATTGTGAGCGCAGTAGCCGCACGAGCATCAACAAAGTAGTGCCAAGCGTGCACCTGTGTCATAAGCAAAGGGCCGGCTGGCTTGACCGTTAAGGGTGCTGTAACCCCCGAAAGTAAACTCCAGTCCAAACCAAAAAAAAAATTATTTTCTGTGTTTGTGAATTGTGTGCGCAGTAGCCGCACGTGCATCAACAAAGTAGTGCCAAGCGTGCGCCTGTGTCATAAGTAAAGGGCCGGCTGGCTTGACTGTTAAAGGGTGCGGTAACCCCCAAAGTACACTCCAGTCCAAACCAAAAAAAAAATTATTTTCTGTGATTGTGAATTGTGTGCGCAGTAGCCGCACGTGCATCAACAAAGTAGTGCCAAGCGTGCGCCTGTGTCATAAGTAAAGGGCCGGCTGGCTTGACTGTTAAAGGGTGCGGTAACCCCCGAAAGTACACTCCAGTCCAAACCAAAAAAAAAATTATTTTCCGTGTTTGTGAATTGTGTGCGCAGTAGCCACACGTGCATCAACAAAGTAGTGCCAAGCGTGCGCCTGTGTCATAAGTAAAGGGCCGGCTGGCTTGACTGTTAAAGGGTGCTGTAACCCCCGAAAGTACACTCCAGTCCAAACCAAAAAAAAAATTATTTTCTGTTTGTGAATTGTGTGCGCAGTATCCGCACGTGCATCAACAAAGTAGTGCCAAGCGTGCGCCTGTGTCATAAGTAGAGGGCCGGCTGGCTTGACCGTTAAGGGTGCTGTAACCCCCGAAAGTACACTCCAGTCCAAACCAAAAAAAAAATTATTTTCTGTGTTTGTGAAATGTGTGCGCAGTAGCCGCACGTGCATCAACAAAGTAGTGCCAAGCGTGCGCCTGTGTCATAAGTAAAGGGCCGGCTGGCTTGACCGTTAAGGGTGCTGTAACCCCCGAAAGTACACTCCAGTACAAACCAAAAAAAAAATTATTTTCTGTGTTTGTGAATTGTGTGCGCAGTATCCGCACGTGCATCAACAAAGTAGTGCCAAGCGTGCGCCTGTGTCATAAGTAAAGGGCCGGATGGCTTGACTGTTAAAGGGTGCGGTAACCCCCAAAGTACACTCCAGTCCAAACCAAAAAAAAATTATTTTCTGTGTTTGTGAATTGTGTGCGCAGTAGCCGCACGTGCATCAACAAAGTAGTGCCAAGCGTGCGCCTGTGTCATAAGTAAAGGGCCGGATGGCTTGACCGTTAAAGGGTGCTGTAACCCCCGAAAGTACACTCCAGTCCAAACCTAAAAACAAATTATTTTCTGTGTTTGTGAATTGTGTGCGCAGTAGCCGCACGTGCATCAACAAAGTAGTGCCAAGCATGCACCTGTGTCATAAGTAAAGGGCCGGCTGGCTTGACCGTTAAAGGGTGCTGTAACCCCCAAAGTACACTCCAGCCCAAACCAAAAAAATATATATTTTCTGTGTTTGTGAATTGTGTGCGCAGTAGCCGCACGTGCATCAACAAAGTAGTGCCAAGCGTGCGCCTGTGTCATAAGTAAAGGGCCGGCTGGCTTGACTGTTAAAGGGTGCTGTAACCCCCGAAAGTACACTCCAGTCCAAACCAAAAAAAAAATTATTTTCTGTGTTTGTGAATTGTGTGCGCAGTAGCCACACGTGCATCAACAAAGTAGTGCCAAGCGTGCGCCTGTGTCATAAGTAAAGGGCCGGCTGGCTTGACCGTTAAAGGGTGCTGTAACCCCCGAAAGTACACTCCAGTCCTAACCAAAAAAAATATTATTTTCTGTGTTTGTGAATTGTGTGCGCAGTAGCCGCACGTGCATCAACAAAGTAGTGCCAAGCGTGCGCCTGTGTCATAAGTAAAGGGCCAGCTGGCTTGACCGTTAAGGGTGCTGTAACCTCCGAAAGTACACTCCAGTCCAAACCAAAAAAAAAATTATTTTCTGTGTTTGTGAAATGTGTGCGCAGTAGCCGCACGTGCATCAACAAAGTAGTACCAAGCGTGCGCCTGTGTCATAAGTAAAGGGCCGGCTGGCTTGACCGTTAAAGGGTGCTGTAACCCCCAAAGTACACTCCAGTCCAAACCAAAAAAAAATTATTTTCTGTGTTTGTGAATTGTGAGCGCAGTAGCCGCACGAGCATCAACAAAGTAGTGCCAAGCGTGCGCCTGTGTCATAAGCAAAGGGCCGGCTGGCTTGACCGTTAAGGGTGCTGTAACCCCCGAAAGTACACTCCAGTCCAAACCAAAAAAAAAATTATTTTCTGTGTTTGTGAATTGTGTGCGCAGTAGCCGCACGTGCATCAACAAAGTAGTGCCAAGCGTGCACCTGTGTCATAAGTAAAGGGCCGGCTGGCTTGACTGTTAAAGGGTGCGGTAACCCCCAAAGTACACTCCAGTCCAAACCAAAAAAAAAATTATTTTCTGTGTTTGTGAATTGTGTGCGCAGTAGCCGCACGTGCATCAACAAAGTAGTGCCAAGCGTGCGCCTGTGTCATAAGTAAAGGGCCGGCTGGCTTGACTGTTAAAGGGTGCGGTAACCCCCGAAAGTACACTCCAGTCCAAACCAAAAAAAAAATTATTTTCCGTGTTTGTGAATTGTGTGCGCAGTAGCCGCACGTGCATCAACAAAGTAGTGCCAAGCGTGCGCCTGTGTCATAAGTAAAGGGCCGGCTGGCTTGACTGTTAAAGGGTGCTGTAACCCCCGAAAGTACACTCCAGTCCAAACCAAAAAAAAAATTATTTTCTGTTTGTGAATTGTGTGCGCAGTATCCGCACGTGCATCAACAAAGTAGTGCCAAGCGTGCGCCTGTGTCATAAGTAGAGGGCCGGCTGGCTTGACCGTTAAGGGTGCTGTAACCCCCGAAAGTACACTCCAGTCCAAACCAAAAAAAAAATTATTTTCTGTGTTTGTGAAATGTGTGCGCAGTAGCCGCACGTGCATCAACAAAGTAGTACCAAGCGTGCGCCTGTGTCATAAGTAAAGGGCCGGCTGGCTTGACCGTTAAAGGGTGCTGTAACCCCCAAAGTACACTCCAGTCCAAACCAAAAAAAAAAATATTTTCTGTGTTTGTGAATTGTGTGCGCAGTAGCCGCACGAGCATCAACAAAGTAGTGCCAAGCATGCGCCTGTGTCATAAGTAAAGGGCCGGCTGGCTTGACCGTTAAGGGTGCTGTAACCCCCGAAAGTACACTCCAGTCCAAACCAAAAAAAAAATTATTTTCTGTGTTTGTGAATTGTGTGCGCAGTAGCCGCACGTGCATCAACAAAGTAGTGCCAAGCGTGTGCCTGTGTCATAAGTAAAGGGCCGGATGGCTTGACTGTTAAAGGGTGCGGTAACCCCCAAAGTACACTCCAGTCCAAACCAAAAAAAAATTATTTTCTGTGTTTGTGAATTGTGTGCGCAGTAGCCGCACGTGCATCAACAAAGTAGTGCCAAGCATGCGCCTGTGTCATAAGTAAAGGGCCGGCTGGCTTGACTGTTAAAGGGTGCTGTATCCCCCGAAAGTACACTCCAGTCCAAACCAAAAAAAAAATTATTTTCTGTGTTTGTGAATTGTGTGCGCAGTAGTCGCACGTGCATCAACAAAGTAGTGCCAAGCGTGCGCCTGTGTCATAAGTAAAGGGCCGGCTGGCTTGACCGTTAAGGGTGCTGTAACCCCCAAAAGTACACTCCAGTCCAAACCAAAAAAAAATTATTTTCTGTGTTTGTGAATTGTGTGCGCAGTAGCCGCACGTGCATCAACAAAGTAGTGCCAAGCGTGCGCCTGTGTCATAAGTAAAGGGCCGGATGGCTTGACTGTTAAAGGGTGCGGTAACCCCCAAAGTACACTCCAGTCCAAACCAAAAAAAAATTATTTTCTGTGTTTGTGAATTGTGTGCGCAGTAGCCGCACGTGCATCAACAAAGTAGTGCCAAGCGTGCGCCTGTGTCATAAGTAAAGGGCCGGCTGGCTTGACTGTTAAAGGGTGCTGTAACCCCCGAAAGTACACTCCAGTCCAAACCAAAAAAAAAATTATTTTCTGTGTTTGTGAATTGTGTGCGCAGTAGCCGCACGAGCATCAACAAAGTAGTGCCAAGCGTGCGCCTGTGTCATAAGTAAAGGGCCGGCTGGCTTGACCGTTAAGGGTGCTGTAACCCCCGAAAGTACACTCCAGTCCAAACCAAAAAATAAATTATTTTCTGTGTTTGTGAATTGTATGCGCAGTAGCCGCACGTGCATCAACAAAGTAGTGCCAAGCGTGCGCCTGTGTCATAAGTAAAGGGCCGGATGGCTTGACTGTTAAAGGGTGCGGTAACCCCCAAAGTACACTCCAGTCCAAACCAAAAAAAAATTATTTTCTGTGTTTGTGAATTGTGTGCGCAGTAGCCGCACGTGCATCAACAAAGTAGTGCCAAGCGTGCGCCTGTGTCATAAGTAAAGGGCCGGATGGCTTGACCGTTAAAGGGTGCTGTAACCCCCGAAAGTACACTCCAGTCCAAACCTAAAAACAAATTATTTTCTGTGTTTGTGAATTGTGTGCGCAGTAGCCGCACGTGCATCAACAAAGTAGTGCCAAGCATGCACCTGTGTCATAAGTAAAGGGCCGGCTGGCTTGACCGTTAAAGGGTGCTGTAACCCCCAAAGTACACTCCAGCCCAAACCAAAAAAAAAAATATTTTCTGTGTTTGTGAATTGTGTGCGCAGTAGCCGCACGTGCATCAACAAAGTAGTGCCAAGCGTGCGCCTGTGTCATAAGTAAAGGGCCGGCTGGCTTGACTGTTAAAGGGTGCTGTAACCCCCGAAAGTACACTCCAGTCCAAACCAAAAAAAAAAATATTTTCTGTGTTTGTGAATTGTGTGCGCAGTAGCCACACGTGCATCAACAAAGTAGTGCCAAGCGTGCGCCTGTGTCATAAGTAAAGGGCCGGCTGGCTTGACCGTTAAAGGGTGCTGTAACCCCCGAAAGTACACTCCAGTCCTAACCAAAAAAAATATTATTTTCTGTGTTTGTGAATTGTGTGCGCAGTAGCCGCACGTGCATCAACAAAGTAGTGCCAAGCGTGCGCCTGTGTCATAAGTAAAGGGCCGGCTGGCTTGACCGTTAAGGGTGCTGTAACCCCCGAAAGTACACTCCAGTCCAAACCAAAAAAAAATAATTTTCTGTGTTTGTGAAATGTGTGCGCAGTAGCCGCACGTGCATCAACAAAGTAGTACCAAGCGTGCGCCTGTGTCATAAGTAAAGGGCCGGCTGGCTTGACCGTTAAAGGGTGCTGTAACCCCCAAAGTACACTCCAGTCCAAACCAAAAAAAAATTATTTTCTGTGTTTGTGAATTGTGAGCGCAGTAGCCGCACGAGCATCAACAAAGTAGTGCCAAGCGTGCGCCTGTGTCATAAGTAAAGGGCCGGCTGGCTTGACCGTTAAGGGTGCTGTAACCCCCGAAAGTACACTCCAGTCCAAACCAAAAAAAAAATTATTTTCTGTGTTTGTGAATTGTGTGCGCAGTAGCCGCACGTGCATCAACAAAGTAGTGCCAAGCGTGCGCCTGTGTCATAAGTAAAGGGCCGGCTGGCTTGACTGTTAAAGGGTGCGGTAACCCCCAAAGTACACTCCAGTCCAAACCAAAAAAAAATTATTTTCTGTGTTTGTGAATTGTGTGCGCAGTAGCCGCACGTGCATCAACAAAGTAGTGCCAAGCGTGCGCCTGTGTCATAAGTAAAGGGCCGGCTGGCTTGACTGTTAAAGGGTGCGGTAACCCCCGAAAGTACACTCCAGTCCAAACCAAAAAAAAAATTATTTTCCGTGTTTGTGAATTGTGTGCGCAGTAGCCGCACGTGCATCAACAAAGTAGTGCCAAGCGTGCGCCTGTGTCATAAGTAAAGGGCCGGCTGGCTTGACTGTTAAAGGGTGCTGTAACCCCCGAAAGTACACTCCAGTCCAAACCAAAAAAAAAATTATTTTCTGTGTTTGTGAATTGTGTGCGCAGTAGCCGCACGTGCATCAACAAAGTAGTGCCAAGCGTGCGCCTGTGTCATAAGTAAAGGGCCGGCTGGCTTGACCGTTAAAGGGTGCTGTAACCCCCGAAAGTACACTCCAGTCCAAACCAAAAAAAAAATAATTTTCTGTGTTTGTGAATTGTGTGCGCAGTAGCCGCACGTGCATCAACAAAGTAGTGCCAAGCGTGCGCCTGTGTCATAAGTAAAGGGCCGGCTGGCTTGACCGTTAAAGGGTGCTGTAACCCCCGAAAGTACACTCCAGTCCTAACCAAAAAAAAAATTATTTTCTGTGTTTGTGAATTGTGTGCGCAGTAGCCGCACGTGCATCAACAAAGTAGTGCCAAGCGTGCGCCTGTGTCATAAGTAAAGGGCCGGCTGGCTTGACCGTTAAGGGTGCTGTAACCCCCGAAAGTACACTCCAGTCCAAACCAAAAAAAAAATTATTTTCTGTGTTTGTGAATTGTGTGCGCAGTAGCCGCACGTGCATCAACAAAGTAGTGCCAAGCGTGCGCCTGTGTCATAAGTAAAGGGCCGGATGGCTTGACTGTTAAAGGGTGCGGTAACCCCCAAAGTACACTCCAGTCCAAACCAAAAAAAAATTATTTTCTATGTTTGTGAATTGTGTGCGCAGTAGCCGCACGTGCATCAACAAAGTAGTGCCAAGCGTGCGCCTGTGTCATAAGTAAAGGGCCGGATGGCTTGACCGTTAAAGGGTGCTGTAACCCCCGAAAGTACACTCCAGTCCAAACCTAAAAACAAATTATTTTCTGTGTTTGTGAATTGTGTGCGCAGTAGCCGCACGTGCATCAACAAAGTAGTGCCAAGCATGCACCTGTGTCATAAGTAAAGGGCCGGCTGGCTTGACCTTTAAAGGGTGCTGTAACCCCCAAAGTACACTCCAGCCCAAACCAAAAAAAAAAATATTTTCTGTGTTTGTGAATTGTGTGCGCAGTAGCCGCACGTGCATCAACAAAGTAGTGCCAAGCGTGCGCCTGTGTCATAAGTAAAGGGCCGGCTGGCTTGACTGTTAAAGGGTGCTGTAACCCCCGAAAGTACACTCCAGTCCAAACCAAAAAAAAAATTATTTTCTGTGTTAGTGAATTGTGTGCGCAGTAGCCACACGTGCATCAACAAAGTAGTGCCAAGCGTGCGCCTGTGTCATAAGTAAAGGGCCGGCTGGCTTGACCGTTAAAGGGTGCTGTAACCCCCGAAAGTACACTCCAGTCCTAACCAAAAAAAATATTATTTTCTGTGTTTGTGAATTGTGTGCGCAGTAGCCGCACGTGCATCAACAAAGTAGTGCCAAGCGTGCGCCTGTGTCATAAGTAAAGGGCCGGCTGGCTTGACCGTTAAGGGTGCTGTAACCCCCGAAAGTACACTCCAGTCCAAACCAAAAAAAAAATAATTTTCTGTGTTTGTGAAATGTGTGCGCAGTAGCCGCACGTGCATCAACAAATTAGTACCAAGCGTGCGCCTGTGTCATAAGTAAAGGGCCGGCTGGCTTGACCGTTAAAGGGTGCTGTAACCCCCAAAGTACACTCCAGTCCAAACCAAAAAAAAATTATTTTCTGTGTTTGTGAATTGTGAGCGCAGTAGCCGCACGAGCATCAACAAAGTAGTGCCAAGCGTGCGCCTGTGTCATAAGTAAAGGGCCGGCTGGCTTGACCGTTAAGGGTGCTGTAACCCCCGAAAGTACACTCCAGTCCAAACCAAAAAAAAAATTATTTTCTGTGTTTGTGAATTGTGTGCGCAGTAGCCGCACGTGCATCAACAAAGTAGTGCCAAGCGTGCGCCTGTGTCATAAGTAAAGGGCCGGCTGGCTTGACTGTTAAAGGGTGCGGTAACCCCCAAAGTACACTCCAGTCCAAACCAAAAAAAAATTATTTTCTGTGTTTGTGAATTGTGTGCGCAGTAGCTGCACGTGCATCAACAAAGTAGTGCCAAGCGTGCGCCTGTGTCATAAGTAAAGGGCCGGCTGGCTTGACTGTTAAAGGGTGCGGTAACCCCCGAAAGTACACTCCAGTCCAAACCAAAAAAAAAATTATTTTCCGTGTTTGTGAATTGTGTGCGCAGTAGCCGCACGTGCATCAACAAAGTAGTGCCAAGCGTGCGCCTGTGTCATAAGTAAACGGCCGGCTGGCTTGACCGTTAAAGCGTGCTGTAACCCCCGAAAGTACACTCCAGTCCAAACCAAAAGAAAAATAATTTTCTGTGTTTGTGAATTGTGTGCGCAGTAGCCGCACGTGCATCAACAAAGTAGTGCCAAGCGTGCGCCTGTGTCATAAGTAAAGGGCCGGCTGGCTTGACCGTTAAAGGGTGCTGTAACCCCCGAAAGTACACTCCAGTCCTAACCAAAAAAAAAAATATTTTCTGTGTTTGTGAATTGTGTGCGCAGTAGCGGCACGTGCATTAACAAAGTAGTGCCAAGCGTGCGCCTGTGTCATAAGTAAAGGGCCGGCTGGCTTGACCGTTAAGGGTGCTGTAACCCCCGAAAGTACACTCCAGTCCAAACCAAAAAAAAAATTATTTTCTGTGTTTGTGAAATGTGTGCGCAGTAGCCGCACGTGCATCAACAAAGTAGTGCCAAGCGTGCGCCTGTGTCATAAGTAAAGGGCCGGCTGGCTTGACTGTTAAAGGGTGCTGTAACCCCCGAAAGTACACTCCAGTCCAAACCAAAAAAAAAATTATTTTCTGTTTGTGAATTGTGTGCGCAGTATCCGCACGTGCATCAACAAAGTAGTGCCAAGCGTGCGCCTGTGTCATAAGTAGAGGGCCGGCTGGCTTGACCGTTAAGGGTGCTGTAACCCCCGAAAGTACACTCCAGTCCAAACCAAAAAAAAAATTATTTTCTGTGTTTGTGAAATGTGTGCGCAGTAGCCGCACGTGCATCAACAAAGTAGTGCCAAGCGTGCGCCTGTGTCATAAGTAAAGGGCCGGCTGGCTTGACCGTTAAGGGTGCTGTAACCCCCGAAAGTACACTCCAGTCCAAGCCAAAAAAAAAATTATTTTCTGTGTTTGTGAATTGTGTGCGCAGTAGCCGCACGTGCATCAACAAAGTAGTGCCAAGCGTGCGCCTGTGTCATAAGTAAAGGGCCGGATGGCTTGACCGTTAAAGGGTGCTGTAACCCCCGAAAGTACACTCCAGTCCAAACCTAAAAACAAATTATTTTCTGTGTTTGTGAATTGTGTGCGCAGTAGCCGCACGTGCATCAACAAAGTAGTGCCAAGCATGCACCTGTGTCATAAGTAAAGGGCCGGCTGGCTTGACCGTTAAAGGGTGCTGTAACCCCCAAAGTACACTCCAGCCCAAACCAAAAAAAAAAATATTTTCTGTGTTTGTGAATTGTGTGCGCAGTAGCCGCACGTGCATCAACAAAGTAGTGCCAAGCGTGCGCCTGTGTCATAAGTAAAGGGCCGGCTGGCTTGACCGTTAAGGGTGCTGTAACCCCCGAAAGTACACTCCAGTCCAAACCAAAAAAAAAATTATTTTCTGTGTTTGTGAATTGTGTGCGCAGTAGCCGCACGTGCATCAACAAAGTAGTGCCAAGCGTGCGCCTGTGTCATAAGTAAAGGGCCGGATGGCTTGACTGTTAAAGGGTGCGGTAACCCCCAAAGTACACTCCAGTCCAAACCAAAAAAAAATTATTTTCTGTGTTTGTGAATTGTGTGCGCAGTAGCCGCACGTGCATCAACAAAGTAGTGCCAAGCGTGCGCCTGTGTCATAAGTAAAGGGCCGGATGGCTTGACCGTTAAAGGGTGCTGTAACCCCCGAAAGTACACTCCAGTCCAAACCTAAAAACAAATTATTTTCTGTGTTTGTGAATTGTGTGCGCAGTAGCCGCACGTGCATCAACAAAGTAGTGCCAAGCATGCACCTGTGTCATAAGTAAAGGGCCGGCTGGCTTGACCGTTAAAGGGTGCTGTAACCCCCAAAGTACACTCCAGCCCAAACCAAAAAAAAAAATATTTTCTGTATTTGTGAATTGTGTGTGCAGTAGCCGCACGTGCATCAACAAAGTAGTGCCAAGCGTGCGCCTGTGTCATAAGTAAAGGGCCGGCTGACTTGACTGTTAAAGGGTGCTGTAACCCCCGAAAGTACACTCCAGTCCAAACCAAAAAAAAAATTATTTTCTGTGTTTGTGAATTGTGTGCGCAGTAGCCACACGTGCATCAACAAAGTAGTGCCAAGCGTGCGCCTGTGTCATAAGTAAAGGGCCGGCTGGCTTGACCGTTAAAGGGTGCTGTAACCCACGAAAGTACACTCCAGTCCTAACCAAAAAAAATATTATTTTCTGTGTTTGTGAATTGTGTGCGCAGTAGCCGCACGTGCATCAACAAAGTAGTGCCAAGCGTGCGCCTGTGTCATAAGTAAAGGGCCGGCTGGCTTGACCATTAAGGGTGCTGTAACCCCCGAAAGTACACTCCAGTCCAAACCAAAAAAAAAATTATTTTCTGTGTTTGTGAAATGTGTGCGCAGTAGCCGCACGTGCATCAACAAAGTAGTACCAAGCGTGCGCCTGTGTCATAAGTAAAGGGCCGGCTGGCTTGACCGTTAAAGGGTGCTGTAACCCCCAAAGTACACTCCAGTCCAAACCAAAAAAAAATTATTTTCTGTGTTTGTGAATTGTGAGCGCAGTAGCCGCACGAGCATCAACAAAGTAGTGCCAAGCGTGCGCCTGTGTCATAAGCAAAGGGCCGGCTGGCTTGACCGTTAAGGGTGCTGTAACACCCGAAAGTACACTCCAGTCCAAACCAAAAAAAAAATTATTTTCTGTGTTTGTGAATTGTGTGCGCAGTAGCCGCACGTGCATCAACAAAGTAGTGCGAAGCGTGCGCCTGTGTCATAAGTAAAGGGCCGGCTGGCTTGACTGTTAAAGGGTGCGGTAACCCCCAAAGTACACTCCAGTCCAAACCAAAAAAAAAATTATTTTCTGTGTTTGTGAATTGTGTGCGCAGTAGCCGCACGTGCATCAACAAAGTAGTGCCAAGCGTGCGCCTGTGTCATAAGTAAAGGGCCGGCTGGCTTGACTGTTAAAGGATGCGGTAACCCCCGAAAGTACACTCCAGTCCAAACCAAAAAAAAAATTATTTTCCGTGTTTGTGAATTGTGTGCGCAGTAGCCGCACGTGCATCAACAAAGTAGTGCCAAGCGTGCGCCTGTGTCATAAGTAAAGGGCCGGCTGGCTTGACTGTTAAAGGGTGCTGTAACCCCCGAAAGTACACTCCAGTCCAAACCAAAAAAAAAATTATTTTCTGTTTGTGAATTGTGTGCGCAGTATCCGCACGTGCATCAACAAAGTAGTGCCAAGCGTGCGCCTGTGTCATAAGTAGAGGGCCGGCTGGCTTGACCGTTAAGGGTGCTGTAACCCCCGAAAGTACACTCCAGTCCAAACCAAAAAAAAAATTATTTTCTGTGTTTGTGAAATGTGTGCGCAGTAGCCGCACGTGCATCAACAAAGTAGTGCCAAGCGTGCGCCTGTGTCATAAGTAAAGGGCCGGCTGGCTTGACCGTTAAGGGTGCTGTAACCCCCGAAAGTACACTCCAGTCCAAACCAAAAAAAAAATTATTTTCTGTGTTTGTGAATTGTGTGCGCAGTAGCCGCACGTGCATCAACAAAGTAGTGCCAAGCGTGCGCCTGTGTCATAAGTAAAGGGCCGGATGGCTTGACTGTTAAAGGGTGCGGTAACCCCCAAAGTACACTCCAGTCCAAACCAAAAAAAAATTATTTTCTGTGTTTGTGAATTGTGTGCGCAGTAGCCGCACGTGCATCAACAAAGTAGTGCCAAGCGTGCGCCTGTGTCATAAGTAAAGGGCCGGATGGCTTGACCGTTAAAGGGTGCTGTAACCCCCGAAAGTACACTCCAGTCCAAACCTAAAAACAAAATATTTTCTGTGTTTGTGAATTGTGTGCGCAGTAGCCGCACGTGCATCAACAAAGTAGTGCCAAGCATGCACCTGTGTCATAAGTAAAGGGCCGGCTGGCTTGACCGTTAAAGGGTGCTGTAACCCCCAAAGTATACTCCAGCCCAAACCAAAAAAAAAAATATTTTCTGTGTTTGTGAATTGTGTGCGCAGTAGCCGCACGTGCATCAACAAAGTAGTGCCAAGCGTGCGCCTGTGTCATAAGTAAAGGGCCGGCTGGCTTGACTGTTAAAGGGTGCTGTAACCCCCGAAAGTACACTCCAGTCCAAACCAAAAAAAAAATTATTTTCTGTGTTTGTGAATGGTGTGCGCAGTAGCCACACGTGCATCAACAAAGTAGTGCCAAGCGTGCGCCTGTGTCATAAGTAAAGGGCCGGCTGGCTTGACCGTTAAAGGGTGCTGTAACCCCCGAAAGTACACTCCAGTCCTAACCAAAAAAAATATTATTTTCTGTGTTTGTGAATTGTGTGCGCAGTAGCCGCACGTGCATCAACAAAGTAGTGCCAAGCGTGCGCCTGTGTCATAAGTAAAGGGCCGGCTGGCTTGACCGTTAAGGGTGCTGTAACCCCCGAAAGTACACTCCAGTCCAAACCAAAAAAAAAATTATTTTCTGTGTTTGTGAAATGTGTGCGCAGTAGCCGCACGTGCATCAACAAAGTAGTACCAAGCGTGCGCCTGTGTCATAAGTAAAGGGCCGGCTGGCTTGACCGTTAAAGGGTGCTGTAACCCCCAAAGTACACTCCAGTCCAAACCAAAAAAAAATTATTTTCTGTGTTTGTGAATTGTGAGCGCAGTAGCCGCACGAGCATCAACAAAGTAGTGCCAAGCGTGCGCCTGTGTCATAAGCAAAGGGCCGGCTGGCTTGACCGTTAAGGGTGCTGTAACCCCCGAAAGTACACTCCAGTCCAAACCAAAAAAAAAATTATTTTCTGTGTTTGTGAATTGTGTGCGCAGTAGCCGCACGTGCATCAACAAAGTAGTGCCAAGCGTGCGCCTGTGTCATAAGTAAAGGGCCGGCTGGCTTGACTGTTAAAGGGTGCGGTAACCCCCAAAGTACACTCCAGTCCAAACCAAAAAAAAAATTATTTTCTGTGTTTGTGAATTGTGTGCGCAGTAGCCGCACGTGCATCAACAAAGTAGTGCCAAGCGTGCGCCTGTGTCATAAGTAAAGGGCCGGCTGGCTTGACTGTTAAAGGGTGCGGTAACCCCCGAAAGTACACTCCAGTCCAAACCAAAAAAAAAATTATTTTCCGTGTTTGTGAATTGTGTGCGCAGTAGCCGCACGTGCATCAACAAAGTAGTGCCAAGCGTGCGCCTGTGTCATAAGTAAAGGGCCGGCTGGCTTGACTGTTAAAGGGTGCTGTAACCCCCGAAAGTACACTCCAGTCCAAACCAAAAAAAAAATTATTTTCTGTTTGTGAATTGTGTGCGCAGTATCCGCACGTGCATCAACAAAGTAGTGCCAAGCGTGCGCCTGTGTCATAAGTAGAGGGCCGGCTGGCTTGACCGTTAAGGGTGCTGTAACCCCCGAAAGTACACTCCAGTCCAAACCAAAAAAAAAATTATTTTCTGTGTTTGTGAAATGTGTGCGCAGTAGCCGCACGTGCATCAACAAAGTAGTACCAAGCGTGCGCCTGTGTCATAAGTAAAGGGCCGGCTGGCTTGACCGTTAAAGGGTGCTGTAACCCCCAAAGTACACTCCAGTCCAAACCAAAAAAAAAATATTTTCTGTGTTTGTGAATTGTGTGCGCAGTAGCCGCACGAGCATCAACAAAGTAGTGCCAAGCGTGCGCCTGTGTCATAAGTAAAGGGCCGGCTGGCTTGACCGTTAAGGGTGCTGTAACCCCCGAAAGTACACTCCAGTCCAAACCAAAAAAAAAATTATTTTCTGTGTTTGTGAATTGTGTGCGCAGTAGCCGCACGTGCATCAACAAAGTAGTGCCAAGCGTGCGCCTGTGTCATAAGTAAAGGGCCGGATGGCTTGACTGTTAAAGGGTGCGGTAACCCCCAAAGTACACTCCAGTCCAAACCAAAAAAAAATTATTTTCTGTGTTTGTGAATTGTGTGCGCAGTAGCCGCACGTGCATCAACAAAGTAGTGCCAAGCATGCGCCTGTGTCATAAGTAAAGGGCCGGCTGGCTTGACTGTTAAAGGGTGCTGTATCCCCCGAAAGTACACTCCAGTCCAAACCAAAAAAAAAATTATTTTCTGTGTTTGTGAATTGTGTGCGCAGTAGCCGCACGTGCATCAACAAAGTAGTGCCAAGCGTGCGCCTGTGTCATTAGTAAAGGGCCGGCTGGCTTGACCGTTAAGGGTGCTGTAACCCCCGAAAGTACACTCCAGTCCAAACCAAAAAAAAAATTATTTTCTGTGTTTGTGAATTGTGTGCGCAGTAGCCGCACGTGCATCAACAAAGTAGTGCCAAGCGTGCGCCTGTGTCATAAGTAAAGGGCCGGATGGCTTGACTGTTAAAGGGTGCGGTAACCCCCAAAGTACACTCCAGTCCAAACCAAAAAAAAATTATTTTCTGTGTTTGTGAATTGTGTGCGCAGTAGCCGCACGTGCATCAACAAAGTAGTGCCAAGCGTGCGCCTGTGTCATAAGTAAAGGGCCGGCTGGCTTGACTGTTAAAGGGTGCTGTAACCCCCAAAAGTACACTCCAGTCCAAACCAAAAAAAATTTATTTTCTGTGTTTGTGAATTGTGTGCGCAGTAGCCGCACGAGCATCAACAAAGTAGTGCCAAGCGTGCGCCTGTGTCATAAGTAAAGGGCCGTCTGGCTTGACCGTTAAGGGTGCTGTAACCCCCGAAAGTACACTCCAGTCCAAACCAAAAAAAAAATTATTTTCTGTGTTTGTGAATTGTGTGCGCAGTAGCCGCACGTGCATCAACAAAGTAGTGCCAAGCGTGCGCCTGTGTCATAAGTAAAGGGCCGGATGGCTTGACTGTTAAAGGGTGCGGTAACCCCCAAAGTACACTCCAGTCCAAACCAAAAAAAAATTATTTTCTGTGTTTGTGAATTGTGTGCGCAGTAGCCGCACGTGCATCAACAAAGTAGTGCCAAGCGTGCGCCTGTGTCATAAGTAAAGGGCCGGATGGCTTGACCGTTAAAGGGTGCTGTAACCCCCGAAAGTACACTCCAGTCCAAACCTAAAAACAAATTATTTTCTGTTTGTGAATTGTGTGCGCAGTAGCCGCACGTGCATCAACAAAGTAGTGCCAAGCATGCACCTGTGTCATAAGTAAAGGGCCGGCTGGCTTGACCGTTAAAGGGTGCTGTAACCCCCAAAGTACACTCCAGCCCAAACCAAAAAAAAAAATATTTTCTGTGTTTGTGAATTGTGTGCGCAGTAGCCGCACGTGCATCAACAAAGTAGTGCCAAGCGTGCGCCTGTGTCATAAGTAAAGGGCCGGCTGGCTTGACTGTTAAAGGGTGCTGTAACCCCCGAAAGTACACTCCAGTCCAAACCAAAAAAAAAATTATTTTCTGTGTTTGTGAATTGTGTGCGCAGTAGCCACACGTGCATCAACAAAGTAGTGCCAAGCGTGCGCCTGTGTCATAAGTAAAGGGCCGGCTGGCTTGACCGTTAAAGGGTGCTGTAACCCCCGAAAGTACACTCCAGTTCAAACCAAAAAAAAAATTATTTTCTGTGTTTGTGAAATGTGTGCGCAGTAGCCGCACGTGCATCAACAAAGTAGTACCAAGCGTGCGCCTGTGTCATAAGTAAAGGTCTGGCTGGCTTGACCGTTAAAGGGTGCTGTAACCCCCAAAGTACACTCCAGTCCAAACCAAAAAAAAAATTATTTTCTGTGTTTGTAAATTGTGTGCGCAGTAGCCGCACGAGCATCAACAAAGTAGTGCCAAGCGTGCGCCTGTGTCATAAGTAAAGGGCCGGCTGGCTTGACCGTTAAGGTTGCTGTAACCCCCGAAAGTACACTCCAGTCCAAACCAAAAAAAAAATTATTTTCTGTGTTTGTGAATTGTGTGCGCAGTAGCTGCACGTGCATCAACAAAGTAGTGCCAAGCGTGCGCCTGTGTCATAAGTAAAGGGCCGGCTGGCTTGACTGTTAAAGGGTGCGGAAACCCCCAAAGTACACTCCAGTCCAAACCAAAAAAAAAATTATTTTCTGTGTTTGTGAATTGTGTGCGCAGTAGCCGCACGTGCATCAACAAAGTAGTGCCAAGCGTGCGCCTGTGTCATAAGTAAAGGGCCGGCTGGCTTGACTGTTAAAGGGTGCGGTAACCCCCGAAAGTACACTCCAGTCCAAACCAAAAAAAAAATTATTTTCCGTGTTTGTGAATTGTGTGCGCAGTAGCCGCACGTGCATCAACAAAGTAGTGCCAAGCGTGCGCCTGTGTCATAAGTAAAGGGCCGGCTGGCTTGACTGTTAAAGGGTGCTGTAACCCCCGAAAGTACACTCCAGTCCAAACCAAAAAAAAAAATATTTTCTGTTTGTGAATTGTGTGCGCAGTATCCGCACGTGCATCAACAAAGTAGTGCCAAGCGTGCGCCTGTGTCATAAGTAGAGGGCCGGCTGGCTTGACCGTTAAGGGTGCTGTAACCCCCGAAAGTACACTCCAGTCCAAACCAAAAAAAAAATTATTTTCTGTGTTTGTGAAATGTGTGCGCAGTAGCCGCACGTGCATCAACAAAGTAGTGCCAAGCGTGCGCCTGTGTCATAAGTAAAGGGCCGGCTGGCTTGACTGTTAAAGGGTGCGGTAACCCCCGAAAGTACACTCCAGTCCAAACCAAAAAAAAAAATATTTTCCGTGTTTGTGAATTGTGTGCGCAGTAGCCGCACGTGCATCAACAAAGTAGTGCCAAGCGTGCGCCTGTGTCATAAGTAAAGGGCCGGCTGGCTTGACCGTTAAGGGTGCTGTAACCCCCAAAAGTACACTCCAGTCCAAACCAAAAAAAAAATTATTTTCTGTGTTTGTGAATTGTGTGCGCAGTAGCCGCACGTGCATCAACAAAGTAGTGCCAAGCGTGCGCCTGTGTCATAAGTAAAGGGCCGGATGGCTTGACTGTTAAAGGGTGCGGTAACCCCCAAAGTACACTCCAGTCCAAACCAAAAAAAAATTATTTTCTGTGTTTGTGAATTGTGTGCGCAGTAGCCGCACGTGCATCAACAAAGTAGTGCCAAGCATGCGCCTGTGTCATAAGTAAAGGGCCGGCTGGCTTGACTGTTAAAGGGTGCTGTATCCCCCGAAAGTACACTCCAGTCCAAACCAAAAAAAAAATTATTTTCTGTGTTTGTGAATTGTGTGCGCAGTAGCCGCACGTGCATCAACAAAGTAGTGCCAAGCGTGCGCCTGTGTCATAAGTAAAGGGCCGGCTGGCTTGACCGTTAAGGGTGCTGTAACCCCCGAAAGTACACTCCAGTCCAAACCAAAAAAAAAATTATTTTCTGTGTTTGTGAATTGTGTGCGCAGTAGCCGCACGTGCATCAACAAAGTAGTGCCAAGCGTGCGCCTGTGTCATAAGTAAAGGGCCGGATGGCTTGACTGTTAAAGGGTGCGGTAACCCCCAAAGTACACTCCAGTCCAAACCAAAAAAAAATTATTTTCTGTGTTTGTGAATTGTGTGCGCAGTAGCCGCACGTGCATCAACAAAGTAGTGCCAAGCGTGCGCCTGTGTCATAAGTAAAGGGCCGGCTGGCTTGACTGTTAAAGGGTGCTGTAACCCCCGAAAGTACACTCCAGTCCAAACCAAAAAAAAAATTATTTTCTGTGTTTGTGAATTGTGTGCGCAGTAGCCGCACGAGCATCAACAAAGTAGTGCCAAGCGTGCGCCTGTGTCATAAGTAAAGGGCCGTCTGGCTTGACCGTTAAGGGTGCAGTAACCCCCGAAAGTACACTCCAGTCCAAACCAAAAAAAAAATTATTTTCTGTGTTTGTGAATTGTGTGCGCAGTAGCCGCACGTGCATCAACAAAGTAGTGCCAAGCGTGCGCCTGTGTCATAAGTAAAGGGCCGGATGGCTTGACTGTTAAAGGGTGCGGTAACCCCCAAAGTACACTCCAGTCCAAACCAAAAAAAAATTATTTTCTGTGTTTGTGAATTGTGTGCGCAGTAGCCGCACGTGCATCAACAAAGTAGTGCCAAGCGTGCGCCTGTGTCATAAGTAAAGGGCCGGATGGCTTGACCGTTAAAGGGTGCTGTAACCCCCGAAAGTACACTCCAGTCCAAACCTAAAAACAAATTATTTTCTGTGTTTGTGAATTGTGTGCGCAGTAGCCGCACGTGCATCAACAAAGTAGTGCCAAGCATGCACCTGTGTCATAAGTAAAGGGCCGGCTGGCTTGACCGTTAAAGGGTGCTGTAACCCCCAAAGTACACTCCAGCCCAAACAAAAAAAAAAAATATTTTCTGTGTTTGTGAATTGTGTGCGCAGTAGCCGCACGTGCATCAACAAAGTAGTGCCAAGCGTGCGCCTGTGTCATAAGTAAAGGGCCGGCTGGCTTGACTGTTAAAGGGTGCTGTAACCCCCGAAAGTACACTCCAGTCCAAACCAAAAAAAAAATTATTTTCTGTGTTTGTGAATTGTGTGCGCAGTAGCCACACGTGCATCAACAAAGTAGTGCCAAGCGTGCGCCTGTGTCATAAGTAAAGGGCCAGCTGGCTTGACCGTTAAAGGGTGCTGTAACCCCCGAAAGTACACTCCAGTCCTAACCAAAAAAAATATTATTTTCTGTGTTTGTGAATTGTGTGCGCAGTAGCCGCACGTGCATCAACAAAGTAGTGCCAAGCGTGCGCCTGTGTCATAAGTAAAGGGCCGGCTGGCTTGACCGTTAAGGGTGCTGTAACCCCCGAAAGTACACTCCAGTCCAAACCAAAAAAAAAATAATTTTCTGTGTTTGTGAAATGTGTGCGCAGTAGCCGCACGTGCATCAACAAAGTAGTACCAAGCGTGCGCCTGTGTCATAAGTAAAGGGCCGGCTGGCTTGACCGTTAAAGGGTGCTGTAACCCCCAAAGTACACTCCAGTCCAAACCAAAAAAAAAATTATTTTCTGTTTGTGAATTGTGTGCGCAGTATCCGCACGTGCATCAACAAAGTAGTGCCAAGCGTGCGCCTGTGTCATAAGTAGAGGGCCGGCTGGCTTGACCGTTAAGGGTGCTGTAACCCCCGAAAGTACACTCCAGTCCAAACCAAAAAAAAAATTATTTTCTGTGTTTGTGAAATGTGTGCGGAGTAGCCGCACGTGCATCAACAAAGTAGTACCAAGCGTGCGCCTGTGTCATAAGTAAAGGGCCGGCTGGCTTGACCGTTAAAGGGTGCTGTAACCCCCAAAGTACACTCCAGTCCAAACCAAAAAAAAAAATATTTTCTGTGTTTGTGAATTGTGTGCGCAGTAGCCGCACGAGCATCAACAAAGTAGTGCCAAGCGTGCGCCTGTGTCATAAGTAAAGGGCCGGCTGGCTTGACCGTTAAGGGTGCTGTAACCCCCGAAAGTACACTCC
The DNA here is from genome assembly GCA_031769625.1 of Taudactylus pleione. NCBI lineage: Eukaryota > Metazoa > Chordata > Amphibia > Anura > Myobatrachidae > Taudactylus > Taudactylus pleione. The sequence continues at coordinate 12,841,239 of JAUIMM010000275.1, read as the reverse complement.
AGTCCAAACCAAAAAAAAAATTATTTTCTGTGTTTGTGAATTGTGTGCGCAGTAGCCGCACGTGCATCAACAAAGTAGTGCCAAGCGTGCGCCTGTGTCATAAGTAAAGGGCCGGCTGGCTTGACTGTTAAAGGGTGCGGTAACCCCCAAAGTACACTCCAGTCCAAACCAAAAAAAAATTATTTTCTGTGTTTGTGAATTGTGTGCGCAGTAGCCGCACGTGCATCAACAAAGTAGTGCCAAGCGTGCGCCTGTGTCATAAGTAAAGGGCCGGCTGGCTTGACTGTTAAAGGGTGCTGTAACCCCCGAAAGTACACTCCAGTCCAAACCAAAAAAAAAATTATTTTCTGTGTTTGTGAATTGTGTGCGCAGTAGCCGCACGTGCATCAACAAAGTAGTGCCAAGCGTGCGCCTGTGTCATAAGTAAAGGGCCGGCTGGCTTGACCGTTAAAGGGTGCTGTAACCCCCGAAAGTACACTCCAGTCCAAACCAAAAAAAATAATTTTCTGTGTTTGTGAATTGTGTGCGCAGTAGCCGCACGTGCATCAACAAAGTAGTGCCAAGCGTGCGCCTGTGTCATAAGTAAAGGGCCGGCTGGCTTGACCGTTAATGGGTGCTGTAACCCCCGAAAGTACACTCCAGTCCTAACCAAAAAAAAAATTATTTTCTGTGTTTGTGAATTGTGTGCGCAGTAGCCGCACGTGCATCAACAAAGTAGTGCCAAGCGTGCGCCTGTGTCATAAGTAAAGGGCCGGCTGGCTTGACCGTTAAGGGTGCTGTAACCCCCGAAAGTACACTCCAGTCCAAACCAAAAAAAAAATTATTTTCTGTGTTTGTGAATTGTGTGCGCAGTATCCGCACGTGCATCAACAAAGTAGTGCCAAGCGTGCGCCTGTGTCATAAGTAAAGGGCCGGCTGGCTTGACCGTTAAAGGGTGCTGTAACCCCCAAAGTACACTCCAGTCCAAACCAAAAAAAAAATTATTTTCTGTGTTTGTGAATTGTGTGCGCAGTAGCCACACGTGCATCAACAAAGTAGTGCCAAGCGTGCGCCTGTGTCATAAGTAAAGGGCCGGCTGGCTTGACTGTTAAAGGGTGCTGTAACCCCCGAAAGTACACTCCAGTCCAAACCAAAAAAAAAATTATTTTCTGTGTTTGTGAATTGTGTGCGCAGTAGCCGCACGTGCATCAACAAAGTAGTGCCAAGCGTGCGCCTGTGTCATAAGTAAAGGGCCGGCTGGATTGACCGTTAAGGGTGCTGTAACCCCCGAAAGAACACTCCAGTCCAAACCAAAAAAAAAATTATTTTCTGTGTTTAGCCGCACGTATATATCAAATCGATATAACATAAATGGAGGACCAAACTTTCTCCGATAAAAATAAAATAGAGAAAGATCAAGAACCACTTCCTCCTAGTGCTGAAGCTGCTGCCACTAGTCATGACATAGACGATAACATGCCATCAACGTCGTCTGCCAAGGCCGATGCCCAATGTCATAGTAGAGGGCACATACAATCCCAAATGACAAAGTTCAGGAAAATGACCTTGAAAAAAACATTTAAATCAGCTGAAGAGAAACGTAAACTTGCCAATATGCCATTTACAACACGGAGTGGCAAGGAACAGCTAAGGTCGATCCCTAGTATGTTCATGACTAGTGGTTCAGCTTCACATGACGATGGAAGCCCTCCTCCCTCTAAAAAAAATCAAAAGAGTTAAGCTGGCAAAAGCACAGCGAAGAACTGTGCTTTCTAAGAAGATATCACAAATCCCCAAGGAGAGTCCAAGTGTGGTGGTGGTTGCGATGTCTGACCTTCCCAGCACTGGACGGGAAGAGTTGGCTCTTTCCACCATTTGCACGCCCCCTGCAAGTGCTGAAAGGAGCACCCACAGTCCACTCTCTGATATGCAAATTGAACATGTCACTGTTGAAGTACAACAGGATGAGGATACTGGTGTAGCTGGCGCTGAGGAGGAAGTTGGCGAGGAGGATTCTGAAGGTGATGTGGTTTGTTTAAATCAGGCTCCGGGGGAGACAGTTGTTGTCCGTGGGATGAAAAAGCCCATCACGGTCATGCCTGGGCAGAAGACCAAACATTCCACCTCTTTGGTCTGGCAATATTTCTATCCAAATCCGGACAACAACTGTCTTGCCATATGTACCATATGTAAAGGTGAAATAAGTAGGGGTAGGGACGTCAACCACCTAGGAACATCCTCCCTTATACAGCACCTGCAGCGCGTTCATAAAAAGTTACTGTCAAGTTCAGAAACTTTGGCTAAGACCGTAAGCAGTCCAGGGACACCTAAATCCCGTTGTCCTGTTGTATCCAAGCGCCTGCAAACCACACCGTCAACTCCCTCCTCGTCAATTTCCTCCTTAGTCAGGATCGGAAGTAGTCCTGCAGGCCATGTCACTGGCATGACTGACTCTCCTATCCGGGATTCCTCCGGAGGATCCTGCATTGCTACGCCTACTGCTGCCGCTGCTGCTGTTGCTGCTGCTGGGAGTCGTTCATCATCCCAGAGAGGAAGTAGGAACACCACTACTTTTACTAAACAATTGACCCTCCAACAGTCCTTAGCGAGGAGGATGAAGTACGACAGCAGTCATCCTGAAGCAAAACGTATAACTGAGGCCTTGACTGCTATGTTGGTGTTAGACGTGCGTCCGGTATCCGCCATTAGTGCAGTGGGATTTAGACAATTGATGGAGGTAGTGTGTCCCCGGTTCCAAATCCCGTCTAGATTCCACTTCACTAGGCAGGCGATACCGATACTGTACAGAAACGTCAGAAAAAGTGTCCTCAGTGTCCTGAAAAATGCCGTTGTACACAATGTCCACTTAACCACGGACATGTGGACAAGTGGAACAGGGCAGACTAAGGACTATATGACTGTGACAGCCCACTGGGTAGATGTATCACCTTACGCAGCAACAGCAGCAGCATCACCAGTAGCAGCATCTCAGAAACGCCAGCTCGTTACAAGGCAGGCTACGCTGTGTATCACCGGTTTCAGTAAGAGGCACACCGCCGACAACCTCTTAGAGAAACTGAGGGAAATCATCGCCCAGTGGCTTACCCCACTTAGACTCTCCTGGGGATTTGTGATATCTGACAACGCCACCAATATTGTGCGGACATTACATCTGGGCAAATTCCAGCACGTCCCATGTTTTGCTCACACAATAAACTTGGTGGTGCAGAATTTTCTGAAAAGCGACAGGGGCGTGCGGAAGACGCTTTGGGTGGCCCGAAAAATATCTGGCCACTTTCGCCATTCAGCGACTGCGTGCCGAAGACTGGAGCGCCAGCAAACACTCTTGAACCTGCCCCGCCATCACCTGAAGCAAGAGGTTGTGACGCGGTGGAACTCAACCCTCTATATGCTTCAGAGGATGGAGGAGCAGCAAAAGGCCATACAAGCCTATACATCCACCTATGACATAGGCAAAGGAGGGGGTATGCACCTGACTCAAGCGCAGTGGAGAATAATTTCCGTGTTGTGCAAGGTTCTCCAGCCCTTCGAACTTGCCACACGTGAAGTCAGTTCAGACACTGCCAGCTTGAGTCAGGTCATTCCCCTCATCAGGCTTTTGCAGAAGCAGCTGGAGAAAGTGAAGGAGGAGCTAAGATGGAGCGATTCTGCTCGGCATGTGGGACTTGTGGATGAAGCCCTTCATTCGCTTTGCCAGGATTCCAGGGTGGTCAATCTGTTGAAATCAGACCACTACATTTTGGCCACCGTGCTCGATCCTAGGTTTAAAGCCTATGTGGTGTCTCTCTTTCCGGCCGACACAAGCCTGCAGAGGTGCAAAGACCTGCTGGTGAACACACTGTCAGCTGAAGCGGAACGTGACACGTCAACGGCTCCTTCTTCATTTTCTCCCGCAACTGGGGCTGCCAGGAAAAAACTTAGGTATCCTAAGCAACCCGCTGGCGGTGATGCAGGGCAGGCAGGACCAAGTTTGGACATCTGGTCCGGACTGAAGGACCTGGCAACAATTTCTGACATGTCTACTGTCACTGCATATGATACTGTCACCATTGACAGAATGGTGGAGGATTATATCGGTGACAGCATCCAAGTAGGCATGTCAGACAGTCCATACCTGTACTGGCAGGAAAAAGAGGCAATTTGGAGGCCCCTGTACAAACTGGCTCTATTTTACCTGAGTTGCCCCCCCTCCAGTGTGTACTCCGAAAGAGTGTTTAGTGCAGCCGGGAACCTTGTCAGCGAAAGGCGTAGGAGGTTGCTTCCACAGAATGTGGAGAAGATGATGTTCATCAAAATGAATTATCAGCTCTTCCAGGGAGACCATCCTCCAGAAGGTACAGAGGGACCTGTGGTGGTGGATTCAAGTGGGGACGAGTTAATACTTTGTGAGGATGAGGATGTACACACTGAAGAGGGTGAGGAATCGGTGGATGAGGAGGATGAGGATGACATCTTGCCTCCGTAGAGCCAGTTTGTGCAGGGACACATTAATTGCCAGCTTGTTTTGTGGGGGCCCAAACGAACCAATCATTTCAGCCACAGTTGTGTGGCAGACCCTGGCGCTGAAATGATTGGTTTGTTAAAGTGTGCATGTCCTGTTTATACAACATAAGAGTGGGTGGGAGGGCCCAAGGACAATTCCATCTTGCACCTCTTTTTTTTCTTTGCATTATGTACAGTTTGGGGCCTAGTTTTTCTAACTGCCATCCTGTCTGCCACTGCAGTGTCACTCCTAGATGGGTCACGTGTTTGTGCCGCCCACTCGTGTCGCTTAGCATACTCATCCAGCTACCTCGGTGCAACCTTTTGGACATAAAAACACTATTGTGAGGTGTTCAGAATAGACTGGAAATGAGTGGAAATTAAGGTTATTGAGGTTAATAATAGCATAGGAGCAGAAAAACCTACAAATTCTGTGATTTTAGCTGTTTTTATGCTTTTTTTCAAAAAAATACAGATCCAAAACACAAAACCCAGAACCCAAAACACGGAAGGGTGGTTTTGGCAAAACCAATCCAGATCCAAAACACGAAGAAAGATCCAGATCCAAAACCAAAACACAAAACACGAAAAGTGGCCGGTGCACACCCCTAGTTTTAGTACGCATGCGCGAACCAGTCAGTGCAGTCAAAAACATGTGCTCGCAAAATAGCGAATGCCTGCTAATTTGAGTGACAGGATGAGGCGTTTGTGGGTGGTAACAGGGGAAGGTGCTTGAAAATGGGGAGTGGAGATCCGAACACAGGCTTGCCAAACGGTCAAAACGGGCGTTTTAAGGGTGTGCATAATTAACAAAGCAGCGTCATCGACCACGTCACTTGGTTGTCTTTTAGCCTGAACTGCTCGCATGATTGCAGTAGGAAAATCCAACCACAAGCACTGCGAGCAGTTCATACGCCTTTCGATGTGCTCGACTAATCAAATAAATAGCGGAGATGACTTATGATGCGAGCGGCCAGGGGGCGTTTTTTCCAAAATAGTGAGCGCATGTTTCGTTCGCTCGTTCAGACATAGAGGCATCAACAGACCACAAAGAGCGAGCGCTTAATTTAAATAGCCAGCCCCTTTTTCTGAACGAGCGGCCGCAAATAGCGTCCGGCTCTGAATCAGGCCCTCTGTTCATGCCTTTCATTTGTTTATTTGCAGGTGGCCAGTTGGACAAGTGCTCGGTTTGGTTTATAGGGCGTTCTTACGTTTTTTGGGCTGCCAGATCTAACTTTGTCCGTTCAGCTGCCTTCTCTGCAGTGGTACCCTGGGTTTGGTTGTTAGGTCAGCGTGGTATGCTTTGGGAAACCTTACTACCAAGGCTCTGTGTCGGTTGGCTGAAAACTTTGGTCCACCGGCAGTTTTGGTGATTCACCTTGGTGGGAACGATTTAGGAATTCAGTCGTCTCTTGACTTGAAGTTCACGATTGTGCGGGATTTGGAGTTGGTGGCACAATGGTGGCCTTGGTGTGTCTTGGTTTGGTCCTCCATCATTCCATGGCAGCATTGGCGAGGTAGGCGCACTGGAGTTATGGTGGATAGGGCTAGACACAAGGTAAATTCCTTTGTAGTCAGAATGTTGGCAGCTTTTGGGGGTCCAATAGTTTTTCACCCCTGCATACTTTTTGTGGATGAACACCTCTATATATCGGAAGGGGTCCATCTCTCCGGCATGGGCATGCGCCTTTTTCTTGAGAGTCTTTTCAGCGTGTTAGACAGTTTAGTTTTGAGTTAGGCGGTTAGTGGCGGGCTTGGCTCCTGGTCGGCGCCGGGCGTGGCGGGAAAGAGCTGCAGCCAGGAGGTCAGTGAGTGATTAATAGGCAACACCCCTTCAGTATACCTTTGAGCGGATGGGCCCTACTGGGGCAGCAGCTTTTGGCAGCTGCGAAGGTCTAGGGGAGTAACAGTTGGCCTATGTGCTTGCTGAATGGGCAATTGGCTCTGCAAGTTTTATTTAAATCTGTTGATAGTGACTGACCTCTGATGGCTGCAGCTTCTTTCGGTCGCCACCATACGTGAAATAAAAGCATTTACTGGTATTTAATAAAAAGGCCGTCCAGTTTCAAATGCCACTCACTGTCTCTGTGTTGTTATTCTTAGTATTAAGTATGTGTTGATTTGTTATATATTTAGATGCATCATTTAAGGTGATAGTGTCTATTGCCGATAGGGTGTTTGAGTGCTTTAGAGATCCCTGCAGGATTCACAGTGTATTTAAATGGGGAATATGACAAAGAAAAAAAAAACGGATCTCAATCTAAATAGTGTGTTGTGACAATTTTGGAGGAAGGGACATCCAACGGTGTATCTATAATAGGTGTAGGGTGTGTGGTGCACATGGGGCCTCTGGGTCCAGAGGACCCACTCCGCACATCATGCACCTATATATAATTATATTTACCTCTCCCCCGTCTCCAGAGTGCTGCTCTGCACCGGGAAAGTGGAGGCGGACATTTTTCCAGAGACTTCCGCATGCACAGTAAAGATGTCCCCTGGGAATAAGGCGCAGGCACCATTTTCCCTGAGACCTGCACATGTGCAGTAGATTTTGACATTAAGCCAAAATTTACTGTGCTGCCAGAGAGGAAGGGGCCAGCACTGAGACTGCATAGGGGCTCCCTCCCCTCTTAAAACACATAGTTGTCATAATGACCTATAGCCAGCAAGTTGTAAGTATATTGGTCTACAAAATAGCTCCAACATTATACAAGACTGAATGACTGGTTTTTCCTAATGTTTGCTGAATAAATTGCTCTCTTGAGATTATCAGATCTGTCATAAGATATAATAAGGCAAACCTGCATAGATTCATCGCCAATTCATAAACCCATCACCCCCCCTCCTTGCTCTCGGCATTCGGGAAATTAATCCAATCAATAACTTTGTATCATGTGCGACACAAAGAAGCAATTATGACTGATGGTGTAAAGACATGACTGAAAAGCACAGCAATAGATGTATAGGAGGATTCATACAGCCCAATAAATGACACTCATTCACAGTTAGAAATGTAAAAACTCTGTCTTGGAAAAACTTGGCACCTTATTTACAGTCTTAAATAAAATGCCCACTGTTCTAAGAGGCTTATTTTTTAAGATAACAGAATTTTGCAGCTTGTTTCAGCATATAGACTAACAGGAGGATTTGCAGACATGAGCAACAGTCAGAGCCGTAACTAGACTTTTTGGTGCCATGTGCCAGAAAGAGAATTGGTGCCCCCCTCATATTTCAAAGGGACATAATGCACCCAAAAAAGGGTAATGGCCTGATGGGGAAGGACCAGGGAAGAGATAGGGGAGGCCAGGAGATGCTGGGGATGAAATAAGAGGAAGCTACAAGTGAGAATGATAACAAACTGAAAATTGACAGGTCCAAACAGCGCCCCCTGATCTGTGGTGCCCTGTGCGATGGCACCGGCCGCACTACCCTAGCTACGGCCCTGGCAACAGTGCAAGCATTATAGTGAGGATAGGTGACAGAAGTCTGTGTAGACTGTAGATGATCTTGATTTAATTATACACTCACAATGGAAATGCTTTAATCTCTTGTGTGATACCATCCTGTGGGGGTTATTTAATAATACGTTGAATAGAGCAATAAAGTACTGCAACCCATAGCAACCAGATATCAGCTTTCATCAGCCTAGAGAGATCTGACTAATGAAAGCTAACATCTGATTGGTTGATATGAGTTCCGGCATGTCCTTTTTATACCGTTCTATTAATTAAGCTTTAGAAGTTAGTAGCTTTTAGCACTCCGGAAGTCGCTGAGCTACAGGTGACATCATTTAGCTGTAGTCAGAAATTGCAACTGTCGTCGCAGTGGCTAATTTATGCATGCCCAGGAAAACGGACAGGCGCGTCTGCGTTTCTCCAACCACTCCCCCGTCACCACCCCCAAACGCTGACATCCCGTCCCTCGATCTGCGATGGCTTTGTATTTGCGTAAGTGATCGCAGTGCGATCGCAATGCTAACTCATGCACGCGCACCGCGGTGCAAACTCGTGCAGTACACCAAGCGCAGATCTGCGTGCGCGGTTGCAATTGCGATCCGGAAAGAATCATGCCCCATGATGGTAAATACAATTTCCAAACTGCTAATGTTCTAAGATAAAGGGGAAGATGTACCAAACCTCGGATAAAGTGGAATGAGATAAAGTACCAACCAATCAGCTTCTGTCATTTTTTTTTAAGCAAAGCCTGTAACTAACATGACAGCTAGGAGCTGATTGGTTGGTATTTTATCTAACTCCACCATACTTGCCGACATTCAGCTCCCTCCTTCCGGGAGGGGGCTGAATGTCAGCTTACAGCGGGGGGCGTGGCCGCACAGTAATGTTGTGGCGGGGGCATGGCCAGTGCGGGCCGGGGGCGTGGCCGCGAGATCGCATCATCGTGGCTCCGCCCCCTCTTCACAATGCCGGAGTCAACGGCATTGTAAAGCGGGGGGCGGGGCTACGATGATGCGATTCAGCGCGAATCGCGTCACCGGGCCCCCCCGCTGCGGGGGTCGTGCTAGTAACTGTGCGAGGGGGTAGGGAGGGATGGCGGCTTGCGGGAGGCTTGCCTGCCTTCCCCGGGGGCCGGGAGCAGCACCGATAATCGGGAGGCTCCCGGCCAAATCGGGAGGGTAGGCAAGCCTGAACTCCACTTTCTATCTTTCCAAAATTTGATACAGTTTTCCTCAAAGAGTTCGTAGTATCCGCAATATACATAATTGGAAAACTCTGTACGGGACAAATCAGGCCGAACATGCAATTCAGTACAGCAACGCCATATTGTAACATGACAAGGAACACACTGAGGGCCCCATATATTAACGAACCTTAATACCAGTGGCATATTTCATTTAGTGTCGCAGTGATACAAATTAATATGCCACTGGTATTCATCATTACTTACCTCTCCGGCGAGGTCCAGTGGCATTCTCCTCGTCAGCGGGGTCCTCCACTCACATCCTGACAACCTATCGCTGCCAGCGGCGGGCTACTTTGACGGTCAGTCTGTGCATGAGCATGACTGTTTCACCCGGCGGGGACCCGGCAGTGCCTGGAAAGCTTTGCTGGGGCCGGAAGTGCTACTGCCGGGTCCCTATTGTCAGCAATGGGGGCCACATCTCTACTCGCTATCTAAAGATGGTGAGAGCAATGCAGGGACATACAGCCGTAATCTTAGATTATCGCTGTTTGCTAAATACAGAAAAGATGACGTAACCCCTTTAGCGAGTGCATTGTTGATAAATGGGGTCCTTAAATTATAAGTATAAAAGAACATTGCCACCACAATAAATATTTAATAGGTTGCTCTAAATAAAATGTAACCAAATGCTGCTGTTTTTATTACAAAACAATGTATATTGCTTTACGATGGACTGCTTGGGTATTTTGGTTGGTCCGAGTTTTCTCTATACTGCTGGAGTCCCCACTCATCCGCAGTAAAAGTCGCTGACTTGATGCTGCCAGCAGACAGCAACATACTGTACTCTGCAGCAGGACCATCAATATTAAATTCAGAATTCATAACAAAGCCATATATTGAGACAAGCTCTAATAAATGACATAACAAAGTGATATAAAATGTCATTAAAAATCGTTTTTTAATAAAATATATTTTAGATTTTACTTAGACATTTAACAGGCGAGACTATATATGGCCCCCCTTTTCAAAACACCCAAATCAACATATTTGCCGTAAACCATATCAGTGCTGTAGATATATTATTCCGGCTGCCATTTTATATACAGAACTGTCATCTATAAGGGTTCAGTATCATGGTATTATCCTTGCCTAGACAGCAATCTCTATACAAGTATTGGCCATTTTTATCCTTTGGTGATCATTTGCAAGGCGCAAAGCGAGACACGGCCACAAAAAAATCCCTCATAAAAGTCACCTTTTGGCGCTATGTCCTGGTCCTCCTATTTCTGACAAAATGCATGCGTTTGATGAACAAAATGGCAGCATCATCACATGAACTAATAAAGGCAGACAATATGTCCCCTCACTATTATGATTAAGCCATCAATTATACTAAACTAAGCAGTGTTTTAGGAGAAGAGTGGAAATGTTTAATGCAGGTTGTATTTCTGAGGTGTTGGTAACACTTTTGCCTAATGCGCCAGTTTCAATTGCGCAAAATTTTCCACCTCCGCACATATCTATGCACAGTTTTTAGTTGCCCTCTCCCATGGCAAATAATTGATGCACCTTAAAGTCTGCCGGATGGGCCATCTAACTGCAACACTTGTTTTGTAGACTTTTTGTGCCTGTGATGTTGTCGAATAAGCAATGAACAAATCGAGTGAAAGATATAACTGAGCATGATCAAGAGTTGTAACTTCTGAAAAACTTTTTAAATATATAACGTGAGCAAAAACAGATGGAACGTGTCTGATGTGCCATGTGAATTGGAAACAATGGTATATATATAGTTACATGCATAAAATTAAAACAAATTCTAAAAATATACTCGAACTGTGTTGCTTCACTAGCAGAGTTTGTACATAGGATATGTGATACACAAATAGCTATCTTAGCTAGAGAAAATAAGAATGAGAGATGTGCGCGGACCGCCGTGTTTTGGTTTTGCTTCTAATTCATCGTGTTCTGGTTTTGGCAAAACCACCCTCAAGTGTTTTTGTACGGATTCAGTTTTAGAATCCTTAAAAATCAATAAAAAATCGATATATAAACTAGAGATGTGCGCAGACCCCTGTTTTTTTGAGGGGGTTTTTTGGATCTGGTTTCATCTTTGAGTGTTTTGGTTCTACAAAATCACCCTCAAGTGTTTTGATTTTAGATTCGGATAAAAATTAATAAAAATCATTACAAAACAATAAAAATCAACAAAAACAGCTAAAATGTCGGAATCCAAAACCCGAGTTCGGTTTCTAAATCCGAGTTCTGAACCGGCAACAGATCCAAACCGGGACTCTGATCGAACTGGGTCACAAAAGTGAATCCGAACCTTGACCCGGTTCTACTGGGAACCCCTGAATTCAAGTGTGTTTGGATTTAAGAAATCCGGACCCGCACATCTCTAATAGAAACAGTTAAAATCATGTCACTTGGAACTGTTTACTTGCAATTCAAAACCCGAGTTCGGTTTTTAAATCTGAGTTCCGAACTGACAGCAGAACCGACCTGGGACTCAGTTTGACTCGGAACCCCCAAAGTGATTTCAAACTGGGACTCGATTCGACTCAAAACCCCTAAATTCGGCTTTGTTCATACAGTATTTCAGGAAACCGTACATCTCTAATAAGAATGATATTTAACCTTTTCTTCATTTATAATTTTTTTCACAGTTCCACACTAACACCAAACTTATGTATATATATATATATATATATATATATATACATACAGTAATTACTTAGTGACCCAGTTGCAGCCAATCATCAGGGCTCAGTTATAGTCCTATTATTTACAGTATAAAAATATTCATTAATAAAATCCAATGGAGTCATATACAGTATTGCAGTAATGAGTCTCTCCCAGCTTCTTCCCTGACCCACCTGCAAGCAACATCTCAAATACCAGTTTATCATCTTTTTGCCGAAGATGAAATACCATTTAAATCAGTGTAAACGTCAGAATCCTTCTTCCATGTGTCCGTGGCATGAGAACGTATATATTTATTTGTTTGCGCATTGAGTGTTTCCATTTACACCCAGTGGCACTGATAGGGCATCCTGTGTCCTTCAAGCTCCAAGGGGACAAAGCTTGGAATCTTTCCTTTTAACAAGAACAGTGCAAATCAATGGCTTGTATTGCACGGCTAAAACAGACCATAACTTTGCAGGCATGCAGGAAGCATCGCTAGACATACTGACTCTTTGAGTACAAACTTGAGGTTTTCCTTGTTACTCCATCACGTGGGGCGCGTGATACCGATTTTGAGGGTATAGTGTATTTGAATTTTTTCTCGCTGTTGGAGAAAAAGCAGCACAGGATGAGCCCCCCAGCTACCAGAAAGAGTGCTGTCGCCCAGCCTATGTAAATAGCGTCCCCCAGCTCTCTCTTTTGGGACTCATTGACAAGAGGGTTGTAAAAATCTCTGATGATGTGATTCGCCGTCCAAGATATTGGAATCAAAACTATGATGCCGGATAGTATGAAAGCGATTCCACCCACCAGCAGTATCAGTCCTTTGGACTTCTCGTTATCTCCCGCGCACTGTGTGCACTTCATGCCAATGATGGAGATCATGAAGGCCAGGAAGGACAGAATCACTGCCACGCACATCAACGCTCTGCCTGCTTGCAGGTCTGGAGTAAGTGCCAGCAGAGAGTCATACATTTTGCACTGCATCCTGATGTTTGCCTGCCTGTAGCAGTTCATCCACAGGCCTTCCCAGAGGGTCTCAAACACCACGATGTTATTGCCGATGAACGCCGTCACCCTCCACTGCGGCATGCCCGTAACGGCACATGTCCCGACTAGGCCGATGCCTCCCAGGACGAGGCCTGCAATCTGTAGAGCGCCTTTGTCCATCATAGCTCTCATGCAGTGCAGTCGCAGATGCTGAACGACAGATATCAGGTGGGTGCAGAGAACACAGTGAGGTTTCCTCTGGGACTTAGTGCTGTGCACGCTTCAGCCACCTGTCACCAACGAGGATCCAGCACAGACTGGCTGGGATCTTACGTGCAGAACAGTTTCTAAAATTGAAATACCACCAAGTGGAACAAGAGTTCTTGTTTATCAGGTCTAACAAGTTTACCAACCAATGACAGGATGGCATGAAGGGGTGTGCTTAAACCAACAAAGGATTCTTCATTTCAATAACTGTTACCTCTCCTCTCATAGCTGTTTCCTTTCTTGCACTACATCACAGCAGTTGACAGGTCGAACAAGTTTGGCAGAGGGCAGGTTACACACACACAATTCAGCCGCTGCCTCGATAAACAGCAAGTATTTCAAGCATATGGATGAATTCCAAAGGCTGCAAGGGTACTAGAAAAGAGAAACAGGAGACAGCGATAAGCAGTCGCTGACAAATAGGTCTCCATGCCCGAGAAACTACATTCTTATGTATTCCAGTGACCTGATTGGACAGATTTTTTTAAAGAACAACAATCCACTTACACAAAAACATTTTTTAAAAATCCTAATAAAATGGAAGGCATTACAGGTCGTAGGCTCGTGCTGTAATTAGACGTTTCACTAAGGAGATAGCTGTGTAATAATGCTCATATCAATATAATATAGGAAAGGAAATGTTTTCTTTAAGTAAAATACACTGTCTTACGGCACAAAGGTGATGTGAAGCGTATAGTAGCTTACAGACAGTTGCCTAGTTTCAATGAATAAAATGAAATCCCGTCTCATTACATCACACACTCTCTGCAACTGTTACTATTTACAGATGTGTCCGTTCTTACTGTTGCTTCAGCCGCGACAAATAGCCCCTCTCAGTGCATCAGGTTCTGTGTTGTCCGGCCGCGGCGAGCGTCTTTCTCACTCACTTTGCATAATTAAACACATAGGGGCATATTCAATCGGGTGCGAGAAAAGCAAAAATCCTGCACCTGTGAGGTTTTTCCTGCAGGTGCGGGATTTTTGCTATTCAGTTAGGTGCGGATTTTTTACTATTTTGAGCCCCGGGAGTTTTTATTCTCGCACCTCCAGAGCAAGTGTGATTTTTTTTCTAAAATCGTTAACTTTAGGAAAAATCAGTGGGACTTGCTCTGGGACCCCGGTGGCACCCCCCTGAGCACTAATTAAGCAATTGGAAGTTTCCAATTTGCTTAATTAGTCCTTACTTACTTACTTACTGCAGCGCTGTCTTCTGTATCCAGCGTAGGAAGCCGGGTCTTCTGCAGCTGGGTGAGTATGTCAGTGTGTGTAAGTGTTTGTTAGTGTTTGTAAGTGTGTATGAGTGAGTGTTGTGTGTTTGACCCCCGGTGTATGTGGCCCCCCCAGTGTCTGTGTGGCCCCCCGGAATGGGCGCTGGGAGAACTACATCTTCCAGCAGCCCTTGCCCCTCCCACCAGCCCTTGGAGCCTCCCAGCAGCCCCCAGGACTCCCAGCAGCCCCCTCACCTGTGAGAAGATAGAGGGGAGGCCACCGCTAGCCGTGGAGACCACATGAGACCCCCGGGCATGTAAGTGCAGAATTTTTTTCTCTTTACGCGGCGCAGGGTTTTCAAAGCTGAAAACCCTGCAACCACTTTTTTTTAATTGGATACCACGGGTATCGGGAGCACGCATATCTGCGGTAATCCAAAATTGAGCGCAAGATTTTTTCCTCGCTAAATCTCGCGCCCAATTGAATATGCCCCATAGAAGCCCCAAAACTACATTGCTAGCGTACACTGGGCCTGATTCATTACAGATCGCAACTGCGCTTACGTACGCAGACGGGCGATTGTTGCATACTGCGCATGTGTATGCATCACAGTGTGTGTACGCGAAGGCATCACTGTGATCGTATTGCGGGCAGTGACTACACAGACCCATTGCAGACTGATTGACAGGAAGCGAGCATTTGGGGGTGGTGACGGGGGGGTTGGCGGGGAAACGCAGGCATGCCAGTGCGTTTGAACGCTGTTACAGGGGCGAGCATAAATTAGCCACTGCAATGGCTAGCAATTCCTGAGTAAGGTCAGACCTTTTGTAATTGTGCGTGAGGCTCTGATGGTACTCCATGTTACCGATGGTTTTGCAGTTCTTGCAAAGTATTACGGATCTGAGTAAGGGGAAGTGGGCGTCCTTATGTTGTACTGCGACTGCATAGCGATTGCAAAAATCCGTAATGATTCAGAATCAGACCCACTGATCAATGTGATGTGCGACATTTGTACATCTGTGTGCCAGAGTCTGAACCTGTAGAAGTGCTATAATGCAGCAGCCGCAGCTTTTTCTCACCCCAAATTCCGTTGTGCTTCATCTGTGACTGTGCAAAACTAATTTCTGTGCAGTTAAGTTTGCATTCCAGCATCTCTGGTACACTGTGAGTGGCTTTTCGCTGCGTCTGCGATGCAACTAAGATGCAAAATTGAAAAGAAAAATATGGTACTCTGCTCCTCTCGGAGCGTCTCACTCACGCCAGGTGTCTCGCGCTATATGGCGTACGGACAGCCAGTAAGTGAGGACACATCTGTATGCTAAAGGCAGAGTCTCAGTGAGAACCAACAGGACATTAGGGAACATATTGGTTTGGGCCCTAGGCTGGAGACAAGGTTGAATAATGGATGAACCGGCTCTGCTTCAAAGTTGATATTTATTGAAGTCAAGAACAGTATAAATCAAAAAAGTACACTATTATCAAATTCAGTAAACATGACATGCTGGGGATGGTAGTGCCACAAAGGTAACCAAGACAATATAATACAAAAACAGCGGATGCAGCAGCTCGGCAGAGTGACCCTTCAAAATTGTTGCTAACTATACTTTATGGAGTTTGAGTAAAGGTCTCTGGCTCTCTGTTACTGCTCTGGAAGTTGGGAGCATTTGGGTGCGAGACACAAAGGGCCTCATTTATCAACAAGTAAAATTCTTGTCATCACTCGTTACTAATCTTGGTGCTCCAACCAATCAGCTCCTACTGTAACTGTCTATTTTTAAACTGATACCAGTTAGGAGCTGATTGGCTGGAGCACCATTTAAGACTAATAACGAGTGATAAAAAGAATATCACTCGTTGATAAATGAGGCCCAAAGTGCCCCATATCTCGGCGGTGCCAATAGTTCCTAGTAGCTTTTGGCTGTACCAATGTAGATGAATATTGGTACAGCCCTGTGAGAGGATGACAGGTAAACATTTGTAATCCCATGACATCCTAAAATCAGCCAAGTCACAGGGGCTGATTCAGAGTTGAGCAGATGGATCTTGTGTATTTTCGCAAATCACATGCCCCGTAGCCGTGGGTAGAGATGTGTGCTGACCCCCGTTTTTGGTTTTGGATTGGGTTTTTTTTTTTAAATTGCTAAAAAGTATTTTGAAAACAGCTAAAATCATGTAATTTTTGCAATCCAAAACCAAAATATTTGGATTTAAAACCCGAATTCCGAACCGCGCCCCGGATCTGCCTGGATCTCCTCAGGAGGTCAGAACCGCGCAGTGTGGAATTATTCGTAAAGTGATTGACAGGAAGGGAAGTTTGTATAAAGCAAAAGGGGACGGGATGACAAAGGCACGTTGCGACCGGTGGACGTCTCAAATCAAATCCCGGCGCTGAGACATTTGCGTATTGTCACACAGCCGCTGCGTACAAACTTTACAGCTGTGGCAGCATTAGCGTTGATCTCTGAATCAGGCCCTTAGATCAGTAACCATTTGGATGCATGCGCGCAGTGCTACTCAGAGTGAAAACATCAGCCGCTTGCGTGCGACATCGCCATACCGTGCCCCTATGAATCAGCCCCATTGTCATCTATTCCCCAGGTCACCTGTGGGATAAGGATCTCCCAACGTATTCTAACACCTTTCTCGTTATAAACTTTGCCCTAATGAAATGAGAACATAAGAGACATATGTCACAGGTGACCGTTCTGGGGGCCTGATTCAGCAAGGAACGCACGGATGCAGACGCACGCAATTAGTCGACTATTTCACATTGTACATTCGTATGCATGGCAGTGCATATCCATGAACTTGCTATTGCGATGGGAACTGCGTTTGCAGAGGCTACGCAGACCCAGAACACAGTGATTGACAGGAAGCGACATTTGTGGGTGGTGAGGAGGGGGCGGGTGGGGGGGCGGGCAAATGCAGACGTGCCTGTGCGTTTGGACGGCATTTCAGGGGCGTGCATAATTAAGCCCTTGCGGCGACGGATGCAGCCTGAGGTCTAGTTGCACAGAGGAAGTCTCGCTATGTCTGCGGGTGGGTCAGATCAACCACTTTGTGTGTATGGGTTCAATGGTTCTCGATTTTACCGATGTTTCCGCTGTCTTGCCAAGTATAGCGGACGCAAGTAAAGGGAAGTGGGTGGTATTATGTAGTGCTGGGCATCTGCTAATTCTGCTGCGATTGCCGTGCATAGCATATTCTCGCAGCAAGGGATTGCGTGGGCCCGCATCCGTGCGTTCCTTGCTGAATGAGGCCCCTGACATCTCTATCTCTTGTCAGTGAGCCATACCATATACGTTACACAGCGATCTTCCGGCTGAGATGCAGCTGGCCGGACCTGAAAGACAGGGTAAGTTTTCAAAAGTTAAACGGTACATTTAAGATTTACTGTTAACATTAAAACCATGTGCTTATAGGACATGCTCAGTTCAAAAATATTCTAGCAACCCTGCTGCTGTGTTTTTGTGTTTCCGTAATGCAAATACTAATGTTGGCTCCTTATTGTAGTTACCTGTCACATTCTTCTCGTGGTTAAAAAACCAATACTGAGAATCTGCAGCTCTGGACTCTGAGACAGCTTTGTTTATCTGTCAGTGCCAAGTAAGAAGCTAGACCTTCATGTACCTGTTAGCGTATCTGTTAATGTATCTCTAAAAAGAAGATTAATATATAGCCGAACACTCCCCTCTGCGAGGCTGTGGAGTGCAGCCAGGAAGAAGACAGATATCATGTCATTACTATATTTACACAAAACTGAGAGCTGCTATTATGTAAACCCAAGTGCCAGTTACTGCAGGTCCCATTCTAGGTAGTTTGCCCATGACCTAATAATTAGGGCCCTCATTCAGAGCCGCTCATAAGCGGCAGTACGCTCGTTCCGAGCGATGTTCGCACATTTGCGCATGCGTACGGTTTTTAGTACGCATGCGCGAACCAGTCAGTGCGGCCGAAAATCGTTTGTTCGCTATATAGCGAATGCCTGCTAATTTGAGTGACAGGAGGAGGCGTTTGTGGGTGGTAACAGGGGAAGGTGCTTGAAAACGGGGAGTGGAGATCAGAACGCAGGCGTGCTTAAAGGTCAAAGCGGCCGTTTTATGGGTGTGCATAATTAAAACAGCAGCGTCATTGACCACGTCACTTGGTTGTTTTATAGTCAGAACTGCTCGCATGTTTGCGGTAGGAAAAACCAACCACAAGAATAGCGAGCAGTTCATACGCTGTTCGATGTACTCGATTTATCCAATAAATAGCGGACATGATGTATGATGCGAGCGGCCAGGGGGCGTTTTTATCAAAATTTCGACCGCAAGTTTTGCTCGCTCGTTCAGACTTATAGGCGTGAACAGACCGCAAAGAGCGAACGGTTCATTTGAATAGCCACCCCTTTTTATTAAACGAACGACCGCAAATAGCGAGCGGCTCTGAATCAGGCCCTAGGACTCATGAATGAAAACAGCTCAGTGTATTTGCCCAGTGGAGTTTGTGGCATTTCCCGATATGTTTTTCACACGGAACGCAGCTGCAAAAATATGCTAATAGAGCCAAAGCTTTACCGAGCATAAGGACGCCCAATGCTACCTTCTCATTTGCGTACGATGTTGCTTACCTGCGGAAATATCGGTAACACCAAAGCACATCGAGCGGCCATCTTACTCTTGCGGCAAGTCTTACCAGCCGCAGACTTGGTAGCTCTCCAAACATGCAGAGGGCTCTCATGCTGCGTAGGAGATCACAAGGGCTAATTTATGCACGCCCATGTAACAGCGTTTAAACGGTTTGACGCGCATGCGTTTGATTGACCAAACCCCCGTTACCTCCCCAAAACGCTGACTACCGTTACCTCCCCAAAACGCTGACTGCCTGTCACTCACCTTTGCGAATGGATCCACTGTGCATTCGGAATCGCAAGACAATCGCAGCGCTTGTGCTGTGCAGCTTATACGCATGCGCAGTGGCAAACAATCACTCGATCTGCCTAGAAATTGCATTAGCGTCCATCTCTGAATTATGGTGCGTATACACGGGACGATCGGTCAGTGATAACGCTATTGCTGACTGATCTCCCTGCACCTTCCCGGTGTGATGGATGATCGATATCATTCATCCAACACACCACCAACGACGGGGCAGTGACCCACGATCAACGATCGTGTGTCCCTATATAGCCTGGACGATATCGCCCAGGTTGGCCTGCATGCACGGCCGATGGTCGATATCGTCCATACGTGCCTGCGCATCGCTGGTCGTTTGAGGGTTGGAAGGCACGAAAAAATGAACGATATCATTATCGTTCATTTTTGTCGTACCATGGGCCTGATTCAGAGCCGCTCGTAAGCGGCCGCTCGTTCGTTCCAAGCGATGTTTGCACAACTGCGCATGCGTACGGATCGTAATACGCATGCGCGAACCAGTCAGTGCGGCCGAAAATCATTTGTTCGCTAAATAGCGAATGCCTGCTATTTTGAGTGACAGGAGGAGGCGTATGTGGGTGGTAACAGGGGAAGGTGCTTGAAAACGGGGTGTGGAGATCCGAACGCAGGCGTGCTTAAAGGTCAAAACGGGCGTTTTATGGGTGTGCATAATTAATACAGCAGCGTCATTGACCACATCACTGGGTTATTTTATAGTCAGAACTGCTCGCAAGATAGCGGTAGGAAAAACCAACCACAAGAATAGCGAGCAGTTCATACCCTGGTCAATGTACTCGATGAATCTAATAAATAGCGGACATGACGTAGGATGCGAGCGGCCAGGGGGCGTAGTTTTCCAAAAAACGACCGCATGTTTTGTACGCTCGTTCAGACCTAGAGGCGTGAACAGACCGCAAAAAGCGAACGGTTCATTTGAATAGCCACCCCTTTTTTCCGAACGAGCGAGCGCAAATAGCGTCCGGCTCTGAATCAGGCCCCATGTGTACGAACCATAAGGCACAATGGGCCTGATTCAGACCCGGACGCAAGTGGCCGTTCGTACGTTAGGCGAACGTAAAGAAATATTTAAATTCAGGCACACGCTCGTATTTTCGTTCGCAGCCAAACATCCTCCCCAAACTCAGGCGACCCCTCCTCTAACTAACGAGCGTGCCAAATAGCGAGCGTACATCCCCGAAGTGGCTTGAAGGGAACGCACGCACTAGTAGTACCTGGAAGTTGGCCTGAGACATTTCGATTAACTGCTCGTTTATTCTGCCTACCTCCCTCAATCGTAACATACCAATCAATGTATCAATTAGCTTAATTGGTGGGGTTTTTTTTAGTACACAATGCAATAAACTTTATTTATGTCCGTGTTTGTGTTTACCCGCAGAATACGTACGGCTTAAACATTCGCTTTTATTTGTCAAAATACATGTTAACCCCTATTAAATAATTGGTATATTTGTTTTTAGCCCCGCATATTTCATGGAGTTCATTTTTTAATGTAAATTAGCTTACGCATGTCACTGCATTAAGCCTATCATAAGTCTCCTCAGATTTCTGGCCCTGTCGAACACATGACTCATACACTAACCAACAGAATTGCTCCTGTTAATATCCTAAATACATTAGCCAATCAGAAAATTTTTGAGCACTTTATCAAAAATGATTTTTTGCCAAAACTCCATTGCCATCATGAGAGCCTCCGCATTCACCAGGCGCGAGCTGCTGGTGCTTACGGAGGTGATGGATCGGCGGATAACCAGCCAGCCTCCACCCATCACCAACTGGGAGAAGCGATCCGCATATGCGGAGGTTCGGGCCCGCCTGCGCTCCTTCGGCTCACGCCGCCATATCGGGCAGCTGGAGCGCAAGTGGTCGGACCTGCAACGGCGGACGCCCCGCTTGCTGGCATGCTTTCGCATGCAGATCGCTGCGAGTAAGTTTAATGGATTGTGGTTTTCATGTTTGTCTTTGTGGCCCTAACTGCATGGCCATGTTTTCCGTGTCTTTCATCTTTATTCATTCTCCTCATATCTGCATGGCCATGTTTTCCCTGTCTTTCATCTTTATTCATTCTCCTCATATCTGCATGGCCATGTTTTCCCTGTCTTTCATCTTTATTCACTCTCCTCATATCTGCATGGCCATGCTTTCCCTGTCTTTCATATTTATTCATTCTTTTTTTTTTATTTATTTTTTTGGTTTGGGGGTGCATTTGAAATTGATTTTGTTTGCGGATTT
The DNA here is from genome assembly GCA_031769625.1 of Taudactylus pleione. NCBI lineage: Eukaryota > Metazoa > Chordata > Amphibia > Anura > Myobatrachidae > Taudactylus > Taudactylus pleione. The sequence continues at coordinate 12,819,796 of JAUIMM010000275.1, read as the reverse complement.
GTGTTGGATCTAACCACAATTTGTTTACCATCTTTTAGGGGCCCAGCGAAGACTACGCCATCAGCGTCCCACCAGACGGCGAGCACGGCCACTCTCCCCCACCCCCAGCCAACACTCCAACTCCACTCCTTCCCCTATTCCCCCCTCCTCCCCAACCTTCCTACACCCTCAGCCAGATTTTTCTGGTCTCCTTCCCCTCCGTCTCAATTCCCCCTCTCCTCCAACCACCCCTCTTCGAATGACCCCCTCCCCGGAGTCGGTCATTACACCGCCCCAATCTTTGGGGAATGGACCCACCTCCGAGGAGGACGATGGAGGGCCTTCTGTAGCTGGCGTTGGGTCTTCCGGTATGTTTTTTTGTGCTGTTTTATTTCGACACAAACTGTTTTTTTTTTGTTTTTAATTTTAGGTTTTTTGTTTGTTTAACACAAAAATAAGTGGTTTTGGTCATTTGCCGTAACCTGTTACTGCTGTTTTCAACATACACATAGCACACCTGTCTGAATTTGGACATAGGCCTTGTATTTTTGCCCGACACCATTTTAGTGTGATGATTTTTATTGCCTATTTTTTTTTTTGGTTTTTTGTTTTAAATAGTTTTTTTATGTGGTTTCACTATTGTTGTATTAATCCCCAATTTTTTCTCACCCACAGAGGAACAGAGGCTTCTGGCAAATTTAGCCGGATGTGTGGCTCACATGCACAGCCAAATCATCGGGGTGCTGGTGGTCCTTGACCGTATGTCGGTCCTCCTTAGGGAGTAGTTTTTTTTTTGTTCTACATTCTGTAAATAAATTGTTTTGTTTGAAGTTACGTTCTGGCTCATTCGTTTGGTCCCAACCACATATTGTTTACCCTGACATAAGTATAGTGTTCCTGCAAGGATTTCACATTTGGGCCAATAAGAGTGTGTGTTGTATTTTTGGGTCAAACAGCCACAAGAAACACCTAACAGTACAAATCTGATTTCCCTTTTTTGGTGTAGTCACAATTAGATATTTAACCATTTTCCAGGTTCCTAGTTGGTGTGCAAGCAGCTTAGGGCAATATTACAAAGCAAAAGGATTGTACAGGCTTCCTTTTGGTGTTGGTTTGGAGCCAGAATAAAGGAATCATTTTTGCACAAATGGCGTCAGTACTGGATTACCCCTTAGTCAAATGTTACATGTGTGAACCTGGTTACACTTGGTGGTAACGTTACCAAAAAGGGTCAACATTTCACTCTAAAAAAATTTATTACCAACAAAACAGAAAATGCAAAGTGGTCACTCACAAACAAAACACACAGTGATAATCTCAAATACAACACATACCAAAAAACAAACACCCAAAAAAAACAATCAAGAACTGGTTGACGAAGGACCATGCCAACATGATTCCACATATATGGCGTGGCAAGAAGTGTTCCCGAATATAGCCACAAAATATCCACATACAGGTTTTGTAAGGGTAGCAGGAAGTAGTCATTGTTGGAGTGCCAAAGATTATGTCAAAAAACAGAAGAGGGAGAAACAAATTAGCAAAAAATTAGATGCTCTCAAACAAAACCAACCACATTAGGTATCAACACTGGTTTTTTGCAAACAATTACCTAAAAAATCTGGCCACCACATCATCGCGTATGGCCCCCCCACATACTGACCTCCGACCAACCTCGGGGGGGCCATCCTCAGGTAAGGCATCCTCTGGCTGCATTGGAACACCACTCCTTATGGCGATGTTGTGAAAGATCCCACACAGGACCACAATTTTCGAAACCATATCCGGCAAATACATGAGTTCGCCACCAGAGCGGTGGAGGCATCTGAATCGGCCTTTTAAAAGGCCGATACAGCGCTCCACCACTTGCCTGGTGGCAGTAAGTGCGGAATTATACTCACTTTGTGGCCCTGGTGTGGGAGCCAAATAAGGAGTGAGCAGCCAGGGCGTGCAAGGGTAGCCACTGTCTCCTGTGAAAACGAAAAGACAACATCAGGCTCACTCTGTATGAAGCTTAACATTGTTATGTACTAAAGGTCTCCACTTACCCAGAAGCCACGCATCACCAGCTTGTAGGTTGGTTAATTTGTGCCATATCCCTGATTGCCGGATGACGAAGGAGTCATGTGCACTTCCTGGTAATTTTGCATTCAGGGACAGGATCTGGAGGGAGGCATCACATACCACCATTACATTGAGGGAGTGATAGTGTTTACGGTTTCTAAATATTGCCTCCAGCCGTGCTGGAGGCTGAAGTGGTATGTGAGTACCATCCACAACCCCTATGATGTGTGGGAAGCCAGCTATTTGGTAAAAATTGGCCTTGGCCACACTAAGGGCACCCATATCCAAAGGCATTTGAATAAAATGATGGAGGTGCTTGAAAAGTGCCTCCATCACTGCCCTCAGGATCCGGGAAAAGGAGGATTGTGAGATGCCCGCCACTATTTCCACCGTTGTTTGGAACGATCCTGAGGCACAGAAATGTAACACCGCCATTAATTGCGTAAGTGGTGGAATTGCTGTAGGACTGTCAATTTGCCACTCAAGATCACTCTCTATTAATGAGAGAGTGTCTATGATGATTTTTGGAGGAAGACGGTATCGTCTTAAAACCTCATCATCTGGCATTCCAAAAAGGGTGACACGTGTTCGAAATATCTGGGGCCTTGCACGCCTACGATGCCTACGCCTGGGACGAGATTGAGGTTGGTCGGCTTCCGGGAGCAGGGCCAGAACAATCCGACCCAAATCAACCTGAAATGACAACATTGGAAGGTCAGCCTTTTTACAACACCCAATAAAAATACATGTAACTTTGCTTTCAAAGACCATCCAGTGATGCTTACATGCCGGGGTATTGTCATGATATGTTGTAACTGCAAATAATAACATCAAAAATATACATAATTTTATGCTGGCCATGTCATTATCACAAATTTAAGCAACACAAAACATAAAAGGGGACACACACACATTTGGGCCAAAAGCAAAATGACGTTACGCACACTACGCCAAATAGAGGCCAAATGTAATCAACCAATGCTCCAGGCGACAAAAAACTTTATTAAGGGATGAATGCACATTTCAAAATGCGCAAATTACTTCGCAAATACAGGGCACAATAGCAAGTAGTAAAAATGCGCTAAGTAGATCGCAAATACAGGGCACAATAGCAAGTAGTAAAAATGCGCTAAGTAGATCGCAAATACAGGGCACAATAGCAAGTAGTAAAAATGCGCTAAGTAGATCGCAAATACAGGGCACAATAGCAAGTAGTAAAAATGCGCTAAGTAGATCGCAAATACAGGGCACAATAGCAAGTAGTAAAAATGCGCTAAGTAGATCGCAAATACAGGGCACAATAGCAAGTAGTAAAAATGCGCTAAGTAGATCGCAAATACAGGGCACAATAGCAAGTAGTAAAAATGCGCTAAGTAGATCGCAAATACAGGGCACAATAACGGCGGTCAAAAATTTTAACAAAAAACACAGAGTTCGATTTGGCAAAAAACAACGTCACATGTGGAAGGCCAACCAAAGTTGCGTACACACAAACAAGAACATTCCCTAAACAATTTAACACATGAACTTACCAAGAGCTAATATGTAAGAAACCGGACAAAAATGTCTTTGGGGCAGAGCCAAAAAAAAACCTAAGAGAGATGAAATGAGTGAAAATAAAAAATTAGAAAAATAGACACCACAATGAGAGACAAATTGCCCCGAAGTTATACTTCCCCAAACTTACCAAAACTGGAAAATATCCAAAAAAACAAAAGTGAAAAAAAAGGAACTGAAAACCAAGAAAAACCGCTAACACAAAAAAAAACAATAAACGCAATCTCCTAAACCAGCCAACAATCAACTCCAACCAAAGTAACCTCCAACATTCAATAAACGCCACCTCGAGTCGAAACGCCACAACCCATAAATAGTGTTTAGTTTCCCGCCCAAATTAAGGAAGGATCAGAGGAACGCACAATCAATGATGCGGCCGCAAAATAAGGACGCATGTATAAATACGTCACAAGACAAAAACACAATTCTGGTGTATTTCGAGTTGGAACAACACACATGGATACAGACCAGGAAAACAATGGACAACAGTCCCGCGGTAAGTATTTCATGCATTTTGACTCAATGATGAATTCTAAACATATTATTGTGCAAGTTGGGAAGTTGACATTTCTTCAAATTACCCCAAATAGGTGAGGAGGATGACATGGAAGAGGCTGCTGGACCCAGTAATCCGGGCAAAGCTGCCAAAAAGAAAAGGCAGCCACAATTCACAAGAAAGGAGATGGAGGTTTTGATTCAGAAGTGTGTGGACATCCTGCCACAATATGAATATAGGAATATGAGTGCAAGCCAGAAGTGGAGAATGTGGGAAGAGGTAGCCGTGGAGGTCAATAGGGTGGGGGATTATGTCCGTCTAGCCCGGGATGTCAAACGGCGGTAAGTAAACACTTGACCACCCTAAAACCAACAACCCAATCAAATAAAAATTAATGGTTACAATTTAACCCACAGATGGCAAGACTTCAAATATCGGCTGAAACAAGAAATGGCACACAGGGCTAGGCATGCAAGGGGGACAGGTGGAGGTCCCACCCCTGTGTCATTGGAGTTTACAGATTTAGAAGAGCTGGCACAGGGGTGTGTGCAGCCTGTGGAGGTGTTTGGCGTGTCCAACATGGATACGGACATGCCAGACTTTGCGGCTCCTCATGTTGTCCCAGGTAAATGTTGTGATGTCACCAACTGTGAAATGTTTTTGTGCCAATATGTAGATTCTAATGTGACTCTTTTCTCATTTTTCCAACAGAGACACAGGCGGATGAGTCTGCTCCAGAGGGGAGCCTTGGCCGCAGAATTTCTGCTGGCTCTGCAGGGGAGGAACCAGTACATCCGGCTGAGGACCCTGCAGAAGCCAGTCCAGGGCAATCCCCCTCGCAGGCAGTGTCCCTCCTGACAGAACTCAATTTAAAATCGGATTTCCATACCGAGATTCTGCAGAGGATGGACGCCAGTCTGGTACGGGTGGCTGAGGCCCTGGAGCAAAATGCTGCGGCCAACGTGACCATTGGTCAGGCCCTGGCGGAAAATACCAGGGCCAACATCCGCATCGCCACTGCCCTGGAGCAGCTCGTTCACCAGCACATGGTGGAGCTGACCTCCCTTCCTGCCGGAACATCAGGATCCTCCACCTCTGGCACAACATCAGCCAATCCTCCAAATGTGCCTAGCCCTGTGCCTAGTCCAGAGGCCACAACATCTGCCTCTGGACAGGCCAGCCCGATGACATCCCGGACCCGGTCTGGCGCCCTCCCTCCCCCAGCCAAACGGGTGAAAAAAAGGTGACACCATTGGCTACTTTTCCCACACTCCTTCTGTGCTTGCCTCATATTCCTTTCTGGCCAAAACTTCCCTCTCCTTTCTTGTGAATTGTTTTTAATTTTTACATTTACGTTTATTCAAAAATTATTGTTGGCACAATTAATAAATATTGTGGAACACTGCCCAAAATGTTGTAGTTCAATATGTTTTTTTTTAATCGGTGGATACAAATAAATTTTGCAGAAATGTACGACTTTGTATTCTGACATTCTTTACAAAATGGGTTACTTTTAATCCGGGCCCACAAGCCAACAACGTTGTAAAACACAAATTACCCATTGTAAAAAAAGTGCTCGTTAAGGAACGTTTTAAACATTACCTAAGGAGTAAAAAACACCTTGAAAACACAAAATGAGGGACCAAACCTAAACATGATGACATTATTGTTACAATAGTCCAAAAACGAACACATTGCGGCCAAAATACACCCCCACAAATGTACGCTAATTGATTGTGTAATCCTGACATTAGCAGCTAGGATTTCCACCTGCGTTCGGTTTTGTGCTATCCAAAAAAACAGCTTTCCAAACACATACCAAGCCGGTTTTCAATCCAACACTAATTGAGTTTCTGACAAGCCGTGATTAATCGATGCAACATCGTGGAGTGCCGGGACGGAGGAGAAGGCCATCGCCACTGTGGTCGAGTTATCCAGCCCCTAAGCTGTGCGAGCATTTTGAAGGGAAAGAGGATCATCCAGTGACGTATGAGTCTGTACGAACACATTTGACGTTCGCATTTGTTAATGTATGTACGCCCCAAAAACGCCTCACCACGCCTGCGTTTTTCCATCTCCACCCCCGTCAACGCCCAAAACGGCCGGTTCTGTTAATCACATTTGACATGTCACTTCCTGTACGCTATTTGACAAACGAGACAAAAAAAACTCGCAATCAGCCGTACGCACATGCGCAGTGTAACACCGGCGCATGCGCGGTTAGTCAACATCGGAACGCAACGAGCGTACTGCCTCTAACGAACGGCTCTGAATCAGGGCCAATAATATTCAAAGAAAGTTTATTCAGCCAACTAATGATAATGATGAAAAGTTTTCTGTTTATAGCTGCAAATGTAACCTTGACCTGCTGATATTATGGGGAGTGTTATGATGCTATGTGCCGCATTACTCAAAATAGAGATGCTAATTACAGGTTATCAGAGTAAAACTTCCTTGATGTTCCTGTACATACTTCCCAGGGCACGGGGCTGAACACAAGCCTATTGTTTGTGACTTCTCTATTGATGTGTAACTTTTTGTAAAGTCCAGTACACATGCTGACCCTTTTAGCTAGCTGAACACAATGTCATTGTATACATTTTTTTATATATAATTTTTCAGTAATACTTTAGTAATCTAAGCTGATTTTGGGGACAGATAAGGACTTCTTGTAGTAATGTATTAATCTATAAATAGTGTAAAATAAAGATCCTGGTAGGTGTCTGTCTGTTTGTTTGGGCTAACCTTGAGAACCACTGGACGGATTTTCATGCAGTTGTCACTAATCTATAGAGCATGTGTGGAGGAAGGATTAGGTGTATGACATATGAATGTATGACAAAAGGGAGCCGAGCAGTGACGATGTTAGTGAAGCAAGTCAATGAAAAAACAGACAACCGAGCACTTTCTTACGCTGCCTAAACCGTTAAAGATATATCACAACAATGGACATTATTTTATACCATGTAGAGATTGATATGTATTATCCGGTTTCTCCAGAAAAGTTTATGTAAGCCCTGATTATTGATACAAAATTTAAGTTTTTCCCTTTTTTTACTGCTCCTATTTATGTGAAAAATGATTCTTTAATATGAAACGAGTCCAATTCCTGGTAAGAGTCTGCTTCGGCATGACCATAAATACAGCACAGGGACAGACACTTACTATGGCCGGAGTTGACCTAAGTGGAGACTGTTTTTCTCATGGATAACTTTACATGGCCCCTTTGCGTGTCACGTTGAAACTAAATCTTTTCATGTTGACCTCAGGAGGTAAAACGACTAATGTCATCTACAAGGCGATCTTATAGGACCTCGGTTAAAAAAAAGACTATTGTAGAAAATTCAAAATTGCCCTCGTGTGAGGGCTGGTCGCTGGGTAATATTATATACAGAAGATTACTGGCATGTGCATTATATATTGGAAACAGTTTTCCTAAATTTAACCCATAGTTACTTCTCATAGGCAAACGCAGGGGGGGGTTTCCTTCTGCCTGGAAACCCCCCTCTTCAGCCCACACCATGACAACAATAGAAATGTTCTTCTCAGTATCACAAATGAAATAATTAGCACCACCTGTAGATTTTTTAACATGTATCAGCCAGTAATAAATAACCTGTCCACCAACTAGGAGATCTGGAAAACATTCACTGTTAGGGATGTGCTGCTATAGAGCCCAATATGTCCAGGACAGTGCTAAGTTATTCTGCTATCCCCCAGACTCCCAGACTTGCTCCCATGCCCTGGAATGTTGCCCACATCTAAAATAAAAACATTCACCTCAGGCAGGATGGCCCTACTGCCACATATAATGGCTTACTGTGATCCCTGGTCTTCTATATGCTGGAATTATGACACACAATGGACCTCATTCAGAGGCAGTCGCACGGAGCGATTAGACGTAGCGACCAATGTTTTTTTTCAACTGCGCATGCGTACACATGGCAGTGCACGTGCGCAAGCCTGTCTTTCCGACCGCAATCCTCTTGCTCGCTAGTCACTACGAGGTCGTAGCTGTGATTGACATTTCGTGCCGTTTGAGGGTGGTTACAGGGGAAGGTGCTTGTGAACGGGGGTGTGGTGGCGCGAGCGCGGGCTTGGTTGACCTTAAAAAGGGCGTTTTAAGGGCGTGTATATATTACTGAGCGAGTCATTGCAATAACGATGCTACTGCTGGCAGTGCTAAAGGTAGCCCAGGGTCTCGGCCTCAACCGATGTCTTTAGGCAATTAACAATGTAACAGGTGTTAATCGTGCTGACGTAGGTTGCCGCCTGCGACCGACTCTGAATTAGCCCATAGAGATAGGAGGTCTGCTTTCATTGTTGTGGGTGTTTCCGCGCTTACAATGTGCGTTGCGATTGCGCGCTCGTATTGCATATTTTCAATCACTTTGGGTGCGACCGATCGCTCCCGAGCGACCGCCTCTGAATGAAGTCCAATATACTTTGTATGACACATATTAAAGCTGGTTAAGTACCCTACTTATGGACTGGCCACACACACTCTAAAATCAAGCATTTGGAAACCCCCCCCTCTAGAAATCCTGTGTTTGCCACTGCTTCTTTCTAATTAGTATAATAAAAGATGCATCGCTTTGGAAGTATTAATTTTTAATGCTGAGCCAAAACTCGTGATACTGCGGTCTATAAATTCACTAAGAACTGGTGACATTAGTGAGGCATGAGGCATTTTAAATGTAAAATTATAGGTAGAATATTGTTTGCGCCCAGAAAATGACTTCTACCACTACAAGCAGGCAAAGGGCCACAGAATAGCCACAAACATCCGCATGACATCACCTCAATATGGGGCTGAATCTGATTGGCATGCAAGTCGCAATGCACACAGATGATTGGATCATAGTGCGAGTGCGCCAAAGAAAGAAATCGGCTTCCGCACATACGCCGGATCAGGTATCCACACACAGATGGAGATTGCACCTGCGTACATATTGATCCGTCTGTGGATGGACCACTTATAGGTGTTTCCCACCATGCATTTGCACAGAACCTTTCTGTCCCTTCGGAGTGTCATGGGAGAGGTTTACTGTAGAACCAAAAGCAAAACACTGGGGTCTGCTCACATCTCTAATAGAAATATCTCACTGAGAGGTGGAAAGGCTTGTTACTGCCTCACTATTGCTTATTGTCTCACTGTAAAAGATGCTAATCAGATCCGTGATATGGGAGATGCACTAAACCTTGGACTGAGATAAAGTGGACAGAGATAAAATACCAAGCAATCAGCTTCTAACTGTCATTTTTCAACCACAGTCTGTAACATGGCAGTTAGGAGCTTATTGGGTGGTACTTTATCTCTCTGCAAGGCTTAGTGCATCTCTCCAGGGTTGTCGGAACGTTTTTATGGAGGGGGAGCAATATATAATTTATTTTTGTAACCCCTCCCCCCCTCCACTCCCCCTCACTACCCGACACATCACCTCTCCAACTTAGCTGTTGATTGGCCACCCAGCAGCAGGAGTCAGGGCCTGGAACAGCAGCCACAGACTGTCAGGGCCTGTGCTTTACAGCCATAGGCTGCAGGGCCCCTGCACACAGCATGGAGGAGGAGGAGGTGTAATGTGCAGGCTTTTAAATTAAAGATTGCATATCACACCTCCTCCATGCAATGCAGGGGCCGTGCAGCCTAATGCTATAAAGCACAGCCCATGACCGCCCGCGCCGATCCACTGGAGGGGTGAGCTGCCCCTTCCTTCCCCCTCCATTCTGATACCTATGCATCTCCCCCAATTTCAGATCCGTGATATAATCAGATCCGTGATATAATATATTCCCTAAATATATCAGTCTCCTTATTTCCTCATTACCTTGACAGTAACAAGGTTTATACTGTAGCTGCTCTGCAGTTATTGTGCAGGAATGTGACTATATATTACACAGAAACTTTACAGTCTTGTTTACGCTGCATAATGTTACTTTCTATGTAAGTGAGTGACATACTGAACAACCATATGCAATGTCATGGTCAGTTCACAGCATATTCTATTCCTATTCATGCCAACCATAAGCAACCCGGTCCTAGTGGTAGTGTAAACAAGTTCTGCCCATCATATGTGCGATGTCAGGGACTCTGGACACTATATATATATGTCCGTACCCCACCAACACTGCAGGGCTAGAGGCCTAGAATGCCCGCAAAAAATAAACAAGCCTGAAACAGATTATAGGATATTAATATTGTGTGAATGTGCTTGAGAAGATATAACTAGATATAATACAGACACACCCATGGGCGTAGGTATAGTGGGTGCAGGAGGTGCCATTGCTATGGGGTCCAGAAACTTAGGGGGCCCTGGACACAGGTCGTATAGCTGTCTACCAAGTTCCCAGAACGTCCTGCTAAGCAATTGGGCCAGACCCATTGACCGGTTTAAATGGGGTCACATTCCATTTTCAATGAATGATGTGTGCAGTGCATGTTATAATGGTAAGGAGAACCTGTAAGATGGCATAAATGGAACTAGGCACTGTAATGTGGTGTAATATGGACAGGATGGCATTGTAATGTTACATAATATGAACTAGGCACTGTAATGTAGCACAATATGAACTGGAGGCACTATAGTATGGCATAATATGAGCAGAGGACACTAATGTAACTTAATATGAACTGGGGGCACTGTAATGTGGCATAATATAAACTGGGGGACACTGTAATGTGGCATAATATGAACTGGGGGCACTGTAATGTGGGATAATATAAATTGGCACTGACATGTTGCATTTTACAAACAGTGGGTACTACAGTGTGGCATAATATGAAATGGGGACACTACAATGTGGCATAAAATTAACTGGGGCCAATACAATGTTGCATTATGAACTAAGGACACTTTAATGTGATATATTATGTACTGGGGACATGGTATGGCATAATGTGAATTGGAGTGACTGTGCGGCATAATGTGCACTGGCAGCACTATTATGTGGCATATTTAGAACACTACTATGGGGCATACAATTTGAATTATGGCATTACTAAGGAGCGTAACCGTATCTAGTACAGTATAATACTTTGGGGCATAAAATTAACTAGGGCATTACTATGGGGCATAAAATGAATAACTGCTGCAAAGAAGGGTGCCTCTCTTGAAGCATTAGGGTGGGGGCCCTTTCAGAATGTTGCTATGGGGCTTACAAAGTTCTGGCTATGCCCCTGGACACAGCTATAGATATCGCTGGCGCCAATAAAATCAGCAGTAGTTCATCCAGGCACTTCCCCTATTCTCGGCAGTGAAAACATTAATTTGCTCTCACCACCAATCTTCTTTGTTTATCAGCTATATTTCTTCCTGTTAGAGTAAAGTTAGAGAATGGCTGATGAGCTTGCAACGTACAATCAGATATTATGCTATAATCACAGGCTTTTTTTAGCCTCCACTTGGATGGCTTCCCCCAGCAGTCTAAAACATTCAGTACATTAAAGGGAATGGGTATGAAGTCCCGGCAGCTGAATAGCCAATGGTTCATATCCTTACTCCGGCAGCCCGAAGGGAGAAGTACCCTCTCCCACCCCTCTCCCCCCCAACCCTCCCTTAGTGGTGCCTAACCCTTACCTCCCCCCTAGTGCCTAACCTCCCCCTGGGGGTGCCTTACCCTAACCCCCCCTTACTGAACCTTAAACCTAACCCTCCCAGGGGGGTGCCTATCCCTAACCCTCCCCCATAGGGGTGCCTAACCCTAACTGTCCCCCTTCCCCAAAACCTATCCTAACCCCGCTACACTCCATAAACCTGACGCTAGGGGCGCCCCGGACTTACCTCGTTTGGGCTGGTGTCCTTTGGCGTTCCGGCGTCGGGAGTAAGATAGGCATCGGTGTTTCGAGGCCTATCTTAAGCCCCTTGTCAGAATTTCCCTGTCGGGATTGAGACCGGCGGCATCGCCGCAGCCGGGTCTCATATCTACAGTACATCCCTATTAAAGGGCTGTGTTCTTTTAAAATCAAAGTACTCATTATGGGCGGGATGTACTAAACATCGCATCCACTATGCGGTACATCCCGCCTCTTATCAGGTACTTAGAAATGCAATTAAAATCACAAAGGACAGCTCTCTAGATTAGAGCTGTCCTTTGTGATACCCTCGGATAGAGGGACTTCTGGTTTTAACACCCAGTTGTCCCTCTGGCGTCCTTCTGTGCATGCCAACACCTCAGAGCCATTGCTGCTAATTGAATATCC